>CM042394.1:7879783-8587283 GCA_023634145.1 Thymallus thymallus | reverse complement strand
AGGGTGAGAGAGGGTGAGGGTGAGAGAGGGTTAGGGTGAGAGAGGGTAAGGGTGAGAGAGGGTGAGGGGGAGAGAGGTTTAGGCTGAGAGAGGGTTAGGGTGAGTGAGGGTGAGAGAGGTTTAGACTGAGAGAGGATGAGAGAGGGTGAGGGTGAGAGAGGGTGAGGGTAGGAGAGGGTGAGGGTGAGAGGGTGAGAGGGTGAGGGTGAGAGTGGGTGAGGGTGAGAGAGGGTAAGGGTGAGAGAGGGTTAGGGTGAGAGAGGGTTAGGGTGAGAGAGGGTGAGGGTGAGAGAGGGTGAGGGGGAGAGAGGTTTAGGCTGAGAGAGGGTGAGAGAGGGTGAGAGAGGGTTAGGGTGAGAGAGGGTAAGGGTGAGAGAGGGTGAGGGTAGGAGAGGGTGAGGGTAAGAGAGGGTGAGGGTGAGAGGGTGAGGGTGAGAGAAGGTGAGGGTGAGAGAGGGTAAAGGTGAGAGAGGGTGAGGGTGAGAGAGGGTGAAGTTGAGAGAGGTTTAGGGTGAGTGAGGGTGAGGGTGAGAGAGGGTAAGGGTAGGAGAGGGTGAGGGAGAGAGGGTGAGGGTGAGAGAGGGTGAGGGTGAGATAGGGTGAGGGTGAGATAGGGTGAGGGTGAGAGAGGGTGAGGGTGAGAGGGTGAGGGTGAGAGAGGGTAAGGGTGAGAGAGGGTGAGGGTAGGAGAGGGTTATGGTGAGAGAGGATTAGGGTGAGTGAGGGTGAGAGAGGTTTAGACTGAGAGAGGGTGAGAGAGGGTGAAGGTGAGAGAGGGTTAGGGTGAGAGAGGGTAAGGGTGAGAGAGGGTGAGGGTAGGAGAGGGTGAGGGTGAGAGGGTGAGAGTGGGTGAGGGTGAGAGAGGGTGAAGTTGAGAGAGGTTTAGGGTGAGTGAGGGTGAGGGTGAGAGAGGGTTAGGGTGAGAGAGGGCGAGGGTGAGTGAGGGTGAGAGAGGGTTAGGGTGAGAGAGGGCGAGGGTAGTAGAGGGTGAGAGAGGGTGAGAGAGGTTTAGGGTGAGTGAGGGTGAGGGTGAGAGAGGATTAGGGTGAGAGAGGGTACGGGTTAGAGAGAGTGAGGGTAGGAGAGTGTGAGGGAGAGAGAGGGTGAGAGGGTGAGTGTGAGATAGGGTGAGGGTGAGGGTGAGATAGGGTGAGGGTGAGAGAGGTTTAGGGTGAGTGAGGGTGAGGGTGAGAGAGGGAGAGGGTGAGGGTGAGAGAGGGTGAGGGTGAGAGAGGTTTAGGGTGAGTGAGGGTGAGGGTGAGAGAGGGTTAGGGTGAGAGAGGGTAAGGGTGAGAGAGGGTGAGGGTAGGAGAGGGTGAGGGAGAGAGGGTGAGGGTGAGAGAGGGTGAGAGGGTGAGGGTGAGAGAAGGTAAGGGTGAGAGAGGGTGAGGGTGAGAAAGAGGGTGAGGGTGAGAAAGAGGGTGAGGGTAGATGGATGAGTAGATGGGCAGAAAGTCCAGGCTTGACTTCATCCCTGACCAGAGAGCTACGCCCACCCCTTGCCTGATAGGCTGATCCACTGAGTGCTTTACTGGCCATGCTTGAAGGGACACACTGTTTTCACACCATTTCGCCCAGTGGGTGTCAAACATCACGGTGGGCAAGGGCTTCCACGTTCGACCAAGAACCCTCCGCCTGAGACCTCATTCATGAATTAAACTATGGTGGGTTTTATACTTTATAGGTTACAATTGAACTTTCACATTAGTTTATCATTTTATTTTATTTGAACTAATAATAGCTACCAACCAGTTTGTTTCCCCAACCAACAACGTCAATGCCGCTATCAAGCCAATCTACTAAATTTAACTGAATTAAATATATGAAATTGATCATGACTAGATTGAATCTAATTTCAATGCGATTGGTTAGTCAACATGCAATAATACCTGTATACTGTCAATCAGTGAGATTAATTAATTGTTAATCTGATGGATTTTGGATATCCTTGGTGTTATTTACTTGTTCGAGGTCTATACATGAGGTCAACTTTACCATATTGTCCTGGAGGCATACTTACACACCCAGTTTCAATACTTTGCGTGAATGATATCTCTCAACTCTAACACATTGCGAAATTTGAATACGAAACAATTGTGTTACGATTCTCTCTACTGTACACATTGTAAACACATTGTAAACACACTGTAAACACATTGTAAACACATTGTAAACACACTGTAAACACATTGTAAACACATTGTAAACACATTGTAAATCCAACTGTTACATTTGTTAACGTCCTCTTTGTAGCTCCCTGATGAAACAGTAGTATCCATTACTGTAGTCAGGCTTAGCCAACCTGAACACTATGGTTTAGCGGTTGTGTCCTCTGCCCGTTGAAATCTACGCCCCGCCGCGGCGTATGGCACCGTCTACTGGGCTAAATGGTGTGAAAAGAGTCTAAAGGAAGCAAACGGCTGAAACAGTTTGGGACCAACCTACATTTGTCCAATAAGAAACACTTTTTTATTTTGCAAAATGTTTTGCTACTGTGTGAACTCATGAATGCAACCCTGGTGAGCTACTTGGCCCCCCCCCCCCCCCCAATTTTTTTTCTAGGAAGACCTAACCGTCTTTTGCAAGGAATGGATCGATTGACTGACCAGAGCCTGAGGCTTGGGACTAGAGGAAGTAGCCAGGTGCCAGTGTGTGTGTGTGTGTGTGGGGGGGGGGGGGGGTCACTGCTTGGGACTGGGAAGTGGAACACCTGCCAGGGCCCTCGGCTGGTCCCTGATAGAGGCACGACTCGCAGCCACTTTCCCAGGCTCCTGGATGAATGGTCACTAATATCCGTGGGAGACGGCTTTTCCCTCAGAGCAGCCCCAGTATTCAGCACAGCGCGGTGCGGCACTGCTGACTCCCGGCTTGGCAGTCTTGTGAGGGCTTAAGCCATTCCCTTGGCTGTAACCCCTGGTGGAAAATAACAAGCGGTCCTCGACAGGTTTACCATAGACAGAGAGAAAGAGGGAGAGAGGTTTGCAGAGTTGAATAAGGGTTAAAGAGTTAAAATATTAAAATAAGTGTTTATAGTGTTCATGTAAAATAGGTGATGAAATAACTGAAGAAGTACATAAGTACCAGAAATGTATCGAAAGCCCTGCATGTCAATTTCAAACACAGCTCTTGAGCCCCAGAGCAACAACAACAACATGAGCGAGTTCATTTGCTTTGGTCGAAAAGAAAGCAACAAATTCTTCCCTCAATTCAAATCAGATGAAGATATTAGTCTCGCGCAGACTAACACTAACGTTCCGTAAAAATCCTAGCACATTTTCCAATTTGGATAAGTCGATATGGACAGGCTCCTAAGTCCAGTCAGGTCTCGCTAGATGTTTAGATTTCAAAATGCGTGGAGGGAGAGACGGAGCGTGGAGATCAAGGAAAGAGCAACTCCACCGTGACAATGCTGGTTCTGCCGCTAATGGGTCAAAAGGTATTGGCTTTGAATCACTATACCCTCCTCCTCCTCTACCGTGGTTCCCCAAGGTATGTGTGTGTTAATGTTCCTCTCATTTAACTCACTTCCACACCGCCCAGCATTGGGGCTCGTTAACAGCCCCAGCCTCACTATCTGGAGCTGTTTGGATAGAGTTGTGTTTACAAAATGTCTCCTGACACACTCACACAAGTGTTTACTTTGCACCCACACACACACACACACACACACACACACACACACACACACACACACACACACACACTCCCCTACTTCCAGAAGTAATCATTCCCTGTAGCAGGGGCTGTTGGGGTGGTCAGAGAAGGGAAATGGATATCTCCTATTAAAGTTGTTTTTACCTCATGTTCAGAGACAGCAAATCTGTACCATACTTTACCACACAATACCCCACACCATACCATGTCATACCATGCCAATGAACGCCATACATTATACAAGTTTACCATGTTGATTTGTAGAATGAGCGGTCCTGAGTGGCTCAGTTGGTAGAGCAAAGGGTTGTGGGTCTAATTCTCGCTGGGGCCACCATACGAAAATGTATGCACACATGATTGTAAGTCACTTTGGATAAATAGCATTCCATGTCTTGTCTATTGTAATAAAGACGCCGGGTGCAGTTGGAGAGTTGAATGTAAATGAACACGTAGCAATAGAAAAACAATAGAAGCGTCTGGACATAAACAGAGACAGTAACGCCTGACAGGAAATACAACGGAGTGCTATATCTAGGGGGAGTAATCAGGGAAGTGATAAGGTCCAGGTGTGCCTAATGAGGTGCAGGTGTGCCTAATGAAGGGTTGCCAGGTGTGCGTAATGATGGGTTGCCAGGGCCGGTGGTTAGTTGGCCCGGCGACGTCGAGCGCCGCAGACGGGGAGTGGGAGTAGACGTGACGTTTAGGCTGTTACGTATAGAAGGTCTTCATTAGAGCAGCTTATAGTATGTAAACTGAACATATCCCTCCCACAACTAAACTCAGTACCTCAAATTCTTAGCTTTCATCAATCTTTTTATTGCGGTTCAATGTCAACACAGCTCATGAGTATAGTATGATGACTGGGCTATATTGTGCATGCGGTGGCTTGGTGGCCACGCCAACTACGTTTCCCAGAATTCCGCGAGTTCCAGGTTTAGCGGCCCGAGGCCCTGGGCAGACGACCACAGAAGCGACCGCTGGTGTCACACCACACTGTTTACATACAACCAGACTCTACCAGAGCAGAGAAAGTGCAGTAGAAAGCAGTAGTTTGAGTTCTTTTCACTGAGCAGCAGCACCTAGTCAGGCAGCCTGGCAAGCAGATACACACACACACACACACACACACACACACACACACACACACACACACACACACACACACACACACACACACACACACACACACACACACACACACACACACACACACACACACACACACACACATACACACACACACAAACATGAACTGGTATGAACCTGGTTTGGGTGACTCAGCTAGTGCAAGGTTGGTGCCTTTCATTTTAGAATGACGGACCACACAACTGGACAGGTCCAGAGTACAGCGAACGACATATGGTAGTTGTTAGGAGTGGAATCTTGACTTGGTAAGTTGGGATGAAAACAAGGACTGTTACTTGAATTTATGTGAAAATCTCCTGCTGGCATCACTGCATGATTCCAGCTAATGTTGGGAGACTTTGCATCTGCGATTCAAGTTCGACGTTCACTGGAGGTTATCCAGTGAGCACCGTTTTTAGTCTAGGACTAAGTCAATTCAAATCAAGCTTTATTTATACGGCACATTCCAGACATGGAATGCAACATAATGTGCTGCAGAGGAAAAGAGGATGAAACAAGTAAAGAATAACAATAACAACGCAACGACTAAAACGCACCCTAAGAAAAGGAAAGCTAAGATAAAAAGGTGTGTTTAAAGATCTCTTTAAAAACTGTCCAAAGTTTCAGCCTCCCTCAGGTTCTCTGGAAGGCTTAATCTAGGTCTGGGAAACCAGCCCATGCTGTTATATGCTACACTATCTGCTACAGTTTATAGACACTGTAAAGTTGTTCTTACATGCTTATGACAAGTCTAATAATGCATTGTGATTGTATTGTTGTGAATTATTTTTATATTTCTAGCAACCACCCAGAGAAATGTTACTCAGATAGGTTCCCAGTCTTTTGTCTGCTCACACAGGTTACACCCATAGACTTGTACAGGCAGGTAAAGCATTACACTAACAGCTGTGCCATGACGGATGCATGGGAAATGGTGTGTGTGTGTGTGTGTGTGTGTCTCGAAGGGTGTGCATGCACTTGCATGTTTGTCTAGTTGTGTGTGTCTTTGTGTATCTGTCCAACTATAGGTGTGTAGGTGGGTTTCTGAGGCTGCAGACGTGGTTGGGTGTGTCAGTGTGTGATCTTCTTCCAGTGAAGCCCCAGTAGCTCCTTAAATGGAAGCAATAGATGCAGATGATGACATCCCGAAGCCTGCCACACCTGACGGGCGGTGTCCCCAAGAAAACATGACTCGGAATAAACTGGGAATGATTCAACCAAAGTCAATATTTAGGATTCTCAGAATGTGGATCACAGACTTTTGATTTGATTTATTTGACAATAAAAAATATACACTCAGTGGCCACCACCCCGTTCACGAAAATGGTTCTCTCCTACAGACTGGGAGTCACGTGGCCAGGGCTTGCTATAATGCTACAAAACAGGCAGACAGGCATCGAGGCATCCAGTTACTGTTCGATTGAACGTTAGAATGGGCTAAACGAGTCACTGCCTGGGCTTCTCACGCACGACAGCGTCTAGGGTTTACCGAGAATTTTGCAATAAACAAAAAACATCCAGTCAGCGGCAGTCATGTGGGCGAAAACAGCTCGTTGATGAAAGAGGTCAAAAGAGAATGTCAAGAACGGTGCAAGCTACCAGGCGGGTCACAAACAGACAAATAACGTCTCAGTACAACAGTGGTGTGGAGAACGGCATATCGGAACGCACAACTTATCGGTCCTTGTCACGGATAGGCTATTGCAGCAGACGACCACACCGGGTTCCACTCCTATCAGCTAAAAACAAGAAGAAGTGTCTCCAGTGGGAACGCCATCACTAACACTGGACAACTGAGGAGTGGAAAAACACAGCCTGGTCTGATTAATCCCAGTTCTTGTTGCGTCATGCTGATGGCAGAGTCAAGACTTGGACCCATCCTGCCTGGTGTCAACGGTACAGGCTGGTGGCGGTGATGTAATGGTGTGGGGAATGTTTTTCTGGCACACGTTAGGTCCCTTGATACCAATTGAGCAACGTTTAAACTCTACACCTTGTAGAATCCATGTCCAGAAGAATTCAGGCTGTTCTGGAGGCAAAGGGGGTCTGACCATGTACTAATAAATTGACCACTGAGTGTATATACAACTGCTCCAGCAGGGCGCAACAATATATAAAATTAATGCATTCCTAACGTTGCTGATACACTCCTCTAACGTTCCTTAGTCTTCCTTCTGCATGACCCTGCATGCACACACAGCCAGTGTAGCGTACAGTACACTTTCACCTTGAATAGGGTGCGGCCTCCCAAAAATCTGTGTACCAGGATTTCCTGTGACTTAGCAACCTGCGTGGTTACGCTTCATTAGATAGGGGTTGTGAGAAAAAAAAAAAGTGTTCCATCACCAGGGTGTTTACATAATAAGAAGTTGAATTGTGAGACTGTTATAAGGTGGGTCGTACATCTTCATGGCAATTATAACTATACGTTAGAACGCGGCGTAATACATTTTACCTACCGGCTTTAAAAGGATTGTTCGCTTAAGAAAAGCGAATAATTTAGTATTTACAGTAGTTCATTAGCCCACTGTCAATACAATCCCCCCGAAATTCTGCATGTCATCAGTCGAAAACTGTGATGACGATGCGTTTTACTTAAATGGTGTTACAGGAATGTCAACAGGTTTATTAGCACCGTTATAAGACGTTATAAATACTCATAGTTTTAACAAGTCATGAAGAATTATTACCTCTAGGCTTTATGTAAAGTGTTACTGAAAGGGTTAATGTATTTAGATAGAAACACTGTGGTGGGGCCCAGACTATACTGAGGGTCTGCATGCTGCCAAAGCTAGATTTAACCAATAGACACGTAACAGTACGAGCTTAGCTATAAGTCTGGGCGCCAGGCCAAAACCAACTGCAAACTGGGCAGCGTTTTTCTAGGTATGAACAGCAGCGGATGCCTCAACTTGTGCTGCCGTTTGCTTTCTGCTTGAGTCCTCTCTTTCTTCCATGTTCTAGCTCTTTCTTTTCCCAAATTCTGGTTCTTCCATTGCTGTAGGAAACATTCTAATTAAACTAACGTGCATAGTTTAATTAGATCAAGACACAACTGACTTTTACCAGACAACACATATATATTTTATTTTTTGAGAGCAGAGGCTTCTTCCTTCTTGACCTCCCACGTAGCCCAGGTTTGTGCAGTCTCTTTCTGACAGTGTACCTATGCAATTCGACATTGATTGTGGCAAGAGAGGCCTGTAGATCCCTTGATGTTACCCTGGGTTTCTTAGAGACTTCTATGAGCATCTTTCGGTCATCTCTTGGGCTGACTTTGCTTATCTTATCCCTATTGTCTTCTGTCTTACCGCTTCAGCTGCAAAGCCTTGACTACCAGTTGACCTGGTATCGCTGGGCTCAATGGGCTGCTCTCTCTGCTCTCTCTCCTCTCTGCTGCCAGTCAGGCTCACTAGGCTGAGATGATTGACTGGTAACGGCGCCAAATTAATAATTTGTTATTTTAAAACATTTGGCTGCATCAGCCTCAAGGGACTTCAACCTCTTCCCTCTCCTCTTTTCAGCCCCACCTTTATGTTTTTTCTCTTTTTCTTTGTCCATTTTGCTCCACTCCACTATTTATCCAAATGTCAACACTCAACAGAGATGGGAAAGGGGCAGGGCCCAGGTAAAGTTAGAATGGACTGGACCAAAATAAATTGGCTGGTAGAGAGAAGCTGACAGATGTAATACCCAACTGCAGTGGCAGTGGGCCGGCAGCGCAATCACATGGGCCAGTCAGACACACAGCACTTGGTTATTTTTATTTAAGGGGGGGGTTATTTATATTTTGCGTTGCATCGGCCCCAATTTTCAAGCGGCCCACCGGGAAAACTCACGGTGCTCCAGATGGCCAGTCCGTCATTGTGTGTACGCCAAGGAACTTAAAGCATTCCACCTCTTCCACTGCGGTCTCACCGATGTGGATAGGGGGGTGCACCTTCTTCTTTCCTGAAGTCCACGATCATATCCTTTTGTATTACAAAACACCAATGTCGAACTACTGAATAAACAAACACGAATGGACAAAACGTAAAGCACACTTACTTATCACCGTGACTGCGAAATATACGATAACGACCCACATCCCCGGTGTGGAACATACAAACCTATGTAGGATCCCTAATTAGAGACGATGCGCTACAGCTGCCTCTAATTAGGGATCCAACACAAACCACCACCAGAAACAGAAAGAATAGAATTGTCAGACTCTGACCATGGCTACATAGAGAAGCAAATAGGTTTCTCTATGGCCAGAGCCTGACAGTACCCCCCCCCAAGGCGCGGACTCCCGGGCGCCAACAAGAAAAACACAAATACATTGGGGGGGTTAATAGGGAGGGAAGACTAGTCCGTCGGGGGTGGCTCTGGCTCCGGCGAAGTGGACCATTTTCTCCCGTGCCCCCTCCTTATGACCGGGCCCGGTCTGGGCACCGGTGGGGTAAACGGCTCCAGAAACAGAAAGAAAAGAACTATCAGACTCTGACCATGGCTACATAGAGAAGCAAATAGGTTTCTCTATGGTCAGAGTCTGACAGCTGGTTTCCTGGACACAGATTAAGACAAATAGTGGTTTAGAAAGCAGTGGAGATTCTCCTTTGAAAGTGCTTCTTAGTCCAGCACTAAACTTCATCTAAGTATGTATACTGTAGATCCGAGCATAGACCTTATTGTCACTGGCTGTATAATACTTCAAAAACAAATATTTAAGATTTTCTCTGAAGTCTATAGCTTTGATTCTCATCTTCGTAACTAAAGATCCCATTTTCACTTGGAAGAGACCTTATGAGCCATGATGTTTTTTCCCTTTATTTCTGTTGATTTAGCTGTAATAGTTTCTATGGCGATGACATATATTCCTTTATAGTTTTTTTTCTAAATGTCCTTTGATTTCACATCCAGTAGAAAATGAAACTCTTTGAACAGGTTTCATAAAATATGAATCATACAACATATTAAAATGGTCTAATTCATTACGTGAAAATAGGTGTGTTTAAGTATTTATCTTAATTATAATATGTATAACCATTCAACAACATTGTGGGGCAATATTCAGGTGGCGTTTTGCAGAAATACCCTTTGTTGTGAGGTGAGGGCTCTGGCAGTGTGGTGCCAGGAAAACAACCTCTCACTCAACGTCAACAAAACAAAGGAGATGACCGTGGACTTCAGGAAACAGCAGAGGGTGCACCCCCCTATCCACATCGACGGGACCACAGTGGAGAAGGTGGAAAGCTTCAAGTTCCTTGGCGTACACATCACTGACAAACTGAAATGGACCACCCACACAGACAGTGTGGTGAAGAAGGCACATCAGAACCTCTTCAACCTCAGGAGGCTAAAAGAATTTGGCTTGGCACCTAAAACCCTCACAAAATTTTACAGATGCACAATTGAAAGCATCCTGTCGGGCTGCATAACCGCCTGGCAACTGCACCACCCACAACCGCAAGGCTCTCCAGAGGGTGGTGCGGTCTGCCCAACGCATTACCGGGGGCAAACTACCCGCCCTCCAGGACACCTACAGCACCCGATGTCACAGGAAGACAAAAAAGATCATCAAGGACATCAACCACCCAAGCCACTGCCTGTTCACCCTGCTATCATCCAGAAGGCGAGGTCAGTACATGTGCATCAAAGCTGGGACAGAGAGACTGAAAAACAGCTTTTATCTCAAGGCCATCAGACAGTTAAACAGCCATCACTAGCACATTAGAGGCTGCTGCCTAAAGGCCACTTTAAAAAATGAAACACTAGTCACTTTAATAATGTTTACATATCTGGCATTACTCATCTCATATGTATATACTGTATTCTATGCTATTCTACGGTACCTTAGTCCATGCCGCTCTGAGATCGTTCGTCCCTATGTGTATACAGTGGGGAGAACAAGTATTTGATACACTGCCGATTTTGCAGGTTTTCCCACTTAAAAAGCATGTAGAAGTCTGTAATTTTTATCATAGGTACACTTCAACTGTGAGAGACGGAATCTACAACAAAAATCCAGAAAATCACATTGTATGATTTTTAAATAATTAATTTGCATTTTATTGCATGACATAAGTATTTGATCACCTACCAACCAGTAAGAATTCCGGCTCTCACAGACCTGTTCGTTTTTTTCTTTAAGAAGCCCTCCTGTTCTCCACTCATTACCTGTATTAACTGCACCTGTTTGAACTCGTAACCTGTATAAAAGACACTTGTCCACACACTCAATCAAACAGACTCCAACCTCTCCACAATGGCCAAGACCAGAGAGCTGTGTAAGGACATCAGGGATAAAATTGTAGACCTGCACAAGGCTGCGATGGGCTACAGGACAATAGGCAAGCAGCTTGGTGAGAAGGCAACAACTGTTGGCGCAATTATTAGAAAATGGAAGAAGTTCAAGATGACGGTCAATCTCCCTCGGTCTGGGGCACCATGCAAGATCTCACCTCGTGGGGCATCAATGATCATGAGGAAGGTGAGGGATCAGGCCAGAACTACACGGCAGGACCTGGTCAATGACCTGAAGAGAGCTGGGACCACAGTCTCAAAGAAAACCATTAGTAACACACTACGCCGTCATGGATTAAAATCCTGCAGCGCACGCAAGGTCCCCCTGCTCAAGCCAGTGCATGTCCAGGCCCCTCTGAAGTTTGCCAATGACCATCTGGATGATCCAGAGGAGGAATGGGAGAAGGTCATGTGGTCTGATGAGACAAAAATATAGCTTTTTGGTCTAAACTCCACTCGCCGTGTTTGGAGGAAGAAGAAGGATGAGTACAACCCCAAGAACACCATCCCAACCGTGAAGCATGGAGATGGAAACATCATTCTTTGGGGATGCTTTTCTGCAAAGGGGACAGGACGACTGCACCGTATTGAGGGGAGGATGGATGGGGCCATGTATCGCGAGATCTTGGCCAACAACCTCCTTCCCTCAGTAAGAGCATTGAAGATGGGTCGTGGCTGGGTCTTCCAGCATGACAACGACCCAAAACACACAGCCAGGGCAACTAAGGAGTGGCTCCGTAAGAAGCATCTCAAGGTCCTGGAGTGGCCTAGCCAGTCTCCAGACCTGAACCCAATAGAACATCTTTGGAGGGAGCTGAAAGTCCGTATTGCCCAGCGACAGCCCCGAAACCTGAAGGATCTGTATGGAGGAGTGGGCCAAAATCCCTGCTGCAGTGTGTGCAAACCTGGTCAAGAACTACAGGAAAGGTATGATCTCTGTAATTGCAAACAAAGGTTTCTGTACCAAATATTAAGTTCTGCTTTTCTGATGTATAGACAGTTAAACAGCCATCACTAGCACATTAGAGGCTGCTGCCTAAAGGCCACTTTAAAAAATGAAACACTAGTCACTTTAATAATGTTTACATATCTGGCATTACTCATCTCATATGTATATACTGTATTCTATGCTATTCTACGGTACCTTAGTCCATGCCGCTCTGACATCGTTCATCCCTATGTGTATATACTCTTAATTAATTTCCTTACTTCAATTTGTGTGTATTTGGGTATATGTTGTGTACTTGTTAGATATTACTTGTAGATATTACTGCACTGTCGGAGCTGGAAGCACAAGCATTTGTTTTGGATGCCTTTTCAGGTTCTAAATTGTTACTAAACTGATTTGTTTAGTGAGCTTTAATTACGTTTGAATAATAAATTTCAGAAATATTTATACGTCACTGTGAGATACAGTCCGGTACAGATACAGAATACCATACTTCGAAAATGTAGGTCAGTCAAGCCATCATAACATAACATACAACGATAACAAAACCATAACATAACACCTCAACATCCAAGCTTCATTCATCTAACAAAGAAAAGAGATGTTCGCTTACAAAAAAATATATGGAGCGTGTTTGTGAAACCCTGTGAAAGCACATGTTTATCTGATTGTCGGGGGAAAAACAAAATGCTAAGTGGAAGACAGCAGCTTCGAATGCAGTCGTTGGATGGTCATTGTCTCTTATTTATTCCTCCTTCCCTCTCTTTCTCCTTCACTCTATTTCTGGGTGAGTTCCAGCCTGAGGGAGAGCTGACATCATGCATCTCTCCTTCTCCGACTCCTACAGTTCCCACACACTCTGTCCCAGGCTGAGTCATACAGTATGTACTGCCACACACGCACAAGCGCGCACACATACTTGCGCACACAACTGTGTTTTTCATAACACAGACTGCCCTATGAGGGGTGCGGTTGCTGTGTGTTTGTATATTTCTGAGTAGGCATTTTCCTTCAACAACTTTAAACTCTAATCTCAGACTAAAGTAATGTAATATCAGCCTGGTGTCATAGACTAGACGTAACATAGTAAACGCAAATCATGTACACTTAAATTAGTATGATATGTTAGGTTAGGTATGGTTACATAAGACATATGGTTGCATAAGGCAAAAACAAAGGTGGGGTGGTTGGTCGGGGTTGAGGGTTAACCCTTTAGTATTTTAGCTAATTAGCAACTTTTCAACTACTTGCTACTTTTGAGCTACTTTGCATGTCAGCGAATCCATCAGTATGACATCAGAAAGTACATACTTAACAACTGTTGTTAATTTAATCTGTATTTTTGTTTTGTTTGTTATTTCTATTATTAAGAGAGAGAGAGAGAGAGAGAGAGGGAGTGAGAGAGAGAGAGAGAGAGAGAGAGAGACAGAGAGAGAGAGACAGATAGAGAGAGACAGAGAGAGAGAGAGAGAGAGAGAGAGAGAGAGAGAGAGACAGAGAGAGAGAGAGAGAGAGAGAGAGAGAGAGAGAGGGAGTGAGAGAGAGAGAGAGAGAGAGAGAGACAGAGAGAGAGAGAGAGAGAGAGAGAGAGAGAGAGAGAGAGAGAGAGAGAGAGAGAGGTAAAACATATGACATTATAAAATCAATGTATACAGGCAACATGTGTAGCATAAAAATTGTCAAGAAACAAACTGAATCATTTAACCAGGGGCGGTCCAATATTCTACAAAAGTCCTCAGCCCCTGGTGTTAGTCTCCACAATTCGGAAGTTAGATGCCTGCTCTTTGCAGATGACCTGTGCCTGCTTTCACCCACAGCACATGGTCTACAGCAGAGCTTGGACCTGCTAGAGCAGTACTGTCAGACCTGGGCCCTGACAGTAAACCCCAAAAAGACCAAAATAATGATTTTCCAGACAAATTCCAGATCCCATTAATAAAACCAAAGTTCTCAATTGGTCCAAAACATATAGAGTATTGCACACAATACAACTATTTAGGTTTAAAAATAAGTTAGGCTGGACACCTAAATAATGCAGTGAATGAACTGAGAGACAAAGCACACAGGGCATTCTACGCCATTAAAAAACAAATCCAAATTGAAATACCTATTACAATTTGGCAAAAACGAATTAAATGTGTGATTGAACCAATCGCACTCTATGGCAGCGAGGTGTGGGGTCCACTTACAAAACAAGATCAATCAGAATTAACCAAATTACAAAACATCTAAAACAAAACTACATTACCTATTGGAAAAAACACAAACACAAGCACAAAGCAAAATGCAGTGCTATTTGGCCCTAAATCGACAGTACACCATAGCAAACTATCTGACCATGGTGACTGATCAAAACCTCAGGAAAACCTTGACAAAGTACAGGCTCAGCGAGCACAGCCTTGCTATTGAGAAGGGGAGACACAGGAAAAACTGGCTCCCTGTAGAAGAAAGGCTGTGCAATCACTGCACCACAGAAGAGACAGAGACAGAGCTGCACTTCCTCACAAAATGTGAAAAATGTAAAACTATCAGAAAGAGTCACTTCCACAAATTTGAACAAGTAGTCCGGGGCTTTGAGGACCTTTCTGAAATAGAAAGGCTGACAATCCTTTTGGGGGAAGACATGGACAGCTGTGCGCTGGCAGCATGCTATGTTGCTGCCTGCCACAAGTTGAGGGACAGTGCCTGACATATTTATTTTGTTATTTTGTTATTTGATGTTATTATATAAAATAAAAAAATATAATAAAAAAGGATGTATGATACTTTAGCAATATGTAGATTGTTGCGTCATGCCAATAAAGTGAATTGAATTGAGAAGACATGCATGTAATATTATACCATTAGAAAAAATACCATTATCACTAACCTTCATGAGACGTGCTCCCTCAGCCCTGTCAGCCTCCAGCTTCTTTCCCTCATTCTCGTCTGCTGTGTTTTGACATGTTTTGTTATTAAACTCATTACCAATAAGTCAAGGCTTAATATGTGATTAATCAGTTTAAATTTTAATTTGTTTGTTTGAACTGGTAAAATCTTCATTTGTCACCGGATTGGCCTTCGACAGAGCTGCCTCTCCTGAAGAATGTCCGTATATCCATCTAACGTTAGTCGTTAACTAGCCTACAGTTGAGAAACTGAGGATAACACAATGACATTGTGATCAACACTATGTCACCTTTTCTACACATGACCTACTGATAATTGTTTTGCAATGGCCTACTGAATGAAAGCAATTGAGTATGAAAAGATATGTGCATGGTGTTACGTCATCGGTCTCATTTATAGCCTGGCACAGACAGCAAAACTACATTAAATACAACGTTATTTAGATATCATCGCCACATAAAAGACACCGTTAACGTTACCTAGCAACATCTGTTACACTGTAACTTACAGGCAAGCCTCACATAAAAACCTGTTGGTTAACAAAGCTTTGATTATGACCAGTCTATAGTAGTGAATACTCTCTCTCTCTCTCTCTCATAGCCTATCTGCATGAATCATTCCCGTCAGAGCCTTTTCCTGTCCGTTTACTGTTAGCTAGCAGTCTCAAGCCACAGAAGAAGTTAACCAAAATGTTATCTACAAGTAGGCCTTAACACGTGTTGCAAAATACATTTACGCATACATGTTATTCAATTATTGCGCCCACACTGCTCGCGGGCGCCAACGAGCGTCTGCGTTGCCAGGCGCTAAAATAGAAGTTGGTTAAATATATTGACTGATATATTGATTTATTTAGGGGGGAGGGGGGCTAATACATATTTTAGGGGCATAAAGCTTCCTAGCCATAAGTAATAATGCCGAAGGCGGGCCAGACTCGGGCCAGACTCGGGCCACATCCGAGTGCCCCGAATCTCACCCGGAATCGGCCCAGATCCACTGTGCTAGCTGGGGAGTAGGCACAATTGCTATTTAACAGTTTTTGTGACTTTTTTTGTAGAGTTGAAAATGTAACTTTAGATTTTTATTTGGTACATAAACTTAAGCGAAACAGTAAAGTTAGTGAGCACTGTGTGATCACACACTGATTGTTATCTAACAAGTCCGTTTGGTGGAAACACAACACTGGTGGAAAAAGTTTAGAATATGTTCATGAAAATCTGTTGCTTATTGTATGGAAACCTTGCTACTGAGACATTCAAGGGCCCTTATATCAATTGCACTTTCACCCCAGTCAAAAACATTTGCCTGTGAAAGATCCTTCATGGTAATCAGACAGGAATGGAAATAGTTTAAATAGGCTAATGGAGAATGTCTGATATAAAACCTACCTCTGTAAATGCAGGGGTGTCTTATTTTGCCACGGGGGGACGCATTTGGTCTTCAATGAGTTCCGGAGAGAAACATCCGCTTTCTACAGACCTTGCGGAAAGTGCACAGAGTGCCGTGTTACAGATCATAACGTGTTAGCTTGCTATTTCTAAAAGGGGCTTTGAAACAGTTATAGCCGAGTGGTTTTGATTTCATGACCCAGTAGCCATGAAAACGGTTTCCCAGTGTCGCTATCAGACACGGGATCAATTGGGTTGTCTCAGGGTTTTATTTATTTTTTATACAGGATTATAGGGACTGAGGACAAGACAGAGTAGGGTGTGTCATGAACGTTTTGATAGAGAGCTGCTGTTCATACGTGCATTCACCAGCGGGCATAAAAGACACAAAACACGCATCTGCATACACAAAGACACATACACACCCAATCACCCACAGACCTCACCCCCCTGTAAAAAGAGTGGGACAATAAAAAAAAAACATTTTTCTGAAGAAAGGAATTGGCATTCGTTGGCTGGGAGTCAGCCGAGAGACCACAGTGGTGGAGAGAGTGAGCGCATCCCAAACAGCACCCTGTTCCCTATAAAGTGCACTACTTAGGCAATAAAAACTTTAGCGCACTATGAGGAGTAGGTTGCCATTTGGCACACAGCCTGAGAGAGTTGGGAACGATGAACTCTGAATTTTTTGCATCCCAAAAGAATAAAAAAAAAAAAAACAGGGGAGGCCGCAATCCCGAAAAGACGACTAAACACCCACATCCTCTGCTTATACCCCAAATAATCTCCAGATACTGAAGACTTTCCCTACTTAAAGACTCCATTTTGTATGAGGAGTAGGCTATGCCTCTCCTCCCAATGACAAAGTTTGTGTAATTTGAATAACTGCAAATAAAGATCACAAATGCTACTTTCACATTTTAACCGCAGCGTAATAAGAGGGACAAATCTCAAAGTCAAGAAGGATGAAAAAAAAAAAAAAAAAAGCTTGCTTGTTTATCCGTGGAGTGATTCCTCTATAAATTCATTTGCAAGTGTCTCATGCTGTTTATTTAGGTGAAAGACAGGCTTGTTCCCACGCAGGTTAGGGCTGGGTACAGGCCTTTTAAACTCTCATGTGTCTCTGCTGAGACTGTGCGTGCATGTGTGAGAGAGGACAGGGATGGTCGAGGCTCAGACAAAGTTGTCATTGTTCAACACGCAACAGAAAATGCGGCTCATCCGCCATGTCGTCTAGTCTACACCCGACGTTACCCCATCAGACAGAACCTTTGCCCCAGAAAAGCAAATGGAAAACACACCAAAACACAGTTCTTTTTTTTTTACAAAATATTTTAATAAATATTACTTTCCAAAACAAAACAAAGATTTATTGCCAGGAACAACCCCCCCCCCCTCCCAAAATATTTTAATTCTCAAGTTAACACTTGAAAGTGAAATCTACAAATACTCTTCTATCATGATGTTAAGGGCAAACGATTTAAATGAAGAAAAAAAATTGTTTACAGCCTCTTGGTCTCTGATCTTGAAAAGCTGTGTCACATGACACTTCTACAGTGTTCTTATTGGACCTCCTCTTCAAGTATCTCATTAGTGGTGTTCGTTTTGCATGGCCCAGTGACCCGAGTTTGCTCATTGGAGACCATTCCATTGGTCCTTAAGTAAAATCTCCACCCACCCATCCGGGGCACGCAAAACAAATTCCCCCATTTATTAGAGATCATTACCATATATGTAAATAAGAAGCAAAGTAACCACAAATACATAAACAGTTCATTTCATTCCAGAGGATCTAATGACAATTTTTTCCTGGTCCTGTTCTTGACACTATCTTCTGTTATGCTGTAAATGCAAACATCAAGCTACACAAAAAAATTTAATAAAAAGTTTTGTTCCCTTAAAAGTATTTAATTGGCAAGCATTGCGTCTGCCACATTTAGCGGTTTTAAATGACCCTGCAGCAGCAATATCACCCATGTTATTTTGTCCTTTCCCCTCCCATTGCATTTAAGTACTTACAAAAGAGTCCTGGCAAATATACCATAGAAATGGTTTCAAACAGACATCGTACAAAAACATGTTTTTTTTGGGGGGGGACAAAAATGCCCATCCAATTGTTAAAAAATAAACTATTCTTTCAAGAACACTTTTGGCATTTATGAAACAAAGTGAGATCCCAAAGCATTTGGACAGTGAAACATTTTGTTATTTTGGCTTTGTACTCCAGCACTTTAGATTAGAAATTATACAATGACTGAGGTTAAAAGTGCAGACTTGTCAGCTTTAATTAGAAGGTATTTTTATCCATTAAAATGTAGATGCTACAATGAATACTGATGAGTGAGAAAGTTTGAGGTATAAAATAATATTCCCTGCAGGAAAATGCTATTCTCCCGTTATTGGTAATGGTGAGAGGTTAGCATGTCTTGGGGTATGATGTTAGTGCCTCCAACCTTCAAACTCGTCATTATTCACGATTCATTCAGGATTATCCGTAATCATGGTAGCATCCCCATTAATGTAGAAGTGTTCAGAAACATTCTTTTCTTATTTACAATAACAAATGGACTCCAATGACATTACATTAACATTTATTTAATGAATGTAGCAGACGCTATTAACCAGAGCGACTTACAGTAGTGAGTGCATACATTTTTCGTACTAGTCCCCCCACATGGGAATCGAACACACAACCCTGGCGTTGCAAGCGCCATTCTCTACCAACTGAGCTACATGGGACATTGTTTATCATTCAATTCTATTGAGCACAAAATAATGTGAAACTGCATCCATCAAGTTTGTACAAGCTTGATGTAGTTATTGCGTGCCAGGAATATGGGACCAAATACTACACTTTTAAACTACTTTAATACGCATAAGTGAATTTGTCCAAATGCTTTTGGTTCCTTGAAATGGGTGGACCATGTACAAAAAAAAAGTTATTTTTTTATTTTTTTAAAGGTTCACCCGATATGGATGGAAATACCCTCAAATTAATGCTGACCGTCTGCACTTTAACCTCAGTAATTTGTATCATTTCAAATACAAAGTACTGTAGAACAGAGCCAAAACAACCAAAAAAAAAAAAATGTCAATGTCCAAATACTTTTGGACGTCAATGTATATATTGAAACAATATGTTCATCAAAAATAAGGAAGTTGTAAAGCTTACAAAGCTGTCAAACCATCAAATCTAAACAATGCATATAAATAAAAGGAATGATATTTTAAGGCTCTTCCTTATTAAGTTAATAAATCAAATATACACAATGATTAATAAAAAAATATTTACAGATCTATACAACATTCTACAGACACAAATTCTTCATATCGGCAGCAACTGCTGACAGACTCAACCTGCCCCAAAAACAAAAATAAATAATATTTTTTGATAGTTGCTGTGGTATTGGTGATGCGGAAGCGCGTACAAATACAAAACCAGTTAGAGGCTAAACCCACATAAATATTCATCGTACACTTCGTAAGACTACCGGGAAAAAGCCTGTAAAAAGCCTTGGACAGCAGCTTACCGAACAACGTAGAGATGTTCTTACACGTACATCGATATCTCCATTTACAGAAGTGCCGCCTCGAAGTAAGCTAGTTTTGCAAAAGACCGCAAACAAACGCAGCACCCGGAAATCCAGCCAAACCACAGCCAACCGTTACTGCCAGTGTGAGCCAGCTTGTCGAAACATAAATTAAACACAGGGAAATTTGTCTTCTTTGTGAAGGGTAAATCACAACTTTTTGATTCAAAAATACGACAACAGTATCAACAACTTCGGAGCGCCCCTCAGTTGACCTTCCAACGATGATAAACCGGTTGAAGTGGCCGGGCCAAGGTCGCCAAGCTGTGCGCTATACGATGAATTCCATCCGGTTTAAGCTCTGCGCCGACTCCAAGTCTCTGTTATCCTGTTTGTTAGTCCAGTTGGGGTGTTTGCCGGCCGTGCTGAGGGGCTGTGGGCTCCGCTCCTCCCGGTCCACTAGCGTATATGGTGTCTGCCTGGGGAACCTAGCCTTCTGAAGCCTCTTCTCAGACTCATCGTCATCCGAATGGTGGCTACCCACGTCAGAGTTGTTTGTTCTAATTTTGGCGTTGATAAGAGAGTTCTTGTCCTCGCAGTGATAGTGGTGGTGGTGGCTGGTGTGTTCTTTCACTGCCGGTAGGCCATTGGTCGGGCCGTGTTTATCGATGGGGTTCTTGATCTGGTTGAGCTGCTCGCGCACGTTGTTGACCGCGTTGTTGGTGTCTTCGGCTGTCGTTGCTGGGGACGACGACTGGGTGTTGACGCCCGTGTGGGCGCTGGGCTTCCGGCGCCGCTTGAGGCACCAGATAAACGCAGAGGCCACAGCCAGGAGCCAGATGACAATGACTACGGACACCAGCAGGGGGACCAGGTAGTCTGCTGGAAGGAGAAAGGGAAGGTGTCAGTAATCGAAGACAAGAACAAACGAGGGAGACTCAGATATCGAAAATTATATTCAAAGCAGAAGTTGACAGCAGCAACAAATGTCATCTTCTCCCTCTTTCCAATCCTTGAACCAGGATTTCTGGAAAACCAGGGAAATGTTCAGGATAAAAAAAAAAAAAAAACCTAGGTACATAAAACTCTCCCACCACTAGTGAAGGGCAATATCCTTGCAGAAACCAAAAATGGCTGACTGTGCCCTGTGCTCTCACCATTGGGGCTGTGGGTCTGCCTCCTCTGGACGCGGACCTCGACGATGGCTGTGATGATAGTGCTGTTGCCGTTTCGCTTGCTGACCAGGTCTATGAGCTTGTCCGTGATCTCCTTGATAGGGGCCTTGCCTCTTCTGGGGTCCTCTGTCGACTAAAGAAATGTGAAGTAATTGAGATATAAGCCAGTCTACATAGTAGTTACTTTGCTTGTACTAACTTCCATATAATCGCATTTGAAATAATATTGAGTATACTGTAAGAAAACAGGACAAATGAATCCTTATGCGAATGTAGTTATTCTTAGGATAAGAGTGTCTGCTAAATGACTAATGAATGTTTACTTGTTCTTGATAATCGCGGAATTGAGGGCAACATTTAAGGCAAGCGGTACTTACGATGGCTACATGGATCTCGTTGTTGGCGGTGGCCGATGGCTCGCAGGTCATGGACACTGAGTACTCCGACGAGAGGTTCTTCACCACATATAGACTCCTTAGCTCGCTGCAGATGTGCTCAACAGTCAAGCCCTGCCACACACACACACACACACACACACACACACACACACACACACACACACGTCAAAAAGGTTCAATGTAGAAATTCACAAGTATCAAAGTAGTTCATCCAGTTCACCCAAAACAGCCTACTGCTCCTAGTTTTACCAAGTTATATTAAATGCTGCCAAAGTGGATGTGACAATGTTTGGTTAAAACTGACTAACTAGCTTAAGTTTGAATTAACATTTCTATGATGTGGCTTGCCCCAACTCACCTGTGGCATGGTGTCCTTGTTGAAGGTGAAGGTGACGTTGGCGCAGTTGCTCTCGAGGTGGCACTTGGCGTGGGGTGGGGGACTGTGGGAGGCCGACCAGCACTCGCCCTGGGTGGGGCATGGCTTGACGAAACAACGCTCGTCCCGGACGGGCACACACGTCTGACCGACCGGGCACTCGCCACCACTGCGGCTTTTACTGTGGACCCGACAGGATTTGGGACCGCACCAGATCTGGAGGGGGACAGGAATGTGGTCAAAAGGTGGTGATAATTTGTGGTCATTCATTGCATAGCTGGCACTATGGGGATTGAATATGGTTCAAACAAAACAAAAAAAGCCAGCTTGTTGGAAAACGTTGTTTCGTACCTTTGTACAGGTGACCTTTCCATTGTGGCACTGGCAGGTGTTGCAATCGTCGTCCCATTTTGCCCCGTCCGCGGCCACCAGACCGTTGACAACACAGGGTCTCCCAGTAACTGCAAAGCAAGAGGCGGCCATTTTAGTCTCTCATCAAGATTCAACCTGAAACATTTGCTATAGATGCCCAAAATCCTATATGTACTGTGTTTTATTCAGGTCGACTGTTTACACCTATTGACTCTTGTTAAGATTCAGGTTCTTGTGATGTTATGGCAATAAAGCTATTGTAACGTGCACTTATACATCGTCTATCTGATGTCCTGTTTATACTGTAGTTATGTAAACACCACCTTAAGGGCTATAGCACAAAGAAAAATCTGACCAAGTTTCTGACTAAAATACAGGCCATTGTCATGGCAGAATCCAACAGGGATGATTACACTGCTGAACATGATGGGAAATGTATTTCTTGAAGCCACTATGAGCCTAGGCTCCGAAGGAACACATGGAGTGTAGAGGTCTTACCTTCTCGGCATCTGGGGCCGGCCCTCCCTGTTGGACACAGGCAGCGGTAGCCGTTGATCTCGTCTACGCAGGTGGAGCCGAACGCGCAGGGCGACGACTGGCACTCGTTGATGTCTGAGGGGACAAGATTGGCAACTGTTAGGGTACTACTCTACTTCTGTCACTTCAACAGTCCATCTATTCTACTGACTTAACATATTGAGCGACTACAAGTACGACTTCCAAATGAAACAAGATACTGTATATCTCTTGGAACCATTTTGCTGAGACTGATATTTCCAAGAGCCACAGACTAAAATGTGCTAATTAAACATATCAAACTACGCCAATTACAAAGTAGTATAACCATTCAAAAAAAAAATTTGAAGGTCAACAAATAGTTTCAAAACTCTACCCTAGTTTCATGACTAGTTAGATTAACTCTGGGTGGCAATGAGTGCAGGTGATACACTTCTCCATCTGATCCCTCTTTAACTGGATCAAAGGGCTAACGGCAGCGTGAACTTATCTAGCCAACTTATAAAGACTCATCCTCCATTGTGTTGTCCTACGAGCACCACCAAATCCAAGCGATTTAAACCAGATTTAGCCCCGACTTAACTCTGACCTTTGTCACAGCTTAAGAATAGTGGGGGGGGGGGGGACGCAAAGGGTTAAAACTCACTAATCCTGCAGTCTGGTCCGGCGAATCCCGCGGCACACTCACACCGGTACCAGTTATCGCCGTCCATACAGGTTCCACTGTTATAGCTGCAGAGAAAATGATATAGAGAGACAGAGGTCAGGGGTCATAGCTCTTAACCAATAAGAATTTACTAAATGGATGGGAAATACAATTCCATGTCTTCGAAAGTACCTAAATAAGCATCAGCCAGAATTCTCTCTGTATTAAATTATTTCACCACAAAAAGAGTTTCTTTAGCAGATACATTTATATTATTAAAATGGCATTGGGTAGAAGTGGAGCAAGGCACAATGTCTGATTGTGAAGTCTAGCGCAAACAGGGTTATGCGAGTTGTTTGTGGCTCTTTGTTGACACTGAATGTACACGCGAGTCTGTGTGTGTGTGTGTGTGTGTGTGTATTATCAGCAGCAGGACATTCCTGAAGGCAGATATGTTTACTGGGCCTAATTTGGTTTGGGATTGACTTACCAAGGGTGGGGATTGCAGTCGTTGGAATCTGTAAAATTATAAATTAAATAAAAGTTGGGTTAGACACAGAGTGCACGTCAGAATACTAACTCAATATGAATGTGGCTGGCTGAGAGGCCACGTACCATTCATCTAAGAAATAAAGTTTCTTATTGTTAAGATTTAGCTTTATATATTCTTTACATAAAGGCCAAACTGTACAAATCTACTACGGCAGGTTAAAATGTAGTGCTACTGAATATTACACAAGTTGTTATGAACAACTAATAGTGCACAGGAATACAATTCTCTACTAAAGATGTATTGGCTACCAGAGTCACTGGGACAAGGGAGGACACACATACACATTCTGGGGTCACTCACTTTGGTTGCAGGTCAGGCCCTCCCAGCCCTCTTTGCAGACGCAGGTGAAAGAGTCTCCACTGACCACACAGGTGCCTCCGTTCTCACAAGGGCTAGGCAGACAGCTGCTGTTCTTAGCTGGAGAAGCAAACAACCTTTAGCCAACATGCTAGCTAGCTGGAAAAAATGCTACACAGGCAAACATAACCTTTACCCATCCCGTTAGCCACCCAATGCTACATGGGCAAACACAACATTTAGCCGACCTGCTAACTAGCAAATGCTTCATGGGCAAACGCAACCTTCAGCCTAGTTTTGGACCTAGCCTTTAGCTATTCCACTAGCTAACAGAGGCATATACATCAGCCACCAGTTTAGCAATACAAGATCTAAAGTGTTTTGTCAAACTCAAAATGTCTATTTTTAGGAATGCTTTTCTGTCAAATGTTGAGAGAAAACCAAATCATAGTGGTTTTGGTGAATGCTCAGGTGGAATAGCATTAGCTGCAATAATTTAGCACTGGCGGCTACGCTACATACCTATATTACAGGTGGCACCCTCCCATCCGGCAGCACACGTGCATTTGAAGGTGTCCCCTTCGTCGTAGCACGTTCCGCCATTGTTGCACGTAGCCTCGTCACACTGGCTCTCCCCTGGACGCGAAAAATACTACATTTTAGCAACTGTTCATGGTCATTGTCAGGAAACCATTAGGCCCCAACACACATACAGGTTTTATTTATGTACATAAACACACCCTTTCGGGCATGTACAAGCGTGCACCAATGCTTACGTCCCACCCACACGCATACTTCACACCACAACACACTTCACATGGCCGCCCCCAGGGCGAAAACAAAAAGCGTGCGATACTGTACTGTAATAAGGGGGAAGGCTGGCTTACTTGAGTGACATGTCTTGCCCTTCCATCCGTTCTTACACTCACAGTAGAAGTCGTTCACCAGGTCCCGGCACGTGCCGCGGTTGCGACAGGGGTTGGTGTTGCAGTCGTCAATGTCTGAGGAGACAAACATGAAATTACCCCCCAAAAACTAAAACTGCCTGTTCGGCATCTTCTAGAAGAAAGAAAAACACGCAGGGATTTCTCTGTAGTTATAATCCTTAGGCGGGATGCCTAAACATTATTTATTTTTTTGGGTCACATAGGTCAAATTTCTAGGATGGAAAAAACACTGTAAAACCCAGATAACCCAGATAAAGTGACTAAAACCCAGATAGTGACTAAAACCCAGATAAAGTATATAGAAAAGATAATGGATCTATACATTTCTTTATTATATGATTTTTGTTAGTTCTCAAAATCACCAAAATAAAATCTAGACAGTCAGGGAGAATAGAAAATTCGAGCGAAATAACACATTATCAATGGCAAAATGCATAGAATTGCAGTAAACTAGCTTTAAAACTGCAACATTCTCTCAGCTGAATGGCAAAATGCATAGAATTGCAGTAAACTAGCTTTAAAACTGCAACATTCTCTCAGCTGCATGGCAAAATGCATAGAATTGCAGTAAACTAGCTTTAAAACTGCAACATTCTCTCAGCTGCATGGCAAAATGCATAGAATTGCAGTAAACTAGCTTTAAAACTGCAACATTCTCTCAGCTGCATGGCAAAATGCATAGAATTGCAGTAAACTAGCTTTAAAACTGCAACATTCTCTCAGCTGCATGGCAAAATGCATAGAATTGCAGTAAACTAGCTTTAAAACTGCAACATTCTCTCAGCTGCATGGCAAAATGCATAGAATTGCAGTAAACTAGCTTTAAAACTGCAACATTCTCTCAGCTGCATGGCAAAATGCATAGAATTGCAGTAAACTAGCTTTAAAACTGCAACATTCTCTCAGCTGCATGGCAAAATGCATAGAATTGCAGTAAACTAGCTTTAAAACTGCAACATTCTCTCAGCTGCATGGCAAAATGCATAGAATTGCAGTAAACTAGCTTTAAAACTGCAACATTCTCTCAGCTGCATGGCAAAATGCATAGAATTGCAGTAAACTAGCTTTAAAACTGCAACATTCTCTCAGCTGCATGGCAAAATGCATAGAATTGCAGTAAACTAGCTTTAAAACTGCAACATTCTCTCAGCTGCATGGCAAAATGCATAGAATTGCAGTAAACTAGCTTTAAAACTGCAACATTCTCTCAGCTGCATGGCAAAATGCATAGAATTGCAGTAAACTAGCTTTAAAATTGCAACATTCTCTCAGCTGAATGGCAAAATGCATAGAATTGCAGTAAACTAGCTTTAAAACTGCAACATTCTCTCAGCTGCATGGCAAAATGCATAGAATTGCAGTAAACTAGCTTTAAAACTGCAACATTCTCTCAGCTGCATGGCAAAATGCATAGAATTGCAGTAAACTAGCTTTAAAACTGCAACATTCTCTCAGCTGCATGGCAAAATGCATAGAATTGCAGTAAACTAGCTTTAAAACTGCAACATTCTCTCAGCTGCATGGCAAAATGCATAGAATTGCAGTAAACTAGCTTTAAAACTGCAACATTCTCTCAGCTGCATGGCAAAATGCATAGAATTGCAGTAAACTAGCTTTAAAACTGCAACATTCTCTCAGCTGCATGGCAAAATGCATAGAATTGCAGTAAACTAGCTTTAAAACTGCAACATTCTCTCAGCTGCATGGCAAAATGCATAGAATTGCAGTAAACTAGCTTTAAAACTGCAACATTCTCTCAGCTGCATGGCAAAATGCATAGAATTGCAGTACATTTCTCTACAGCGACAAGATGGGGTGCCTCTACAATTCTCTAAAATGTAGCGGCGTCGACGGCCGACCACGACCTAAGCCCTTTTTATGGGCTTCATGATCATCCACATCCCCAGTCACTTGAAACAAGTGGGAGAACATTATGTGGTAGCACTGTGTGGTGCCTATGCATTAAGAATGCAATATGGAAAATGTTACGTTTAGCCTATCAGGAGGCGTTTATAATGCAGAAAACAAATCTTCAATATCAAGAAGCAAGTCAGATAAAGAAGTCAATGCACTGTTCCACCTACATGTAATGCATAAGCACACGTCTAGGCTGATGTACCATTGTACGAATACAATACAAAAATAAACCATGAGCTTTTATGAACACAGTCTTGTACTACGTTGTGGGGTGATGGAAGGCAAATAAATAACTTGTATATAACTTCAATAACAATGTATTAATCCACCGGTGGTTCAAAGGAAGTGAAATCCATTATAAACAATAGTAGTGTGTGGTGAGAAGAAAATTCAAAACGTACTGTTGTCGCAGTTGGGTCCGTCCCAGCCCTCGGCACAGATGCACTGGTACAGGCTGACTTTGTCGATACATGTTCCCCCGTTCTGACACGGGCCGCTCTCACAGTCATTTATATCTGAGAGTGAGATAGAAAGAGGAAAAATAAGCAAAAGTCTGAGAAAATACACAATATCAAGCCATGCAAACAAGGCGTGAACCATTACAATCCTTTCAAGGTCATGTTTACTATTTCCTTTGACAATTTTTCTAGAGTTCCTTAGAACAAGTGAACAACTCGCATTGTTTCCACATGACACATCCAACAGAGGCCTTGTGGGTTCCCTAGTGCCCCATTTATTTTGGCTGTCGTCTCCGGTCAAGTAACCTCCCACCAAAAGCCCTTCCCAAAACTCCCTCTTCTGTCACCCAAAACCACAACAGAGAGCTTGGTGTTGGGTGTGGGTGTGTGGGAGAGACAAGGCCGAGCAAGAACAGGCAGACTTCCTGGCTTAAGCGAACGAGAGTGGGGAGGCATGTAGCCCCCCCTCATTTAACAACTTCCCCACCCCCTGACAGACTAGCGAAGGCTGGGTAGGGTCATTAATCAAGGCCTGTGTCTGAGAGACAGCATAGGTCTCGCCTGGGGCCTCCAGTCCTCCATTAGAGCTGATAACCCAGTGACTGGCAGGGCCAGGGCTAGCCCGCCTGACCTCTCTGGGATAGGGAGCCGGCGGCTAAAACGGCCATCCATCAAACAAGGAGCAAATAATTATCGCCTCACCACTCTCCCCTGAAAGAAGTGTTGGGGATAAAGTCGCCAGGATTGGAAGGAGCGAGAGCACGCTTTGAATCCAAGGTTGCGATGCGTCGTGACGGAGGGAGAGCGTTTGTCAAGCGCCTGGAACGATTGTTATAACAGGGAGGGAGATTCTTGTGGCGTACTTGTGGTCGGAGGGAAGGAGGGTTTGAAAAAGAAGATGCACTTCTCAAGAAGGGCCCATCACGTCCCCTACCACCCCTGCAATAACATTCTCCCTCCATTCTCTGACCTCTCCGCTTCAAACCTCATAATTCTGCCACGTCTTCTCCTCCATCACACCCATACATTGACCCGTTAAATTCACAATTTAGCCATCCATCCTCTATTCAAGGCTCCATCCATCCACCTCCAGCCATTCATCCACCGTTCTTCACCCCTTGGTGGAACTGGGGGAGTGTGGGGGAGTCACTTACTCTCATGGCAGTAGGTCCCGGTGAAGCCCTCCTGGCACTCGCAGCTGAACTGGCCCCCAGCCTGGCTCCGGCAGCGCCCGTGGGGCCCACACACGTTGGACGAAATCAGGCGCACGCCCGCGGGGGTGCTGTTGGATGCCACGGCAACCGTGCAGCTGTCAATCACTGAGGGAAAGAGACAGGGCGAGGTTAGGACAGTGTGCATATACGGCAGTCACATAAATTTTGATATCTATTGCACAGAACTGACGTTGCCACACATCGTATAAACCTTCACAAAACGCTTTGGCTGCTAGAGCTTCCAATAAGTAAATATTCAGATACAACACATGCCAAGGCCCTCCTAATTTCTTCAATCTGTGGTGTGTGTGTGTGTGTAGATGAAAGTAGGTAAACCAAATACAAGGGTATAAACCCTTATCAGACTGTCGTAATTACTCTCAAAAATTTGCGTGTACACACACACACACACACACACGCCACAGAGTGAGAAAATGAAGCGGGTCTAACGAGAATTTAGCAGGAAGAACACACACAGAGCACTTAACAGTTTGCCAAATTTTTCTGGGGCGTTTTGGAAAGAAGAACAAAGTCCAGTAGGGAGGAGGAGAGGGAGAATGTTAGAAGCAGAGGCAATTTGTCAGGAGGAGGAGGAGGAGGAGGAGGAGGGGGGTTTGGAGGCAGTATCTTGTCAAAAAAGTAGTCTGGCAGCAGTAGCGGCTTGAAAACATATATTAACCCTTCCCATGGTAACGAGGCCCTGGGGGACCAGGTGGAGAACGGGTTAGCGCTGTGCAGGCTTGCTAACCCTAGGTCTTCACACACACAATGGTGTGTCACACACCCAGCACAATGGCCTTGAGTTAGCGGATTAGATTACAGGCTCTCCGACCTAAAAAGCCCCCCTCTCATATTTACAGTTAGCTATTAAAAAAAAAAGCAAAAGGAGACGAGTGACCTCAAAGCTTTGGTGTTAGCTTTCATTAGCCGAGCTAGCCGAAACTGGCTAGTCTAACACTGAAAACCAACAAAAAACCTTTTACAGCACCGTAAAGACTGCCCAAAGCTAAAACAAAAAGCTAATATGAACCTTTGCAGGGTGTGGTACGACAGTGGTCCTTCAAATGGGAACAGTTCTTGCCCTCGTAGTCTTCGGGACATTTGCAGAAGTAATCGGAAGCCAGGTTGAAACACTGGGCCCCGTTTTGACACGGGCTCGGCATGCAGTAGTCGACATCCAGCTGAGAAGGCGAGAACAAAAAACAGAGAACGGTTTAGACATAAAGCCATGTAAAGTAATACCTGCCATTTTACCATAATAACCCATTGTAGACATCGCCACGGAAACGTGCTAAGGAACCATAAACAAACACATAGCGGTGGGGAGTGAAGAGGAGGAGGAGGCGGGGAAAAGAGAAGACAGATTTAGCCCAGACGGAAGGTTCACAAGTGTCAACAAGCGCGACAAAGCTCTGGTTTAGAATTGCAAAGAGAAACGATCTCAAGAGAAACGCAGGTGCGATTACGGCGGGAGGAAAGGACATGAATGAAAACAGATCACGGTGAGGAGATTTACGCAAGAGAAAGGGAGGTAAAGTCAAGGAAAGTTGGCCCTGACCACTGATCAGATTACCCGATCTCCAATCCTTAACCATTACAGGTACGGGGAAATACTGTGTCTGACCGTGGATCAGTGGTTTGAGGAGACTGCAACTTACTCAGGGTTTACTCAAGATAAGTTGGCCCTAACCACAGATCTAGAATCAGATTAGGCTACCGCCGATCCTAACCACAAACCATTACAAGGATGGAGCAATATCTGCTCCTGGATCAGTGTTGTTGTTTGAGGTGACTTGGGCTCTGGGCACAGTGAGGGGCGTGTGGTGCCTATCTCTGCTCACCTGACAGAAGTTTCCAGAGAAACCGGGCAGGCACAGGCACTGGAAGCCGTTGACGTCGTCCTTGCAACGGCCACCGTTTAGACACGGGCCACTGGCGCACTCGTCTACGTCCTTCTCGCAGTGCTCGCCGCCGAAGCCCGACGGACACACGCAGCGGTACCCGTTCACCATGTCCTAGGGAGGGGAGGAAAACGGAGAAGGCAAAAAAGAAAGAGAGAACAGGATGTTGGGGCGAGTGTGGGAGGTACGGAACAGGGGCGGTGAGGAAAACAAGCCATTGTGAAAGGGTTGGAAAAGAATTAAGAGAGATTTCTTTTTCCTGGCAGGGGACGAGAATGTTTATGGTAATCTGATCTATTGTAGTCACGAAGACCTTCCGCATATTACCTCTCTCTCTCTCTCTCCCCCCCTCTCTCTCCTCCTCTCTCTCCCCCTCTCTCTCCCCCTCTCTCTCTCCCTCTCTCTCTCCCTCTCTCTCTCCCTCTCTCTCTCCCATTCTCCCCTCCTCCACAAGCAATCATGTCTTTCCGCCCCGCACTTTGTTAGCATTGCCGAGCAACTCTCATGTCTGTGCTCTGAAAGCATGTCTCAGCAGTTTGCCATTATTAAAACCACCATAAAAAGGGGGGGGGGGGGAGAAAGAAGCCAAAAAACTCCAACATGCCAGGAAGTGTCCGAAATAGGTAAAAATCGACCAGGACCGGTACATTCCGGAAAAATAAGAAAACAACTGTGTCCCAAATGTCATCCTAATCTCCATGACAGGGTTCTGGGTCAAAGGTAACGCACTATATAGGGAAAAGGATTCCATTTGGGACGACCCCAATAAACATACCTTGCAGGTTCCCCCGTTTTGACACTGGTCCAGGCAGTCATTGATATCTGCGGAAACAATTTTTAACAATTAAAAAAAAATATATGTATACAATTTGAGCTCCACCGAGGCGAGGCCTTGATAAGGCTTTAATACCGAACGCCCCTGTTCTTGTCAAGATTTCCTGCAAGCTTTCCTCAAGATAAGCCTAGTTCGAGAACGGGTGGGGGAAAAAAAAGGTGCGATTCATACGGGCCTCGGTGCGCTGGGGCTTCACACGATTGTTTGAGCCCCCGTGTTATCTGGACGTTATCGTCTGCCCGGCTGTGAAAGCATACAATGAACTTGAGATAAAGTATATTATACTTTTTTTTTTTTTTTTTCTCTTCTTTCTTTTTTTTCTGTCGTACATTTTCAGACTGACCACTCCAGAACTAGTAGTCCAGGTCCAAAAAACACTGATCCAGCCTCCGTCCTAGCCTTCATTGTCATGAACTCACTTCCAAAACTGGCCATAGAACATTTCTTTAAAGTTGCTACTGGCACTTGAGAGTGCCATTGCAACTTTGGACTCTGGAGATTGAATAGCAGGGTGAGCAGGCTTTTGTTCTACCCCGGCACGAACACACTTCAACTAATCATGCTTTCAATTGCCAACCATGATTTGCTGAATTAACCATGTTAGCGCTGGGCTGGAACAAAAGCCTGCATCTGCTGCTGCTCCCTGGAACCAGACTTTTCATTGAAAACACTCACTGGTGTCGCAGTTCTGGCCCATCCAACCGGGGAGGCACTCGCAGAAGTACCCTCCAATCAGGTTGCGGCAGGAGTTGGCATTCAAGCAGGGGTCGCCTTCGCACTCATTGGCGTCTGAAACCCACAAAAACAAACAGGTCAGAAAGACACAGAAAAAGGAATATTTAATTCCTTCATTCCTCTTACAGGCCATTGGGGGGGTAAAAGGTAGTGGATCAAGGCAGTAGTGACGAGGTAATGGCACTCATCCTCTCGCTCATCACACTATGAAGGGGGTGAGGAAGAGAGAGGGAGGGAAATGAGGAGAAGGGTGAGGAGGGCTGTGGGGGAAGGGTAGTTGTTAGTGGAGAGAGTTAGTGGGCGCCCATCCTCTCGCTCCTCATTCTAAGCCCTTTAAAACACACTGCCATTCCTCAAAGGATGATCCCCCAGCTTAGGAAACCCCCACTTTATCCCTGCCCCGAGGATTCCCAAAAGTAGCCATGGAATGGAATGCAGAAGGAACTTTGCCCCATCCTGGCGTGGCCGTTACCAAATCTTCACACTAGAGCGCCACCAAAAGACAAGGGCGTTATGACGGAGAGGAAGATGAATTTGCACTTGGAAGCTTTCCTATGGTCCGTTTGGAGATTTCACCTCCTCATTCGGAGAGTGTAAACCGGTCCTAGATCTGTGCCCTAAGGACAAATCATCTTAACTGTAGCAAGGTTGTTAGAAGTTCCAATCAACCACAGATCGAGGAAACTAACTTTAACCATTAGAGAGGAGAGAATACAGTATATCATCTACCAACTCCGTAGTGGGCTTAGAGATCAATACTCGCTCTATGGTAGTGGGATAGAGAAGAACTAGGTTGTTGTTGTGAGATAGAAGGTAGAGGTTTGTAGGATATGAGTACTCAGTCGTAAGATAGGGTTCCAACTAGATGGCCAAGCTACAAAGTCAGACAAAGTCAGACTTCGACCGTGTGACAGAGGAGGTGCAGGGTGTTATGGGATAGAGGACTGACTGACCGATGAGGCAGGTCTTGCCGCTCCACTGGGAGGGACAGGTGCACTTGAAGCCGTTGACCTGGTCCTGGCAGGTCCCCCCGTGGCCACAGGGGTTGGGGACACACTCGTCCACATCTGCGGGGAGGGAGGGAGGAGAGGGAACAAGTGTTTTAGGTCAACATGTGGAATGTCAAATCAAAAGTCCAGGCAGATGACACAAGATACATTTACATTTTTAAACTCATGTCTGCCGTACAACACACGTTGGTTGTTAGAAGCTTAACACCTATTAATATCACAAACAGAATTGGATTTATAACCAGTTTTACAAGGACATGTCATTTTGTGTCTGGTTTCCGCCGTTGCCCCTCCTCTCGACGGTTGAACGTGCCGTGCAGTTGATAAAATCACCCCGATAATCGCCTCCAAACTGAACCTAGACTATAGCGAAACTAATTTCACACATAAGAGATGAAAGGAATGAAGTAAATTATGATGCGGGAGAGAAACGTCAACACGGACAATTTCTTCACGTCACCGGCGAACAAGTTGCTCGCAAACAAAACAAGCCTGGTTGGCACCGCGAACCCCACGAACAAAAACAAGGCACCAGCACAGCAGCAGCAGCCCTCTACAACGGCGCTGAAGAAAGACAAGTCAACACTCACGCTTTACCAAACGCAAGGCAAGAGAGAACGTTTGTCATGAGCACCATGCATCTGACAGCGGCCATCGTCAGGGACACGAGAGAAGACGGGAGACTATTATGCACCAATACCGAACAAAGCTATTTCAACGTTAGGCTACATAATACACATCCAGTGGTGTAAACTAAGTACGTAAAAAATACTTTGAAGTACTACTTAAGTATTTTTCAGGGGTATCTGTACCCTTTATTTATTTTTTTACACCATTAAGAACATCATGCCGTCTGGTTTGCTTAATATAAGGAATTTGAAATGATTTAAAACATGTACTTTTACTTTCAATAGTTAAGTATATTTAAATATACTTTTACTCAAGTAATATTTTACTGGGTGACTTTCACTTGAGTAATTTTCTACTAAGGTATCTTTACTTTTAAATCAAGTATGACAAGTACTTTTCTACCACTACGCGTCGCCATAATTACAATGCATTATGCTCTTCACACGTGTTGTTTTTATGCTAATGTTTTCTACGTTATTCCATAGGTTGTTGTGGATTTCTGGTATCAGATGGCCCAGCTGTACACAGTGAGAGGAGGAACTCGCCGCTGGCCTGTCACGGCGTTGTACAACATGCTTGACTTGGCTGCTGTCAACACACGTGTTGTTCAAGCATTGATGTTTATGCAAGTCTTCCTGACTTGGTCGTTATAAAAAAAGAAGCGGTTACTGCGTTCCAACACACATGCTTTTTGTTTCATCGTTTTAACAAAAAAAAGGCACTCCACAAATAAAATTGATTTTACACTTGAAATTCTGTGTTTTTGTGTTTTTTTGTTTTTACATACAGTAACATAAACTAATGAAAATAAAATGTTCTTTCCCCAAAATTTTTTTTATTTTATTTTAATGTTACCTAAGACCTTCATAAACACAACCAAATTATAAATTTGTCCGATAGTATATATGAAATATATAGAGGGGGGGTCCAACAAGGCCAGGCTTTTCTAGTGCTAGAGGCCGGTAAATGTACAAGGGTAGACCTACTGAGTGTAATATTACATTTAAATGACCTAAACCTCAGGTATTACATACTATAATGTACTACTTACTGATGCTGCAGGAGGGGCCACTCCAGCCGGGGGCACACTGGCACTCGAAGCCCTGACTGGTCTCCGCACAGCTCCCTCCGTTAAAACAGGGCTCCGACAGACAGGCATGCTCTGCTATGGCCCGAGAGAGACAGAGAGAGACAGAGAGAGAGAGAGAGAGAGAGAGAGAGAGCGAGAGAGAGAGTTAAACTCCTAAACTTGGTTAGTTCTCACACTGCAGGAGGGTGGGGTGGGTTTTCCCCTCGCTGCTGTCGGTTCCCAGCGGCTCTCTCTGGCCCAGCTAGGCTACAGCTAGTGGAGTGGAAAGCCCCTTTGACCTCTCACTAACCAGCTCTGGACCACACTGCAAGACGAGGAGCGAGAGAGAGAGAGATAGGGAAAGATAAAGGAGAGTACTGAGTGCAAGACAAATAAACAGAACAAGAGAAGGAAAGAACGACATTTCTCACTGAGAAAACCAGACAAAGAATAAAATACACAGAGAGGAAGCGAGAGACGGAGAGAAAGACAGAGGGTCCCGTTCCCCCACTAGGCCTACGTCGTTAGAAAAAACAAACAAAACAAAAAAAAACATCCCCTCTCCCATGTCACTCTCACTAGCCCCCCAGGGCCCTAGCCCTTAAGCCTTAGCGTTAACTGTAGCCAGCTAGCAGGAAATCGTCTGTCATGGCAAGCTGACCCCGCGAGCGACGCGCCGTGACTTCCACCCAAAGCGCAAATCATTGTGTCCATCCCTCCGCGGAAGGACGAGAGAAGACAGGAGGGGAAGAGAATAGAAAAATCACAAGTCACGACGGATTCCTCCCCTCAAATCAATTAATGCTCTGCATTCTTTGGCCGGCAGACCGAGGAGGCGTTCCAAATGGCACCCTGTTCACTATACAATGTACTACATAGGGTGCTATTTGGAACTCAACCCGAGGGGGAGATTGCTGTTGACTGGTGTCAGTGGGCTAGGGGCAGGGAGGAAGAGAGGGGGTAGATGGAGGGAGAGAAGGAGCACAGGAGAGGGGTTTAATGTTGTTGGGTATGGCTGGGAGAGAAAAAGAAAGGAAAATTCAGGCTTGGCTGGAAGCTGGAATCCCCCTCTTCTCGCTGTCTCGCTCTCTAGTTCTCCCCCTCATCCTTCCACTCCCTCGCTCTCAAGATGACCGGCGTTAGTTTTCAAACCCACGCTACAAACAGAGGTGGCAACTGTCCCAGACAAACACAGAGCGGGCGTGTTTGACTGCCAACGCCTACAGGGAGCTTTCCCCTCAATTAGCTGAGTCATGTCTCCATTGACCCCCATACAAAACCATCCTAATGATCCAATCCAACCCAGCTTCATTGAAACGTCCTCAACTCAAAACAAATGACATACACAACTCACCCCTATGATCAAATCTCAAACTTTATAGAAACCAACCTTAATTCAAACAAATTACACATTTAAACAACTTGAAGATGTGAGGTAACTGTTAGATTTGTTGATGAAGGTGGAATACAACCCACCCTCACAGAAAGGATAGCTCCGTTACTGGGTCTCCTCCCATTCCCGTTTCCCTTGACGACACCTTAATGAGGTCGTCACCTCCTGGCAGGAGTGACCGCCCGACGAACGGAACCTCCCTGGATGGGGTTAAGCACGGGGCTGACCCCCCCTAACCCCTGAACTACGACCCCTCGACTTCCCACCCTGTCGCACCACATGACTCAGATCTCACCGACCGGTCTTGGGAAAACAAATACCTTTTTCTCTCAGTCTTCACCAGAAAATGAAAAAAATTGAGAGTGGGAGACGGAAGAGAGAGAGAGAGAAAAAAAAAAAAAATGTCTTCAACATAGTAGATCAGGCTAATTTCCCTCTGGGACAATAAAGTTAATCTTGAGTGTCCAAGGCTAATTTCCCTCTGGGACAATAAAGTTAATCTTGAGTGTCCAAGGCTAATTTCCCTCTGCGACAATAAAGTTAATCTTGAGTGTCCAAGGCTAATTTCCCTCTGCGACAATAAAGTTAATCTTGAGTGTCCAAGGCTAATTTCCCTCTGCGACAATAAAGTTAATCTTGAGTGTCCAAGGCTAATTTCCCTCTGGGACTATCAACTTAATCTTGAGTGTCCAAGGCTAATTTCCCTCTGGGACAATAAAGTTAATCTTGTACTATTTTGTTTTCTACTCCAATTTCACTCTCATGAGGAATAAACATGTAGTGAAACCAGACCCTAGACACTACAACAGTTACCTATATATTATGTGCGTGTGTGTGTGTGTGTGTGTAAGTACATGCATGTGTGGGTGTGTCAGGCGACTCACCTTTCTCACAGTTGACACCAGAGTAGCCATCAGGACAGGCACAGTGGTACTTGTCAGGTCCAGTGTTGCTACAGGTCCCCATGTTCAGACAGGGCTGGAGCGTACCACATGTGTTCAGGTCTGGAAGACAGGGAGGGAGAAGTATGAGTGTGTGTGTGTGTGTGTGTTGGTGTTTCACAGCAAACGGGTGTGTTTGTGAGGACACCAGTTATCAGCTGTATATCTACAGAGCAGGATCAACGAGTTAGCCAGCTAGCTTTCCCAATGATATATAAACATATTTATCTAAGATAAGCATGAAATGGGCATGGTGTAATTAACTCAACAACCAAAAACATATAAGTTTAGCTTTCTTAATGAACTAGAAAATCAGTAGGCCTATTTCTGGCCGTTTATCAAAGTTAGCCGGCCAACTCAATGATCGCGCTTTTTTAGTATACCTCTCTGATGAGTGTTTGCCTGCGTGCAGGCATGTGCTTACCTTTGTCGCAGAGCTGGCCGCCAAAGTTTGTGTCACAGAGGCACTGCCACGGTTCCATGCAGGTTCCGTGCACACAGCCCGGGTGAGGGATGCACTTATCACAGTACTCACCCTGCCAGCCGTACAGACACCTGCGGGACACGCACACCCTCGGATAAATACACCATGCACGGGACCACCGATATTAACAAAAACACTTTCAGTGCTCGACACCTCCCACTTAAAAAACACACGCGCACAGTATCGCAATCTCTCTTTTAAAACACACACACACACATACTGGAATGGGTTGGGCAGGGCTGCTCCTTGAGTAAGTAAAAGTGCTTGTCTGGACAGGGCACTAGCGTTTCACTGAGTCATTAGGAAACCAGAGCGAAACCCCCCCCCCCCTTATAATTCATCCCTGGTATCTATGCCCAACCCACCATTGCTTGAGGCAATGGATAAGTATCCCAGCTGCCCCAATACATACCTCCTACCTAATACATCATTTGATTCTGAAAAGCTTGAATAAGAGCCACAAAATCGATAAAAAAATGGAGGAAATGTGAAACCATCAAAAGTTCCCATTTCACTCCAGCCTCCCTTAAGAATCAGACGTGTGTTCGAGTTCACACGTCTAACGTCCTTCCATTGTTTCTTGGCCGCGAGACTAAAAGGCTAACCCGACATCAAAGCGTGGCGCTGAAGGGAGGTGAAAGAGGGTGGAGGTGGGGAAACAGACAGGTGAAAGAAAGGAAGAAAAAAAAAAAAAATCCTTTGAATTTGACAGCGGTCTTCGTGACCAGATTCCGCCGCCACCATTAAGCTCTCACCACTCTGGGGGCCCCTGGCAGACGTGTGCAAAGGGGGTCGAGAGGGGTCGCGATAATCTCCAACCACCCCGCATACACTCCCTTCCCAAAACACGCAAAGGTTCGGGCCCTCAGCTCTGGATGATGGGAGGGGGATTCAATGGGTTCTGTTTATTAGGACACGTCATGGAAAACTCTTTAAAACATCCTGCGGCAGTCGGTTTACTTTTGTTTGGTACCTAATGAACACATCACGATGAAGGGTTGGGAGTTTTGATTTAACGTGTAGAATGTATACAGTGTTATCTAACTAAGACACTCTGCCAAAAATTACTGTCTCCATTGAGTCTGGTGCCAATCGAAAGTGGGCAGAACGCATGGCGTTGGATATTCCCCCTGCCAATGGTGTTATGTACATGTGGAACGAGGGTGTTGCTGAGTGACACAACAAGTTGCAGCGAGAGTCTGGCTCTTTTCAGTGAGCTTTTTACTACCTTAGGTCAGCTGAAAGTGTTTGTGTTGGGGGGGGAAAAAGGGGGGTGCTTACTTGCAATCTCCGGGCAATTTACAGGAACCATGTTCAGTGCTGCAGCCTTGCCTACAAATAGCTGAGGGGGATAGAATGAGAAAGAAAATGAGGGAGAAAATAGAGAAAGTGGGGTGACCGTGAGAGTCAGCAAGAAATTCACAGGAAAAGAAAGTAAGAGTGACAAAAGAGAAAGAGAGAGAGAGAGAGAAAGAGAACAAGAAGAGTCAGCATGATGATGTCAGATAGCTCCCCCTCCCCTATCTCATCTCCAAACTCGTGGGAATGTCCTAAGCTCCAACCGGGGCAGTAATCCTACAAAATCCAAGACTTATCCCAGAGCCCTGCCATCGCTCCCCGCTAGGATACTAGGGCCTAGGGGTGCGCTGGTGCGTTTCAAACAGCCCAAATTCCAAACGGCAACGCTAACTATTTGTATAAGCCTGCCGAGCCGTCCGTGGCCAAAATCTGCTGCGTTAAGACTATCTGCCCCGGCGTCAATGGGTGAAGAAGCCAGCTTGACCGACATCTAAATGATATCATTTAGCCTAGTGTTCATTTTCTCCATGGTTGGATTCACCTCAACACAGTTGCTGTCAATTTCATTTGACTAGGCAAGTCAGTTAAGAACAAATCCTTATTTACAATGACGGCCTAAATTGTTCTACAGGGTCAGCCAAAGTAGTACGGCGCCCCTGGAGCAAATTAGGGTTAAGTGCCTTGCTCAAGGGCACATTGTCGGCTCGGGTATTCGAACCAGTGACCTTTCGGTTACTAGCCCGACGCTCTAACCACTCGGCTAACTGCCGCCGCAATTGTCACTTTCGCTAGTTTTGGACTTCCCTTCCCTGCCTTAATGACACCATGCTAACAAAAGGCGCAAAAGCACAAGTTGCCCTTAAAGGACCGCTGTTATTTAAAAAACATTTTGATAATTTCAATTATATATTCCAATTGATTCTTGACGAATGTCACTTATCAATGCCTTTTGAACTGTTCAACTGTCTAACCTCTTTGGTTTCTGGGCTTCGCGTTGCTGTTAAATTACAGACAGCTACCTTTGGTTAAACCCCTCTTACCAGTGCTGCATTCAGGTCCGGACCACCCTTCGAGGCAGGTCTTGTTGCCGTTGTGGTCGCAGTTGTAGTGGCCAAAAAAGTCGTCGCGCGGACGGCAGAACTTGTTGCAGCCGAAACCGTAGTAGTGCTCGTCGCAGCTGACCCGGATCTGGTACTCGAACTGGCCCACCGGCCCGTTGTGCTTCAGGCTCTGCCACTGGCGGCTGGGGTTGATCATGCCCGACTGAACGGCCTTCTCGATCATCTCGCCTCCCACGCCTGATGGAGGGGAAACGGATTGCGGAGAGAGAGGAGTCAGAGGGACTGGTAGGAAACACATGGGTGTAAGGGGGAGGGGGAGGCAAAGACATAAATGCAGTCATACAGACAGACAGACAGACAGACAGACACAACACACAGAAGTCAACACGAGGATGAGAACGCCCATTCAGCAAGACCAAGCGTCTTGCTTTGGAACATTACGATGCCGCTTCTCAGTCTTTACTAGAACACGGTCTCCAAATGCCCAAATATGAATTACAATCCGCAATACAAATCTACTGCCGCCAACAGATATAAGAGGTGATGCCCCCTTCTGTACCATGTCCACCTCGCCACCCTCTGCCACCCTCGCACCCAAAACAAACTCCACCGCGCTGAAGGGAGAGAGGACGGCATCCCTGCCACGCCAGCGCTTCCATGTCACACTGTGTGTTAGGGCAGTCGCTGCCTCCTAATCCCATTTTTCCATGAATAAGTCCTCTGGTGCTCAAATACAGAAAGGCAGTAAATACAAAACGCAACGCAGGTGAAAAAGAAACTGTCCAAAGCCCACTTAAATTCCATCCGGCCACTGCGAGCTTTGACAAGGTGGCACGAAAACGAACAAAACGTTAAGCTTCGAGCTTTAAGCTTGTTTACTCCTCTTTTCTTGGAGGGAAAGCTGCTTCGTTACGGCAGTGCTAGTTGTAGTGGCGGGCCGTAGTAGTAATATTCCAGGCCGTTCTAGAATCCTGAGCTCCGATGTGGTATTTAGACGGTGGAGTGCAAAGTGTGGTTGGGGTGAGGTGACGCCCTCTCACTACCCGAGGCCCAGAACAGTTTGATGGCGACGGCGAGGGGGTTGTAGAATAGAAAAGAATTAACCCAGGGTCCTCGAAACTAAAAAAAACAACGACCTGGAAGCAAACTGTGACCTGCCATATCAAACAGGAAAGCCCTGGACGGTTGACAGTGCGAGAAATAGAGCTAACATAACATATTTTTGAAATATATCCAACCTCTAGAAACTGTACTGGACCGTCCAGGAGATTTGACCAAACATTTAAACTTCTCAGTTCCGTGGTGAATACCGCTCGGGGCAAAGAGTCGAGTCGGCACCGACATGATAGTTACCTCAGTAACTTGTAATTTAAGCTTATGTAAGCACAATTTAGAGACGCTAACTCTAGGCTAAGGTTAAACGTAGCAGTGTATTTGGCTAGCATTAGCATCCATCACAACTGTGATAGGCTTTTAATGAGTCTGTTTATTGGAGGCTAACTGGCCACGTGCCCAGGGCACTTAGCTTGTTGACACTAAGTGAGACAGTCAATATTTGGCATGTCCTCGTTTGGCCCTCTTCCTTGGCAGACGTTTTCATTGATCTAGCTGGCTTGTTGTGTGTGCTTGTCTGCAGGAGGGCTTTCGAAAAATAAAGTCTTCAACCTCCCACTAACCTTTTCGCATTTGGCTTTTATTGGCCCGAACTCTATGCTTAGTTTCTTGCTCAATGTAGACTGGGCTGTGGTGGAACTACTGCCCTCCCCTCCTTCTGGGCCAAAGCACACCTGGACAGGGGTCAGCGTACCCTGGGGCCGATATAACACTGGAACTATAATGGTTCCCTGAGGGACGCCAAATGCAACACAGAGCCATAACTCCCACTGACTGCCTAACGGTTGGGCTGAAATCTGTAGAGTGATGTCTCTCCATCTCCTCCTCACGCTCTCCCTTACCCGTCTATACTACCATCGCTGTTTTCTGAATGAGACTATTGCGCAACATTACAAATGAGAGCCATATCGATAGAAAGGGAGTACGAGAGCCAGAGGGAATGACTCAAGGTTCTTTATGCGTGATAGTTTTCTGCCCAATTTTGGTCAGTAATGCCAACCAACAGCTTTCCAAATGGGGAGGGTGAATGTGAGTGCACCACACACACACAGAAAGGTCATAAAGTCTTATTAAAACATTTTATAAGCACAAGTCTAATTTCCCTGCCCCTGGCCCCCACCCCCCCCTAAATGTTCCGTACCAAGACATTAAGCCCCCCACCCCCCAACACACACCTCTGCCCCTTTACACACAAAGTGACCGCTTTACAGGTTCCTTATTTTTGTCCGGGGAACACCACTTCCAGGTCACGGGGTCGTGTTGCTTTTGTAATGTGAAACTGAATGGAGCAGAGAGGGTGTGAGAGAGAGAGGTAACATAATGGTGGGGGATAATACTCACTGCCCGTAGAAGAGTCGTTGTTGAAGTCCAAGGCCTCCACGATCAACGTATAGGACCTCTGGAGAGAGAGAGAGAAGATTGATAAGATAGAGAGAAGGAGTGAAACTAGTCACAGCTGCTTTAACCCTTTCTCCCCTGGCTGATACTAGTCAACCTTTCCATTCCTTTCTGCATAGTTCTCGCTAACAGAGTTGGCTATAGGCTACTTCTTATTTAGCTTACTGTTTGAATGGACATAACATAGCAGAAATCTAAAGAATTGGGGGAGAGAAAGTCCCATTTGAGGTTCTTAGATCGGGTATAATATTAACGCAGCGTGTATCTTTATCAATAAAACAAAACATTTCTCTATATAAAGAACACATTCACAGGGAATAGTGTAAGTGGAGCCAAACTCCTTCCCAGTCGTGAGCGCACACACACACACACACACACACACACCAGAGAGCCGCAAGCGAGTGGGTATGGTGGCGTTTAACTCCATGCCTGTCCATTGGCCGTTCTCCATATGTTGCAGATTAGAGAGAGCGCAGCTATCCCCCCCGAGGCGCCAGCAGCTCTCTGATCCGGGCGGGCTAAGCCACTCTCCCTTACAGCAACCCACCCCAAAACTAACCCCCCCCCCCCCCCTCCCCGGATAGAGAGAGATCAAGGGTGGCGATAAAGACAGCAAACCGCTGGCATTGTTTAAAAACATCCTTTACCCTTCCAGTGCACTGTGGGTAGTTATGTGTGGCGCGCCTTGAGTGTACTGTAATAGATAGAATAGTAAGGCTTTGAGGTAGTGGGTTTGCATCTCTGCTGTGTGTGTGTGTGTGTGTGTGTGTGTGTGTAAAAAGGCCATTTCAGTGTGTGTATGCTTGTGTGTGCATCGTGGGGACGGGGTCCATTATTTCGGCACCTCTTTGAAACTCTTTGTCTCTCTTAAGGCCCCCATCGCTCTCACCGGTATCGGATAACGGACAGCGGAGAGCCGTGGAGGGCTGGGCTGAGGGAGGAGTGTGTGTGCCAGAGTGTGAGTGTGTGTGTGTGTGTGTGTGTGTGTGTGTGTGTGTGTGTGTATGCGTGCCTTCATTCATTTGAGACTCTTGTGTACAGTCTCATGAGTTTTCATCTGGGTGCATCATATTTCGGTTTGTGTGTGCGCGCAATTGTATGTGCGTGCCTGGATGCAAGTGTGCGTGTGTATGTGCATGCAAGTGTGTGTCCATACTTGGCTAAAGTCAGAAGGCAAGGGCCTCTCTCCACTCCTGACACTCACTTGGCAACATTCACATGAGCACTCCTTGTAGCACTTGTCAATGAAGCTCCAAAAATATATGTGTGTGGTGGAAACAGGGGGCGATGGAGGGGTTTGGGGGGGCAGACAGCACTCACTCAATCTTTCCCTCCCTCTCCCTTGGAGGCATGCCCGGCCTCTTGTGTGAGGCTTATGGCCTTGCCACTCTGTCCCATTTAAACAAACACACGGCTGGTTCACTGGCACATGTAGCCCTGCACAGCCTAGCAGCGGCTGCAGCCAGCTACGCTGTTCCATTGGATCACTGATAGTTATCTAATGTGGATGTCAGTCTAATTACTGGTTGTTACTCCCTGGAAATCCAGATGATGTCAAGATTTGGGGGGAAACCACACAGCAGCTCCAACTGTGTGTGCAGCCATTTTGCATATCATGATTCGTGATCACAACCATTGAAATGGAGAGACAGGCTAAACAGCGGTAGCCAAGTCAACTCAAGTTTCCATTACTATCCCAAACTTGGGAATTTCACTTGGCTAGCTTCACAATTTAAAAACAAGACCCCACAAAACTGTCCTTCCCTCACAAATATCAAATATATCTCCCTCTCCCAAACCCATTTCGGTTAGTACACGTCACTTTGACTGTGCTAAAGCAATGTTTACCAAAACGGTAAATAGCACGCCCATGCCTTCTTTCCCCAGACCAGTGGTGCCTCCCCAAACATCGTCCTACTCTCTCCCCCCACGTCACTCTCTACTTGCTGCAATATCATTGAGCATTTTTGGAACGGGGCCAAACTACATGTTCCATACCCAGTTTTGGTTGAGGATAGAGGCTGAGATAAGTGTGGGAAAATAGTTCAAAAGCAAGTGAAAGGAGCAGACAAGCCTGGGCACGTCCAGGAAGGGAGTGGGCAGGGTGAGTAAGTGCCTGTGTTTTTCAGGGCATTAGGATCAGGGCTCACGCTATGGCGGCCTGATTGGCCTCTACCTATTAACGGGAACTGATATAATGCTATTCTTTTTGGGGGAAGAAAGGATGAAGTCATTGTTGCCCACATAGAATGCTTTATTCACCACCGGAGGCCCTTTTAGGGTCAACTGATATGGTTTCAGAGACACAGATTAAGTCTAGTCCTTGGACTAAAAAGCATTACATGGAAATTCTCCATTGAAATCGTTTTTTTGTCCGGGTCTCTGGGAAACCAGCCCATAGTGTTTTGACATTTACAAGCTTTCAATGCTTCTGGAACCTAAAAGGTCCAGTATACGTGTTGGGTCAAATTGTCAATTTTGACAGAAACACTAAAAAGAAACTTCTATCTGGACGTGTTGTGCAGAATGTGCACGGATGAAATCCCAAGAAGACACAAGCTGTTCTTATTACCCTCACCTCGTAAATTACTGTGTGCTTATCAGTTCTGTACTGTCAGACCTCTCTCTGTTCATCCATCTCTCTCCCTCTCTCTCTCTTTATTAGGCATTCCCCCGCCTCTCCTGAACACACTCTAGGCCTGATGCAAGGTAGAGGAGGCTTTTACGACAGTGCGGGAGCTAGAGAGAGGAAAGGAGAAAGGGCTGGAGACAAACAGAAGAAAAGAGCTTGGGGAAATAGTGGGCAGGCAGACGGATTGGAGAGAGAAAAGACAGAACGAACAGAGAGAGAATCCAAGCTTCAACGTTGTCACTCTGGCTGAACTCTGACCCGCTGTTTGACCGTGGGGAGGGGGAGGGGTCATCTATGTCCAGTCAGAGTCAACTATCCCCACTGGCCTCTATCCCTCTCTAGGCTTTGGCTCTGGGGGCTGCTGGCTGGCTGGCGGTGGAATAATAGGCCGACCGGCATTACGCGAGTAAGGCGACCGACGGGCCATAGGGGCCGAACTTCAAAATAATGGCAACTTCAGCACAACGGTTTAGTCTGGGAGCCCCGAACGAACCTCGCCACTGCTGAGTCTACTGCTGCATCCTGTTGCTTACCCCCAGCCACATTATTCCCGTCCTGGCCTCCCATTATCTCCCATAATCCTCGCCGCCAGCCCGGCCGGGCCGAGGCTATTGTTCAGCCCCCCCGCCACCACCACCACCCCCCACCCTGTTAATATAAGCTGTCACTGCTTCTGTCTGGCTAGGGCCGTCGAGCCAGGGGCCGAGAGAGAGAGCTCCTCTATCCAAGCTGAGAGAGAGAGAGAGAGAGAGAGAGGAGAGAAAAGTGGCCTGTGTCACATGCGAGAGTTACAAAAGAAAGAGAGGGGAAATAGTGGGATTTTAAAGTTCAACAACCACAAGTGAGATGTTGTTGGCAATACTTCTGGCCACGACAAGAGGCTGCCATTCGAGGGCCCAATAAACATACTGACGCACAGAGAGGTTGTTTTGGTTCGCCCGTGCCAATTTGGGGTCGGGGTTGTGGACCTATAAAACAGACCCAGGGCCACTCGAACCTAGCCCAAAACGTCTAGCCAAGTCTGGGGTGGATTCTTCACTAAGAATCATCGAAAGCAAACGGGCCAAAATGGGGAGGGACCTATCTGAAGTCATCCCAAAAAAAAAAATATATATATATATAAAAATAATCATTTTAGTTGCAAGATGTTTTCCGTTGTAAAATGTTTTGCTACAGTGTACACTAATGAATACGCCCCTGCTTCTTCAAAGTAAGGGGACGGTGACTGCTTCATTTAACACGCCAGTTACTATAGGGTGGCGGGGTTAAAAAGATGGAATGTCTTGGGTCCAGTCAAGCGCAACAGCCCAGGCCTTGGTTGACAAAGAGCAGTGGGGGAACAAGAGGCCTTTATACTGCCTCTGTTTTTAAGGTCAGGGGCAAGGATACACGCCCAGACCTTTGTGACTTAGGTAATGTCGACTGCCCCTATACAGTAGTTGCATCGTGTCCTACTCCATACTCAGGAATCTCAAAAAGTGTCCACACGTGTGCCCCCTACTTCTAGGAACATCCTCTTTTGCAATCCAAACAAACAAACACACAGATCCTAATTCTTTGGGAAAATCAATACAAAATCCAACATTGCCCTTCTACAACACACGTCATTATTCAGCCATTAGGTCTAGCCATGGAGAACGCTGTAAGCAAAGGGTCTGGAGGGTCGCAGGTACACTCCTCCCCTCTCTTGCTCCCAGTTCCATTTCTCCCAGTGGGAGGCCTCGTTACCTAGCAACTGCCTCAAACATCCAATCACTTCATCCCATTGATGACCTGGCACCTCTTCATTGAATGCTGATGAGGCAAAAAAAAAAAAAAGTAGAATTCCTACAAAACAATTCCCAATTTGATCTTTCATTAGGTTTCCCCCTGAGCTTGTCTTTGTTGTATTTCTGGGCAAATAATCTTGAGTAGTTATCCAAATTGCTAGGTAGAAAGTGAATGTAAAAGAAAGTACGCAACATAACAATGGCTTCTTAGCTTGGTCTTTTCATGTCTTAAAAAAAACCATTTCGGTGCCACATCGTTGTGTGTCCAAAACATATTTTGATGCTGCCAGGACAATTTATCTGCATTTTAAATATCTCAGCCCACTTTGGTTGTCATGTTATTAGGTCAACTAATCCTTGAAACCAACTGCTGTGTACAACTAGCCTACCTCATTCAAGCTTTTTCCCCTCTCAAATTCTCAAAACTACAGTACAATCTCATACAGCCACAGAAAATATGAACTCAAAACATGGTCAAAATGGATTGCACAAATCATGAAAATTGTGCCATGGTTAAAAAAACGCACCCACACACACACCCACGGTCAACCAGAGGAATGCGTGGAGTTCATTGAGTGAATTCTCGGAGTCCTGGGAGCGCATTGTGTGTAAACGCCGTGGCTAGATAACCCAGCTGTTTTATTGCCTATTCTTGCAGAAGCCATTGTTTGACGCTCGGCTACTGAGCGAGCTCTTTAGGAAGAGACAGCGGGGAATGAATCCCGTTAAGGCCGCGTCACTGGCACAACGATGGCGACAGTTCTTCAGAAATGATTAAACCGCGTTGGAATTGTCCATTGCCTTAGAATGTCGGCCTATTCGCACGAACTGCTTCCTGGACACTAGTGATGAGTATTCAGGCTGCGCAAGTTTACATCACCTTGAAATATTCTCTGCCAATCTGATTGAACCATACTTTACTGTATTTGTAAGAATAAAGTCCCCCACCCCCCCAAAAACAACGTTCGTGTCTTGTCGTGGTCCATGCACTTGCATTGTGTAGCCTGCCAGACTCACATGACATGCTGACATATCCAAAAGTTACTTATTTGCCCATCGTTTCTGTAGTCTATTCATGTCCATTAATCTAAAGTTTGAGTTTGCAGAGCCAAAATATTTGTGGTTCAAGTTCTCAGCAAACTCGCGCGCCCGAGAGAGAGAGAAAGAGAGAGAGAGAAAGAGAGAGCATGTTACATAAACATAACTAACGTTACGCAGTTAACTCACCGGCCAAGCGAAGCTGAAAGGTAATACAATCCTCGACTTGTCACTCCTCATGCTCCGCAAAGAAAAAGTATTCCCTCCGACCACGGGTGTAGAAGCCGTCCCGAAACTGCACGGGCCCGCCGCAGAGACCTTCAACTGGTACTCCTTTAGACACACTTTAAAATAGGTATCACACTCGTCCCTCGTGCATTTGCGGTCTGCAGCATTCCGGGATCCATCGCAACACACGCCAGTCTGCACTTCGCCATTCACGTTCTGCATCGATACAATTTGCAATTCGAAGTGTCCTGATGCCACAGCCACCTGTTTTGGGGGAAAAACAGGGACATTACGGAGTTATTTGAATGCGTCTTGCCTTTAGATACAGTCATTTCAAGAAGTAGTTAACTGCAACAAATCTTATCAAGCTAAAGTAGGTAGCTACATTTTTTACTTAGCAACCTAATATCGACATTAGCCAAATGTGATTTGTAGTCACTAACTTGCAACAAACTATTGCAAACAAATCCCCGTATTGTTATTTTACAGAGGCACGCGTTACTGGGTTTTCTAGGCGTGCATTGCAAGTTATTTTGAAACTTTCTGGAATATTAAATTGATGGTGACATGAAAACATGCTCAAGTTGTCCTGTACATCCTCCTAAATCCACAACGAGTTCTTGAACATGTGTATGTTGAAAACTGTACAATTAGAACATTACTGTATGGACAAAAGGTGAGAAGTCGGCTTGAATATCCACGTACCTTAATCCTCAAGCATTGCAAGAAGACATGTATAGAAAAAGCAGCACAGATTGAACTCAGTCTCAAAATCATGCCTTCTGTTTGATAGTGTCGTTTGCTGCGAAACTAAACGTCCGGCCGTCCTACGGCTCTATATACTCCTCCGATTTGAACATGCACGAGTGGAGAACAACACCTTTTCAAAAGAGCATGGATTCCCAATGCAAAATGGCCTGCCCCCTTGTCTCACTCTTTTGTCCTTTCGACTATTGTTATTTTTCTCTCTATATATATTTTAGATTTCCTCTGATACAACAATATCCACGAGCTAAGAAAGCGCCGTCTGTGGCCGAATGACTGTCCCAGACTCTACAGCAAGTTCAGGGGGAGATGGGGCGGGGGCAATACGTGAGTCTCTGTTTAATATTCATAAGTGGGAGTGGCCCCGAGATCGACGCCACACCCAATGTTGAATATGCATATGAGTCGTGTGTTTACTCCACAATCAATTGTGCAAGTGCCATCATACAAGGATGCTACTTTCAAATAAGTCCATAGAGCACACAGAAAACTACTTAGTATTTGGTTCATAATTATACATTGAGGTGAAGCCTTTATTTTGTAGTGTAAACCAAGGATAAAGGAAAATATAGTTAATTATTCTGCTTTTATTGGTCCAAATTTACATTTCTAATGTAGGCTACTACACCTGACCAAGATGATGCAATGACGTTAAAACCCCTTCATGTCTTTGTCAAGTACATGGCATATGTCCAACAATATCCATGCATATTTGCAGAACAGCCACCTGATGATGTAACCGCCATAATCATGTCTTATTGTCTTGTTTGATAAGGAACATGCCTGCATCCTCAAACATCTATTGCCTATGTTCAGTGAGCTGAGACCATAGTAAAAAAATCCATATGATCCACATTAATATCTTATTATGTCGCGGATACCCCTATAGTTGACCCCACTGACACGGCCATTGTGGAGCCCAGCGACAGAGAAAGCCAAGCGATATCACCAAATCCCAAACTTGACAGCTGTGTGGTATAAGGAGATTTGCTGTTTTTCTGTGGTGGTGCCACAAATTATGATTGAAAAACCAGGAGGGCGCCCGTGAGGCTAAGGGGAGACTTATGGTTGGGTCCACCTATTGCAGTTACTGTGAGAGCCCTTTTTCCAACGAAGTCACTCCCTGTTCCAAATTTCAGCTTGAAAAGAATCACATAATGGTGAGTGCACTGGAGAGCGATGGGAGGGTGAAGGGTGTTGTGGGGGGGTCATTGATTCCCTGTATGAAATAGAGACAAAGGTGGGCCAGTCTTTATTCTCAAATTAGAGCAGCTGGGCTCTTCCCCCTTAAAGAGACCCCATGAATAGATTATAGCCTCTTTCCTCAATAGAGACAACCCTCTTTTTTTTCAATAGAGAGACCCCCCCCCCCCCCCCCCCCCCCTCTTTGCATTGGGGAAAGTGTCGCCTGGATAACTGCGTGACATTCACCCGACGACAACAACAGAGAAGGAGGGTTTAATGAGGCAAAGATAGGCCCCCGAAGGTTTTCAATGGATTAAGTTGACGGTTGTGGCCGGACGACGAACCTCTCTGCTCGTGCCTCGGTGATTCGGCTAAATCTGAAAAGGCAAGTGGCCTGCTGCCCGCAGGGATCAAATCTCTGCGACGGTTGTCGTTCGCCGGTTCAGTCACTCTGTTCTCAATCTACTTAGGGAAAGGAGACAGCGTGCGTTCTATGATCCTGATGAAAGCTTTGCTTCGCTCCTGGCAAAGAAGAAAGGGAAGCCATTGGAGCAGAAGCCAGTGGTTAGGAGTTAAGCTGATATGGCGCCCACTTGCATCTGTCGTTTTCGGCCTTGCAGTACCCTTTCAGTCTAGTCAATGTGCGAACAAAAGCACGATGAGAAAATTGTATCCGACGCAAGCACATGCTACAACCAGAAGTCTGAATATACTGTATGACATGTCCATTGATTCTTTTGTCTCCGGGCTTCTTTTACATATAAGAGCATTTTGACCCATTGTTTCACGTTGATGTAGAGTCTGCGGTGCTATAAGGTTGAGGATTTGAGGTCCCCTGGCGTCATGCACCCCAAAGATCTGAGGGGCCACAAAGTTTGAGAGGGTGGTTGTGCGGTGGTGCAATCTAGAGCCATAGTCCTTATGCTTAATTCTATGTAAAAACAAATATGTTATGCTGTAGCATTAAGAATTCCCTCGAACCATGAAAAACAGCCTCAGACTATTATTCCTCCCCACCAAACAGTTGGCACTATGCATTGGGGCAGGTAGCGTTCCCCTGGCATCCACCAAACCCAGATTAGTACGTTGGACTGCCAGAAGGTGAAGCGTGATTCATCACTTCAGAGAACGCATTTCCACTGCTCCAGAGTCCAATGGCAGCAAGCTTTACACCACTCCAGCCGACGCTTGGCATTGCGCATGGTGATTTTACGCTTGTGTGCGGCTACTCAGCCATGGAAACCCAACAGTTCTTGTTGCTTCCAGAGACAGTTTGGAACTCGGTAGTGAGTGTTGCATCTGAGGACAGATGATTTTTACACGCTACATGCTTCAGCAATCCCGTTCTCTGAGGTTGTGTGCTCTACCACTTTGCGGCACCTAGATGTTTCCACTTCACAATAACAGCACTTACAGTTGACCGGGGCAGCTATAGCAGGGTAGAATTTTGACAAACTGACTTGTTGGAAAGGTGTCATCCTATGACGGTGGCCCGTTGAAAGTCACTGGCCATTCTACTGCCAATGTTTGTCAATGGAGATTGCATGGCTGTGTGCTCAATTTTATACAACTGTAAGCAACGGGTGTGGCTGAAATAGCCAAATCCACTAATTTGAAGGGGTGTCCACATACCTTTGTATATATATAGTGTATTTAAACAGGGCAAATCTGAGGGGGCACTTGCCCCTGTGCCCCCAATGGGCATGACGCCTCTGGAGGTCCCTACTGAACAATAGACAAGCCTGTTTCATCAGCACACGTATACAAAACAATGGCTGCGTCTCAATAGTGTAAAGTTGGTTGCTCTCCTCGTCTCCTCTCCTTCATCTGCACATGTCACTCACCCTCCCTCCAAGTTATTTCCCCTTAGAGCTGATGAAGGAAAGGAGACGAGGAGAGGGAGGCACTTCCGACTATTGAGATGCATGCAGTCAGTGTGTAACACAGGGGGGAGCGGAAGGTAGTTGTGGTTGCTTTCAGATAGGCTCCGTCACGTGTGTGTGTGGCTTTACGAGCTGAGAGAGAAACTGAGGCAGGATGGTGTAGGAGAGATTTCATTTTCTGAGCAGCTGTTAAACAAGTTGTGTAACCTTTTGTTACTTTACCTATTTACTTGTGCTTCCCAGGTCAAGGTTTCTCATCATTACATTGTACAGGATTGTGCAATAAAGGGTTGCAAGTTTCAAATACATAAACCAATAAGCTTCAGAAATGGTTTGGCCTGCTTCCCACGTTACATTTATGTCATTTAGCTCACAGTCTTATCCAGAGCGACTCACAGGAGCAATTAGGGTTAAGTGACTTGCTCCAGAGGCACATAGGCAGATTCTTCACCTAGTCGGCTCAGGGATTCTAACCAGAGACCTTTTGGTTACTGGCCCAACACTCTTAACTGCTAGGCTACCTACCGCCCACATCAGCACACTGATAATCTCAGACCTGGGAAATGTTGGGGTATTGCTATTGAAATGTAATGTACTGTCTGTCTGCTCGCCAGTTTGTAGACATTTTAACACTTTTAAAGCCTCAAAACTTTCAAAACAAGTCATTTTTAGCCACAGCAGTCAACTAGCTAGTTAGTTAGCTGTTTATCTTTCTAGTACATTCACTAATTTGTTTGTAAACGATTAACAAGCTAGTTAGCTACCACATGCTCTTGTCAAAACTGTCAGCAGAGTAGCTAGCAGGCAACAGGATATTCAAAATAACATTCTAAGAACCACTTGAGGACAAATAAATCAGACACAAGTCACATGACCAGTCACATGGCCAGGAATCAGATTTGTATGTGGTTTGAAATGTGTCTTGACACAGATTTGAATCGGATGTGCAAATAGGATTTGAGTCTTTTCAAACTGCCAATGTGAACACAGCTTAAGAGTCTCACCCCCGTAACTCAAGTCTCCTAATGATGACTCACTGTCTTTGCAGCCACTGTCTGGCCTCTTGGTCACGTCCCTCATTGTTTAGTCATCCCTCTCTCCCACCCTTCCTTACAACCTTTAGGGTGGATTAACAAGTATATATTTGAAAGGTCACGAATTCGCCATTTCTGACTCTCAGTAAGTCTGTGTGTGTCTGGTCTCGTTCTTATGAACAGCCAAGAAGAAGGCTGTCCTTTTTTTGTCTCTTCCACTAGGCATTAGGCCTGACGACTTCCTGGTTTAGTTTGTTATCATTGCAGTTGCCCTTGGTAACAACAGAGTGAATATTCTGTAAGTTTGCAGTGAGGTGGTTCGTCACATGTTTATGAAGTTTGGACATCAGGTCTATTACTTTCTATTTGTCTATCTCAGCTGCCTAGTGCTTTCTGTATTTTGGCCCAGTCTTCCACCCTCTCTGTCTCTCTCTCTCTATCTCTCCCTCTCTCTCCTCCCTCCGTCCCCACCCCCAGATGAGACAGCGCTTCGTCCTAAGACCTGAGCAGCGCTGCCGGCTCCGTCCATAGCTAAATGACTGATTCTCTCTATACTAAGGTCAAACCCTTTTGGCTGTGTGAAAAGTTCCCACACTTTCCAACTACGCCTCTCTGCCTACAACCTCAGTGTCATTTCCTCCCGTAGGGAGGTGGCTGCTGGTTGCGAAATGGCGGCTCTACAGGTGGGTTAATCAGCTACCAATGTAATGTTCCAGCCTGCACCGCATCAATGATTCATTCGGTTACTGGTTCACAAAGCCAACACACTTTCTCAGGATTGCCAGACAGATTGCCCCATAGAAAGCCAGGGGTGAGGGCTGAATGGCTGACCTCATTGGGAAATCATTGTGTAGTCTTAATATGGTCTGTCGTTGGTACTGTAGTATGTAGGTTATGCATCATATACAAGTCAAACAAATGCATTCCTCAAGTAGTCATTCAAGTAGTATTCATGTATTGACCAGAAAGTGTGAAGTAGTCAAACAACGTTTGATACACTTTATTGACCATACTAGCGTATGTTTAGATGATTGAAATGTTATCAATGCTTGCAGGGGGTTATGTTAGTTTATTTAATTACATGTCGTGAGTCGTGTGTTTACTGACAGGGACACTGGTTGCTCATCTGGATTGACCATTAGGTACTTTGTTGGACCTGCACAGGTTAACCTCTGCCTGTTGCTGTAGGGGCCTGACTGAGGCCAGGTCCCTGACTCCCTCTAGGGGGAGTGGGATGGCCACAGTCAGGTCCTGACACTCACAGTGTTGGGTTGTTGGTGATCCCCAATTAGAGACAGCTGTCTTAAGTTGTCTCTAATTGGGGATTCTATTTATGTGCACTGCACGTCCACCTCCGTGTGGATCATTGCTTGTGCTCGTGTGTTTGCACTCACGCCGCGGCATAGTACGTTTGTTGTTTTGACAGTTTCATTATTTAAATAAAACATGTTTGCACCGTCCTCTCGCTCTGCGCCTCGTTCCCTCAGTTGCGGGATGAAAGGTGTCTGTTTGTGTACAGGACTTTGGGTCATTGGCCTTTTTCAGATTGATAATGGTCACGTCATTCTGATCCTTGTCCAGCCGTTTCTCAGAAAGGCCTACCATCAATATAACAGGAATTTAGGCTTAATTTCCATTATTAAAAAAGTATTACTGTGTATTTGCCATGCTAAAATGAGACCCCAAAATGTTTCAGTTCATATAGTGTGTTCTAAGTTAATCTGGCCTGCCCTCCTGTAGAAAGAAATAATTCAAGCTCTGTCTATTTTGGCAGGGCTAACCAATTTGCCACTGTTTACTGACAAATGCCGAGAGAGCCCTGGAGTCTGTTGGAAAGGAATGCAATTAAACCTAGCTCCTTCTTTGTTTTGTTAAATTAAATTGCTTGTCAGGAAGACCCATCGGTAAATAGTATTCTTATGACAAAGGGTTTCCCTTTTTGGTCCACTTCTAGATTCATCGTATTCATTTGAGGAGTCATAGTGGGTAGCTAAGGAACGGTGCCAGGGCATCCCAGGAACCAAATGCCTGGCTCAATGTAACACAGAGGATTTATATCAAAGAATCTGTTTAATGACAACACTTTGTATAACATAGTACTAAGGTTTCCCGGTTGTATTGGTAGAGTATAAATAGAGGCAAGTATGTTTAATGAGAACACTCCATATAAAATAACACTCCGTATGCGTCTCAAATGGCACTCTGTTCCCAATATACTGCACTAATTTAGGGCTTTAGTCAAAAGTAGTGCTTTACATAGGGAATAGTTTGCCGTTTGGGACGCATGTCTCTTTTCCTGTTTGTATTGGTGTTGACTAGTTATTTAAACAAATGAATTGCAAACATAAATAAAAATGTGGTCATTATAGATGAACCACACACATATACAGTACACATCTCTGTTATCGTTTACTTTTTGACATGCATCTAAATGAATTGTGTGAACAGAATATCTCATTAGATGGTATGGCAATAATATCTCTATGAGAGTGTGTATGTGTGTGTCAGTGGAGGCTGCTGAGGGGAGGACGGATCATAGTAATGGCTGGACTGGAGTCAATGGAATGGGATCAAAGATGTGGTTTCCGTGTTGTTGATACCATCCCGTTGACTCCATTCCAGGCATTACTATGATCCGTCCTCCCCTCAGCAGCCTCCACTGGTGTGAGGCATATCTCTACATTAATGATCACCCAGCTCTGTATGAATGAATTACAATGAATGAATTACAAAGTCATTACAAGCCTTGGAAGACCCGGATGCTTTGTTCCCGCAGCACTGAGAGATGACACAGTCATTAACACGTCCCTTGTTTGGATCTCTTGCCTCAATAGGATCCAATACGTAACTAGTGAGGGTGTGTGGGGGAGTAAGGGTAAGACAAGTCCGAGCACTGTTGTCTTACTCTGCTTCGGTCCAGATAGACCGTTTACCAACAAGGAAGGGGACTCGGAACGTCTTTCTAATTGAAATCCAGTGTTAGGTGCTCTATCCATCACCCCCAAAAATGTAAGATAAAAACGGGAAAACTGGACCTCCCAATCCCCTCAAATTAGATTATGCATATAACCAGAGACCTCAAATCTCAGGTATCAGGCATTGGAGTCCAATCTCCCACTGCCCTGCTCAGCTCAGTTTATAATCCCATACATTTTGGACAAACCTGCCATTGTATAAATGTTGAGCTAAGCATCAACCATTTTGCATTGTGGCAAAGTGATCAGGTGATTCAATCGATTGGTTTGGAGTTTATTGAAGGTATTCTTGAGCTTTTCTGTAAAGAAGTTTACCTTACATTGTGGCGTTTTCTCTCATTTGACACAAATCCTTTGCAAAAGGAGATGCAAATTAGATCATGAATATGAATTAGTCATATGCAAATTTCACCACACATTGGAGATGTTTACTAAGCTGCTGTATGACTGTTTGCCACTGGCGTGTGAAGCCTTATTTTTTTAAATGGAGCAGAATTCATTACACACCGAATAATACGTCTCTGAATATTAATGAGTAATTATGTGAATGTTTATGTGATCAAAAGTGTTTATTCGCTGGAAGTTATTCTGTCAAGCGTGTGTGTTTCTTAGTGTGTGTCTTCAGTCCCTATTGGTGTAGCTTGCTCATTAACAGAGGGAGCCTACAGTTTGTTTGCATGTCTGGTGACAAATGTGATTGGGGCCGTTTGAATTAGCTACAATGTCTTCAGAAAGTATTCATACCCCTTAACTTATTCCTCATCTCACCCATCTACACACAATAGCCCATAATGACAAAATGAAAACATGTTTTTAGAAATGTTAACACATTTATTGGAAATTATGTACAGATATATATAATTTACATAAGTATTCACACCCCTGAGTCAATACTTTGTAGAAGCACTATTGGCAGCAACTACAGTTGTGAGTCTTTCTGGTTAAGTCTCTAAGAGCGTTCCACACCTGGATTGTGAAACATTTGCCCATTATTCTTTAAAAAATTAGCCAAACCCTGTCAAATTGGTTGTTGGTCATGGCTAGACAAGCATTTTCAGGTCTTGCCATAGATTTTCAAGCAGATTTAAGTCAAAACTGTAACTCGGCCACTCAGGAACATTCACTGTCTTCTTGGTAAGAAACTCCAGTGTAGATCTGGCCTTGTGTTTTAGGTTATTGTCCTGCTGAAATGTGAATGAATCTCCCAGTGTCTGGTGGAAAGCAGTCTGGACCAGGTTTTCCTCTAGGATTTTGCCTGTGTTTAGCTCCATTCCGTTTATTTTTTTTTTTTTTTAACGATGACAAGCATACCCATAACATTGTGCAGCCACCACTATGCTTGAAAATATGGAGAGTGGTACTCAGTAATGTGTTCCCCAAACATAAAAGTTTGTATTCAGGACCCAAAAAAATATTGCTTTGCCACGTTTCTTGCAGAATGTCAGGCTCTGGCCATAGAGAAGCCTATTGCTTCTCTATATAGCCATGGTCAGAGTCTGACAGATCTATCATTTATGTTTCTATGTGGGGGTTTTGTGTTGGATCCCTAATTAGAGGCAGCTGCAGTGCATTGTCTCTAATTAGGGATCCTACATATGTTTGTATGTCCCACACCTAGGTGTCCCACACCTGTGGTCATTATATATCAGATATCTAAAGTGTCACAGAGAAGTAAGTGTGTTTTCCATTTTTTGTGCTTGCATCCTTGTTTTGTTTGTATAGTTCATACCATTGAGTTTTAGTATTTAATAAAATAATGTTGAACTATCGCTGCGCTGCTCCTTGGTCTCTGTCAATACCAACTCGTTGGCCCGTGCCGGCCCCACGCACTCAACCTCCAGTGCGTGCGCCCAGCCAGGTGCCTCCAGTGCCGGCTCCACGCACCCGACCTCCAGTGCGTGCACCCGCCCAGCCAGGTGCCTCCAGTGCCGGCTCCACGCACCCGACCTCAGGTGCGCCTCCCCAGTCCGGTACGTCCCGCGCCGGCTCCCCGCACCCGACCACCCCCATGCCAGAGCAGTCCGCTCCACCAGTGCCCAGTCCGGGTCCGGCCGTCTGCTCCACTCCAGGGCCAGAGCAGTCCGTCCCACCGGTGCCCAGTCCGGGCCCGGTTATTGGCCCTGCTCTATGGCCGGAGCCGTCTACCCCACCGGTGCCTATCCCCTGTGTATTTATACCTGTGTTCTCTGTTTGTCTGTTGCCAGTTCGTCTTGTCTCATCAAGCCTACCAGTGTGTTTTTCCGTACTCCTGTTTTTCCTAGTCCTCCCGGTTCCAACCATTCTGCCTGACGCTGACCCTGACCCCGCCTGCCTTACCACTCTGCCTGCCCTGACCGCGAGCCTGCCTGCCGTCCTGTACCTACCTGACTCTGACCTGGTTTACGAACTCCTGCCTGTCCTCTACCTGCCTCTTGCCTTTCCCCCCTGTTTTGTTAATAAGTATCTGTGATTCGAACCGTCTTCATCTGGGTCTTATCCTGAGTTCTGATAGTTCTATTGATTCCAGTAAATGTCTTATATTATCTCCCATGTATCGTCCATGTAAAAAACCTGACTGATTAGGATGAATAATATCCGAGAATACCTTTTTAATTCTATACGCTATGCATTTTGCTAGAATTCTTCCTTCACAACACTGTAGTGTTGACTGGATCTTTATATTTAACACTTGGGTCCTGTTTCAATAATAATAAAATCAGAACTTCATGTTGAGTATCTGACAATCTACAATTTTTATAAAACGTGCTAATGTCACGAGTCCATCCGAAATTTTCTCACCCCCTTGTTCGGGCATGCTTCCGCGATCGTCATCACCGGCTTTCTAGCCACTGCCGCTAATGACGGTCTGAGTACATCAAAAAAGGATTGAAGATCTGACGTTAATTCTGCATGTTTACATAGTTAATTCCGCATGGTTACCGGGTTAAAACAGAAACAACTCAACGGTTAACAGTTTAGCAATTCATTCTGAGTGGTTAAGGTTTGCGCTATGGTTTGATGAACAAAATAATAACCTATGTATCATCAGTATTCATAATATTTGTTGTGCTTGCTAGAGCATTGTGAACTGCCTTAGCGCTGTGGTCTAAGCAGTGCGCTCCAAGCCTCATGAGCACTGGGCGATATAGTGACCAACCTGAGCCTATATTAGGCCCACAAGTTAATTGCATTTATTTCAATGTTTTCAAGCAGTAAAACAAATAGTCTGATTTAATTTACACATCAGAGGTCTCAGCTCAACTAAATCGTCTTTGAATAAGCTCAAATGCATAAACATCTCGACAGCTTTACGAAGTGAAATATTAAAGCCACACAATACAGGCTTTCAATCCTGTGAATAATAGCGCGAAATGGCAGGCGTAGTGGAAACAGGCGCAGGGAGGCAGGAGGTTAGCGAAACAATAAACCTTTTAATAGGTAGCTACTCGCCGGTTCCGAAACAAGGGAACCCGGTCGAAAACACTTACACACCACACACACTCACAGGAGACAATCACCGACAGAGAACAGGCGGGGAGCAAAGGGAATAAGACGCACAAACAATTAGTGACAATTGGAAACAGGTGTGAAGGGAACAGAACAAACGGACACTGAGTAGTGGATCGGTGATGGCTAGTACTCGGGCGACGTCGACCTATTCCGGCATCCCGCCCCAGGGGAGGGAGCAACTTCGGCTGAAGTCGTGACAAATCCACACCAAAGACCAGAACTAAATTGACCAATTTTACATAGCCTAACTGTAAAACGTGGGTGATCATCCGCACAGGAGTTTATCGTTCTACAGTAGACCTACTGTTGATCTGCCAATCAAATGATGGCTCAAATCAGTTCATCAACTATAGCCAGGGAACACAAACAGTAGTCTTATTATCGGTTTTCACACTTTTCGTTATGCGACAATGGATAGGCTACAGAATGGAGTATAATCAAATAACAACGGTTGCGGCCTATTGCAACCGTTGATGGCACTAGATTATCGTTAAACCATCAATACATGCTAACTTTACCAGCACAGCTAAACTCAATTGCAACCATAATTGGTCACCTTTAATCGAAAAAAGGTAGTTATTTTTGAACAGACTAAGGGCAATTTATCTATTTGACAAGCATTCTACTGGGGCAATTTACCAGACACTTTGTATGAATGGAAACTAATGTTGGTGTGGCCTACGGACTGTTCATATTTTATTTGTTTCCTATTGATGTTATCCGAACGTCTGGTCTGGTTATTTCTTATCAAGATCGAGGGTAAAATATATCTGGACTGTCCATATTTGAAATGTGTAAATAAATCTAGTAAATCGGGGGCGGGTTGAGTTATTTGTGCCGGAATGACGTCGGCCGGAATCGAATCCACGCTGACGCTGGCCCTAACCGCTAGACCACCCAGGCAGGCCATGATTTAACAAAATGTTTACCTTAGCATACACTTGTATGTCGTATCCATCTTGTGTTATTAAGCTATATATATAAAATGACGGTTGTTGATGTGTTTTTGGCTGCATTTCAGATACACATTGTACATTTGAATGTTGTACTAATAGAACCTAGGCCTAGCGTTTGAGCGAGCGAGAGAGAGGATTATATTTGGATATATTTTGATTATTTTGAAGTCCTGATCCCAATGACCAATGGCTACCCCGCATGGAGAGAAAGAGATCTGCTATTTTTCAGGGGATTCATTTGGCTCATTTGCAATATCCTGATTTTCCAGCAGGAAAATTCCCCACGACAAAAGTGTGATCAAGTTAAGATCCGACATCTGTAATACTTGAATGAATTGGAGCTTAATCCAATTCGTTGAGATTCTCTTTCTTCCGTGGCGGTCTCTCAATTGGCCTCAATTGGCCTGTCAATGTATATCACTCAACAATCTCATGTGGATAACTGAACCTTCCCATAATATACGCCCTGGATGTTGTGGCATTACCTAGTAGAGGTGCAGTTGACTGTAAATGTCCTAAGGGTCTTTAAGGTGTGTCAATGTGAGATAGAGAGGTAAAGGTAGAGAGCAATATTCTTATCCAACATGTGGCTTCTCATTTCAAGAGTAATGGAGACACTCAAGAAGGGTCGTTCTCTGAATTTTGCAGACGGGTCTCTTTCCACTACCGACCTCTCACCTCGTCTCATGCCACCATTCCGGGTTTCCCCCCTCCATAGTGGATACGGAGAGGCATTCCGATTCAAGTGGCCAATTTTTTCTAATTCAATTAGACGTGGGAACGCGGGGGAGGGAATCACATGATCAACCATCCACTTGTGTGGGAACCTGGTATGGCTACACATTACCGTGGCTTGCCGGCTTGGTCATTCCAGCGATGGTGAAAAAAGGAAGAGAGTCGAGTGACGAGTCAATGAGAGAAATGCAGGGTTTTAATGTGACGGTTATTGGAGCCGATTCAAAGTGGGAGTTGTCCATTGTCTTGAGCCAATAAAGATCAGGGAATCTCTCGAGGTTTGACTCCCCAGAAATACTTGGTAAAAGTCCCATATGAGTGGTGGAGCATAACTAGTTCAGACTTGAATAGGGATGGTCGACCTTCTATTTGGACAAACTGGAGAGCTGCATGGGCAGAGGGAAAACCACCAGTGTTGTTTTTAGGCGAGGGAGCATTCAACATTCGTACCGACAGATGTAGCCTATTGAATATCATTGTAGAGTAGTCTTATGCACCCTCAAACACCAAGTTAGGCATACATAGTTTCAAAATAGGCCATAATGACTGTCAATCGCGAATGATAAATCTTCATGTTTTACTGGTGAAATGTCCAAACTGCAGGCCAATCATTTGATCTCAATCAGTTTCATGGGAATATGCATTTAGATCTTCTTGAATTACTGTTTCCTGAGCAGATGGTGTTTACAAACTATTAGCCTTTCTTGTAGGCCTCTTTTGTTTCAATCAATGCATATATCCTGCCTAGCATGCACTGTTGAGTTTTGGCCCAGGATTTTTGTTGTTGTTGACTATTTAGCTTCAGATAAGAAATGACCCAGTGAGGAGGTATTTTTTGGTAATTTTTATTTTTTATTTTTTTTTCAGCAATGGAGTCTTGCGTGGTGAGCGTGCATACAGGCCATGGCGCATTACTTACTGTTTTCTTTGAGACAACAGTACCTGCTAATTGCAGGTCTTTTTGAAGCTCTCCACAAGTGGTCCTTGGCTCTTGGATAACTCTTCTGATTATTCTTTTCACTCCTCTGTCAGAAATCTTGCGAGGAGCACCTGGTCGAGGCAAATTTATGGTGAAATGATTGTCTTTCCACTTCCGTATTATGGCCCCAACAGTGCTCACTGGAACATTCAGAAGCTTAGAAATGCACCTATAACAAATGTTTTATGTTTTTCAACAATTAGGTTGCGAAGGTCTTGAAACAGCTCTTTGCTTTTACCCATCATGAGATGTGTCTTGTGTGACACCTTGGCAATGAGACCTTTTTGTAGGCCATCAGTTGGGACTGAACCAGCTGATATTTATTTGCACTGACAGGGGGCTAGATTTCTTTTTAATTACTGATAGTTTTCAGCTGTTGTCTTGGCTTTCCATGCCTTTTTGCACCTCCCTTTCTTCATGTGTTCAATACTTTTTCCCTGTGTCATTTCACATTATTACACATAACTTAATTTCTGAACTTATTTGTTTTGGTTTCTTTGTATGTATGGATTACTTGGGTTGTTACCAACATCTGGTGAACATTTCATGTCAATAGCACCTTTTGGAAATATATTTACTGAGAAAAATGGTGACGTGTTCAATACTTATTTCACCCGCTGTAAATGTTTTGAGGACAGCCGTTTTAGCAAACCCTGGTAGAGTTTTCTGTCTGCGGCGTTCATGTTACGTCAGATTTGGCTCAAAGTGGTCAAGCCTCCAACCGACGGGCCTCTGCAGTCCGCAGTTATTTATCATTCGCACCGCCGCCAGAGAGCGAGAAGACGAGGAAGAAACTACCATCTACCTACCTATAGGCTGCTATAGCCAACATATTTCATTTTTTTTGTAATTCTATTGTTTTCATGACATTTTTGTAGTAATTAAATATAATTTATTTAGAATTTATCTGAATATTTTGACCAGCTCTGTGTAAAAAGGAAGGGAGCGTTGCTGCTCCCCGACGCTACAGCGTCACTACATCCCTGAAAACCACATTGACCGTTTGATTGCAAATGACAAACCTAAGAGGCAGGGATGTGTGTGTCGAGAAACATCTGGGTCCTCAAGTAAACGTCCGTCAGAATTATTTGACTAGTAAAAGAGTTGTGTTTCAATAATCTTGGTGTGATCAGGTTTTGCTAAAACCAGGTGTTTTGAAGTTGATTGTCCATAACTTTCACTAAATATTCTCACACGTGAAGCACCGTGTCTATAAAATGTCCTTCTGGTTGTTGGAGATATTGCATATAAAGGCCGACCCTGTTAGACACAAAGTCTGCCAGTTATTAAACGTCATTTCTCTATAAAGAAAATAATTCCACAGACAAGTTAGAGACCATTTAATTCAGAGCTGGCTTTACATCAGTTGTGAAAATTGCACAACAGACACTGACACACACAAACACACACACACACAAACGCTTTTGTATGACTTCTATAATTAAAGACTCACAAATTATACATCAATTTGGTGTTGGAAATGCCTGGTGTGGCAAAATGTTAGATCTGGGTGCAAAATTAGAGCAATTGTACTTTTCTCGTGGGACTGGCGCATGTGAGCTTTCTCGAAATGAAAGTTCCTCATGGGTCAAAGTGAAAAAACGAGTCTTTGGCGAACACAAATCACTCCCCTTTGGCTTTCATTATTCACCCTCTAGACGTAAACAAAACATTTTTGCAACATTGTTGCTTGTTGTGTCTGCTGGCTGAATGTTGTCTGGTCCTCCAGTCCATCTATAATATTCAAAGGAGGAAATGGAATGCTATGTATATTTTTGGTACAGAATTAAGTAATGCAACTGGGGAGTGGGTGGAGCAGTGTAGTAATCCATGTGCATTCACGTCTGGCCATCTGGACTGGACACACACACACACACACACAGAACCACATTTGGAGCTGGGCTAACCCTCATTAGAACTAGTTCTACAGGCCCAGACCCAAAGGAGGGGAAATATGTAAGAAAATAACATAATAAGTTATACCTTTGAAACACAGGAAGGAGGAAAAGGAACCTGTTCATCTTGTAACGTGTTTCCTCAGAACCTGCCGACTGCGATCAATGAGTCTCCTATATTCTGATGTGCGGAGAGGGCACACCCATAATGCAACCTGACGACACACATATTCAGCATTCATTTGTGTGTTTGTGTGTTATTACAAATACTTGAACTGGACGTGTTTATGTATGATCATGCACAGTATTTTTTGCCAACGGGGCAAACTCATCAACTTCTTCTTTAAGGCTCAACCCTATAAGTTGTAAGAAACACCACTTTACCATTTGTTTTGTCCAAGGGTGGAGTCCTAGACTGTCATTTAAACTTCCACAGAGACATTGCGTTGATGATCAATGAGAAATTCACGCTAAAGTCTGAGTGACCCTCACAAGGACTTGTCCCTATTCCAGGGTGGGGTGGGGGTAACTCCCGTGCCGGAGGGCCACATTGTATGCAGGTTTTAGTACAGCTCAGCTCAGCACAGTTCAGCTTGGCTAAGCACAGCATAGTTTGGCTCTGCACGGGTTAGCTCGGCTTAGCACAGTTCAACTCGGCTCAGCTCTGCTCAACACTGTTCAACCCAGCACAGCTCAGCTTTGCCCAGTTTAGCACGTTTTGTCACAGTTCAGCTCGGCACAAAAGCAGCCTGTTGTGACCATGCGGCAGCCATCAGATATATGCAGCCCTGCTGACAAACAGAGAGAGGAATAGAGGAGAAGAAAAGCAGTTAATGCCCGCTAACCCCCAACAGCTGCCTTCCCTGTCAGATTAGCCCAAACGGACTTCGGCAAATGGAGGGCTGAGTTGAGGAGCCCCCTTCAGAAGATACACATATTCGCTCTCACGTGTTCTTTGTACACATACAAGTCCACGCGTACTCACGCACACAGGCAAATGTTTGCCTCCGGTGACATTTCAGAAATGCTAAGTGACAACCACAGGGCTTTAAACTTCCCCACCACCCACACATTCCCAAGGAAAAGAGTAAGTGAATTTCGAGCAGCACGGTATCACTCTGCTTCTCAGAGATACATGACAGTGTCGTGATGAAGACAAATGATTTTGCACTTGAAAGGCTGCCATTCCTTTTGCTCGATAGGTTCACCTATTCACACCAACCCAGCCAGACTCAGAGGCAGGCAGACAGACAGACAGACAGGCTTGGATTTAGTTGCACTTGAGGCAGAGGAAGTAAACATCATACCCGACTTCGGAGAGAAGGTGAAAGCGATAGAGAAAGAGAGAGGGATGTTAAATATGACATTAATGTGTTCCTATATTTATGCTTTGGCAATGTACGATAAGGTACTTTCATGACAATAAAGCTAACTGAATTGAATTGAATTGAGAGAGGGATAGGGAGGGCAAAAGAAAGAGACAGGGTGAGAGGGAGAGAAAGATGTAAAGAAAGAGACAGGGTGCGAGGGAGAGAAAGATATAAAGAAAGAGACAGGGTGCGAGGGAGAGAAAGATATAAAGAAAGAGACAGGGTGCGAGGGAGAGAAAGATGTAAAGAAAGAGACAGGGTGCGAGGGAGAGAAAGTTGTAAAGAAAGAGACAGGGTGCGAGGGAGAGAAAGATATAAATAAAGAGACAGGGTGCGAGGGAGAGAAAGATATAAAGAAAGAGAGTCATTGGAGCTTATCTAAATGTTGACTTTAAGTGGCGTTTAGGAGCCAGGTTAATGGGGAGAGTCCAAGTGGCCACTCTACCAACCAATGACCCTTGGCTTGGTTGACCTCTCACATGAGGTCTGCCTCAACAGACTACCATTCTCTCTCGCTCTCTCCTCTCTCTCTCTCTCTCCTCTCTCTCTTCTCTCTCTCCTCTCTCTCTCTCTCCTCTCTCACTCACCACTAGGGTTGCACATTTCCGGGATTTTTTTTTTTTACATTGCAGTCAATTCCACGTCCCTTTTGATTAGCACAGCTGATTTGGTCAAGTCTGATCGCTCAATAGAAACAATTGATCCTTGATTGCGATACGGGTTTGTAAACCTTAGACAGAGAGTCGGGACAGTTACACGTCGGCCCAACTGTGGTCAGTTGTTCAAATGAGAACCATATGGCCGAATGGCCTTTGGTTCTCCAGCTATGGTTAGGTTAGATTTAAATTATAAAGCCAATCTCAGTGACTTGGATTTAAAAAGGAATAGCATTGAGACTGGTGCAAAAGATATGTTGGAAGGAAACTCTCTCTCGCACGTGTTTACACCAATCCAATAGTTTTCAACTTTATTAGTACATGTAAGAAGAATCAAGTTAGCATACCTAGACTTTTATTTTCTCTGTTAGCTAGTGATAGCTAGCAATAGTGATTCACAAGCTTGGCCTTTTTGAAACATCGCCATCTCTTGGCCGCATTTAACAGATTCAGCAGCTTGAAAAAACACGATTTTTGCCCTAAGTAAAAAGATTAATAACAAAAAAGTTACATAATTCGTGATGGTTTTCATTTTGTTGTAGTTAGTTTTGGAGTCAACTGTATGTTGCAACAAAAAAATGATATGGTATTGAATTTCCTAAAGATTATAATGTTGCAACTTTCATAACAAATTATGATACAATGGCATGGATGGAAGTTTACCAAGGAAACTGCGAGCAAAGAAAGTGTTTTCAACATTGTAAATCACACACACCCTGAGGAATATGGACATTTCCAACAGAGGAGGCATCCTACGTTTGGGCCCAGTTTATCCGGTGTGTGTGTGTGTGTGTGTGTGTGTGTGTGTGTGTGTGTGTGTGTGTGTGTGAGGCCTGAGGTCTGGCTCTCTGTTCAGATGGCACGGTGCTTTGCTGGGGAATGTGTAATTATGCAGCAAAATGCTTTGATCCAGGTTTTTCCATCAGGCCCAAATTGTCCTCACATTGTGCAGTCCTGTGGATCCTTGGAACTCTCAGAAGGATGGAGGCTCCTTTCATGTGCACCCCTCTGGAACTCAAAGTATCCCTCCCCTGAAAACTGAGCTCCCTCTCTTTCTCTTTCTCTCCTGCGCACTGGCACGGACGAAGGAATGTGTGTGAGAAAAAGAAAGGAGAGAGTAAGTGTGTCTGAGAAAAAGTTGGTGAATGGGCGAGAGTGTGTGTGTGTGTGAGAGAGAGAGAGAGAGAGAGAGAGAGAGAGAGAGAGAGAGAGAGAGAGAGAGAGAGATGTACACAGACAAAGACAGACAGAGAGGTAAAATACAGTGGCGAGGATATCGCCTAACATGCCTGTATCAACAATGAAGTCAGCCAGCGTGTTTCATTATCACTCCACAGAACAGGGAAACACCCCTTGGATCGACATGTCCTTAATAACATAACAACCTTTTTTTTTTTTTTTTTTTTATACCCTTCTCCCCCTTTCTATCTGTTCAAACTTCACACAGTCTCTGGACTGAAGGAACAAATTGTGTGCCCTCTCGGTGTAATCTCCAAATGAGCAACAGATGCTCGGCTTATAAAATCACCACAAGACTCACTTCAGATGTGCACTCTAAACTGTAGAGTCTACAGCAAATCTACAGTATGTCATGGACATTCACTTCTATTCTCAGAGACTTTGTACACGTTTACGAAAGTCCAGTGAAAAACGTAGATGTAGACTGGATAGATAGGCATCTACACAGCATATGCTTCTGGCTTATAAAGTCACAGAGATTCTCTGTGGGCAAATGTACAGCAAGTCCATGAACATGAACTTATAATAATAAATACCTAATAAATAAATACCTTTTACTGCAAAATGTCAAAGATTGTGTTTCCTTTCGAGTGGACCCTGCCAGGGCTTGACCAATCAAGGGTGTGACCTGCTTTATGGGAAAGATGTTATTTCTGTCTTATTCTATGTGATCTGAGGCCAAAGGAGGAAAGAGCATCAAGATTGTTAATGTATTGGTATTTTTGAGTTGACGCTAGTTCATAAAGGACTGGACACTCTGTTGAGGCGGTGTTTAGAAACCTATTAACATCGGTAATAGAGGTAGTTCCTCCGAGATGCCACAAAATGGACGTTTGTCCTGTGCTTCCCCCTGTACGAGCCCTAATACAAGGTCCCTTGTGCGTCTCTCGAGAGCAGATGGAGTAGCTAGACACATGCTAAGCTCTTTCTCAACCCCTTCATGCTAGCAAGGCTAGCCAGCCCCCGCTCCACACCCTCCCCAACGCACACACCCTACAACACCTCACCCAGCTCAGTCCAGACATATAGGAAACCTCAGGAGACCGCAGTGTGCAGAGAGGTTTTTACCTCCCCTCCCTCACCCACAGACCACACCACACCACTGTAGTCACCACTCTGGGGTTGACGTGCATCTAATGCTCTGGGAGAACTGGTTCCCATTTAGATTGCCAGGTTGAGTGAAAAGAAAGAAAGCCCTCCCTCGATCCCTCCCTGCTAATGGAATCAGAAGGGTTGCCATTGCGTGCCTAGAGTGGGAGCTGTGGTCCTGTATCGAATCAGCGGTGTGGTTTCAAGCCGCAAATCTGGCAACCCTGTGATTGTTATGAGTCTATTACCCTCTCGACAGGGTTTTGTTGCCGTGTTTGTGACTGACTTAATCGAATTGAATCTGTATTCCATGGTGGAATAAAATCGCAGAGTGGTTGTGGGTACTGTGAAATGGTAATACATGGACGCCCCCCCCACATACATGTACATGCTTCTAGCTGTCATAATAGGACGTGTGTGCATGGGCAACAGTTTGTAAATGAAGTCACTGCGTACACAAACAATAAAATACAATCTTTATTGATCAATTAAACAGAGACAACAGAAAGGTATAAGGTCTAGTGACAAAATCTGGATGCTGAGCGAGAATTCTGTTTGACTGGTGCTCACTTTTTAAATCATGATATTTTGATCAACTGTGAATTAAATTGAAATAGTTTTTGCACAAATATATATGTTGTGAATAACGTGTGTAAATGTCAGTGTTGTTTGATAAACCGTTCTTGAGCATGTCTGTGATATGGGGAACCAATTTTCGAGCTCTCCTGAAAATACTGCTTTCACATTCATCCATTTCGGGAGGTTGTATCTTGTCTAATCATAAACTGGTTGAGTACCAACTCAAAGTTAACCGACATAATTAGTGGCGAAAGCTACAAAATTGCCAGAGTAAGAAGGTAAGCAAGCTTGTTTGACCATCTACACATATATCACTACACAGATAAGATTCTTGGGAAAATTTTTCTGCTGTCAAAACTCCATGCTGAATTGTTGAAGCGATCATAGATTTACCCGAGTAGGTAAATTTACCCAGCTAACAAGCTGTTACCAGAGAGAGTGGGACGTTCTGCTTGGCTACGGAGGAGATGTTCTCTCTCGATGCGGTCTGTCTCTCTCTCTCTCTCTCTCTCTCGCTCTCTCGGTTTGGTGAAACTAAAATAAACTTGAATGCATTTCAACCTCAGGATCTTAGGAACAGTTTGATACGCAGCAATTGAGACTGCATTTAGAATTGCGGATGTGACCGGAGATTAACCATGGAGGTGACAAGCTGTTTTAGCAAGTCTGCTAGCTAGCTAGCTAGGTAGGTAGTTGAATGGAAGAGAGAAACATTGCTTGGCGCTTCTCTCTCTCTCTCTCAATTTCAATTTCAATTTAAGGGCTTTATTGGCATGGGAAACATACTGTACTGTATGTTAACGTTGCCAAAGCAAGTGAAGTAGTAAACAATAAAATGTACAGTAAACATTACACTCAGAATTTCAGAAGAATAAAGACATTTCAAATGTCATATTATGTCTATATACAGTGTTGCAACAATGTGCAAATAGTTAAAGTACAAAAGGGAAAATAAATAAACATAAATATGGGTTGTATTTACAATGGTGTTTGTTCTTCACTGGTTGCCTTTTTCTTGTGGCAACAGGTCACACATCTTGCTGCTCTGATGGCACACTGGTATTTCACCCAGTAGATATGGGAGTTTATCAAAATTGGGTTTGTTTTTCGAATTCTTTGTGGATCTGTGTAATCTGAGGGAAATATGTGTCTCTAATATGGTCATACATTTGGCAGGAGGTTAGGAAGTGCAGCTCAGTTTCCACCTCATTTTGTGGGCAGTGTGCACATAGCCTGTCTTCTCTTGAGAGCCAGGTCTGCCTACGGCGGCCTTTCACAATAGCTAGGCTATGCTCAGTGAATCTGAACATAGTCAAAGTTTTCCTTAAGTTTGGGTCAGTCACAGTGGTCAGATATTCTGCCACTGTGTACTCTCTGTTTAGGGCCAAATAGCATTCTAGTTTGCTCAGTTTTTTTTGTTAATTCTTTCCAATATGTCAAGTAATTATCTTTTTGTTTTCTCATGATTTGGTTGGGTCTAAATATGTTGTTGTCCTGCGGCTCTGTGGGGTCTGTTTGTGTTTGTGAACAGAGCCCCAGGACTAGCTTGCTTAGGGGACTCTTCCCCAGGTTCATCTCTCTGTAGGTGATGGCTTTGTTATGGAAGATTTGGGAATCACTTCCTTTTAGGTGGTTGTAGTATTTAACGGCTCTTTTCTGGATTTTGATCATTAGCAGGTATCGGCCTAATTCTGCTCTGCATGCATTATTTGGTGTTTTTTGTTGTACACAGAGGATATTTTTGCAGAATTCTGCATGCTGAGTCTCAATTTGGAGTTTGTCCCATTTTGTGAATTCTTGGTTGGTGAGCGGACCCCAGACCTCACAACCATAAAGGGCAATGGGTTCTATGACTGATTGAAGTATTTTTTAGCCAGATCCTAATTGGTAAGTCAAATTTTATGTTCCTTTTGATGGCATAGAAGGTCCTTCTTGCCTTGTCTCTCAGATCGTTCACAGCTTTGTGGAAGTTACCTGTGGCGCTGATGTTTAGGCCGAGGTATGTATAGTTTTTTGTGTGCTCTAGAGCAACGGTGTCTAGATGGAATTTGTATTTGTGCTCCTGGCAACTGGACCTTTTTTGGAACACCATAATTTTTTGTCTTACTGAGATTTACTGTCAGGGCCCAGGTCTAACAGAATTTGTGCAGAAGATCTAGGTGCTGCTGTAGGCCCTCCTTGGTTGGTGACAGAAGCACCAGATCGTCAGCAAACAGTAGACATTTGACTTTCGATTCTAGTAGGGTGAGGCTGGGTGCTGCAGACTGTTCTAGTGCCCTCGCCAATTCATTGATATATATGTTGAAGAGGGTGGGGCTTAAACGGCATCCCTGTCTCACCCCACGGCCCTGTGGAAAGAAATGTGTGTGTGTTTTGCCACTTTCCATCAATTTGTATAGCAGACCCTCATGCAAAATTGAGTCAAATGCCTTTTTGAAATCAACAAAGCATGAAAAGACTTTGCTTTGTTTTGGTTTGTTTGTTTGTCAATTAGGGTGTACAGGGTGAATACGTGGTCTGTCGTACGGTAATTTGGTAAAAAGCCAATTTGACATTTGCTCAGTACATTGTTTTCACTGAGGAAATGAACTAGTCTGCTGTTAATGATAATGCAGAGGCTTTTCCCAAGGTTGCTGTTGACGCATATCCCACGGTTGTTATTGGGGTCAAATTTGTCTCCGGTTTTGTTAATTGGGGTGATCAGTCCTTGGTTCCAAAGATTGGGGAAGATGCCAGAGATGAGGATGATGTTAAAGAGTTTAAGTATAGCCAATTGGAATTTGTGGTCTGAATTTGTGGATACCATCAACACCACAGTCCTTTTTGGATTGGAGGGTTTGTATTTTGTCCTGTAGTTCATTCAATGTAATTGGAGAATCCAGTGGGTTCTGGTCTTTAATAGTTTGATCGTGTATATTTATTTGCTGTTTGTTCTTTGTTTTAGGGCCAAAAAGATTGGAGAAGTGGTTTATCAACACATCTCTGTTTTGGATAGATAACTCTTTGTGTTGTTGTTTGTTTAGTGTTTTCCAGTTTTCCCAGAAGTGGTTAGAGTCTATGGATTCTTCAATTAGATTGAGCTGGTTTCTGACGTGCTGTTCCTTCTTTTTCCGTAGCGTATTTCTGTATTGTTTTAGTGATTCACCATAGTGAAGGTGTATTTCTGTATTGTTTTTGTGATTCACCATAGTGAAGGTGTATTTCTGTATTGTTTTAGTAATTCACCATAGTGAAGGTGTATTTCTGTATTGTTTTAGTGATTCACCATAGTGAAGGTGTATTTCTGTATTGTTTTAGTGATTCACCATAGTGAAGGTGTATTTCTGTATTGTTTTAGTGATTCACCATAGTGAAGGTGTATTTCTGTATTGTTTTAGTGATTCACCATAGTGAAGGTGTATTTCTGTATTGTTTTAGTGATTCACCGTAGTGAAGGTGTATTTCTGTATTGTTTTAGTGATTCACCATAGTGAAGGTGTATTTCTGTATTGTTTTAGTGATTCACCATAGTGAAGGTACATTTCTGTATTGTTTTAGTGATTCACCATAGTGAAGGTGTATTTCTGTATTGTTTTAGTGATTCACCATAGTGAAGGTGTATTTCTGTATTGTTTTAGTGATTCACCATAGTGAAGGTGTATTTCTGTATTGTTTTAGTGATTCACCATAGTGAAGGTGTATTTCTGTATTGTTTAAGTGATTCACTATAGTGAAGGTGTATTTCTGTGTTGTTTTAGTGATTCACCATAGTGAAGGTGTATTTCTGTACTGTTTTAGTGATTCACCATAGTGAATGTGTATTTCTGTATTGTTTTAGTGATTCACCATAGTGAAGGTGTATTTCTGTATTGTTTTAGTGATTCACCATAGTGAAGGTGTATTTCTGTATTGTTTTAGTGATTCACCGTAGTGAAGGTGTATTTCTGTATTGTTTTAGTGATTCACCATAGTGAAGGTGTATTTCTGTATTGTTTTAGTGATTCACCGTAGTGAAGGTGTATTTCTGTATTGTTTTAGTGATTCACCATAGTGAAGGTGTATTTCTGTATTGTTTTAGTGATTCACCGTAGTGAAGGTGTATTTCTGTATTGTTTTAGTGATTCACCATAGTGAAGGTGTATTTCTGTATTGTTTTAGTGATTCACCATAGTGAAGGTGTATTTCTGTATTGTTTTAGTGATTCACCGTAGTGAAGGTGTATTTCTGTATTGTTTTAGTGATTCACCATAGTGAAGGTGTATTTCTGTATTGTTTTAGTGATTCATCATAGTGAAGGTACATTTCTGTATTGTTTTAGTGATTCACCATAGTGAAGGTGTATTTCTGTATTGTTTTAGTGATTCACCATAGTGAAGGTGTATTTCTGTATTGTTTTAGTGATTCACCATAGTGAAGGTGTATTTCTGTATTGTTTTAGTGATTCACCATAGTGAAGGTGTATTTCTGTATTGTTTAAGTGATTCACTATAGTGAAGGTGTATTTCTGTGTTGTTTTAGTGATTCACCATAGTGAAGGTGTATTTCTGTACTGTTTTAGTGATTCACCATAGTGAATGTGTATTTCTGTATTGTTTTAGTGATTCACCATAGTGAAGGTGTATTTCTGTATTGTTTTAGTGATTCACCATAGTGAAGGTGTATTTCTGTATTGTTTTAGTGATTCACCATAGTGAAGGTGTATTTCTGTATTGTTTTAGTGATTCACCATAGTGAAGGTGTATTTCTGTATTGTTTTAGTGATTCACCATAGTGAAGGTGTATTTCTGTATTGTTTTAGTGATTCACCATAGTGAAGGTGTATTTCTGTATTGTTTTAGTGATTCACCATAGTGAAGGTGTATTTCTGTATTGTTTTAGTGATTCACCATAGTGAAGGTGTATTTCTGTATTGTTTTAGTGATTCACCATAGTGAAGGTGTATTTCTGTATTGTTTTAGTGATTCACAATAGTGAAGGTGTATTTCTGTATTGTTTTAGTGATTCACAATAGTGAAGGTGTATTTCTGTATTGTTTTAGTGATTCACCATAGTGAAGGCGTAGGCTCAGGTTTTCTGGGTCTCTGTGTTTTTGGTTGGATAGGTTTCTTAATTTCTTTCTTATGTTTTTTCATTCTTCATCAAACCATTTGTCATTGTTGTTAATTTTCTTAGGTTTTCTGTTTGGGAAGTTGAGAGGTCAAATATACGGTTTAGATTTTCTACTGACAAGTTTACACCTTCACTATTACAGTGGAACGTTTTGTCCAGGAACTTATCTAGAAGGGATTGAATTTGTTGTTGCCTAATAGTTTTTTGGTAGATTTCAACATTACTTTCCTTCCATCTATAGCATTTCGTAATATTATTCAGTTCCTTTGGCTTTGATGCCTCACGATTGAGTATTGCTCTGTTCAAGTAGAGTGCGATTTTGCTGTGATCTGATAGGGGTGTCAGTGGACTGACTGTAAACGCTCCGAGAGACTCTGGGTTGAGGTCAGTGATAAAGTAGTCTACAGTACTACTCCCAAGCTATATGTGTACCCACCGTAGGAGTCCCCTCGAAGCCTACCATCCGACAGAGCTGCAGGAGTTTTTGTTGGTTATGTTGTCGTAGTTGGGTCTAGGGGGGCATTATGGGGGAGGGAATGCTGTCACCTCCAGGTAGGTGTTTATTCCCATGTGTGACGAGGGTGTCAGATTCTTGTCCAGTTCTGCCATTTAGGTCGGCACAGACTAGTAGGTCGACACATCTAGGTCGACACAGACATGTCCCTGGGCCTGGAAATGGTTAATCTCCCCCTCAAGGATGGAGAAGCTGTCATCGTTAAAGTATGGGGGATTCTAGTGGGGGGTTATAGGCAGCACATCTCTGTTGATATAATTCCCTTATTCATTTCTAGCCAGATGTAAAATGTTCCTGTTTTGACTAATTTAATAGAGTGGGTTAGGTCTGCTCTATACCAAATTAGCATAACACTCTGAGTCTCTTCCCTGTTTCCCATCTGGTAGTTTGGTGGATGGGACTACCAGCTCTCTAGAGTTACCAGAGTCAATGATTGTCAAGAATTTAATTAATGTTGTGCATAGATGTACTGCTAAATTGCATATATATATATTTAATTTGAGCTCGTATTATTGTATAACCTCAAGATAGGACATTCCTATCTTGAGATATTTGAATTTCTGTTTGTCAATCTGAGTCAACCTGTGTCATTTTGGTGTCATTTATGGAAAAGGTGCATTACCCACCCCCCCGCTGTCACAGTACATACTGTACAAACATACTGTAGCTATGACCAGTTGGATGTCAGAATTTTTTACATATAGTTAGTGTCATGTCTAATCTCCCTTTTCTAGAAGTGCAGCAACTTTCTGCTACTAAAAGTAAAAAGTTGTGTTAAGTTGTGTCAACTTTTCTTGGTTCCTGTATGTTCTTTCTCTCTTTCTTTCTCTCTTTCCCGTTCCGAGACAGCAGCAGTCATAACTGCTTTTCATTGACATCATCAATTCTCGTCGCCCTGTGCTAAAACTCCCGTCTTTAATAATCCACCCAGGAAATCTGTGTGTTCTTTATGTTTGTGTGTGTGTGTGTGTGTGTGTGTGTGTGTGTGTGTGTGTGTGTGTGTGTGTGTGTGTGTGTGTGTGTGTGTGTGTGTGTGTGTGTGTGTGTGTGTGTGTGTGCACATGCATGTCTGTGTGCGTGTGTCGGTGCTTGTGTGCGTGTACGGTATGTGTGTGTGTTCTGTATACGCTGGCAGGGACCCGAGGCAGAGACATTTCCATTGTTTTTGAAACAGGCCAGTACGGAGCATTTGCTTTCATTAACTATCAAAGGGCCCTCCGCGGCTGCAATGGGACTCCCCGCCTTCTCTTTTTCTTGGAGGACGCTCTGAGCCCTTCCATCTCAACGGTATGCAACGTGGCTCCCTGTCCATCCAAGCCCTGTGTGTGTGTGTGTGTGTTTTTGTGTATGTGTGTGGTAGTATGTGTGTGGTAGAGTGTGTCCAGGTGTGGCAGTGTGTGTGGCAGTGTGTGTCTGTGGCTCCCCATCGAAGCTGTGTGTGTGTGTGTGTGTGTGTCTGTGCGTCATATTTCCTGTTTTGTTTTAACACAGAAACGATGGAATTCGATGGTATTGGGTGAGGCGTGTAAGCTTAAGATGGAGTTGTTTTGGCTAATAGGGATATTCTATAATATACGTATCTATATATAGAATCTACATTTAAATGCCAAAATAAAGGAAACACCAATAAAGTGTCTTTAATAGAGCGTTGGGCCACCTCGAGCCACCAGAAAAGCTTCAATGCTCCATGACATAGGTTCTACAAATGTCTGGAACTCTATTGGGGGGATGCGACTCCATTCCTCCACAAAAAAATGTTGTTGATGGTGATGGAAAACATTGTCTCAGGCGCCAAAACCCTGAAACTACACGTAACCCTAACGCCTAACCGTAACCTAATTGCTTTATTAACTCGGGGACTACACCTGTGTGGAATGATACTTTGTAGCCCTCATTTGCTCACGTGTTTCCTTTATTTTGTCAGTTACCTGTATATCACAATGATTATGGTCTTCATGCATTTATGCTGTGTAGGAAAGTGTAGTTACACCATATGACAAAATGTTACACAATGACAGAGCTTGAACATTGAGCGATGGCTTAATTAACGAAAAAAGTCCCCAATAAACATGGTCTTGGAAAGCTATTCCATTTTGAAGAGAGTTCCACACCCCTTGAAAACCCCCCAAACGAAAAAAAAAAAAGCCTGGCTATATTACAACTCCTGAAACATGATTCACAGCACAGTATTCTACCTGGGATTCGACGGCATGATCTATGCATTATGTCATGTATATGAAGTCCTTACGTACGGTCTATAGACTGTTTGGTCTACAGATTAAAAGTTTTGCCTCGTTCTACTTCATCCGACTCCTCGTGTTGCATGACACGGTTTATTTTTAGCCCGCTTACTGATTAGTTCGGTAATAGGTGATTTTCGGTAATAGGTGACTCCACATCTTGATCAAATTTGCTGTTTGCAGCACCGCAGAGAAGACAAGAGGGGATATTGAGCGGACATCCTCTGACATCCCCTGTTCCAGCCTATTTCAAACGGTAATCGAAGGAGATTGCTTGATGCTTTGTACCAAACATTCCTCCCTCATAATAAAAAAATAAATGTATTACAAGCTAAAGACGAGGCTGGGAGAGTAGCCAGGAGAGAGAAGGGGGTCTGGCGGGACGCCCGATAAAACCATACAGTCTTTCTTCCATTCTTCAACCCCCACAGACTCCCTAAGACTCCCTCAGACAGCACTGAAAATAATCCCCCCCCCTCTTGCGCTCTGAATTTATATAGTCCTTTAAGAGGGACAATAACAAACCCCTGTGACAACGTGTTGGGACGGAGCCCGGGATCATACTGTTGGAACACGGTTCCCGCAGAGGGGAGAATAGAGGCATTGTCTGTTCGGATCCCGAACGACTATCAATGATGCATATGGAATGGTGGGTGATTACAAACTCACATATGCACGCACTCGCACACACAAAGTCACACACAGACACGAATGCACACACACACACACACAGACCCCTCCCGCCCCTCCCCCCTTTGCAGTGGTTTTAGTAAAAGTAGTTGATGCAAACTAGCCACTTACGAAATGCACTCATTAAAAATAACCACTGTGATCTCCATCTTGCTAGCTACTAGGGTGCTGAGGGTCTGTGCTGACCAACTGTGTGGAATACTCCAGCGTCTTTTCAACCTTAGCCTGAGCCTAGAAAGGGTCCCTGTGCTGTGGAAAACATCCTGCCTCGTCCCAGTGCCCAAGAAGGCACACCCCACTGTCCTGAATGACTTCAGACCTGTAGCGCTAACATCCCACATCATGAAGACCCTGGAAAGGTTAGTCCTCGCCCACCTCAGACCCCTGGTGTGTTCATCAATGGACCCCCTGCAGTTTGCATACCAGCGCAACATCGGGGTGGATGATGCAATCATCTACCTTCTGCAGAGGGCCTACTCTCACCTGGACAACGCAGGTTGCACTGTGAGGGTTATGTTTTTTGACTTCTCCAGTGCCTTCAATACCATTCAGCCCCTGCTACTGGGTGAGAAGATGAGGAGGTTGAAAGTGGAAGCACCCTTAGTCTCCTGGGTCACGGACTACCTGACCGGTAGGCCACAATTTGTGCGACTACAGAGCTGTGTGTCAGAACGGGCAGTTAGCAACACAGGGGCCCCCCAGGGAACGGTCCTGTCCCCCTTCCTGTTCACCCTCTACACCTCAGACTTCAGATATAACTCTGAAACATGCCATCTACAGAAGTTCTCGGATGACTCTGCTATTGTAGGGTGCATCAGGGGTGGGCAGGAGGAGGAGTACAGGAGCACAATCAGTGACTTTGTGTTGTGGTGTGAGCAGAACCACCTTCAGCTCAACATCAGCATGGACTTCAGGAGAACCAAGGCACAACTGACTGCAGTCCCTATACAGGGGATGGATGTGGAAATGGTTGGGTCATACAAGTTCCTGGGAGTCCATATGGACAACAGGCTGGAATGGGCCGGTAACACCGGGGCCCTGTACAAAAAGGGCCAGAGCCGACTCTACTTTCTGAGGAGGCTCAGGTCCTTCAACGTGTGCAGTAAACTACTGCATACCTTCTACCAGTCTGTGGTGGCCAGTGCCATCTTTTTTGCAGTGGTGTGCTGGGGAGCAAACATCAAAGCCGGTGATGCTTCTCGGGTAAATAAGCTGATCAGGAAGGCTAGCTCTGTCCTGGGGATGAGCCTTGACACTCTAGAGGAGGTGGTGGAGAGACGGATCCTGGCCAAACTGCTGGCCATCATGGACGACGTCACCCACCCTCTGCACGCTATGGTTATGACGCAGAGGAGCACTTTCAGTCACAGACTGATCCCACCACGGTGTGCCAGAGAGCGCTACAGGAGGTCCTTCCTGCCGGCGGCTATTAGACTATATAATGCCTCACCGGGGTGCCGTGCCGTCGGCAACATAGATCTGGAACTGTTGGGGTACTAGGACCTAGTTTAACAATTATGCATCCATCCGTGAGTAACTCTGGTCCGTCAGCACTGATCCACTCAGGACCTATTTATTCATACAGGTCTGTATATACATACTCATGTACAGTTGTTATATCATATCGCATGCAATATTGTAAGTAATTATTGGACTTAACCTACGTAGGCATTCACTCAGGAATGCATATTAGTATCCTGCCAGTTGCACCTTTTCTCATTGCTTTTAGTTTCTGTCTATTAAGTAAACTATTATTACCCTCGCTCATATCATACGCATTTTTAGCTACTGAAGTATTTCTCTGCCATCAACCTGTATAGTATAGTTAACCATCCAACATCCACCAATGTATAGTGTACATATTCAGCCAACCACCCATACTATGCAATGTCTCTTTTATAGCTTTTATTTTTTTGCACTCCAGATATCTTGTATTTCTATACTTTTTCATACTGCCGCTCTATGTATCATGTACCGTGTATCTGTCTTTTGTGTACTTTCGTTGTGGCATTTTGCACCTGCCCTGTGTTTTGTTGTAGCTGCTTGACAATGACATTTCCCCCCCGGGGGAGCAATAAAGTACCTATCTATCTATCTATGTACTATTTTTATTCAAGCCGTCAGCAGTGATGTAGTTCCTCTATGCCAAACTGACGTTCGATTACATACAGATGCTGCTGAGCCGGAGCATTTGAAAATTGTGGGAGGCAACCCGGATGTCTACAGGGTGTAAGGATCTATGTTCAGAGAGGTCTCTGGAAACCTTTATGGTTCTCAGGTTTAGTGTCCAGAGAACTCTCTGGATACTCAATGTTCAGTTTGGCAGCTGCCTCTAATTGGGGAACCTATTTAAGTTGAGTTATTCCCACCTGTGTTGTGGGTTTTTGTGAGTGTTCCTTTTGTGAACTCCTGTTCATGGTCGCGGCCTCTCCTTTTGTCGTTTTTGGAGTTTTGATTAAAACTGGGGTTTCGGGAGGGAGGCCCTACAGTCGTGGGAGCAGGAGTTTGCTCAGGTGTCGGACGATGACGACGAGGTGCTCTTGTTCCCCATCTCATGGGGGCTCAGCCCCTGCAAAGCCGGGATCGGCGGAGGAGGGAGGACGACTGGGGGAGTCTACGACCTCCCACAGCGGAGGACCGGCGGCCGCCGGAGGTTCCTAGCCTGGTAGCTCCAGTGCCGGTTCATAGCCCGGTAGCTCCAGTGTGTGTCCCCAGCTCGATAATGCCAGTACTGGTTCTTAACCCGGTGGTGCCTGTGCCGGTTCCTAGTCCGGTAGCTCCAGTGCGTTCCCCAGCTCGGTGACACCAGAACCGGTTCCTAGCCCGGTGGCTCCATGGCCGGAGCCTCCCTCTGCGCCGGTGCCCAGTCCAGCTTCGCCGTCCAGCCCCGGTCCTGTGCCGGAGCAGTCCGCTCCACCGGTGCCCAATCCGGGACCGGTTGTCAGCCCAGCTCCTGTGCCGGAGCAGTCCGCTCCACCGGTGCCTAATCCTGGAAAGGGCTACAGCCCTGCTTCTGAGCCGGAGCCCCCGCCAACGCCTGTTCCCCTCCCTGACCCCCCCCCCTGTGGGTATTACTAGTCTTGCGGACAGGAGTCCGCGCCTTGGGGGGTTACTGTGAGGATCTATGTTCAGAGAGGTCTCTGGAAACCTTTATGGTTCTCAAGTTTAGTGTCCAGAGACCTCTCTGGATACTCTATGTTCAGTTTGGGATTGATCCCCAATTAGATCAGCTGCGCCGCATTGCCTCTAATTGGGGAGTTATTCCCACCTGTGTTGTGGGTTTTTGTGAGTGTTCCTTTTGTGAACTCCTGTTCATGATCGCTGTCTCTCTTTTTATCGTTTTTGGAGTTTTGATTAATTAAAGGAATGTTTTTGCACCACAGCTCTGCGCCTCGGCTCCTGTCTAACTGCAATGCCTTTAGGCATTTAGAAAGGCTGTGAAAACGATCAGTGAGCTGTTATGAATGCTTTTAATGACTTGAATAATGCACTATAGGGTGATAATAGACTTCGTTAGTCTTTGATAATTCTTTTCTAAGGTATGACCAGTTACAACTGCAATAACATCCATAACGTCTCATTATTATAGTCTAAAGCCCTCAAACTCCAAAGCCAGTTCCACTGCATTTTTGCATTGTTCCTCTGTAATCAGTGACACCAGGTGTGTGCAATTAATTACCAGGTAGAACCAGCAGGCTCCGGACCTCTTAGGGTAAGAGTTGAATACCCCTGGTCTAAAGGAAACTCTCTTAGCAACAGTGTTACAATACGTTTTGTGTACGACCTTATTTGGTCTTACTTAACATGAAGGAACCTTTATAACGGCCTTATTGTAAAGTATTACCGTTATCTTTAAAGGCCAAGGATGGGTGGGGGTGGAAATGAGGAAGCATTCTGCATTCCTGTGTGACGAGTCTTCTTGGGAAATGTCACCAATCTCATACTGCTCTGTGACCCTTGGAATTGTGGGATTCTGGAGGACCAGGTGACTAGATTATACACTGGCTGTGGTAAGAGGGGCTTTCAAACAAGGCATCAGTGCAAGGATGAAGGAAGAGGACCTACTCCACCTGCCATCAAGCTCTTTCTCTCTCTCACACACACACACACACACACACACACACACACACACACACACACACACACACACACACACACACACACACACACACACACACACACACACACACACACACAGACACACACACACACACACACTACACACTAACCTTCAGCAACAAAAAAGTAATCCATATTGATAGACCGCCAGAACCATCTGCCTGCCCCTCTCTCCGTATAGCCGGGACCCCAGAGAGGGAGCCTGTTCCGACTGGCAGGTTTAATATGGCCGCGCCCCAAATGGCACCCTATTTCTTATATAGTGCACTCATTTAGACCAGGGCCAATAGGGCTCTAGTAAGAAGTAGTGCACTACGTAGGGAAAAGGGTGCCATTTGGGACGCAGCCATGGACTCAGCTGCTGCTGGTGTTCCCACCCCCAATCCCTCCAGCCCTCAAACTAATACGGCCAATGCCGGCCACTGGGAATTACACATTCGACTTGTCAATAAAATCCCTGTTTAATTAATCCCTGCTATTCCCTTGAGCCAGAGGTGCTGCTGGTGGAGTGAGCATTGATGCTGTAGGGTAATGTTGCCCCTATGTTGCACTGATCCTGGGTCAGTTTAGCATTTTCCCCACTAATAAGGGTATGATTGGGCGAGGGGAAACTAGAGATCCTAGATCTGTACATAGTGGCATCGATTGCGTTTCATTAACAGTGTACAGCCTGAAGGGGATTTGTTAGCAAGACTACCTCAGACACTTTCCATTGGAGATTGTTTGAGTAATTAATTTACGTAGCTCTCGTAGTGATAACTGTACAAGGTGTGTGCGTGCGTGTGTGTGTGCATGCGTGGTTGTTTGTTTGTCTCAGTGAGTGTGTGTGTTTTTGTGTGTGCTTGTTTGCCTGTATGCCTGTGTGTGTGTGTGTGTGTGTGTGTGTACGTCAACCTCTTTGTCTCCTGTCTCTCGGGGCAGTAGACAGATGTTATCATAGTGCCCACTCCTTTATCCCCTCCCCCCACCAACACAGTGTCATTTTAGAGAACAGCCCGTAAACCGAGGCAGCTGAAGTTTACAGTCTTCAAATGGTGCCCTTGAGGAAACAATTGGGAGGTATAATGTACGCTCAACTTCAAAGACCGCCAGCAGTACTAACTATGTAATTACAAAGCACTACTGCTTTTAAAGGAATGACGCTTGATCACCCACTGATATCTTACGAAGGGAGAGTTGGAGAGTTGAGACAGTGCTTAAAAAATCCTGCTGACCTGGCTCGTTTGTCGTTTTTGGACATGGGATATATTTCGTTGACCTTCTGTCAGTCTGTCGTGATGTGTGTGTGCGTGTGGCGACCAACGACCACAACATTTTTGGGATGTGGTTGCAGTTCTTGGTGTGTGTACGCATCAATGTGCCCGCGTGTCTGTGTTTACGCGTGTGTTCTTCAATCTGCAAGTCATAGAAAGCCCTCTGGGGAACGAACGTGGGCGGCACCATGAGGGAAAGATTGAGGAGGGAGGGCTGGTCAAACCTGCACCTACAGTAAAAAGAAAAGAGAGAGACAGTGAGAGGGTTCAGAGAGGAGACTTCAGGTTTGCCAGAGTAAAGAAAAGGGAACCTCCCTAATTGAACTCAAGTGTGTTTTATGAGCCAGTTGGCGTCTTCAATCCAAAGAAAATGTTCTCCGCAGTTTCAACCAGGAACGGAGGAAAACATACAGAAATGATTAGAAAACACTAAACGCCGATTGTTTCTGGGCAGTCTCAGTCGCAGATTAGATTGATAGAGAGAAAGAATGAGGGAGAAAAAAAGAAAAGAGACAGAGAAGTGGTCTGATGATGGTATACAACGCGGGTTGCTATGGGAACCCCCGGCTCCAGTCTTGAAGGGCGCGTTGGAGTCTGTAACGCGAGCCCTTGAGCTCTACACGATGATGTCATCAGAGAGAATGTCAGAGGGAGGAATACACAACTCCTCTTTTTAACATCCGAGGGGCAATGTGAAAAGCACTCAGTCCTCTCCACGCTGGTAATGCCTTACCGTCTGTCATAATTATGCCCAATGCAAATTCATATGAAAATAGTATTCCCCAACACATGGGATTAAATGATACAAACATTTTTTGTCAAATGATGTTCAAAGGTTAGTCACTGTTTCGTGAACATACACCAGAGGGGATGGTCTTCAGAAAACTCCAGTGTTTGTTACTGTTAATTACCCTCTTGGTGATGGTGTAACAAAGTGAATTCTGTGTCTGTCTTTTCGACCTGGGATGCCACACAACAACACATCGTCCGTCAAAGCCCACTGTGCTAACTGACGGACCAAGAGGCTAGCCCGTCACTCGCCCGTCACTCCCTGAGCGAAGTTAGGCTGTTAAGATCTCATGTTAGGGAGACTTCACGATAGCTACTAGTGTAGCGGATGTGATTTAGAACTCTGAACTGTTGTTTCTTTGGTTAAGACGGTTGGCTGGCGAATGGGAGGGGTCGAATCCCACACGCTCAAAGTGGCTCAAACCGCTCATCTGCTACAGAGGGATTTTTTACCGTTTTCACACATAGTAACGGGTAGAAAGCGACAATTGATCAACTTTCAGACAATAGAACAAAGAATGTTCGGCATTGTTTCCCTGAAAACAATAAACGTTGCTGATTGATGTGCCGTTGTGTTGTTCTTCTGCCGTTTTTTTGATGGTAGGGTAGATGGATGTGTTTTCTTTCGACTAAATGTATTGCGAAGTCATTGTATTTAACAAACTTAAAAGCACTTTTCTTTTAGGAGACAGTGGTCTGTGCGCAGGCAGCTCGAGATCATTTGTTTGACAGTTCTGGTTGCCTAGTGATGAGGTTAGTCCCGGCATTCCTTAACAGACAAGCTAAATGCCTATTCAGCGGCGCTCCTGAACCATCTCCATTTAAAAAGCCGTAATGTACCTTTAAGGACAAACAAACATGCCGTAGTCGAGGCGCTTTTAAGGCACCACATTCCATATGTCTGAATGGAGTATTAGTCGTAGCATCAATATCTTCTGGGTTTAATTGCTTCTTTTTACATCTGGCCTGGAGCCTGTATTGTCACTGATCTCCCTGTGGGCATTGTCACTTGATCCTAATGACAAGATCTGCTTTCAGACCACAACTGTCCGAAAAGGCTGGAGGCCCGGGGGAACCAACTGTGATGTCATTCGTCGGAAAGGAGACGAGGCAATTCAGGATTCCTCCGTGTCAAAGGTCACCATTGCCTTGTCATGAATTACCACCCCTGGAGATTTGCATTATTAACCAGCAGAGTTCGTCAAGGTATCCTGTTACTCAATCTGTCGAAAGATGGAGAAGTGGGATTATCACCAAACACATGGGAAAGTATGTCATATTTTGCCAGGGGGGCAGGTAGCCTTTAGGTAAGAGAGGCCAGCCAGCAGCTAGAGGGTTACCCGTTTGAATCCCAGGTCTGACTTGAAAAATCTGGCGGGGTGTGAAATGGCGGCTGGAGAAAGAACAACACCAGTCTCGTGGTCCACATGATAGTGTGACAAGGGGCATAAGGCCATTCTCATGCACTGTTAATCAGTGGTCTATTTATCACTTTAGCAGTTCAGTAATGCAGAGTGGAAGGGAGCATCCATTGGGTTTAGCTACATCGTCAACCACTCAATGAATAACAGTGCAATAATTATGCTGCCCATCTATTTCCTTTCTGAAACCAACTTGCTTAAGTAAGACTTCCGACTCCAAAAACAGAGACTCCAAAACCATCCGAATCTCATTCCTTCACGTTTCCCTGTCTCGGCATCTCTTCTCCGTTCTCATAATACATTCCAAGACAACGGCGAGAAATCCAAAGCAAAGATAATCAAGCACTTTCTGCATAGATACATGGATATACCCACACTGTCATTTTCAATGTTCTGAGTGTAACCACGTTGGGTTAGTGGCCGGATGTTTTCTACCAGGACTATAGAGGAACATCATTGTCCCTCCATGCAGTTCAAGCATCCAAACGTCATAATGATCTATGTATCCTACAATTACTGGCACTTTCTGCTTGGCGTGATAGTGGATGGATATACAGTGGACTGCTGTGCAACAACAGCTTGGGACTAGTGGGACTAGTAAGAGCGTGCACTAAACAGGAGCATTGATTGGACACGGGCAACTTGGAGGGTAACCAGGCCAGCACAGTACAGCTTGGCTCAGCTCGGTTTGGCTCGGCTGGAAAAGGTTATATTAAAAAACTCGGTGTACAGACAGAGTGGTACAATAGGCTCTTCATACCTGTGAGGACTGTCAGTAGTATGTTGTTTTTATCTGGTCAGAAGTTGTTCACAAGTGCTACTCAAATGTCTAGGTGTGAATGAGGATGAGGTGGAGCTGACTGACAGGATGGCGAAGGAAGTTCATGCCTCTGGCTTTCAGAAGGTGGACATTTTGTCTCCTGGGTTGAAAGTGACAGTTAAAATGCAGGCCACAGTTTTGGGCCTTGACATGATAAGTTCTGATTGTCTGGCTGCATTGCTCATACTGCCCCTTTTTGAATTTCATTGGTTCCTCATTTTGTTGTCTTTTTTGACATCCCGGAAATTCACAAGTTAAACATCAGGACTCACTTACAGTGAAAGTAAGGGATTGGTTTAAGTTTAGGGTTTAAGTTTAGGGGTACGGTTAGGGTTAATGTGAGGGGAAGTCATTAAAACTGCCAATCATGTTTAGGCCCCAAATCACAACCAATCTCAACGTACGACCGACTCAATCCTTCCTTTCCCAACAACGACTGAAGAGCAACAACATCATTCTTTCCTGTAAAACAAATCCTAGTAATACCTTGCCAGGAAAATACATGTTTCTCTTTTCTTAAAATGTTTTGTTATGCTTTAATATTACAGCTCAGACACAGGTCATGGTTGTTAACATGAAACACAATTCCATACCCACCATTTTCCCCTTCTGTGGCTAAAGTATTGTGTTAGGTGAAATCGCTGTTTGGAATTCTGTACAACTAAAGTCACAATCTTAGGACTCACATAGTCAGTCTTTTAGGAGCTTGTGGCTGGACAGACTCACTCTCACCTCAGCTGAAATGCATGTCAAGGGTCTTCTCGAGATAAGCACGGTTCTTTATTTTCTTCTTCAAATGGGACGGAGCTGGAAACTGTCTCATAGACCAGAGAATAAGACTTAAGTGCACCCCAAAGGCCTCTGGTCAAAAGTAGTGCACGGTATAGGGAATAGGGTGCCATTTGGGACGAATCCTGAAGTCATAAAAGCGTTTGATGAATGAGCTGAGCATATTGTGGCCTCTCGCTTGGCATGCCTTATCGTATTGTTTGGCTTACCGGGACCGAGGTCCAGAACATCTAATGGTCATGTTAACTGACCATATACAAACTGGAGAGATTCCAGCACACGGCACATATTTGGATAGTTGAACTTTTGCTATCGAAAAGCCAACGTTTCAGTTTTTAACATCATCAAAGCTTGCCATATACAAGGTTAGCATATGTATCTGCAGATTTCATACATTTACAGTAAGTGCATTGCGCTCACTGGTATAAGGTCCAAGCAGCCTAGTGTGAGATGTATTTATACATGTATTCTATTGAGTAAACAATACAGGTATAGATGCAGAACAGATCTAGATTTTAAACAACTAACTCAAACCAACTCATACGCCCAACATAATACATATGTGGACCCTCAAAAACACATATAATACCCAACACAGACATACTTGGTTCTAACAGCAGCTGACTGAATTGGTGTGATTTTTGAAGCTCACACTCCTGTATTTATAACTAGCTATTTGTTAAAAAATGTATGGCAAGACATGGGGCAAGCGATTCTCACTTCTCACTCAATTCTCACCAGTTTCCCAGCGATGTAACCTTTTATATGTTGCTCTCTCTAGCCTAACACACATTTTAATGGCCTAGCCGCTTCTCAATGGTGGTTTCAGCAGTCTGTCCACATGACAGCAATTTGGGGTGCAGTGTGACCGAACCACAGGCATATATTTAAACATGCGGTTTGGTATGCCACGAAAAAAAGTAAAAAAATCTCATGGTACATAAATGAATACTGTGAAAATACTGTCTCTGCTATAAACATTGTCATAAGAATATGGGAGACTTGTGGGACCTGTGTATGAAGCGTGGTCATTAATAACACATTATACTGTATGGACTTGATTCCACACCACAAATTTGAATGTATGTACCCAAAGGGAATGTTTGGTTTCAACAAGCGGTTTGCCTGGCACTGAATGTGTAATAGTGCCAACACCTTGGGACTGACACTGAATGTGTAATAGTGCCAACACCTTGGGACTGGCACTGAATGTGTAATAGTGCCAACGCCTTTGGACTGGCACTGAATGTGTAATAGTGCCAACACCTTGGGACTGGCACTGAATGTGTTATAGTGCCAACACCTTTGGACTGGCACTGAATGTGTAATAGTGCCAACACCTTGGGACTGACATACGTACAGTGGGGAGAACAAGTATTTGATACACTGCCGATTTTGCAGGTTTTCCTACTTACAAAGCATGTAGAGGTCTGTAATTGTTATCATAGGTACACTTCAACTGTGAGAGACGGAATCTAAAAATCCAGAAAATCACATTGTATGATTTTTAAATAATTAATTTGCATTTTATTGCATGACATAAGTATTTGATCACCTACCAACCAGTAAGAATTCCGGCTCTCACAGACCTGTTAGTTTTTCTTTAAGAAGCCCTCCTGTTCTCCACTCATTACCTGTATTAACTGCACCTGTTTGAACTCGTTAACTGTATAAAAGACACCTGTCCACACACTCAATCAAACAGACTCCAACCTCTCCACAATGGCCAAGACCAGAGAGCTGTGTAAGGACATCAGGGATAAAATTGTAGACCTGCACAAGGCTGGGATGGGCTACAGGACAATAGGCAAGCAGCTTGGTGAGAAGGCAACAACTGTTGGCGCAATTATTAGAAAATGGAAGAAGTTCAAGATGATGGTCAATCTCCCTCGGTCTGGGGCACCATGCAAGATCTCACCTTGTGGGGCATCAATGATCATGAGGAAGGTGAGGGATCAGCCCAGAACTACACGGCAGGACCTGGTCAATGACCTGAAGAGAGCTGGGACCACAGTCTCATAGAAAACCATTAGTAACACACCAGGCCGTCATGGATAAAAATCCAGCAGCGCACGCAAGGTCCCCCTGCTCAAGCCAGCGCATGTCAAGGCCTGTCTGAAGTTTGCCAATGACCATCTGGATGATCCAGAGGAGGAATGGGAGAAGGTCATGTGGTCTGATGAGACATAAATAGAGCTTTTTGGTCTAAACTCCACTCGCCGTGTTTGGAGGAAGAAGAAGGATGAGTACAACCCTAAGAACACCATCCCAACCGTGAAGCATGGAGGTGGAAACATCATTCTTTGGGGATGCTTTTCTGCAAAGGGGACAGGACGACTGCACTGTATTGAGGGGAGGATGGATGGGGCCATGTATCGCGAGATCTTGGCCAACAACCTCCTTCCCTCAGTAAGAGCATTGAAGATGGGTCGTGGCTGGGTCTTCCAGCATGACAACGACCCGAAACACACAGCCAGGGCAACTTAGGAGTGGCTCCGTATGAAGCATCTCAAGGTCCTGGAGTGGCCTAGCCAGTCTCCAGACCTGAACCCAATAGAAAATCTTTGGAGGGAGCTGAAAGTCCGTATTTCCCAGCGACAGCCCCGAAACCTGAAGGATCTGTATGGAGGAGTGGGCCAAAATCCCTGCTGCAGTGTGTGCAAACCTGGTCAAGAACTACAGGAAACGTATGATCTCTGTAAATGCAAACAAAGGTTTCTGTACCAAATATTAAATTCTGCTTTTCTGATGTATCAAATACTTATGTCATGCAATAAAATGCTAATTAATTACTTAAAAATCATACAATGTGATTTTCTGGATTTTTGTTTTGTAAGTGGGAAAACCTGCAAAATCGGCAGTGTATCAAATACTTGTTCTCCCCACTGTATATAGAGAGTTAATGGCTGGGTTGTGTATTTTAATTGGGACCTGGTTAATTAATCCATTCCATGTTAACAGAGTTTGTTCACTTATCAGGAATCAATCTTACTCTTGTGGACTGAAATGGCATGAAATGCGTTTATAAAATGCCACATTATTTCACTCATCCTTATAAAGGAGATATTGTTGATTTTAAAAAATGATCTCTTTAATAACAAGTGAGACCTTTCCCCCCACGAAGGCAGCAATCACACACTAATTAAACATCATACAAATGGTGACATGAGTGATGCCACCTAGACGAAAACATAACACAACAAAACAGAAGGGTTGTTTTGTCTGTGTAAAGGGTTAAACAGAGGTCAGTGAACCCCCTCACCCCCTCTGGCGTCCCCAGCCATGCTGTTGCACCTGTGGGTTCAATGGGATTCCTGGGACATTGTAAAAAAGGGACAGAGCACATGGCTCTTGATCCCATGGCCCGCAGGTACGGCAGGATAGTTAGCCTGCATAGACCTCCAGTGTATTTTATATACTGTAGTCGGGGGTTTTAAGTCTAGTCATTATGCAGACAGGAAGGAAGCATGTTTCTCATTAGGGCGATATGTTACTGGGAGAAGACTGTATGAACCTACATGGTTGTACACTGTAGTTACTGGGAGAATACTGCATGAACCTACATGGTTGTATACTGTAGTGGGGATATACTGTATGAACCTACATGGTTGTATACTGTAGTTACTGGGAGAATACTGTATGAACCTACATGGTTGTATACTGTAGTTACTGGGAGAATACTGTATGAACCTACATGGTTGTATACTGTAGTGGGGATATACTGTATGAACATACATAGTTGTATACTGTAGTGGGGATATACTGTATGAACCTACATGGTTGTATACTGTAGTTACTGGGAGAATACTGTATGAACCTACATGGTTGTATACTGTAGTTACTGGGAGAATACTGTATGAACCTACATGGTTGTATACTGTAGTTACTGGGAGAATACTGTATGAACCTACATGGTTGTATACTGTAGTTACTGGGAGAATACTGTATGAACCTACATGGTTGTATACTGTAGTTACTGGGAGAAGACTGTATGAAACTACATGGTTGTATACTAGAGTTACTGGGAGAATACTGTATGAACCTACATGGTTGTATACTGTAGTGGGGATATACTGTATGAACATACATGGTTGTATACTGTAGTTACTGGGAGAATACTGTATGAACCTACATGGTTGTATACTGTAGTGGGGATATACTGTACGAACCTACATGGTTGTATACTGTAGTTACTGGGAGAATACTGTATGAACCTACATGGTTGTATACTGTAGTTACTGGGAGAATACTGTATGAACCTACATGGTTGTATACTGTAGTTACTGGGAGAATACTGTATGAACCTACATGGTTGTATATTGTAGTTACTGGAAGAATACTGTATGAACCTACATAGTTGTATACTGTAGTGGGGATATACTGTATGAACCTACATGGTTGTATATTGCAGTGGGGATATACTGTATGAACCTACATAGTTGTATACTGTAGTGGGGATATACTGAATGTACCTACATAGTTGTATACTGTAGTGGGGATATACTGTATGAACCTACATAGTTGTATACTGTAGTGGGGATATACTGAATGTACCTACATAGTTGTATACTGTAGTGGGGATATACTGTATGAACCTACATGGTTGTATATTGTAGTGGGTATATACTGTATGAACCTACATAGTTGTATACTGTAGTGGGGATATACTGTATGAACCTACATGGTTGTATATTGTAGTGGGTATATACTGTATGAACCTACATAGTTGTATACTGTAGTGGGGATATACTGAATGTACCTACATAGTTGTATACTGTAGTGGGGATATACTGTATGAACCTACATAGTTGTATACTGTAGTGGGGATATACTGTATGAACCTACATGGTTGTATATTGTAGTAGGTATATACTGTATGAACCTACATAGTTGTATACTGTAGTGGGGATATACTGTATGAACCTACATGGTTGTATATTGTAGTGGGTATATACTGTATGAACCTACATAGTTGTATACTGTAGTGGGGATATACTGTATGAATCTACATAGTTGTATACTGTAGTGGGGATATACTGTATTCTTCCTTCCTTCCTTCCTTCCTTCCTTCCTTCCTTCCTTCCTTCCTTCCTTCCTTCCTTCCTTCCTTCCTTCCTTCCTTCCTTCCTTCCTTCCTTCCTTCCTTCCTTCCTTCCTTCCATCCATCCATCCATCCATCCATCCATCCATCCATCCATCCTTCCTTCCTTCCTTCCTTCCTTCCTTCCTTCCTTCCTTCCTTCCTTCCTTCCTTCCTTCCTTCCTTCCTTCCTTCCTTCCTTCCTTCCTTCCTTCCTTCCTTACATACTTGACCTATCCATTGATAAATGTCGTATTAACATGCTGATGTAAATGTCAGATACTCATTAGACCCTACAGTAGATGTAACATTTGTCTGCCAACAGGCAGTCTATTGTTGTTGTAACTTTGGTTTATAGTGTGTGTCCAAGTGAGGATAGACAGCGTTCCTATACGCTGATCCGGGCCTGCTTGGTTATTTATCTTGTGCGGATGCAGGATCTGGGCTTGTGTGTGTGTCTTTGCGTCTACGTGTGTGTGTTTGTTTGTGTGTTTGTTTGTTTGCATGTGTCTGTATGTGCATGCGTGCATCAGTGTGTGTGTGTGTGTGTGTGTGTGCGTTTACTCGTCCTTGTGCCTGTGTGTGTGTGTTGGTGTACGCGTCCGTGTGTGTGCGTCAGATTGAGTGGAACAGCAGATGTAGGGGTGTTTCCTGTGGACTGGTAGAGAGCCGGTGGGTGATAGTGGGTGCCTGGGGGACGGTGCGGTGAACCACTGCAGCTAAAAAGGACCATTAGCAAATGCATGCTGGGAATCCAGATTCTGTGTCAGTGGTTGGAGTTCCTTTTCCTACAAACAAACACCTAAACATGCAGTAGGAAGAAACACACACACACACACACACACACACACACACACACACACACACACACACACACACACACACACACACACACACAGACACACACACACACACAGACACGCACACAGACATAAACACACACACACACACACACACACACACACAGACACACACACACACACACACACACACACACACACACACACACACACAGACACGCGCACGCCCACACACACAGACATACACACACACACACACACACACACACATACACACACACACACACACACACAGACACACACACACACACACACACACACACACACACAGATGCACATAGCACACGTATGTAAAAGTATAACATACTTTACTACAGTATACAAAGCAAAACACGCTGAACACAAATATACATACACACATACACACGCACACGCTGAACACAAATATACATGCACACATACACACGCACACGCTGAACACAAATATACATGCACACATACACACGCACACACTGAACATGCATTGACACACTGAGCACACACACAAACACACACACACACTGAGCATGCATACAGATAGATATATATATAATAGATGTAGAAAATAACCCGTGTCGGTGTTAATAACCACTGTTGAACCAAAACCATCGCCCATATTTATCATGGCTCTATTGCAGGTTGATTTGTAGAATGTATGTTTCTGCATGAACAGTGGGGTCCGGAGTTATTGAACACTTAGGAGAAAAAGGAGGGCTGGAGTTCTGACAAATTCCCCGACGGCTACCTTTTAGTTCCAATGCATTAACAGGGTTTCCAATCTAGATCACACTACTCACCTGGCATTGAGATAATCCACTTTAGAGTGTGGGTCTGAACTTGTATCTGTGTGGTGTGCTCAGTGGTGTGCTCAGTGGTGTGCTCAGTGGTGTGTTCAGTGGTGTGCTCAGGGGTGTGTTCAGTGGTGTGTTCAGTGGTGTGCTCAAGCAAAATAGCTCTAATTACATCAAAGATCCAGCACCATATTTTACAGAAGGCTTTAGGTATTTTCTGCATATGCATTGTTCTTTCGAAGGCCAAACCCACCATTGCTGTGGATGGCCAAAGAGCTCTATTTTCATGTCATCTGACCATAGCACCGCCTGGAGTTTGATAAACGGCATTGGCACATGGATTGGAACCGGTGTTAAGGCCTTGATACGAAAATAGAGGTCTTTGGCCACGCACACCAGTGGTGGGTTTGGCCTTTGAAAGAACAATGCGTATGCGGAAAATACAGCACCACTACTGTAAAATACGGTGGTGGATTATGTTATGAGGCTATTCCGCGTCCACTGGTCCTGGGGCCCTTGTTAAGGTCAATGCCATAATGAACTTTACCAAGTACCAGGACATTTTTGCCCAAAAACTTGGTTGCGTCTGCCAGGACGCTAAAAACTTGAGTGCACGTGAATCTTCCAGCAAGACAATGATCCCAAGCACAAATCAAAATCCACAAATAAATGTTTAATTGCGATGGCCATCTCAGTCTCCGGACTTGAACCCCATTAAAAGATCAGTGTTTTGAATAGAAGGGGGCGGTCCATAAGCACAGACGAAGGATATCTGGAAAGATGATGTATAGAGGAATGGTCTAAGATCCCTACTAATGTATTCTCCAGTCTCATAAAACATTTGAGACAAAGGTGCTGAAGTATTGAAAGCAGGGTTTTAAATCATTTTGACCCTTATCTTTTTTATTACTTATTAAATTACTCAAAATCAGGCCACTGTACTCGGGTAAAACTAAGCCATGAAAATAAGGCCTTATATGCAGTAATATACTGTATATTGAATTGTCTTAAAATAATTAAATTGTAATGATAACATATCCACTTAGGATCTCACTCGGTGAAAATGAATGAATGCAACAACCCATGTCTCTGTCACAGTCAAAGGCAAGGCAACCTGGGAAATATGCAAATAAGGCTTTACACTGAGCAGTGTGTTAATTGTGGGGATACGTAGAGACACTGGAACAGTGTTAAATTTAACACTCTCAGTGTTGATTTAACACTGAAGAATTGGCTGTGCAGACACACACACACTGAGAATACATATACACGTTGAGCACACACACACACACACACACGCACTGAGCACACACACTAAGCATACAACCACACACACACTGAGCATACAACCACACAGATATACACGTTCAGACCCACACTCTAAATCAGATCATCTCAATGCCAGGTGAAGTGTGAGAGACCATGTTTTAACGCATTGAAACTTGAAGGTAGCCGTCGGGAGTTTCTCAACTCCTTCTTTTCTCTCTGGCACGTCTCCTAAGTGTATGATGCCCACTCACAGTCACCACACCCCTTCCAAACTCTCTGTGCCCTCCAACTCACACTAACTCACTTTACCGAGCACACAGTATGCACTGTGTTCACAAACGACGCACATCAAACATCAGAGAAAAGGAAAAATACATTTTGATAATTCTATCAGAGATCAGAAGGATAGGGTTTGTGTGAATTCTGACATTAGCAGGAACATTGATAGGCAACATTCCTTAAAAGTAGTGGACTATGTAGGGAATAGGATTCCATTTTGAACACATGATTTAGACAGTAAATGGGCCGCTTCCCTGTTTACGTTGTAATAGGGTTTGAGAATATCAGAACCATGACGGATGCATGAAAACGCCAATCTCTGATGGAAGTCAATGTTTTCTTCAGTCTTCACAGGGAATCCTCTTCTTTGACATTAGTGGTAGTTACACACACACACACACACACACACACACACACACACACACACACACACACACACTCAGACACACTCAGACACACTCTGCAAATGTATTTTGTTCATTGTTCATGAACCTAATGACATATTGTCAATTTTCTGTACATAGCGTGCATCAGTGCAAATGGCAAAAAAAAAAAGATCTATTCTACAAACGAAATGGCAAGTTTTCTGAGAAAGTTTTCGCATGATAAGGCCACTCGTCTAATCAGCATGCATTCTTACACGCTGCGCTAAATAGTGTCTAATGTCTAGCTGTGTTTTTAAAAGAAGGGATGTTTGCTGAATGGTCCGCAACGCTAGAAACAAGCCACATAAACATCACATACTTTTAGACAAAGACACAAAATAACCGAATTCTCAGTTGGTTAAAAATACAGGAAGGAAAATTTGAAAAAATGCTGGTGGTGGGTGAAATATTTTCATGCCAATTTGCAGCTAATGAAGCGAGTGTACATTTCCAATTATGATTTAAGCTTAAGGCCATTTCTCTTCCTTCCTGTGGATGTCATGGTATTCAAATAGTCGAAGATTCCATTTTAGCAGATGACTTTGCCTGTCAAGAAACCTCACGTCTCGTGCTTTGAGCAGAGAGGAAGGGAATCGAAAATCGCCTGATTTTCTGGTTGGTTTGACCAGAAAGGCCCTAGTTTTTTTTATCCCAGTTAACGTTGAGTGAACAAGTCATGGGCCTCTTCCTCTTTCTAATCTTTGTTTGAGTAACACAGAGTGCGGTTGCATTCCTAACATTGTTGCCAGTGAGAGAGAAGCAGTAGGGTTCAGAAGCCAATGACATGACAGCATTATTCGTCTAGATATACCTAATTGAGTGGAGGTTATCCAAGTATAGGAAACAGACACTGAATGAGATATAACATGCCTGTGAATATTCTTACATCTTGTTATGACATATGTAGTCTTCTTTATAGCCGCCCCCCAAAAAGGACTACTGACAGACTTTCCTGCATAGCACATAAACATTGGGCTGCATATGTTCTCCTAACATTCAAATTACTTGATATGGGGTGTCATTAAATTCCCTTGCGGGTCCTCCATCTGAAAATGCTACATTTATGAGAGATTTTTTTTTTCCCATGGCCTGGCAATGTAATGTCTTTTACATTGAATTCTCCCACGCAGAACATTTTGTCTTGTATTACCACCATGCACAGTTTCCAACCAATGTGCCACGGTCCATATCCTCACAGAGCAAAACATTTACTGCCCCTTGTTGATGGATGGGTCCACATACTTATTTTCTCTTTGTGAGTTTTTTTTCCGAAGGATTTCAGACACGGAAAGGGAGGGGGGATTCTGTCAGATGACACATTTCAGCATATTTCCATTTCTTAATTTTCTCCACAAAGCTCCCCACATTTCGAGAGCCACCACCCAGTTGTTGATAACACTCCAAGTCAGAAGAATTCTGTGTGGAGTCTCGCACAGAAAATATGGACAAATAAGTGAAGGTGGGAATAAAAGCTTCAACTTGTCCCCTTTAGTGACAACATAACGAGAGGGTCTCTCCCAGTCCCAGTTCTTGTTAACATGGGGCCTCGGGGATGTCTAAGGCACCAACCACCGCCCAGCCCCACTCCCCATTTAAGAATGCACTGTTATGAACTCTACTGTGTGCACTGTAAAAACGCCCTATTTTTAGCTTGTATTTAAATGTATTACCCTGATGTGTGATTTTCATCTGTTTGTATATACCTATTCAATGTACACTATATATGCAAAAGTATGTGGACTGTTGCTGACAGGTGTATAAAAACAAGCACACCGCCATGCAATCTCCATAGACAAACATTGGTAGTAGAACAGCCTTACTGAAGAGCTCAGTGACTTTCAACAGGGCACCGTCATAGGATGCCAGTTCATCAAATTTTTGCCCTGCTAGAGATGCCCCGGTCAACACAGTTAAAGTTAGTCTAGGAGCAACAACGGCTCAGCCGCAAAGTGGTCGGTCACACAGTTAAAGTTAGTTAAATAAAGCCTAGTTAAATAAAGGTTAAATAAAACAAATTATAAAATAAATAAATAAACAGTACGGGACCACGAAATGCTGAAGAGCGTAGCGCGTAAAAATCGTCTGTCCTCGGTTGCAACACTCACTACCAAGTTCCAAACCGCCTCTGGAAGCAACGTCAGCACAAGAACTGTTCCTCGGGAGTTTCATGAAATGGGTTTCCATGGCCGAGCAGCCGGCTAAAAGCCTACGATCACCATGAGCAATGCCTCGCAACGGCTGGAGTGTTGTATCACGCTTCACCATCTGGCAGTCCGGCAGACAAATCTGGGTTTGGCAGATGCCAGGAGAATGCTACCTGTCCCAAAGCATAGTGGCAACTGTAAAGTTTGGTGGAGGAGGAATAATGGTCTCGGGCTGTTTGTCATGGTTTGGGCTAGGCCCCTTAGTTCCAGTGAAGGGAAATCTTAACGCTACAGCATTTAATGACATGCTAGATGATTTTGTGCTTCCAACTTTGTGGCAGTTTGTGTAAGGCCCTTTCCTGTTTCAGCATAACAATGCCCCCGTACACAAAACAAGGTCCATACTGAAATGGTTTGTTAAGATCGGTGTGGAATAACCTGACTGGCCTGCACAGAGCCCTGACCTCAACCCCATTGAAGACCTTTAGGATGAACTGGAACACCGACTGTGAGCCAGGCCTAATCGCCCCAACATCAGTACCCGACCCCACTAATGCTCTTATGGCTGAATGGAAGAAAGAACCCGCAGCAATGTTACAACATCTAGTGGAAAGCCTTCCCAGAAGAGTGGAGGCTGTTATTGCAGCAAAGGGGGGACCAACTAAATATATATGGCCATGATTTTGGAATGAGATGTTTGATGAGCAGGTGTCCGCATACTTTTGGTCATGCAGGGTATATGACTATGTATATGAATACAGATGGAAACTTACTGGCTGGCTAATCTGCCACATTTACAAAAAGCTTGATCAATGTGCATTGTCCATGTGAAATAAACCTAATGTAAGCCTAATATAACCTAAAGTGAAGGTAATGTGATGTTATGTGATTTTAATGTGGTTGTATGCACCTTACACCACAAATGAGGTTCCTTCGCCATCGATAGAAGACAGTACTGTGCAGCCGTCTTCATCGACCTGGCCAAGGCTTTCGACTCTGTCAATCACTGCATTCTTATTGGCAGACTCAACAGCCTTGGTTTCTTAAGTGACTGCCTTGTCTGGTTCTCCAACTACTTCTCAGACAGAGTTCAGTGTGTCAAATCGGAGGGCCTATTGTCCGATCCCCTGGCAGTCTCTATGGGGGTGCCACAGGGTTCAATTCTTGGGCCAACCCTTTTCTCTATATACATCAACGATGTCGCTCTCGCTGCTGGTGACTCTCTGATCCATCTCTACGCAGACGACACCATTCTGTATACATCTGGCCCCTCTTTGGACACCGTATTAACTAACCTTCAAACAAGCTTCAATGCCATACAACTTCCGTGGCCTCCAACTGCTCTTAAATGCTAGTTAAACTAAATGCATGCTTTTCAATCGAACGCTACATATGCGTCGCCAAACCCACTGGTTCCAGGTTATCTATGCTAGTCTTTACTAGGTAAATCCCTGCCTTATCTCAACTCTCTGGTCACCATAGCAACACCCACCCGTAGCATGTGCTCCAGCAGGTGTATTTCGCTGGTCACCCCCAAAGCCAACACCTCCTTTGGCCGCCATTCCTTCCAGTTCTCTGCTGCCAATGACTGGAACGAATTGCAAAAATCCTTGAAGCTAGAGGTTCCTATCTCCCTCACTAACTTTAAGCATCAGCTGTCAAATCTGCTTACCGATCACTGCATCTGTATATAGCCCTTCTGTAAATAGCCCACTCTACTACCTCATCCCCATATTTATTATTTTAGCTCATTTTGCACTCCAGTATCTCTATTTGCACATCATCATTTGCACATCTATCACTCCAGTGTTAATTCTAATTTGTAACTTATTTCACCACTATGGCCTATTTATTGTCCTACCTTCCTAACCTTACTGCATTTTGCACTACATTTGCACACTGTATATAGATTCTCTATTGTGTTATTGACTGTACGTTTGTTTATTTCCCATGTGTAACTCTGTGTTGTTTTTTGTCGCACTGCTTTGCTTTGTCTTGGCCAGGTCGCAGTTCTAAATGAGAACTTGTTCTTAACTGGCCTACCTGGTTAAATAAAGGTGAAATAAAAAAATAATAAAATAAGACAGCCCATGTCTGGGCTACTCCGGTTCTATTGGTCCTTTACAGATGAGGAACGAGGGGACCATTCCCTTCCCGTGTCCTCATCGCTGGCAGCCAGTCACAACGGGTGGGATTCATATGTTGTGCAGATACCAACTCGGCCAGCACTCCGGAACTCAAAGAAAGAATGTGACCTCACAATACAACTCTTTCAACATGACCCCGGCCCGGACTATTACTGTAATGTACGTCTCCTGGACTCTCCTTTCATCACCATCAAAACTCGCCTCTGTTCACACCCCGCATAGGCCAAACTATGCCACGTTCGACAGAACAAAACGTTGTGAAGCGTTCAGATAGAAATATGTTTTTTTTTTTTATGTCTGTGTCAACAGACACGGCTGTATTCGTGACGTTTCTATCCATCACCTCGATTAACTTGTTGGGGTGGGGGAAGGGTGCCATCCTGTTTGGTTGTCTGAACTGAAGACCGTAGGGACTAGGGAGTCTCCTCACTTCCTGTCTCGCTCCCTCGTTTTCCCTCTATTTTTCCTCCTGCTCCAGCACTCTTCCAGGCCAACCTCGTAAACTTGGGAATATCGTGGGAATATCGCAGCGGACCATCCAAGTGCACTTGAGTGTACAGCAGATCACTCCGAAGCCATCAGAAAATATATTAATTATAGTCAGTGTTGTGTTTCGAGCAACCTCACAAGTTCTCTACAGTACATCAAGTCCAATGTGTAATCAGGCCTGCCTTACCAAAGAACCCTTTATAAGTACATTCACATCACGCCCTGCACACAAAGCACATTGCCGGTTATATAGTCAGCTGTCACCCATCAACATACATATTTGTATGTCATATGTGCGTATATCAACGTAGGTTTTTATCGGAGTGCATTTATGCTGTGTAATCACCTGGCATGACAGACCATGGAGTCCACATTAAAAATGGCACTCATTATTCTGTCAAACAAACCCGTAGTTATGTTTAAATTCCAGGCTGACATGGCGCTACCGACTGAATCTGCCTCAAAGGAAAGTTGAATCCTCCTCCTCGTCTTGACACCCATCCAGGCTTTTCACAATCCATACAACATTTGCCTGCGGGATATATCATCTCAAAATGGAGGACGATGTCACCCCGGGCTTGTAATGATGCCTGTCAGCCTCCCTGGGAAAAGCATTTAACACAGTACATTAAAGGTCTATAAGTATTTTTATAGAATGCTTCTTGTAGCCATAATTGTTCACAACGACCATAAAGACGCGAGACAATCAAAACTGTAATTAAAAGATCCGAGCCGCCTTGTTTATGCTTCCATAACACGGGGTGTGTAAAAAACAGAGGGAGAATTTGTTGAAGGCACACACAAGAAAAAAAACGTTGAAACCGCAAACGGCTTCGTCCAAGCGGGAGAAAGCCCAGCCAAGGGCAGGCTTTGTAGGGGGAACAAGCCATTAGCTCAGCATCTCAAAATAAGAATGAGGCAGCTCATTAAGCCAGAGGAACACTATGTCACCCTTTTATGTCAAAACATCGTTGGGCCGATTCGATACATAAGAGGGCGCTGAGCTGATAAACTGAGCTCCGGAACCCATATTGAATGACAGTTGCCATGGCACTATTTAAAGTGGGAGAGGTTCAAGGCTGAGATTTCCCCTCGGGCACTCTCTCGGCCACCAACCCTAAATAAGGACCCCTAGCGATGACAGCAGGGCCATTTACTGAGTTACTCACTTCCTGGTGGCAACTGTGTTTTGAATAAGCTACCCTGATTGTTTTGTCTGGAATGCAGATGAATCGGTTTAAAGAGGATGACTGCCGACTGAGACATTGCAAAGGAATTGTTGAGTCTGAACAACAAAGTATTGCTTAATTCAACGGAGACAATGAAAACACGGATGAAACCATGTTGGAGGTCGTCACGCGCTGTAAAGGAAGGCTATACACCTGCTAAGGGGTTGTGGGACAGAGATATCTGGATATGTGTGTGAAATAAACTACACAACGCGTAGCAAAGCAGCCTAGACCTGGGTCCAAATAGTGTTCGATATCTTTCAAATTGTCTGCGTGAACAAATGGAACGGGGTTTTACAATTTAAGGGACTCATTCCATTGGTTCCATTTTGGCAAGGTCAATCGAGCACAGCTAAAGCATTTGAAATAGATCAAATACGGTCTTTGCCTCGTTCCTGTTAGAAGCCTATGCCTCGTTCTATTGGAAAGTGCTGCAATGGAGACGGAGAGGGAAAGAAGGAGGACAGAAGTGGAGAGATGAGTGAGCTTCTAAAAAGCTTTCTGTTATTCATAGTGCCTGTCTATTTCACTTCAGATGACATGCATTGTATTCCCCTCGCTACCGGTCAAAGCGGTAGTGCTTAATAAGCAAAGATGCCAAGGCTTCACAGATCTCTAGTCAAAACATGGCAGGATCAGTCCCTAACAAGTGGACCTTTAAGTGGTTGGGTCATGATAGGCTACACTAACAATTCCTGTGTTAGTGAGTGAAGAGGCGTTTAAATGAACAGCACTGCGTTGGGCCAGTAACCGAAAGGTGGCTGGTTCGAATACCCGAGCTGACAAGGTGAAGAAACCTGTCGATGTGTCCTTGGGCAAGGCACTTAACCCTAATTTGCTCCAGGGGCTGACCTTGTAGGTAGGCCGTCATTGTTAATAAGAATAGAACTGACTTGCCTAGTTAAATAAAGGTAAGAAAAAGTAAAGTTTTCTATATGATGAGGAAGTACATTTTTTGTGTGAAATACATGAATTGAAACTGATTCAAATGTTTCAGTTTCACCAGTTTCCATTCGATTCTCTTATTCTCAGCATGTTGCTCTGTTGTTTATCGCTAAGGAACGTTTTGATTTAATGCTCCATCAAATATGATACAAAATTACTACAATGTATGTACATAATATTAATTTAGCATTTATTGGAGAAAAACTGTGTGCGTAACCAGGAGACAAGCCAAAGTATATTCAACTATTATTTCAAACCATTGAAATAATACACTGAACATTTCCAAGGACACAGGTTTCAAGGATTCAAGTACAACCGCTGGCCATGTAACCACTAATATAAGAAATCCCTCCCTGATACAGCAAAGTTGAAACACATGCGGGTTGAATGAATACTTGGTGTTGTTGTTCGCGGTGGCCATAGCTTCTGACTGCAGAGATATTAGTAGCATATTAGCATCCACACAGTGCCTTATTCAAAAGGGATTTCAATTCAATTTCACTCGGGCAGTGATGATGGCCAAGCAATCATAATGGGGATTAAGAGAGAGCCGTGACATCAGTCGACAACAATGCCACACCATTGGCATTCAGTCCATTCTGCAAGTTTCTTAATTGTAACGCTGGTCTGAATAGCCCGTGCTCAATGGCGGAACAATGGCCAACAAATAGAGCAAGAAGCACGCCAGGCTGCCAGCAGCCTCTCGCCAGATTAGCAACAGCTGCTGCTGCCGTGGCACGGCCGTCCCTTTCAACGCCCAATCCCTTCTCATGAGGACCTGGGGTGGGGTCGAGGGGAGGACCCGGTGGCATGAGAGTGCCATCAATCTCCATTGTGTCCCCTCCCCTTTCTAAAGGAAACAGTCACTAAAGTCTCATTTGCTGCCACTTTTCCACGGTGGGTGGGGTTGTGGGTGTGCGTGATGGAGCCACGGTGCCTATGTGGGGATTATTAAGGGTTAATTGAGTGCGGTAAATGATTGGGTCCTGAATAGGGATCAATAGGAGGAGGTGGTGGAGGTGGCAGATGTGGCGTGAGACGAGGAGACACTCGCCTTCTAGAGAATACAAATCGGGGGGGCCCCTATTCCGGACTCTATCTAAGACTCAATTATCCTATTCACGCTGGGGAGCAAAGGAGTTGCTGGAGGGGCTGGAGTGCACAGATGGTTTCCATGCTAAAGAAACTCTGGGGAAAGCAGAACTATTTTCTAGGCACATTTTCTTCAGGTTCAATTTACCATGGCGCTATGGGCTTTTATATTGGGTATTCATGATGCGCCGGGGCTTGTGAACAGGTCTTTAGTATGGAAGGATTCTGAAAGGGACAATGGAAGGCCATGAATCGGAATGAGAGGGTGAGGATGCGGCTTAGCTCTGGCTGTTTTCCGAATTGGGACTACTATACGGAAAAAACGTGAACCGAAAAATACGTAGAAGGGCGTGTCCACCTGGGAGCCGCCTGCCTGGCACGCCGTCTGTCTCTCGCCATCTCAAGCCAATGGAACTAATCTAATTCATTATCCTTCAACAACAAAAAACTCCAGACCTCTCCTCAGCCCCTCAAAACAACGCAGCTCTAAACAGGCTTGAAAAGGCCTGAGAACCCTGGAGAACAGTGGCGAAGGGGAGCTCAGTCAGGTCATGAATATAGGGGCCTGCATTAGGGATGCTGTGTGTTCACTTCACCCTTGGCTGTTGTTGTTGTGGAGGCACAGGATTCTCAGGCGATTGCCCCTCACTCTGTTAAGTTAAACCAAACGAATGTGCTTTTAAAGAATGTGCTTTTTTAATGTATATGAACTATGCTTCATTTACAATAGACTTCTAATTGACTTTCAGAACAGTGGCACAGATTTGCTTTGTAATGATATCTAGTATTTGGTATTATTTTCCATGACTTCCCAATGTTACACTGAATAAACACCTAATAAATGTCTAACAATACCCGATAAAGGCCAATTTGCTACGTATATTGCAAATGAATGCCAGTGATGTAATACAGAAGTGTTAGATAATAGAGTATGGGCTGTTCTTCCACTGCAACCAATCTTCTTGTCTCCACCCTGATCTGTTACACCTGTGTTGTGATTGTCTCCACCCCCCTCCAGGTGTCTCTCATTTGTCCCCATTATCCCCTGTGTATTTATACCGGTGTTTTCTGTTTGGCTGTTGCCAGTTCGTCTTGTCTCATCAAGCCTACCAGCGTGTTTTTCCGTACTCCTGTTTTTCCAGTCCCTGTTTTCTAGGGCTCCCGGTTCCAACCTTTTCTGCCTGCCCTGACCCTGATCCTGCCTGCTGTCCTGTACCCATCTGACTCTGACCTGTTTTACGAACTCCTGCCTGTCCTCGACCTGCCTCTTGTCTATTAATAAATATCAGAGACTCAAACCATCTGCCTCCTGTTTCTGCATTTGGGTCTCATCCAGTGTCGTTATACTTCTATCCAAGTGCAGCCAAATAATATTGTTTACCTCGGTCTGCAATCTCATTAAACAAGTTTTAACTTTGCAACCTATCACCTCCAGGAGCTTTGCTTGTGAACTCCACATTGTTTGACGCTCAACAGTAAGTTTCAAAGTTTGCACACCAGTAACTAGCCTATAAATCCTCGACTGTAATTCGTCAAGGATTCCTGTCAAAAGGCTCAAATACACTCAAGACAAATATATTTCTCAATCTCCATCCTAGCTATCTCAAACGTTCGCAAAATGTCCTTCCTGGCATGTTTGTGTGTGGATGTATTAGAGAACATTAATATTATGGCCTAATCACCGTTCAAGGTCCTTCATCCATATATGGCCTTGCCCCCGACCCAGTGGTTGAAAAGCAGCTAATATCAGCCAGAAAGGAACAATGGACAATGCCAAGCACTTGAATTACAATGAGAGAGAAGGACCTGCCCTGCCAACACAAGCTGTGAGGACTCGCCCGACCGACGGATGCCTCACAATACGCCCAACAATAAATCACAGTGTTTGAAACAAGGGCCCGAGACGATAACCTCTTATCGCACCTAAATACAGTACAAAAACCTATTCATTCATGTGTATTTGCCACAGGGAAATTTGAATCAAAACCCATTAAGCAAAATGGCCGTCAAACGGCACACAAACAAACAGTTTTTTAATTAGAGTGTTGAACTGGAGGACCCGTAGTATAATGGTCATTTCCTGGGTTTAAATAGATCATGAATAGGCTTTTCAAAGGGCTATAGCAATGGCGGCTCTGAGAGAAGTGCTATTTCAGCTAAAGATTGGAATCAGGTCCCAGACAATACAAATTGCTACTGGCTATTTATGGCCTTCATTGTCAGGGAAATTGTGTTCATTTCTTTCATTGTATCCAGTATCCACTCTTTTTTTTCTGTCTTTCTTTCTTTCTTTCTTTCTTTCTTTCTTTCTTTCTTTCTTTCTTTCTTTCTTTCTTTCTTTCTTTCTTTCTTTCTACCCCTAATCAAAAACAAAACGTCCCAGGTCTGTACTATGGGCCAATCAGGGAACGCTTATGTAATGCTATTCATTGCATTAGGAGGCTATGGGGTTGAGACTAGCACATTCTTGTGGTCATTTTCGTAAGCTTGCGGCAAAGCCATTGCACTGCAGTCACCCTGTCCAGGTCAGCTCGCGGGAACGCGTCGATGGGTTCTTTGCTTTTACCGTTCGTTGTTTTGGAAATGTGTGTTCAAAAATGTGCATTGTTCATGGGGTCTACGCACAAGAATATCTAATCATAATTTATTGTCCTGATCTTGTGGACTATTACAAACATTAACTCTCTTTCCAAAGAGTGACTGTATCTGATATTGAATGGCATCGACTGAAATATATTTTGTTTTTCCCGTTCACCCCCCAAAAAAAACCTTCGGATGATTTCTCTAAAGAAAGGTTAACAAAAAAATTGCATATTGTGCGCATCATGTGGAAATGTTCTTCTTTCAGTTCCCATGTCGGTCCCATACTGGACTATGACCTATGAACTGGACCGGTGTAAGCACTATGGAAAACATGCTAAAGAAATCACAGAGCCTATCAGAGGGTAAAGTGACCATAGATAACAAACAGAGTAATAGCAGCATGTTTGATATGTGTGTGTGTGTGTGTGTGTGTGTGTGTGTGTGTGTGTGTGTGTGTGTGTGTGTGTGTGTGTGTGTGTGTGTGTGTGTGTGTGTGTTGTGTGTGTGTGTGTTTTGAAGTGTCAGTGTAGTATGTGTGAGTGTATAGCAAAAAATAAGAATACATACAAATAAAATAAGGGGGTCAATGCAAATAGTCTGGGTATTTGATTAACTGTTCAGCAGTCTTATGGCTTGGGGGTAGAAGCTGTTTAGGAGCCTTTTGGACCCAGACACCGGTACCGCTTGCTGTGCAAATAGCAGAGAGAACAGTCCATGACTAGGGTGACTGGAGTCTTTGACCATTTTTAGGGCCTTCCTCTGACACCGCCTGGTATAGAGCTTGAAGAACTTTGAAAAGAATAATGGATAAATGTTGCACAATCCAGGTGTTGAAAGCTCTTAAGAGAATTACCCAGAAAGACTCACAGCTGTAATCGCTGCCAAAGGTGCTTCTACAAAGTATTGACTCGTGGGTGTGAATACTTATGTCAATTAGATATTTCTGAATTTAATTTTCAATACATTTGCAAACATTTCTTAAAACATGTTTTCACTTTTTCATTATGGGGTAATGTGTGTAGATGGGTGAGAGAAAAACATATATTTAATCCTTTCTGAATGCACTGTAGACAAGGATGAGGGCCTGGGGTTTTCATGGGAAAGGTCTAGACTTTACAGTGACTGTGGTTAGCAGAGTTGGCCTTCATTCCATTTCAACTCAATTAACTCTGAAAATGTAGTCAAATGCAGTTCATGAGTTCACTCAGTTCAGGAAACAACAATATTATTGAATTGCATTAGCTGCGTTTTCAAACGTCCAATCACTACATTTGCTGAGCTGAGCCAGACTGGAATGGAATCAGAGTTTTGCAGGCAGATCACCTGTGATACAAGTCAGTATTCGACGTCCCTCCATGGCTGAGGACGTCGGGAGATTACGTGTAAAACGGCCACTAGGGGCAACAGTGAGCACTGTTACCTTTAAGTAAGGTCCGGTTTTGGTAGGACATTGTGGATGGGGATAAGCTTGGTTTCAATCCATGGTTGAATCCAGCAATAGAAAGCCGTTTTTGATATTTAATCTCAAACCTTACCCCTTTACCTTAACCATTTGGAGTTATTGCCTAACCTTAAAATCCGGAGTTAATGCCTAAACTTCACCTTAAACACTTTGAAATTTTACGTTTTGAGAAACGTGGATGAACGTCTAATTCTGATGAGGGACTGAGACTTTGTAGGAATTTTGACCTTAGCTGATAGATTTGTGTGATCCAGGGATCATACGTTGGGATGTGGCTCCCTCTGGTGGTGATTTCTCCCACTCCAGGGTGTCGCCGGCGTTTTATGTTAACGTCAGCTCTGAAGACTTATGGCGAGGGAATCAACAAGCTCTGCAACATTCAAGTCTATTGCGTTGCTCTGTGAGAAGGTGACAAAGTTCACCGTTAGCCATTGTTATGTAAATGACAGCTGAAAAGAACAACGGGCCTTGCATTGGGGCCTGAAGTGAGAGCAGGTCCGCCGGTGCGATGGGTAAAACACTGCTGGATGTAGAAACCAATGGTAGAAACTCTGGGTGGTCGTGTTTGTTGAGGCACCATCTTTGACTTGAGCATCATTTAGGTCACTGTAAACAATCCAACGGCAATCAAACAGAACCGAAAATACAACCACTGTTGTAATGTGTGGCAGAGAGAAGCAAACGTAATTCTTTGTCCCCACCAGTGACTACGCTTTTCCACTTGTGCTCTGACTAGGTTTCCCTTTCTTCAAATGTTCTTATGAATGGATTTCACCTCAATTCTTGCGTAGGCCCATCTATGCAAATGAAGGAACTTGATAAATTCAAGTAAGGTCATTCTGAGCAAGTTACAGAGTCCGGGAGGTGACACCAATGAGATTTCGTTTTAAACCGTGCCCATTTAATATAAAACGTGCCCATTAATTACTGAAATATGCTCACAAATTATTAAAACATTCTGACAAATTGATATAAAATATGGCCACAAATTATGAAAAGAGTTCACGAATCGAACTTTAAGTTTTGGATGTTATGATGAAATTCCCTGGATGTTGGGAACACAGGGCAGGTGCCTTGCGTGCCGGTTCGGCAATCTGGCCCTGATTATCAAGTTAAACCATAGGTATTGTTGTTACACAACCTCACACTGTCTTGGAGGATAGAACCGAGACTGTAGCCAGCTTCCATTCCACCTTGTTTTATTGTCCAAAGAATGTTCTCATTGTTCAGAAGTCTTGGATGAAAATCCACGATGTTGGTGCCATACAGGAGAATTGACCAATCTGTCTCCAAAAGAGGACTGCTGGTTTTGAGGATGGCGTGGAGGTCAGTGGTTGATGATCTGAGCGCCCACTGAGATTGTGAGTACGGTTTCAGTAGACCACTATTGGGCTGGTAGATCAGATAGGCGCTTTGAGGCAAGGTCATTTAGTGCTTTGAATGTGAATGTGACCTTATAGTGGACTTGGACAAGAAGTCAATGCAGCTTATAGATGCATTTACATGGGGGTTTGGATGGTATGGTCACATTTCTAAGAATGAGCCAGTTCTGAAAATATTGGCATTTGGGGAATGGAGGGGATACAAATTGAAAAATGTGTAATAGTCAAGTTGGGAAATGTGTAAATATTTCAATACAAATATATAGTCAAGTTGGGTATTATTTAGATATTCCTGTTGAAAAAAAGAAAAGACAGAAAGATAGAATGTTACAGTATATTAAATTCATCTCACTGGGCCAAAACTGGTTGAACCAACTTTGTTTCCACGTCATTTCAACAACAAAAAAATTATTGGATTTTCTAAAAGTCATCAAAGTAAGTTAATGTCGTCTTTTCACCCAACTTTTAACCTACATTTTTGATTTCACATATTGGTTGATTTCACAAATTTAAATCAAAACTAGACATTGAACTGGCGTCTGTGCCCAGTGGGATTGGATTTCTGTTATCATATCAGCTCATTTGTCATACTTCTTCCAGAGAGAATGTACCTTGCTTTGAGGTTAACCTTTGAGATGATCTCCCTCAAGGATTCTCGTCCCGCATTTTAGCAAACCAAGTTTCTTAAGATATTGCGACCATGATGCCTGTGGACAAAGATATTCATATTGCTTAAACGTGCGACATATCAAACAATTTCTTCTGTCTGTGATTAAAAACAGTACACAATTGATGGCAACCAGAGAAAAACTCTCCTATCAAAATAAGACATACATTAGGTAGAATTTGCAAGAGGGTCGATTTGAGTGATGCACCTCATGGCTCCAGAGTGGCGCAGTGGTCTAAGACACTGCATCTCAGTGCTAGAGGCGTCACTACAGACAACCTGGTTCAAATTCAGACTGCATCACAACCGGCCGTGATTGGGAGTCCCATAGGGCGGCGCACAGTTGGCCCAGCGTTGTTTGGCCGGTGTAGGCCGCCATTGTAAATAAGAATTTGTTCTTAACTGACTTGCCTAGGTAAATAACGGTTAAATAAAAACCTGATCTACAAATCAGCTGAACTATCTAACAACTGGGCATTAACCATTGGTTAGTATGAAAATCTTAGAGAATCTGCACAGCGCTTGGCTCAGGCCGACCATTGTGATCAAGTAGGGTTGCACTCACTTCTGTAGCCATGAAGTACTTTGAAAGGCTGGTCATGGCTCACATCAACAGCATTATCCCAGAAACCCTAGACCCACTCCAATTTGCATAGCGCTCATACAGATCCACAGATGATGCAATCTCTAATGCACTCCACACTGCCCTTTCCAACCTGGACAAAAGGAACACCTATGTGGGAATGCTGTTCACTGATTACAGCTCAGCCTTCAACACCATAGTGCCGTCAAAGCTCATCACTAAGCTAAGAATCCTGGGACTAACTGACGGGCCACCCCCCAGGTGGTAAGGGTAGGTAACAACACATCTGCCACGCTGATCCTCAACACTGGGGCCCCTCAGGTGCGTGCTCAGTCCACTCCTGTACTCCCTGTTCACCCATGACTGCATGGCCAAACACGACTCCAACACCATCATTAAGTTTGCAGACGACACAACAGTGGTAGGCCTGATCACCAACAACGACGAGACAGCCTATAGGGAGGAGGTCAGAGACCTGACCCGAGCACGCCCCCATTCTCATCGACTGGGCTGTAGTAGAGCAGGTTGAGAGCTTCAAGTTCCTTGGTGTCCACATCACCAACAAACTAGAATGGTCCAAACACACCAAGACAGTCGTGAAGAGGGCACGACAAAGCCTATTCCCCCTCAGGAGACTGAAAAGACTTGGCATGGGTCCTCAGATCCCCTAAATGTTTTACAGCTGCACCATCGAGAGCATCCTGACTGGCTGCATCACTGCCTTGTACGGCAATTGCTTGGCCTCCGACCGCAAGGCGCTACCGAGAGTAGTGCGTACGGCCCAGTACATCACTGGGGCAAAGCTTCCTGCCATCCAGGACCTTTATACCAGGCGGTGTCAGAGGAAGGCCCTAAAAATTGTCAAAGACTCCAGCCACCCCAGTCATAGACTGTTCTCTCTGCTACTGCATGGCAAGCGGTACCGGAGCGCCAAGCCTAGGTACAAAAGGCTTCTTAACAGCTTCTACCCGCAAGCCATAAGACTCCTGAACAACTAATCAAATGGCTACCCGGACTATTTACATTGTTCCCCCCCCTCTCTTTCACGCTGCTGCTACTCTCTGTTTACCATCTATGCATAGTCACTTTAACTAAACCTACATGTACATATTACCTGCTGCTACTCTCTGTTAACCATCTATGCATAGTCACTTTAACTAAACCTACATGTACATATGACCTGCTGCTACTCTCTGTTTACCATCTATGCATAGTCACTTTAACTAAACCTACATGTACATATGACCTAAATCAGTCCAACTAACCGGTGCATGTGACAAACGTTTTGATTTGAAATGTAGCCGATTTGTGCAGATGAATGAATACAGCTACCTTATTTATAATGGCAAGGCAGATGTCATGGAGTTCCGGCATCAGCATGTCCATGTGGTTCTGAGCCATCGCACGGAGATACGTCAAGCCCTCGATCTTCTTCTCCCTGCAATCCACTGAAAGAAATGTAAGCAATTTCCACAACATTTTCCAAAAAACGTTATGATGATGTTCATCAATTAGGACTCCGATCTGAAGTTTTTACACTCTGTAGCTAAAATCTACATTACCAAGGACACTACACTGTGCTTCCTTTAACCTAGCTCCGTTGGTCTTTTCTACAGTGAATGCTTACCAGTCATCAGAGGCAGAACAGAGCAGCTTGAAGGTCTTAGTCAGGGCCTGCTCTGGGTTGGACAGGGGCTGCAATCTGGCTCTTCTTTATTTGGCACTTTGGCTAACTGGCTGCATTGCTGTCTATAGGTTGACAGTGTGTGTGTGTGTGTGTGTGTGTGTGTGTTTGTGTGTGTGTGTGTGTGTGTGTGTGTGTGTGTGTGTGTGTGTGTGTGTGTGTGTATATATATCTATATATATTTATGTATATATATATATATATATATATATATATATATATATATATATATATATATATATACACAGTGGGGAGAACAAGTATTTGATACACTGCCGATTTTACAGGTTTTCCTACTTACAAAGCATGTAGAGGTCTGTAATTTTTATCATAGGTACACTTCAACTGTGAGAGACGGAATCAAAAATCCAGAAAATCACATTGTATGATTTTTAAATAATTAATTTGCATTTTATTAATTTGCAAGTATTTGATCACCTACCAACCAGTAAGAATTCCGTCTCTCACAGACCTGTTAGTTTTTCTTTAAGAAGCCCTCCTGTTCTCCACTCATTACCTGTATTAACTGCACCTGTTTGAACTCGTTACCTGTATAAAAGACACCTGTCCACACACTCAATCAAACAGACTCCAACCTCTCCACAATGGCCAAGACCAGAGAGCTGTGTAAGGACATCAGGGATAAAATTGTAGACCTGCACAAGAATGGGATGGGCTACAGGACAATAGGCAAGCAGCTTGGTGAGAAGGCAACAACTGTTGGCGCAATTATTAGAAAATGGAAGAAGTTCAAGATGACGGTCAATCTCCCTCGGTCTGGGGCACCATGCAAGATCTCACCTTGTGGGGCATCAATGATCATGAGGAAGGTGAGGGATCAGCCCAGAACTACACGGCAGGACCTGGTCAATGACCTGAAGAGAGCTGGGACCACAGTCTCAAAGAAAACCATTAGTAACACACTACGCCGTCATGGATTAAAATCCTGCAGTGCACGCAAGGACCCCTTGCTCAAGCCAGAGGAGGAATGGGAGAAGGTCATGTGGTCTGATGAGACAAAAATATAGCTTTTTGGTCTAAACTCCACCCGCCGTGTTTGGAGGAAGAAGAAGGATGAGTACAACCCCAAGAACACCATCCCAACCGTGAAGCATGGAGGTGGAAACATCATTCTTTGGGGATGCTTTTCTGCAAAGGGGAAGAAGAACCAGCAACGACCCATCTTCAATGCTCTTACTGAGGGAAGGAGGTTGTTGGCCAAGATCTCGCGATACATGGCCCCATCCATCCTCCCCTCAATACGGTGCAGTCGTCCTGTGACAACGACCCGAAACACACAGCCAGGGCAACTAAGGAGTGGCTCCGTAAGAAGCATCTAAAGGTCCTGGAGTGGCCTAGCCAGTCTCCAGACCTGAACCCAATAGAAAATCTTTGGAGGGAGCTGAAAGTCCGTATTGCCCAGCGACAGCCCCGAAACCTGAAGGATCTGGAGAAGGTCTGTATGGAGGAGTGAGCCAAAATCCCTGCTGCAGTGTGTGCAAACCTGGTCAAGAACTACAGGAAACGTATGATCTCTGTAATTGCAAACAAAGGTTTCTGTACCAAATATTAAGTTCTGCTTTTCTGATGTATCAAATACTTATGTCATGCAATAAAATGCAAATGAATTACTTAAAAATTATACAATGTGATTTTCTGGATTTTTCTTTTAGATTCCATCACTCACAGTTGAAGAGTACCTATGATAAAAAATTACAGACTTCTACATGCTTTGTAAGTGGGAAAACCTGCAAAATCGGCAGTGTATCAAATACTTGTTCTCCCCACTGTATATATGAGCAAAGGTTATCTCACTGTGAAACAAGTAAAGCAAGTGTGGAAAAATGTCTAGCCCTGGGTTAAACTGGAAGAGAAAGTCATATGAAAAGCCATGTTCCTTCCTCCTGTAACCTATCAATCTACCTAGCTTCATCTCCCTGTCTAATACCCATTAGTGTGAGTACATCAGAGGGACTGGCCCGAGCCGGTGGCAGCCTTTGGCAGGCTACGGAACCTTATAGGCCGAGGCAGTTTGCTCCTGGGCTTGGTAGGAGGGGGAGCAGGCCTGGGTGTGCGGTCACGCTGCTCGACCGGGGTCCCAACATCCAAGTAGTCACGGAGCTCCACGGGGGTGTTCATATCCACTGAGCTCAGGCTGCCCAGAGAGCTGCTGGCTATTTCCCCCATGGACATGGACGAGCTCAAACTTCTCCTGCCCATCATGGCCTTCACCTCATGTACCACCTTTGGAGTAGAGCAGATGAGAATGCTACTATCATATAAATACATACACATTAACTAATACTTAGAGAGATCCTGTATTCTATGATCTATTCGATCATGCTGTCATAGAGAGTATGCTAAGACCTTTAGGATACTGGCAATTTATCAGTCCAAGTGTAATCCCAAACTGCAAATTTGCACATTTACAATAAATTCAAAGTCCATCCTACCTTCCAGGCCTCCTCCTTCAGGTGAGCCTCGATGGCCCTCACCTCCTCCAACAGGTCAATGGGTCTGTTGTAGTCAGCACAGCCCTGGTCCGACTGGACTTTCAGGGCCTTGACTCCCCGCCTGCCCTTCCTCTTATTGCCCCTCTTGGAGGGAGCTCCAGTCGGAGGGACAGGGGCAGGACGCACGCTACTGCTGCTGAAGGACTTCTTTACCTGGATGGACTCCAGAGAGTGAGATCCGGGTCGAACTTGGGCTCCGTCCACCCCCACCACGTTCTTCAGTGGGGCTAGAATGATGTGTTCAAGCCTTCGTGGCAAAGGCCTCAGTGGAGCTTTCGGGCGCGGAGTGCACTTAACCCTGACTAGAGCAGTCCGGACGTAATCCTCATGGATCGCCTTCATCCTTCTTTGCTTTGCTTCCGTGGCCTCTCTCTCAGCTCTCTGCATCTGCAGAAGTCTGGCATCACTGATAAAGCCACGATGGCCCTCTGGGATTGGGTAGCTCTCCTGATAGCCCTGGATCACAATGGTACAGTATGAAATGAATAGCAGAAGTGAAGTAGTCAAAATAGTAGAACACATGTCAAAGCATCGTTTCTAGTGTGTCATATAAAGCTTTTTAGTTAAAGATTTTATGGATGTAGGCCTACCTTACATTTATGAAACCACAAAATAAACACAGTGATATTTTTTTTAAACTAATGAGCCTTACAAAACTTGAACACTTGTGCTGGTCTCCCTGTTGGCTTAAAGCCATGTTTTGCTTCCTCAAGTTTTCGATGATGCTCTTCATCTGAGAGTTCTCCATCCGGAGTTTGTCAAACTCGTTTGTTTTTCTTCCTCGATAAGCCATTGATGATAAATATTAACACTCTCTAAATGAGAACTCAACCTATCTCTGCGAGGGAGCTATCATGAAATGAGTGGAGATGGAATTTTGCCGGTCAGATGGAACCAGCAATGACATCATGGCAAGGGTTCCATTGTGATGTCATAATGGGGTCTGTTGACAGTGTTTATTAGCATATCAGTGTTGGTCCCATGTTTTATGAGCTGAAATAAAACATCCCAGAAATGTTCCATTCGGTCAAAAAGTGTATTTCTCTCAATTTTTTTGCACACATTTGTTGACATCCCTGTTTGAGAGCATTTCTCCTTTGTCGAAGATGATCCATCCATTTGACAGCTGTGGCATATCAACAGCCTGAAGGAGATGTGTCGCGCTGCATGAGGCAAATGGTTGTCACACCAAATACTGACTGGTTTTCTGATCCACGCCCTTACCTTATATTCTAAGGTATCTGTGACCAACAGATGCATATCTGTATTCCCAGTCAGGTGAAATCCATAGATTAGGGCCTCATTCATTTATTCAGATTGACGGATTTCCTTCAATGAACTGTAACTCAGTAACATCATAGAAATTGTTGCATGTTGCATTTATATTTTTGTTCAGTGTATAATATATATAAAGAGACAATAACATTTACTTCCATAGTGTTTTTATCATTTCCTCTGTTTTTCTCTTTCCAGCTGAGTATACTTTCGGTTTATGACCATCAGGGTCAAATCCATTTAAATTCCAGTTAATTTAGGAAGTACACTGAAAATTCAAATTCCAATAATTTAAATTCATGAAAATGTGGAATTTGAATATGGTTTCGTTTCTGAATTGAAATGGAATTAGCCCCAATCCTGATGACCAACGACAAAAAATAATACATGCTATATCCCCAAAATATCACTAGAGGGAAACATTGCCTAGCATGTCTTACACATAGGATGAATACAAGAATGAGGGATTCTGTGTACAGCGCATTAAAATGAAAGTGAACGCGATCTCTAAAGCAACCCGGATATTGTTTGAAGGGATTCTTTTGGGTATGATGTCCATGGACGTCACCCAAAGAAGCAGAGTTGAGCTGAAAAATCAAAAGTGAAACTATCTGAGAAACACTGTCAAAACATTGGCGGCAGAACAGGTAGGTTAATTACGATAGAATGGTAGAAACAATGTATAAATATTTTTACAAACTTATCCACAGCCAGTCAGTTACACATAAGGCATAGATTTGAGTTTTTCTACCGTGGTAACTATACAGAACTGCATGTATTGTTGTTACTATCTACAGCCATACAGCTGCTATGGTGATCAGGGTTGACTTTAATTCAGTTAGTTCAGTAAGATGAAAAGTCTAGAGGGAGAGCGTGGAGTTTAGACAGACAGACAGACATGTTTGTACAACACATACCTGTAGTGGAACACAGCCTAACCCGGTACGGCCAGAAGAGGATAGGCCACCCCTCTCTCTGAGCTGGGTTCCTCTCCAAGTTTCTTCCTTCATGGGAGTTTTTCCAAGCCACTGTGCTCGAAATTTCAGCTTTGCTTGCACTTTGGGGTCTAGGCTGGGTTACTGTAAAGCACTTTGTGATAACTACTGATGTATAAAGGTCTTTATAAATACATTTGATTGATTGATCTCATCTGTTTACACATTTTTGTCAACTGTGTGTCCGTTAGCAGAGCCATGCCAGCGAAGCCGGTGCAGTTCAGCGGTTGGGAGGCTGTGGTTGAGAAGCAGAGTGTCCTCAAACCTGGTCAGGCACCAAGGGGGAAACAAGGCTACACCATGTACCACGGCACCCGCCGTGACAGCGCTCGAGGCATCATCACAGGGGGTTTCCGACCCTCGGCGGGGGGCACGTTGGGCCCGGGGGTCTATTGCAGCCGGGACATAGCCAAGGCGAAGGGCTACCCCAGTGGGTGCCCCACTGGGGAACACGTGGTACTGCAGCTGAAGGTCCGGGTGGGCCGCGTGAAGAAGATGGATCGGCAAAATGTAACAATGTGGCGCTCGTGGCAACAGAGTGGCTATGATACGGCCTGGCTGCCCCCCACCGTCATTGGGCATGAGGAGGACTGCGTTAAAGACCCCAAGCGGGTAGCGGTGAACGGCATCGCGCACTGTGGCGACCCGGCCACAAAGCAGGCCCTCGAGAAGCTCATCAGTCAGCAGAGACATGGGGCGGAGTCAAGTGGGCGGGGACACGAGCAGGGGGTTGTGGGCGGGTGTAAGGGGTGCAAGATGCAGACACCGATTGGCCATTCTCTGGAGGTGTGTTGGGGGTGTGGCGCCACTGTATGCCCTTTTATGGACAAACATGTCTGCAAAAGGAGCGGTTGAAAGTGACGGCTTCTAAATTCTAAATTCTATATGATTATGATCTTATTGGTTAATTCGACAATAAAAAAAGGTTTGTGTGGAAATAAATGAAGCGTGTTGGTTCACTCTTTTGTCCATCGGAGGGGGACTATGGATCTGTCTCCGTCCGTTCGTACGTTAGTATGTACAGTACAGTACATACGTTAGTTAGTCACACGCGATCTCTCAAAAACCTCTTTGACTAAACTTGTGTGAATGATGCATCTTTACCATAGAGGACATGTCTGCTGTTACCGTGTTTTTCTTTCCTTCTAGTCTTTAAAGGTAGATTCAGTACCATGCAAGTAGATAGATAGATAGATAGATAGATAGATAGATAGCATTGAATATTATTTTGTATGTAAATCCGAATCTCCATTTAGTATAATATGTTACATTTCGTATGGTTCATAAAACAAATGGTTACTTAAGGCAAATATGAAAATACAGTGGTTGGTCAGGGTAGATAGGTGGGAGTATAACGTGAATGTATTTTTATTTATTATTTTGTTTATTTAACTAGGCAAGTCAGTTAAGAACAAATTCTTATTTACAATGACGGCCTACCTAGAGGGCCAGCCCCTTGAGCAAATTAGGGTTAAGTGCCTTGCTCAAGGACACATCGACAGGTTTTTCACCTTGTCGGCTAGCAACCCAAAGGTTGCGAGTTCAAATCTCATCACATTCAACTTTAGCATTTTAGCTAATTTGCAACTTTTCAACTACTTGCTACTTTTTAGCTACTTTACAAATACTTAGCATGTTAGCTAACCCTTCCCCTAAACCTAAACTTAACCCTTTTAGCTAACCCTTCCCCTAAACCTAAACTTAACCCTTTTAGCTAACCCTTCCCCTAACCCTTTAACCTAGCTCCTAAACCTAACCCTAACCTTAACCCAAACCCTAAACTCTAGCTAATGTTAACCAGGTAGCTAGCTAGAATTCGTAACATATCATACGTTTCACAAATTCTTAACATATAGTACAGTTTGCAAATTTGTAACATATTGTACGTTTTGAAAATGTGTAACATAATACGAATTGTAACAGATCCTACGAAAAGGGTGATGGACAACCACAAATTAATACATACCATACTAACCGGAGTGTCTCGGATTTACATACAAAATAATACTAAATGCTCTGAGCCCCCCAGAACCACATCTAGTAGCTGGCCAGAATGCAAGCACAATTTGTTTCGGGGTTCCGAGACTACTGAGCTATACATGGGTTGCATGTGACGTTTCGTCACAATATTGTTTTGAACGTTCCTTTTTAGGACTGATGGCCAGCTGATCATTAACTCAATACATCCTCAATAGGCGTTGATGAAGATATGGTATAAAGTGCATTACCGTGGCTTGAAAACACTATGCCATTTCTAAAGAAGGTGACTTATTAGTATTCAAAACCTTGTCTCTTTATTTTGATGTCGTCAGATTGATTTTAGTTGCAGTGTAATGTGAGTGAGCTAGCTAGCTAAGAGATTGAGTGGAGACCACACATTTTTTCTCAGTTCTCATCAAACTTTGCTAGCTAATGACAACAGTGGCATCTGTCTAAAGTAAATTCGATGACATGGCAGTTGTTTCCTACTAAATATTTGCTTACTTTAGCAATGTCATCGTATTTCGAAGCCACTATAGTGTTATTTAGACAAAACAGTCATAGCTCCCATTCAAAGTCATTATCTTACTCTGGACCTCTCTCTTCTTGCTCAATGCAGACATCTGACTATCAGCTAGTGACTGGAACGAGCTGCAACAAACACTCAAACTGGACAGTTTTATCTCAATCTCTTAATTCAAAGACTCAATCATGGACTCTTACTGACAGCTGTGTCTGCTTTGCGTGATGTATTGTCATCTCTACCTTCTTGCCCTTTGAGCTGTTGTCTGAGGCCAATCATGTTTACCATGTTTTGTGCTGCTACCATGTTGTGTTGCTGCCATGTTGTGTTGCTACCATGTTGTTGTCATGTTGTGTTGCTACCATGTTGTTGTCATGTTGTGTTGCTACCATGTTGTTGTCATGTTGTGTTGCTGCCATGCTATGTTGTTGTCTTAGGTCTCTCTTGTCGTGATGTGTTTTGTCCTATGTTTTTATTTAAAAAAAAAACATTTTTAATCCCAGCCCCCGTCCCCACAGGAGGTATTTTGCCTTTTGGTGGGCCGTCTTTGTAAATAAGAATTTGTTCTTATCTGACTTGCCTAGTTAAATAAAAGTTTTTTAAAAAGTATCCCTGAAGTACCCCCTCATGTGCATTTTACCAGTAAGTCTATGGTCTCATGAGTCTTCTCTAGTACCCTCTGTGGACAGGCCAAGTACCCCCAAGGTCCTAGTACCCCTGGTTGGGAACCACTGGGCTATACTGTGTCTTGGTAATCTGTAAAACCTATTGGTCGCTAAATCCTGAGAAATGACTGACCTTGTAAAAAACAGTTTGTCACTAAATCCGTCTAGAAGGACCAAGTAAAAACGGTCGGCTGTGAATGCCCTCACCCGCTATATTCTTATAACTGATTGGTTCGGTTCTGTCCTCTATAGTGCTCTCCGGTTAGAACATGATGTTAAGACCCATCACTGTACTCTTGATAGTCACACACACACACACACACACACACACACACACACACACACACACACACGCACGCAGACACAGCTGTTTTGGCTAGCTCTAATGGTACATCAACTGGTGAAAATGAGCCGAGTGAATTTACTTCTGTTGAAACGGGAAAAAAGGCTACGAAACATTACAAACAACAGCTGTTAGACACTGCTACCTGACAGACAGCTAGAGGCTAGAGCTGAACTGGCTGTGGTAGCTACTAGCTAGCTAGCTAGTTCATTCACTTCAGACAGAACTTCAGTCGAGAGGGGATGAAACACTAGCTACTTTTTTCTGTTAAATCAAACAGTAATTTCAGAATGTAGGGGGGTCATGTCCTCGTCCCCAGTGAAAGAAGTTGTGCCCCTACTCAGTGCAACTGGCAAGTGTCTTCACTGACATTTTTATCCCTGACCGAGTCTGTAATACCTACATGTTTCAAGCAGACCAACATAGTCCCTGTGCCCAAGAACACCAAGGTAACCTGCCTAAATGACTACCGACCCGTAGCACTCACGTCTGTAGCCATGAAGTGCTTTGAAAGACTGGTCATGGCTCACATGAACACCATAATCCCAGTGTCCGCGTTTCGATTTTTCACCGACTACCAGAAGAAGGAGCAGACCATTTTCTCAAAAGATGGGGGAAATGACAGGGTGTATATTGGGGACCAAGGTATCTATTTCTGAGGATTGCTAGACAAAATGAACGAGTGGAACTCTGTTTGTGGAACGTGGGATGCCGGTGAATGGTAAGTGCGAGGAAAGCTCTCCAAGCCGGTGGCTCCATCTCTCAAGCCGGTGGCTCCAAGATGCGTACGTTGGTGGGTTTGATGTGTATGACTCCTTTCATGGACATGAGACCGATGTCCACATGTGAAAGCCAAAGCTATATAAAGGTGGAGGTCCAATCTCCAGGGAAGGAGGTAAACTGGAACGCAGTAGAATAGGCTTTGTGTTTGTTGAGAGGAAGGAGAACCTGATCAGTTAAAAATGTACCTGACACACTTACTATTAAACCAATACATTATTTTGGTTTTATTTTATTTTTGTTGCTAATCACAGTATCAACGTGACTGTTCAGGATATTGTGATGTATTCAAAATCACATCAATTGAAGTAGGTTACTTGAGCCACAGCCTCAGTTACTGTAGGGCCTGGATCATCAACTAGGTTCAGCCGTGGGACCGTTTTTTTTTCTTGAGCGGATGGTCGGGGGGCCAGAACATAATTACAAATCATTTGTAGACTGCAATTTGACCGCAAGAACCCCAAACAGATCATTTCAAACCTTGCTTGCATTTGTATACGATCACGTCTCTCTATTATTCCTTCCTACACTTGTAAACACCAAAAGAGTATGGGCTAGAATAAGGTCCTTGGCTTTCCTGTGGGTGTGATGCGAGACATGGCCTGGGAGGAGATGTTCCTAAGACTGCAATGAAGGGATATATTCAGACATGGGTGAAAACATTTATAATATTTCAGCTGTGCTTGATTGAGCTTGCCTGTTACAATGGAACCAATTGAAAAGTCTGTAATTATATACTGTTATTCGTGTTTTAAACTCAGACTAAAATACGTGTTTATCTCAAGAAACCATTTATTGACTTTTGTTGGCTTATTTTCTTGTCAACGGATTTATTGATAATTTAATAGATCAATGGCAAATAAACAGTTTAAACAGAATCACGTGCAAGGGTTCTGCGGGATGTTTTAAGGTGGATGGAGAAATGGACGCGTACAACCGAACCCCTCTTAATCAGAGGTGCGGGGGCTGCCTTAATCACCGTCAACGGCGCAGTTGTTGGGGGTTACAGCCTTGCAGAAAGGCAGATATTTCCACCTTACCAAATCTGGGATTCAAACCAGCGACCATTTGGGTACTGGTCCAACGTTCTTCCTGTCGCATTCAGTTAGTTCGGCCAATTCTTCTGTCGATAAACTCATTGGTCAGATGTGCCTTAAAAGGAATTATGTTTTTATGGTGTTTGTGACCACATGATGGCGATGGTGTGTAGCCAGAGAAAATAGTAATCGCTGTATTATTAGTCTCTCTCTCACTAACCTTCAACCTCGGCTCAGTGGTTAGAGAAAGAATCGCACACATGCATACGTGCAGATACACACACACACACCACACGCTGTAATGACGAGCCGATACAGCCGCAGATTAAAACTGCACTTACAAAAACCGCCTTTTTATTTAAAAAACTTCAGAGCTGCAAGGTCGTTGCAAGGCTAATAGGTAGGTCTCAGCTTTTGGTTTTTAAGACAACGGTGATATTACGTCTGCAATAACAGACAGATCACTGATCGCAGGTCAGGGTGCTCCTGTAACGCACATAGGGCCGTATTCATTAGGGCACGCAAGGAAAACGTTTTAAAATGTTTTACAACAGTCCATTTTCTTCTGTTTGGCGCCTAATGAACAGGACCCAGTTACCAAGCAGTGGGTGCCAGAACACAGAACAGCACTGCAATCAACATACGCCTGCAATGTGAAAATCACTACTGTGATTTTGTTCAGACTTCTATCTTATTAAGAGTCAGTGCAGCTTAAGCTATTAATAGCCTTTTCACACTACTAAGACAAACCGGTCTGAGACTAGTTGTACTGTACAGGTCTGGCGTGGTTACGCACCATCCTCATTTAGTAGAACCGTGCTGCAAAGGATCATGTGAAAAGAACGTATCCAAATCAGCACAGTGCGGTTTGAGTAGGCTCTATAGTGTGCATCAGGTAATAGCTGGACAGTGTGTCACAACTTCCTGTCGAGGGACACCATACACAGTCTTTTGTACCTTTTTTTTGTTTTCCTAACAGTGAGAGATCCATCCGATGAAGACCATGACAAACAGTGTGGCAGATACATACTGGTACACTTCTTTCATCACCCCAAAATTCACAATAATATCTTTTTTTTTTTTGCATTCGGCTCACTCCAGACATATTTTTCTCTCCATAGCTCATTTTTTACACCGGCATTCTTCACATAATAAAGGCCCAAAATCAAAGCGACAAGCAAAAACAGAAACTTGGCAAATAATGATGAATCCTTGCAGTCCAATGACATCACATTCTGGGTCAGTGTGTGTGTTGTGTTTGTGTTGTGTTTGTGTTGCGTGTGTGTCAACTTTGGATAGTAAGTGTAAAGAAAGCGAACTAGTCCGAGTTGGTTTCTTTCATCCCACCTTCCATCCATCCTTCCATCCTTCCATCCCTCCCTCCCTCCCCATTTGTCCACAGCAGCAGCAGGTGATAGCAGTGGCACCTCAGGATCAACCGCTTCTCTCATATTAGCTCAGATCCGACGGCTTGTTCAGTTCTACCTTCACTCCCTTTTCTCCTGCACCTATAGGACGGAGTGGAGGGAGAGCGGAGGGAGAGCGGAGGGAGAGCGGGGGAGTTATGTTTTATTCATTTTTATTCAACCATTTAAGAACAAACTCTTATTTCATAAACATTTCTCATGATGATCACCATGGCCCTGTATTCATAAAGCGTCTTAGTCTCACAGTGCTGATCCAGGATCAAGCGCTGGTCTAGGATCATTTTATTTGATTCATTATCATCCAAAAGGCAAAACGGATCCTAGGTCGGCACTCCTACTTTGAGACGTTTTTATGAATACGGGCCCAGGACTCCATCTTACTTGTTAAGTATTTCTCCTTGGCCCGAGCTCGTTCATCGGCATCAAAATACCACACTGTTATGGCATACCTGGACAGCGGAAACAGAGAGGTCAACTAACATACAGTTATTATTCACATAATAGGTATACATACTAACACCAACACTACCCAACCATTTGTCATGGTCCAACTAATTCTGACAGTATTGAGCATTTTCAAATACAGTATATTAAAGCTGGCTAGTGTCGGTGGTTTTGCTTAATGTGGTAAAACAATGATGTCTGTTCATAGATCAAGGCATGCATTAACCTGATGTAAAGTATGTCACAATTCCCGCTTCAGCCAAGTCCTCAAAATGGCCTGTGACGAATGCTTTACTTAAATGACATTCCAATAAGCAACACAAAACAGGAAGTGTGGGATTGTGATGGAAGACAAGCAGACAACCCTGGGTCCAAGGTCAGGGGTATGACATTTCTCTCAGGCTAAGAGATCAACGTACCTGGTGTGGTACGCCGGCTGCACCTCATGGGGGTTCCGCCGGTCCGACCAGAAGAAGAGCAGGCGGTCGAACTTGGGCTCGATGTCGGCGAACTGCGACTTGCCCTCTGGGAAAATCCTCAGGATTCCTCCGTGTTCCTACGAGACAATACAAGTCATGTGTGATATTAATACATTCTCAAAATATATCACATTTCCGCTCTGGGGGAAAATTATGAATTAATTAAATCAGAAATTAAGTTCAAATGTAATTACATTTTATTTCCCCATTTTGATTTGTCAAAGAACATAGAACCAATCTCTTCATAGAACAGCAAAAGGTGTGAATAGAAATAATTCCTCCTCCACCAAACTTTACAGTTGGCACTATGCATTGGGGCAGGTAGCGTTCTCCTGGCATCCGCCAAACCCAGATTCGTCCGTCGGACTGCCAGATGGTAAAGCGTGATTCATCACTCCAGAGAACGCATTCATCACTCCACTGCTCCAGAGTCCAATGGCGGCGAGCTTTACACCACTCCAGCCGACGCTTAGCATTGTGCATTGTGATCTTAGGCTTGTGTGCGGCCATGGAAACCCATTTTATGAAGCTCCTGACGAACAGGTCTTTGCTGACGTTGCTTCCAGAGGCAGTTTGGAACTCGGTAGTGAGTGTTGCAACCGAGGACAGACTATTTTTAAATGCTACGTGCTTCAGCACTCGGCGGTCCCGTTCTGTGAGCTTGTGTGGCTGAGCCGTTGTTTCTCCTAGACGTTTCCACTTCACAATAACAGCACTTGCAGTTGACCGGGGCAGCTCTAGCAGGGCAGACATTTGACCAAGTGACTTGTTGGAAAGGTGGCATCCTATGATTCTACTGCCAATGTTGGTCTATGGAGATTGCATGGCGGTGTGCTCTATTTTATTTTAACGGCTGTGGTTGAAATAGCCGAATCCACAAATTTGAAGGGGTGTCCACATACTTTTGGTACATGTAGTGTATGACGTGACCCTGACTGTGCACAAAAAAAGACGAGACAGGATAACCAGTGATGTGAGGTCTGGGAGAGAAACAGGGTCGTATTTTGGTTCAAACCATTTGTACCAGATTCACCTTCAGGTGTGGCTAAATTAACCTCTTGTTAGGCGAATAGGGGGAGGAATGAGGAAGTATGTGTGTTTGTTGCTATTGGTTCAGTATAAATGTAAAACCAGCAGAGGAGCAATCACGTCCACCTCTGGCCAAATGCCACAGATAAAGCTGTTAGCACGTGTAGCATTTCACGTCCACCTCTGGCCAAATGCCACAGATAAAGCTGTTAGCACGTGTAGCATTTCACGTCCACCTCTGGCCAAATGCCACAGATAAAGCTGTTAGCACGTGTAGCATTTCACGTCCACCTCTGGCCAAATGCCACAGATAAAGCTGTTAGCACGTGTAGCATTTCACGTCCACCTCTGGCCAAATGCCACAGATAAAGCTGTTAGCACGTGTAGCATTTCACGTCCACCTCTGGCCAAATGCCACAGATAAAGCTGTTAGCACGTGTAGCATTTCACATCCACCTCTGGCCAAATGCCACAGATAAAGCTGTTAGCACGTGCATTTCCTGGGAGTTGGGTCAGTGCGAGTTAAGAGGAAAATTAGCTACACCAAAATACACAGTAATATACACACATCCCAACACATGCTTTCTGACACACACATACACGCACGCACGCACGCACGCACACACACACACACACACACCCCTCGAAACACGCAGGATAGGAATGTTAAGGGTGAGAAAATGTTAAAAGGAGCCGTGTAAACAGTTGGAAAGTTTACATACACCTTAGCAAAATACATTTAAACTCAGTTTTCCACAATTCCTGACATTTAATCCTAGTAAACATTCCCTGTCTTAGGTCAGTTAGTCACCACTTTATTTTAAGAATGTGAAATGTCAGAATAATAGTAGAGAGAATGATTTATTTCAGCCTTTATTTTTTTCATCACATTCCCAGTGGGTCAGAAGTTTACATACACTCAATTAGTATTTGGTAGCATTGTCTTTAAATTGTTTAACGTTTTGGGTAGCCTTCCACAAGCTTCCCACAATAAGTTGGGTGAATTTTGGCCCATTCCTCCTGACAGAACTGGTGTAGTCAGGTTTGTAGGCCTCCTTGCTCGCACACGCTTTTTCAGTTCTGCCTACACATTTTCTATAGGATTGAGGTCAGGGCTTTGTGATGGCCACTCCAATACCTTGACTTTGTTGTCCTTAAGCCATTTTGCCACAACTTTGGAAGTATGCTTGGGGTCATTGTCCATTTGGAAGACCCATTTGTGACCAAGCTTTAACTTCCTGACTGATGTCTTGAGATGATGCTTCAATATGTCCACATAATTTTCCTTCCTCATGATGCCATCTATTTTGTGAAGTGCACCAGTCCCTCCTGCAGCAAAACACCCCCACAACATGATGCTGCCACCCCCGTGCTTCACGGTTGGGATGGTGTTCTTCGGCTTGCAAGCCTCCCCCTTTTTCCTCCAAACATAACGATGATCATTATGGCCAAACAGTTCTATTTTTGTTTCATCAGACCAGAGGACATTTCTCCAAAAAGTACAATCTCTGTCCCCATGTGCAGTTGCAAACCGTAGTCTGGCTTTTTTATGGCGGTTTTGGAGCAGTGGCTTCTTCCTTGCTGAACGGACTTTCAGGTTATGTCGATATAGGACTTGTTTTACTGTGGCTAAAGATACTTTTGTACCCGTTTCCTACAGCATCATCACAAGGTCCTTTGCTGTTGTTCTGGGATTGATTTGCACTTTTTGCACTAAAGTACATTCATCTCTAGGAGACAGAATGCGTCTCCTTCCTGAGCGGTATGACAGCTGCGTGGTCCCATGGTGTTTATACTTGCGTACTATTGTTTGTACAGATGAACGTGCTACCTTCAGGCGTTTGGAAATTGCTCCCAAGGATGAACCAGACTTGTGGATGTCTACAATGTTTTTGCGGAGGTCTCGGCTGATTTCTATTGATTTTCCCATGATGTCGAGCAAAGAGGCACTGAGTTTGAAGGTAGGCCTTGAAATACATCCACAGGTACACCTCCAATTATGTCAATTAGCCTATCAGAATCTTCTAAAGCCATGACATCATTTTCTGGAATTTTCCAAGCTTTTTAAAAGGCACAGTCAACTTAGTGTATGTAAACTTCTGACCCACTGGAATTGTGATCTAGTGAATTATAAGTGAAATAATCTGTCTGTAAACAATTGTTGGAAGAATTACTTGTGTTATGCACAAAGTAGATGTCCTAACCGACATGCCAAAACTATAGTTTGTTAACATGAAATCTGTAGAGTGGTTGAAAAATGAGGTTTAATGACTTCAACCTAAGTGTATGTAAACTTCTGACTTCAACTGAGGAATCGGCCCGGCGTGATTTACCTGACTCATAACTGCAGGTTTGCATGAACTGCTTGGGCGGCAGAGTGTGTGTGACGGATATGGGTGAGGGGTGTGTCCATGTGCGGGGTGTGTTTGCGTGTGACTGGCCGATGATAGCCTGTTTCCCCAAGCTTCTCCGGGGGATCAAGTTAACCGTTCGCCTCCTAAGGGGAATGACGAGGAACTGGTGGGTATGAGAGAGAGAGAGTAGTAACTTGGTCTTAACCATCATCATGAGCAGAAAGAAACTAAAAGGAAGCTATATGGAGTGATTTTAGTAGCAACAGGCATTTGATCTAATCTCAATCTTTTTAAAATTATTATTATTATTATAGATACACTTAAAATGGCAAACGCTACGTCATACTTACATGATTGAAAATCTGTTAAACAGTACCTTCATCACTTTTAGTTTACGTTGTGTGCTAATAAATTGGCTAACCAAATATTCTCTATATTCAGAGATTGGCCATTTCATTGTGAAGGTATTTGTAAATCAGTGCCCTGTCCTCTCTTGGTACCACAACTTGTGTCCTCTTGGCTGTTTTCCTTCATAGTAATCCCAGCTATGCCTCCAATTGTGTTACCCACTATGAGCCTATAAAGTTAACAGAAAATGTGGAAGTACCGTTTAACTTGTTGTTGTTTTTTTTACACGTACGAGGTAACAATCGGTCTACAACATGGTTTCTACTGAACACCAAACCGAGCTCTTTGAGGGTTTTCACATAGAGGGTTTCGCATAATCAATTTTTTATATATATATTTGTAGTCTGTACAGGCTGTCGTTTTTTCACTCTGTCAATTAGGTTAGTATTGTGGAGTAACTACGATGTTGTCGATCCATCCTCAGTTCTCCTATCACAGACATTCAACTCTAACTGGCAAAATCCCTGAGTGGTTTTTCCTTCCTCAAAAATCTAAATGTAATAAATGTTTAATTCTAAATGTGGAAAACGTCAAGGGGTGTGAATACTTTCTGAAGGCACTGAGTTCCTTTTGCGTGTTCACACTGCACAAAAATAATTATGAAGAACCGCACTGAGTTCACAGAAATTGTTTGAAAGGGACCAAGTGTGAAAACACCCTGCATGGTGTAAATTTGTCCCCATTTGGGGAGACTGGTAGCCGAGTGGTTAGAATGTTGGGCCCGTAACTGAAAGGTTGCCGTTAACTGCCCCTGAACAAGGCAGTTAACCCACTGTTCCTAGGCTGTCATTGTAAATAAGAATTAGTTCTTAACTGACTTGCCTAGTAAAAAATAAAGGTTAAATCAAATAAATAAATTTGTCTTATAAAGTATATTTATCCATAACTGAAGGCACAACTGGTCCTCCTTTTAGAAACTTGATCTGTTAATCAATCTGTTAATAAGCCCATATTGTAGATAAGTGTTTCTTAATCCTGGTCCTTGGGACACAAAGGGCTGGACATGTTTATTTTGTCCTAGCATTACTAAGAATATTAACAACTTTACAGTAAAGAACACTATAACAATATGGAAGAACATTTTATATATTCTGCAAGAACTAATATCACTTCCTAAAAACACAAACTAGTATGAAATCTGAAATGAGAGTAACCTTAAGGGAAGCTTATTTTAGTCAAAAAAGGATGTTCATATGATATAGGGAAGATAAACACAACCTTGCAGAGAGAATATCCAACTGACAATCTCTTAGAAAGATTGAAAGAAATATAAACTATTGGAACCAAGACTTAAAAAGAAACAAGATGGCAGGAGTGTTAGAACATAACTAACGAGATTACAGTCAACAAAAATGTACGCTTAATTCAGTATAAGATCATGTATAGAATTGATTTTGGGGTTCCAAGTGGCACAGTGGTTTAAGACACTGCTTCTCACTGCTAGAGGTGTCACTACAGACAACCTGGTTTGAATCCAGACTGTATCACAACCGGCTGTGATTGGGAGTCCCATAGGGCGGCGCACAATTGGCCCAGCGTTGTCCGAGTTCGGCCGGTGTAGGCCGCCATTGTGCCAAAAAAAAGATACAATTGCCAAATTCACAAATTCTACAGCACAACGGCAGAGTCATGTCTGAAGTTTAAAACTAATAACGACCCAATAATACATGCTTTTTGGGAATGCTATAAGGTCCGGAAGTTGTGGGAGGAGCTAGAAAGTTGTCTGTCAGAAGTATTACAATGTAAACGTACTTTTAATCCGTCTGTCTGCACAGTTCAAGACATCGCATATGGGCTTGTAGTGATATACCCGATGGGTTTTAACCATTCTCTTCTACTCATCTAGAAAAAAAAGTATCCTAAAAAAATATTTACATGTATTATTTAAATATCGAAAGTGCATGTCCTACGGAGAGAAACAATATGGTGCAGTTTCAGGCAATGTGACAAATAATAATGCAGGCACTAGGGATGGTGTGAGCATGAGGGTCTGGGCATGATGGGAGATGTAGTCATTGTTTGTGTGCGTCTGGAATGGTGTATTTTTTTATATATTTTTTTTATATATATATATATATATATACAGTGGGGAGAACAAGTATTTGATACACTGCCGATTTTGCAGGTTTTCCTACTTACAATGCATGTAGAGGTCTGTAATTTTTTATCATAGGTACACTTCAACTGTGAGAGACGGAATCTAAAACAAAAATCCAGAAAATCACATTGTATGATTTTTAAATAATTAATATGTATTTTATTGCATGACATAAGTATTTGATCACCTACCAACCAGTAAGAATTCCGTCTCTCACAGACCTGTTAGTTTTTCTTAAAGAAGCCCTCCTGTTCTCCACTCATTACCTGTATTAACTGCACCTGTTTGAACTCGTTACCTGTATAAAAGACACCTGTCCACACACTCAATCAAACAGACTCCAACCTCTCCACAATGGCCAAGGCTAGAGAGCTGTGTAAGGACATCAGGGATAAAAGTGTAGACCTGCACAAGGCTGGGATGGGCTACAGGACAATAGGCAAGCAGCTTGGTGAGAAGGCAACAACTGTTGGAGCAATTATTAGAAAATGGAAGAAGTTCAAGATGACGGTCAATCTCCCTCGGTATGGGGCACCATGCAAGATCTCACCTCGTGGGGCATCAATGATCATGAGGAAGGTGAGGGATCAGCCCAGAACTACACGGCAGGACCTGGTCAATGACCTGAAGAGAGCTGGGACCACAGTCTCAAAGAAAACCATTAGTAACACACTACGCCGTCATGGATTAAAATCCTGCAGCGCACGCAAGGTCCCACTGCTCAAGCCAGCGCATGTCCAGGCCCGTCTGAAGTTTGCCAATGACCATCTGGATGATCCAGAGGAGGAATGGGAGAAGGTCATGTGGTCTGATGAGACAAAAATATAGCTTTTTGGTCTAAACTCCACTCGCCGTGTTTGGAGGAAGAAGAAGGATGAGTACAACCCCAAGAACACCATCCCAACCGTGAAGCATGGAGGTGGAAACATCATTCTTTGGGGATGCTTTTCTGCAAAGGGGACAGGACGAATGCACCGTATTGAGGGGAGGATGGATGGGGCCATGTATCGCGAGATCTTGGCCAAAAACCTCCTTCCCCCAGACCGAGGGAGATTGAACGTCATCATGAACTTCTTCCATTTTCTAATAATTGCGCCAACAGTTGTTGCCTTCTCACCAAGCTGCTTGCCTATTGTCCTGTAGCCCATCCCAGCCTTGTGCAGGTCTACAATTTTATCCCTGATGTCCTTACACAGCTCTCTGGTCTTGGCCATTGTGGCGAGGTTGGAGTCTGTTTGATTGAGTGTGTGGACAGGTGTCTTTTATACAGGTAACGAGTTCAAACAGGTGCAGTTAATACAGGTAATGAGTGGAGAACAGGAGGGCTTCTTAAAGAAAAACTAACAGGTCTGTGAGAGACAGAATTCTTACTGGTTGGTAGGTGATCAAATACTTATGTCATGCAATAAAATGCAAATTAATTATTTAAAAATCATACAATGTGATTTTCTGGATTTTTGTACCTATGATAAAAATCACAGACTTCTACATGCTTTGTAAGTGGGAAAACTTGCAAAATCGGCAGTGTATCAAATACTTGTTCTCCCCACTGTATATATAGAATAAAAAATTATACCAAAAAAAGATCTTAGAAATGTTTATTTTGGAGTGTAGATAACCTTTCATTCAAGTGAGCACCAGCTAGGGACTTGGTTAGCAGTGTTTCTGTAGCACACGTGATTACAAACGGCCACTGGACTGATGCAAATAATAAATACATCATGACATCATTGCCAGTTAGGCTACTTTGTAGTTAATATTAACTGATTAACTAATTAAAAGCCTTTCCATCTACCGAAAGACGCTTGTAATTAGCATCATCGCTAACGGCTACACAAAGTGGCAGCAGCGTTGTGCTTCTTGATACAAACCGACTACTATACCCCGTTCAAAGGCACTCAACTGTCTCAAGGCTTAAAAATACTTCTTTAACATGTAGATAGATAGATAGATAGATAGATAGATAGATAGATAGATAGATAGATAGATAGATAGATAGATAGATAGATAGATAGATAGATAGATAGATAGATAGATAGATAGATAAACTTCTAATTAAATCTTTTCCATTCATTAATTGTGGCATAAAAATAAAATAAAATGTTATTTGTCACATACGCCAAATACAACAGGTGTAGACCTTACAGTGAAATGCTTACCTACAAGCCCTTAACCAACAATACAACAGGTGTAGACCTTACAGTGAAATGCTTACCTACAAGCCCTTAACCAACAATACAACAGGTGTAGACCTTACAGTGAAATGCTTACCTACAAGCCCTTAACCAACAATACAACAGGTCTATATTATATGTGTATATATCTATATCAATATGTGGGGAGGCTTTATACAGGGGTACTGGTACAGAGTCAATATGTGAGGAGGCTATATACAGGGGTACTGGTACAGAGTCAATATGTGGGGAGACTTTATACAGGGGTACTGGTACAGAGTCAATATGTGGGGAGAATTTATACAGGGGTACTGGTACAGAGTCAATATGTGGGGAGGCTTTATACAGGGGTACTGATACAGAGTCAATATGTGGGGAGGCTATATACAGGGTACTGGTACAGAGTCAATATGTGGGGAGGCTTTATTCAGGGGTACTGGTACAGAGTCAATATGTGGGGAGGCTTTATACAGGGGTACTGGTACAGAGTCCATATGTGGGGAGGCTTTATACAGGGGTACTGGTACAGAGTCAATATGTGGGGAGGCTTTATACAGGGGTACTGGTACAGAGTCAATATGTGGGGAGGCTTTATACAGGGGTACTGGTACAGAGTCAATATGTGAGGAGGCTTTATACAGGGGTACTGGTACAGAGTCAATATGTGGGGAGACTTTATACAGGGGTACTGGTACAGAGTCAATATGTGGGGAGGCTTTATACAGGGGTACTGGTACAGAGTCAATATGTGAGGAGGCTATATACAGGGGTACTGGTACAGAGTCAATATGTGGGGAGGCTTTAAACAGGGGTACTGGTACAGAGTCAAAATGTGAGGAGGCTTTATACAGGGGTACTGGTACAGAGTCAATATGTGGGGAGGCTATATACAGGGGTACTGGTGCAGAGTCAATATGTGGGGAGGCTTTAAACAGGGGTACTGGTACAGAGTCAATATGTGAGGAGGCTTTATACAGGGGTACTGGTACAGAGTCAATATGTGGGGAGGCTTTATACGGGGGTACTGGTACAGAGTCAATATGTGAGGAGGCTTTAAACAGGGGTACTGGTACAGAGTCAATATGTGAGGAGGCTTTATACAGGGGTACTGGTACAGAGTTAATATGTGGGGAGGCTTTATACAGGGGTACTGGTACAGAGTCAATATGTGTGGAGGCTTTATACAGGGGTACTGGTACAGAGTCAATATGTGGGGAGGCTTTATACAGGGGTACCGGTACAGAGTCAATATGTGAGGAGGCTTTATACAGGGGTACTGGTACAGAGTCAATATGTGAGGAGGCTTTATACAGGGGTACTGGTACAGAGTCAATATGTGGGGAGGCTTTATACAGGGGTACTGGTACAGAGTCAATATGTGGGGAGGCTTTATACAGGGGTACTGGTACAGAGTTAATATGTGGGGAGGCTTTATACAGGGGTACTGGTACAGAGTCAATATGTGTGGAGGCTTTATACAGGGGTACTGGTACAGAGTCAATATGTGGGGAGGCTTTATACAGGGGTACCGGTACAGAGTCAATATGTGAGGAGGCTTTATACAGGGGTACTGGTACAGAGTCAATATGTGAGGAGGCTTTATACAGGGGTACTGGTACAGAGTCAATATGTGGGGAGGCTTTATACAGGGGTACTGGTACAGAGTCAATATGTGAGGAGGCTTTATACAGGGGTACTGGTACAGAGTCAATATGTGGGGAGGCTTTATACAGGGGTACTGGTACAGAGTCAATATGTGAGGAGGCTTTATACAGGGGTACTGGTACAGAGTCAATATGTGGGGGCACAGGTTAGTCCAGGTAATTGAGGTAACATATAGTTAAAGTGACTATGCCAAGATAATAAACAGAGTAGCAGCGGCGTAAAAAAGGGGTCTGATGGCCCTTTGATTACCTGTTCAGGAGTCTTATGGCTTGGGGGTAGAAGCTGTTAAGAAGCCTTTTGGACCTAGACTTGGCGCTCCGGTACCACTTGCCATGCGGTAGCAGAGAGAACAGTCTATGACTAGGGTGGCTGGAGTCTTTGACAATTGTTAGGGCTTTCTTCTGACACCGCCTGGTATATAGGTCCTGGAAGGCAGGAAGCTTGGCCCCAGTGATGTACTGGGCCGTACACACAACCCTCTGTAGTGCCTTCCGGTCGGAGGCCGAACAGTTGCCATACCAGGCAGTGATGCAGCCGGTCAGGATGCTCTCGATGGTGCAGCTGTAGAACCTTTTCAGTCTCCTAAGACGACTGTCTTAGTGTGTTTGGATCATTCTAATTTGTTGGTGATGTGGACACCAAGGAACTTGAAGCTCTCAACCTGCTCCACTGCAGCCCCGTCGATGAGAAAGGGGGCGTGCCGGATCTAAGCTGGATCTACTAAACAGATGGCCTGGGATGTGGGTTTATGTCAAGAGAAGGCCGCTTTTGAGGTTTGAGAACGTCTGACAAACTTTTAATTTTGGAGTGTCAAGTCCCTTTACGAGACATTGAGTCTGTTGTCACCACTGATGTCACTGGAATCAACAAGAGTGCATTTTTCACAAGGATCCCTTGGTAATTGTTACATCACAGGGTGCTATTGTTACCTCATTACTCATCTCCCCCCTACAGTACATCCATACAGTCCTAATACACAACCCCTGATTACTCCCTATCTCCCTATTCAAGTTAAATCTTTCAGATCTGAGAGGAGGGTCAGCAAAGGCAAAGAGAAGTTGGAAATAGAAGTGTGGGGGGGGGGGGCTATCAGATTAGAATTAAGGCCCACAATGTCTCAGTGGGAGTGTGAGAGGATCTGCCTGCCTGCCGTCCCCATTCCAGCATAGTCTCCACCTCCAATCACAGTGTTCTAGTGGTAGCCCTGGGGTTTGTTCTGCCTGTGTGTGCGTGGGATTGTGTGCATTATCTGTGCAGCTGACATGAAAATGGAATAGCAATAAGCTGTACATCATGCAGACTGTGTCCATTACATGTATTCCGTTTCTACGGGACTTCATAGTCAGCCATGTCAGAGAGTGCTTTTGTCGTCACGTGTCACACCGTCGCATGTATGGTTGCTATTTTAGGACAAGGTGAAGGTTGGTGTACTTCTGATTTGTCCATCAAAGGCTGTCCTAATATGGACACCATACACATGCTATGGAGTCAGTTGTCAAAATGAGGGGTGTTGTACAAAACAAAGTAATCAGTGATTGGATCGTCTCTAACCAATCGGAGTATCAAAGCCAATTATACTTTTTCAAGACGTTTCTTTACCAACGTGTGTTCTGGCTCTGGCCCAACCCATTGGTTTCTGGAGCAAAGAGTTTGGGTAGCCAGGCAATGGAGTCAGAGTACAGTATGTATGGGATTCATCCATAGAGTGTCAGTACCTGTTTAGACACCCCCCCTTTCCCCTCACTTTATCGATCAACGCTTCTCCCCTCCGCATAAGCTCATTTAGTGGGCTGGTTGGTGAACTTTTGGATTACATAGAGAAACTGACCTCTAAAGGGTGACTGAAGAGTGACTGGTATGGAGTTAACAGAGTCAGCATTGTGTTGTTCCCAGCTGAGAAAACTACTGGTTGTCATGACGTCGTTATGGCATCTTTGATGAATAGGCCTTATACAGGTCAACTGTTTTCTTTTTGAAGGTGCCAGAAAAATAACGAACCAGATCATGTTTTACTGGTTAGAGTAAAACGTCCCACGACGTCTTGATCTTGTCATTAAAAATACTTATTTACCCGGCGAAGTCTCCTCAACCAGAGAACCAATTTACAACCAGAAAAATGTTTTGGATCAGTAGCATAAAAAAATAAACAAAATATTGGGTACATAAAGGGTGCTTTCAGTTCATTGTTTTGACATACCTTAGCCTCCCAGTCTTTATTGAGATAGTAAATACACGTTACACATCTCCCATCGCTGTTAGGGTTATCCACGTGACGTACATACCCAGTCCCGTTGCCTGGGTAACAGGCCACCATAGCCTGTAAAAGAACACGAGATGGACATGTTAGGAGGAAATAGTTTGGGTGGCCATTTTGACAATGTCGTAAAAGTTGTCACACAAGATAAAAATGCTTCCCAGACATACTTTCAACACCTATTTCTGAGATGTCCATGCAAGTCAGCAATAAATTACACCGGTTGAGGATATCATTGCAGATGAAATTCAGTTGCTTGGCTGTTGCTTTCCAAATACATTTTTTTTATACATTTTGTGACAAATCATTACAATGCATTTCACATCGAATGATTAACGCATAGCCAATTCTTTAAAGTGACCCCTTTTAAGGTGCTATTCTATGCCACTTCAAAACGATTGCCTCCATGTTTAGGCTACACTCTGGTAAAGCAAACAATAGAATCTCCTATCTTTGATAATTATGAAATTCATAATTGATAATACTGCTATTGAAATGCATGTGTATAAAAAGTATATACAAAATTATTCCCGTTCAAAGCATGCTAACAAAAAAGAAAATCACAAACAAAAAGGAAAGCTTGTTATTCATAATTGCTGATATGTGAAAGACGAGGCGGAGAGGCGACTGACACGCTTGCTGGGCTGATTCGAAAGGAAAGAGGCTAATTGGAGTAGCCGAGTTGTTTTTGCTGTGTCGTCGGTCTGGCCTTTACTTCAAGTGTTAGAAAACAATAGGTCAGAGCTGTTGGCTTATGGGGCATTTTTTTTACCGCCTTTATTATGTTGCTCTCTGGGTCACACGCACATGTTGTAACGCAACAAACCATGGGTTGAAAAAAATAGCCAGCTGGATTATTTTTATACACATACATCCTCTTAAAACATTTTTTTTAATACATTTTTTTGGGGTGCTTGGGTATTGCCACGGGACAGGGCCAAAGGGGGACACACACACATGCATTTTGCTCGGTCATTGGAGATGTACAGTACTTCCAAAGGACATAGGCTACAATTGAGTAGTCGCAAAGTAGTATATTTTGTCCGACTTTATTTGGATAGTCCCATATAGATGATCTAAAGACTGCACTCTGATACTGATTTAAGAACGTGCACGTGACAATACAACTTGAAACTTGAAAGTACCCCCACAGGACTGTATGATACTATGACATGAGACTGCTTACACTGCCGTTTTCCCCAGATCGCTCTCTCTGTATGGGTTTATTTGTGACCTGGAAGGCCTTGTGATCTCTTTTCCATCTGTAACGGAGGGGTGAGATGAGATGAGGGGAGAGGGGGGCGGAGGGAGTTGAACCACCAGGATGTTCTGCACGTCTCCCGTTCACGCCTCTCCGCCAGGGTCATTTCCAGATGGTGGAAACCCCCTCATCTTTTTATTTAAGAGAGGCCCGCACGCAAAAGAAAGGAAATCAAAAGAGAGGAAAGGGGGTCTGAGGTCACAAAATAGGTCACAAAGTCTAACTGGGATAGGCGGTGGTGGTGATAATAGCTGTGTGTGTATGTGAGCGTGCGCGTGTTGCCGTCTGTCTGTGTGGAGACCATGCCGTGAAGCGAAGGCCAGAGTTGGTGATAACCAAGGTCTTTTTTTTATTTTATTTTGCACAACACAACAATCCGTCCTCCAAAGTTTTGGAATGTCGAGGTCAGAACGTTGGGAGCGAGGGCAGCAGACACTTGGGGGGAAAAAAAGGCCCACTGCTATTGTTAAAACATTTTCTGCTTAGCTCACCAGGTAGCCTAGCGGTTAAGAGTGTTGGGCCAGAAAAGCAAAAGGTCGCTAGTTCCAATCCCCGAGTAGACAGTTGGAAAATCTGTTGATGTGCCCTTGAGCAAGGCACTTAACCCTAAATGCTCCTGTAAGTCACTCTGGATAAGAGCTTTGGCTAAATTACTTAAATTAAGAAAAAACTAATTCAAATTACACTGCATTGACGCCGTAGAGAAGGTGATTCCGTAGAGTGATCTCCACGCTGCCGCCGGCAGTCAGTGACAGGCTACGCATGACAGATGACAGCCCCCACAATCCACTCGCCATTATTTCAACTGTTATCCAACCATTAGCGCTTTTCCTGCGGGCAGGTGCAAGCAGAGCTCGGAAAAGGAGGGAAGCGCAGACACACGCAGACAAAAACAAAAGACGAGTCGGGACAAAGTCAACACAGCTCCGAGGGCTGACGCAAGTCAGGGGGAGTGAACGGGTTTTATGGGGAAGATAACGTCAGATGCCATTTGAAGACATGGAGTGCGTAAAGAGGGGCTGAAGTGCGTCAGAGAGGTTTGGCTCGGTGCGAGAGAGGGGGGTTTACATTACGCGGCCGTTGCGTCTTTTGGCTTCTGGTGGTCGTGTCTCGCATGCCATGCTATGCTTGCTCTATCAGCGCTGTGCAAGAGACATTTCTCAAGTGTCTCCATTGAGAGAGGGCAGGTGAATGGAGAGGGGGGGGTTTGGCAGCCATACCGCCTACAGACAGAGCCCGCACAAAACCTAGGGTTGCAAAACTCCAAAATGTTCAATAAATTCCATGGTTTTCTAGAAATCCTGGTTGGAGGATTACAGATTTCCTGCTTATTCACTCCTGAATCCGGGATTTGGGGAAAACCAGGGAATTTATGAAAAGTTCCAGGAATTTTGCAAACATGCCTTATTATGACACAACAGCGGTCTACGAAACGCAAGGAACGTCTCATACTGTAAGCAATTAATGTGCATAACAAGACTGTTATAGGTGAGTCATTTGGTAACGGTGAGCCAAAATTGCTGCTCCTGTTACTTTATTTTCCAGATGCTTAATTAATGTTTTATGTTAATAAAGTAGATGGCGTTAAATTCCCTACCGCTCTGCTGCAAGCACACATGAGAAAGCCAATGTATGAGTTATGCAATAGACATGTATTGGAGCGAGGTACTCGCTTACAGTAGGCACAATGCACAAATGGGTCACAGCTCTGAACTATATAAAGCCACACCAATGGAATTGGCCATATTGCACTTGTAGGCATTGCGCACAATGTGCTTCAACACTCCAGTCTTTGCATACTTGGAGTGAGTGTCTGTATCTGAGTGTAAATGTCTGAGTATTCCTCGTGTTTGTGTGTCTGAAGGCGTGGGTGTCTGTGCATGTTTCGGTCTGTGTAATTGCATGGTTCAACGTTTGAAAAGTGTCTGTGTGAATACAACACAGTGAGAGAGTGTCCGTGTGAGAATGCTGTCTACTGCTCTCTCATCCTGCTCGACCTCTGACACCGTGCCACCTCCAGAGTAGGCTTGGGCAGTATCCAGATTTTTATATCGTCATATTGTCCTTTTCTCATCCCGGGTTTTACGATATTACCGGCATAGCACACAAGGGGGAGCTAAAAACGCAAGAAAAGCTAATTGAGCCTCTATTGCCAGAATGCTAACATAATTAGCACAAACTAATAGCGAAATCACATAGACAGATAGCGAAAAATGAACATAAACTAATTGCAAAGACGGGGAAATCGAGCTCATAACTGAGACTCGCCGATAGATATAGAACACTATGGATTCACTGGCTTCCACTGTGCTTTTTAAAAACAAAACATGCGACTGTTCTGGGGAACTACGGTAAGCTTCATAGCGTAAAATAATGTTACAGGTGAAACGAAGAACGCAATCTGCTTTATTTCCTAACGTATAACACAAGTTGACTGCAAGTATTAACTTAAAAAGGTAGCTACAAATATTCACATATGTTGAAAAACGTAATAGAAATAGTTTTGACAGTATTGAAAAACCATCCTGTGGCTTTTTCCAATACCCCGGTATACCAAAGGAGGTTGGTGGTACCTTAATTGGGGAGGACAGGCTTGTGGTAATGGCTGGAATGGAATTAGTGGAATGGTATCAAATACATTAAAACACATTCTTTCCATGTGTTTGATGCCATTCCATTCGCTTCGTTACACCCATTATTATGAGCCGTCCTCCCTTCAGCAGCCTCCACTGCCGTATACGGTATAAGCCCAAGCCTACTCCAGGGTGAAGAGTGGCTGGACTGATCTAAACTCAGCGGTGGCTGTGTCGGCAGCTGGAGCCCATCCAGGCAGGCTTTATTTTAATGATCGTGCTACGTGCGGCGCGTGAGGCTGACCCGTCTTCTAGCTGCCTGCTGCTCCTCTAGCGGGGAGCGGGGACTAGCCCTGGCACTAGAAGAGCATCTAGGCCAGGCTCAACCGGCGTTGGAGTAAACACATTTGTTATGGTCAAGAAAGGGAGGTTAGCGAGCCAATTGAGGCTTGAGTTTACGCTCTGAGTTACTGTCTGACACAGACACTCAGTGTTGTTTGAGATGGAGGACCTGAACTGCCTTCAAAGTGACCTTTTTAAAGTGAGACTGACTTTCAAGAAAGATGTGCACTGTTTTATGCCTTAGGCTGGATTTATATGAAGTAGCTGTTTTAAAAAGCAACTGTTTTCATTCTTTCAACGCAACTTCACTTATAGCACGAAGCAACTCATCCACGTTTGAAATTGCATGCTTTAGCCAATTCAATCAACGTCAACAAATATGCTCTTCTTTACGGCAGTGTTCTACAATTTAGGTCTTGGGGACCTACCCAGGGTGTGGACATTTCTGTTCTATCCCAGCACTAAACACACCACATTCAACTTGTCCCCCAAGATCAGGATTGAAGAGCATTGCACTACTGTAAGAATTTGTTACAAGTTGTGCCTTCATATCAAATCTTTCTGTGCAGCTGGAGACGAAAGTCGGTAGCCCCACTCCAACCACCGGTAAAGCAACGCCATTTATATTCTGAAGCACATGAGAACCCATCTGGACCAGGATTCATTTTGTTTTCACATACGAGCTGCAGCACAGATAAGGAGTTCAAGCATTCAAGGATCCAAAAAATGTACGTTGCTATGACGTGAACATTTCTCAAACAGGGCAACATAAAACTCTTATTTCCTGTCAGTTTCACAGACTGTACCGGGGGGGACTTTCCACAGGGAGTCTACAGTGCCACTGTGAGTTCTGGGCGAATGGATCAGCCTCTGTCTTCTGAATTAAAACAACGGGGCAAAATGGACTCTCCTTAGCCTGTGCATCTCCACCATAGAATGTATTATAGAGGCATTAGGCATTTCATTGTGCTAGAGCTACAGCACCAGGGAGGAAGTAGAGGCTGACAGACCCAGAGACACCAGGGTTTCTTATTGGACAAGTCCACGTAGTCTATCCCGGTATTGGTCAGCTTTCCACAGTTTATTGGCTAATGAAGACAACCCTGGATAAACCATCTATGGGCCTCATTAGAGAGCGGACCCTGTTCTCAGCCTGTTCTGTTTACATTCCATAAAATGCTGTTTTAGCGCCCATTAGCCTTTAGCTCCTTTAGCCTGTGAGGGTCAACCCGTTGCACCACTGCCCGTCCAAACAAGCCCCTAAAACTACCAGGACTGCTCTCAAACAATCCTAAGGCAGCCAGCAACTCACCAAAGGCTTTTGGAATTTTTATGATGCCTGAGACAACCAGTATACACAACCAGGAGGAATTATGTCATAGGTTTCCCAATTACCATGTGTGGACCACTGCATTTTTTAAGTCCCCATAAGTATGATTCTTTAGGGAGCGCATCCCAAACGTATGCAATGGGTCATGTTAAGGGGAAAGGGGCAGTGTACAATTCTTTGCCTAGTAACTTGAGCATTTCCTCATTGTCTAGAAGGTGCTAACATACTATTGTGATAACGCTAAGAGAAACCAGCATGGTCCTGCTGCCCATATCAGTGTCTGCAGGAAGTGCTGCTTCGGCGCTTCTCAAACATCCTGTTGTAGTGCACGGCCACAAGGAGAAGACACGGCTGAGCAAAACGACAGATGACACTGGACCAGCTGCATTGAACTGATGACAATTTCCTTGAATGTGTACAAAAGTGTCTCCTGTGTTTCCAAATATCGCCTAGCATCTTCCGTTTGTTCCCAACGGAATAAGTCTATCAATTGCAGTTGACATGTCCTTTGAATTGTCAAACAGGAAAGTACACAGGAAAATCTCCAAAGCAATTTTAACGCCCACAGTGTTCAAATAAACACTTTCAACATGTACATATAATTACCCGGAAAAGTGTTCAAATTAAAACTTTGAAAAGTGGTAAACACATTTTAAAAGTCACAGAAAACCTTAGCGTGTTAGGCTCCCAACACTTTGGGAGATGAAAATGTATATTTAAAAAAAAAAAGTGAAAAGCGACAAAACATAATTAAAAGATATAAAAATAAGACAAAGCCTTGTAATCACAGAAAGGGGCGTTTTCTTAGTCTTTAAGACCTTGACAGAGTGCATTTGTGCAAAGTCCCACGACTGCTGAAAAAACAATCAATTAGGAAACAATAATATTTCTTTTTTTTCTCGATTTGTTAGCTGATATGGCGGTTGAGTCTGAACACCCGGTGCACAATATCATGGTCAGCCTGTCGTTTTCCTACTGTTTGGGACAAATGTCAAATTATGATAGAAAAATAAACAAGCCGCTATTTAAGCTTGCAGGGCAGATTACTTCCTATCAAATTTCTCTTGAAAGCCCTATCTGTACTCTAGGGAGAAGATTGTTTACTTTTAAGATCATACCGTAGCGTTTTTTTCTCCAGTGTATTATTGCTGTAATTTCATATTACCTTTCAGATCTTGACACCAGATACCAATTCTAGTAAACCACAAAAGCCAGGCTTTGCTTGTGGTGAAATGCTGCGTTTGCATTCCCCACGTCAACCACATAACCAACCATCATAGATAGAAGATCCATTACATCAAGACACAGAGCATGTTAGAGTTCCAAAAGCAACATTCTCAGAGTAGTTTAGAAGTTGTTTGTTTGGTTAGACACCCAGACGTAAAGTTCATAGACCTTCAATCTGGGGCCTTGCGTGACAAGCAAGCAGAGCTGCACTGTTTTCCATGGCAGACAAAGTAGAGCTTCATGCGTGCGTCTGTCTCTGTCTGTCTGTGTGTGTGTAGCGACTGATAAGGGAAGCCCTCCAATCTACAGTCCAAAGAGTCACTGATCTATCAGAGGTCGTCCTTTTTCGCAGCTGTGACAGAACAAACTCAGTCACCTTGCTAGCCAACTACAGCAGCTCGAAGGGTTCAGAGACACACCCCCAAACAAAATGGCAGTTGCATCAGTGTCTAACTGACACATCAGTGATCTAAAAACTTAAAGAGGCTATATGTAACGTCGGCCGGGAGGGGCACTAAATGGCCAGAAATAGCCCATTGTCCAGAAATGACTTCATTGGACAGAGAGAGGCACATATTCTCACAACCATGAGCAAAACCATACATTGTTTCCCTAATACTTTTTCATGGATTTGTTCCATAAAACAGGAAATGAATGTATATAAAACATGCAGCCAACATCCAAACCAACATTTGACTTAAACGACGACAAAACTATACTTCCATTGTGAATCTTTAAGGCAATCGTCCTCTGAAACACAACACAACCTTTTTTGAGTTAAGGGCCCAAAGCTGGCGGTAAAGGGGCGTTCCTCGGCATGCAGGAAATGTGAAGGTCTTCCTGGCGATGGATGACTCAAATGCGGCCTATCAGTAGCGTAGGGTGCAGCCAGCCAGGAAGTCTCTGTTTAATAAAAAAATGGACTGGAGTTTTTATATCAGAGAGTTCAGAACAATAGAGAGAGAAGATACAGTTTGGCTGAGCCTCAACCTTTATACCCCTATTGATCAGATTCCTAACTGGAGATAAGTGCACATAACAGCAACTTTCTGGGTACATCTTCAAACCTCAAAACATTGAGTTTGTGTGTGTTAAGAGGGGGTGGGCCCCATGTGTTCCCCTTGAGTGGTGGGGGGCCCTGGGGACTTTGCAATGAACCCCTGGCGTGAACCTACAGGGGCCACAACAGATGCATACCTTAGTGAATTAGTCCTCTCGACGGGGGGCAGATTGTGGAATGAAGTAATGATAAACCATGAGAGTTTGGCAGGAGAGTACTATTAACAGCTGGTGAGAGAGGCGCAAGGGGCCAAGGTCCACTACACATCCAAAGTCAAGGGGACGTGAGCAGCGCAGCAATTACGCTTGCATTGCTCCCCATACAGCTCAATGGAAGGTATTCAAATGGCTTTGCAATGAATTATTTTCCATCGTTTTGTAAAAAATTGCATCGCCGGTCAACAGTGCACACCAACACTGTATATAGAATGGTTAAGACTTGAACGTTTGTCAAGGTATTCATCTTAATGAGTGCATACTAGCAGCGTGGTTCAGCTGAAGTGTGTGGATAGACTGGATGAATAACACAGTACTGTATAGTAACCCTAGTACAGTTCTTTCTGCTGGAGGGGTGACGACTTCCTGCCCGACTAGATGTGTACCAATGGCTGCGTGCCACGTCATCAGACGACCATATCGTATGATGTGGTTAGCTCTCATGTTAAACACCTATCCAGGCGTTGTAAGGTCTGGAATGCAATGAAACAATAAAGTTTGTCAGGAACTCAATCATAGTCGAACCGACTATCAGTCCAACACCTCCAGGGGTCGACCACCGCCCACAGCTGTGTGCCGCACCCTTGCCGTTAGTTGGACATGAGCGATTGGCCGTCATTCCCGGATTCATGTACAATCTTGTCCAGGGCGGACAAAGGTTAAACAGGTCAGTGGCCAGCCATCGCTGAATCTTTTCAATCTGTTTTAGGCTTAAGACTGACATTTTTTAAGTCATGCCCCGCCTCCGTTGTTGACTTTTCCAAAATAAGTCTATTTAACACTCTGTCTATGTTAGAATCTTAATATCACAAACAGAACTGGAGTGATTGGTTTCTCCCCCCCCAGTTGCCCCTCCTTCTCCCTGCATTTGGAAGTGCCATGCATAATTATGTCATCACCAATTGTGAACGAGGAACAGGACGGGCCGTTCTGGTGTATTGATCTGTTGTAATTATAATCTCTAAAAAGGTATGTACCCTACATCAGGGTTTCCCAAACGTTTTGCTCTATCACTGTACAGCTGATTCAAATAACCAACTCATCATCAAGCTTTGATTCTTTGAATCAGCTGGGTAGCGCCACATCGGACAGCAGGTGAGCGAGTGTCGGAGAATGTGGCGATGAGGCTGGTGGAGCCTTAACTTGGCAAGGGGAGAAATGTCACCACAGACAATGTCTTCACTCCACTGTCATTGGCTGGCACCGCGAACAAGGGGAGAAATGTCTTCACTCCACTGTCGTTGGCTGGCACCGCGAACAAGGGGAGAAATGTCACCACGGACAATGTCTTCACTCCACTGTCGTTGGCTGGCACCGCGAACAAGGGGAGAAATGTCACCACGGACAATGTCTTCACTCCACTGTCATTGGCTGGCACCGTGAACAAAGTGAGGCGGGAGCACCCTCCCTCTGTGCAAAATAAGACACAGCGGTGCTGAAGAATGACAAGACAAATAAAGAGAGAACCGGAGAATATTACTCACTACAACCAAACAAAGGTATGTTAAAGTGTGTCAAGCAAGTGAAAGTTACCAAGATTTGTGTCAACTGTTAGGACATGGGATAACAGCTAAATTAAATCAGACTGATGCCACTGCGTGAAGACACACACAATGTAAGCACGAGCTGAAAATAATTGACTATTTTGGACTGCGGTCATAGACACTTACATATTCATTATAATGCCATTATTGCTTTTGCGATGATTTTCACTATTTATCAAGGCCACTTGGTGCTCATAATGATGCTTAAGACTACTGATGTTTTCAACATTTCACAACGCGTTTTGCTGACTGCGTGTCTTTGTGGTTGGGGTATTATAAAAAGAAGCTGTTACCGTGTTCCAACACATATGCTTTCTGTTTCATAGTTGTATTTGTGCACTCCACAAATACAACTGGCTGTTTTCTGTTTTTACATATAGCCTCAAGTAACATAAACTAATTAAAATGCTATTGTGTTATTTTAAATAAAATTCTAATGTTTCCCAAGGCCTTCATAAACAAATGATTATTATGTATGAAATGTATGATTTACACTGTTAGAATGTTGCAGTCAAGACTGACTGGTCATTGGCTTGCAAGAGGGTCCGTCGAGGTCCAACGGTTCTAGTGTTAAGAGGTATAGGTTGTTGTGTGGGAGTGTGGCACAGTGGTGCTGTAGTCGCCCAAGCACACATTGCATGGGATCGAATCCCGACACCACTTTCCTCATAAATAAACAGAAAAACATGTTAGGATGACAGCGCTCCATTGTCCTTACAAAAAAAAGGGAGAGGTGGTGATGGAAGGGAAAGAGAATCTGAAATCCTTTGTAGGGAAAGTGGCGACACTAGTCAGTTGTACAACTGAATGCATTCAACTGAAATGTGTCTTCTGCATTTAAACCCAACCTCTGAACCAGAGAGGTGTGGGGGGGCTGCCTTAATCAATGTCTTTGGTGCCCAGGGAACAGTAGGTTAACTAACTTGTTCAGGGTCATAACTACAGATTTTTACCTCGTCAGCTCAGGGATTCAATCCAGCAACCTTTCGGTTACTGACCCAACACTCCTACCCTCCAGGCCACCTAATAGGGAATACCTCGTTCTCTGTTTTTTGTCCTGTAACTGAAATATCCCAGCATATGGAAAGTAGCATATCATAGTAATAGTTTAAGTCTTAATAAATTAATGTAATATTTAATTCATTAGATTTAATAAGCACCAAATAACACTGATTTTGTTTTGTTTCAAGCAGTGGTGTTAAGAACTTATTTTTTTTTATATATTTTTTTATATATATATATATATCAACGCAACATGTAAAGTGTTGGTCCCATGTTTCATGAGCTGAAATAAAAAATCCCAGAGATGTTCCATAAACACAAAAAGCTTAATTCTCTGAGGAGTATTTCTGTCTGTAATAAAGCCCTTTTATGGGGAAAAACTCATTCTGATTGGCTGGGCCTGGCTCCCCAGTGGGTGGGCCTATTCCCTCCCAGGCCCACCCAGGGCTGCACCGCTGCCCAGTCAGGTGAAATCCATAGATTAGGGCCTCATTCATTTATTTAAATTGACTGATTTCCTTATATGAACTGTAACTCAGTAAAATCTTAGAAATTGTTGCATGTTGCGTTTATATTTTTGGTCAGTATATATTTTTGACAACTTTTACTTCACTACATTCCTGAAGAAAATAACACACTTTTTACTCCATACATTTTCCCTGACACCCAAAAGTACTCGTTACATTTTGAAAGGAAAATGGTCCAATTCACGCACTTATCAAGAGAATATCCCTGGGCATCCCTGCTGCCTCTGATAAAGTATAAAATTGACCTGTCTGGATTGATTAATATAAGGAAATTTAAATGTATTTATACTTTTTCTTTTGATAATGAATTGTATTTTAGCAACTACATTTTTGATACTTAAGTATATTTAAAACTTTTAGACTTTTAATCAAGTAGTATTTTACTGGGTGACTTTCACTTTTACTTGAGTCATTTTCTATTGAGGTATTTTTTTTACTTTTACTCAAGTATGACAATTAAGTACTTTTTCCACCACTGGAATGCAATGCTACTTTCAATTATTATTCTCCCTTATGAGCAGGATGGGGGTAGTGTGTGTAGGCTCCTTAGTACAACACCTAGCAACATCACCAAGACGTTCAGACCTCTTGGTGTAAGGTGTGAGGTGTTGGACTGACAGACGCAGGGACCCAGGTTCTAGTCCATATCAGGCCTACTTTCCGAATTCGCTACAATACTTTCATATTCTCGTTCATACAGTGCATTCGGAAAGTATTCAGACCCCTTGACTTTTTCCACATTTTATTACGTTACAGCCTTATTCTAAAATGGATTAAAATAATGTTTTTCCTCATCAATCTAAACACAATACCCTACAATGATAAAGCAAATGAGAAATTTTTGCACATTTATAAAAAAAAACAGAAATACTTTATTTACATAAGTATTCAGACCCTTTGCTATGAGACTCGAAGCTATGAACTCAGGTGCATCCTGTTTCCATAGTTCCACCTGCGGTAAATTCAATTGATTGGAGATGATTTGGAAAGGCACACACCTGTCTATATAAGGTCCCTGAGTTGACAATGCATGTCAGAGCCAAAACCAAGCCATGATGTCGAAGGAACTGTCCGTAGAGCTCCGAGACAGGATTGTGTCGAGACACAGATCTGGGGAAGGGAACCAAAAAAATGTCTGCAGCATTGAAGATCTCCAAGAACACAGTGGCCTCCATCATTCTTAAATGGAAGAAATTTGGAACCACCAAATCTCTTACTACAGCTGGCCGCCAGGACAAACTGAGCAATCGGGGGAGAAAGGCTTTGGTCTGACAGAGCTCCAGAGTTCCTCTGTGGAGATGGAAGAACCTTCCAGAAGATCTCTGCAGCACTCCACCAATCAGGCCTTTATGGTAGAGTGGCCACATGACAGCCCCCTTGGAGTTTTCCAAAAGGCACCTAAAGGACTCTTAGACCGTGAGAAACAAGATTCTCTGGTCTAATGAAACCAAGCTTGAACTCTATGGCCTGAATGCCAAGTATCACGCCTGTAGGAAACCTGGCACCATCCCTACGGTGTAGCATGGTGTTGGCAGCATCATGCTGTGGGGATGTTTTTCAGCGGCAGGGACTGGGAGACTCTGGAGAGATCTGAAAGTAGATGTGCAGAGACGCTCCCCATCCAACCTGGCAGAGCTTGAGAGGATCTGCAGAGAATACAGGTGTGCCAAGCTTGTAGCGTCATACTCAAGAAGACCAGAGGCTGTAATCGCTGCCAAAGGTGTTTCAACAAAGTACTGAGTAAAGGCTCTGAATACTTACACTACCGTTCAAAAGTTTGGGGTCACTTAGAAATGTCCTTGTTTTTTAAAGAAAAGCACATTTTTTGTCCATTAAAATAACATCAAATTGATCAGAAATACAGTGTAGACATTGTTAATGTTATGTACTTGTCCTCTTGCTCAGTTGTGCACCGGGGCCTCCCACTCCTGTTTCTATTCTGGTTAGAGCCAGTTTGCACTGTTCTGTGAAGGGAGTAGTACACAGCGTTGTACGAGATCTTCAGTTTATTGGCAATTTCTCGCATGGAATAGCCTTCATTTCTCAGAACAAGAATAGACTGACGAGTTTCAGAAGAAAGTTCTTTGTTTCTGTCCATTTTGAGCCTGTAATCGAACCCACAAATTTAGATGCTCCAGATACTCAACTAGTCTAAAGAAGGCCAGTTTTATTGCTTCTTTAATCAGCACAACAGTTTTCAGCTCTGCTAACATAATTGCAAAAGGGTTTTCTAATGATCAATTAGCCATTTAAAATGATAAACTTGGATTAGCTAACACAACGTGCCATTGGAACACAGGAGTGATGTTTGCTGATAATGGGCCTCTGTACGCCTATGTAGATATTCCATTAAAAATCTGCCGTTTTCAGCTACAATAGAACAATAGTTCATTACAACATGAACAATGTCTACACTGTATTTCTGATCAATGTTATGTTATTTTAATGGACAAAAAATTTGCTTTTCTTTCAAAAACAAGGACATTTCTAAGTGAGCCCAAACTTTTGAACTGTAGTGTAAGTAAATGTGATATTACTGTTTTTTATTTGTAATAAATTCGCAAACATTTCTAAAAACCTGTGTTTTCTTTGTCATTATGGGGTATTGTGTGTAGACTGATGAGGGGGAAAAAAAACTATTTTATCCATTCAAGAATAAGGCTGTAACGAAACAAAATGTGGAAAAAGTCAAGGGGTCTGAATACTTTCCAAATGCACTGTGTAGACCTACTCTTATTAATTGTTATATTAAGAATATGTTATTATAAGAGAATATGTATTATATATTATTACAATAGTATAATTAATATGATACCATATTCATACTATTATTATTATGCATTTACAAATATTTTTAACATTATGTCGTTGCAAAAATCTAACTTTCATAACTTTTAAATAGGGTTAACTGGAGAAGATAAATAACCACTTCAATAAGTTAACGTCTATTAATAATGTGCAACTCACTTACTTTAGTCCTTCCATTGATTCTGTAGTTCCCCAGTTTACCATTACAGTATCGGACCAGGTCGTCCATGCGACTCATGAGAAACGCGATCTTCTCACAACCAGGCTCTCTTCCTTCAGTCCAGGTTATTTTGTCTCCTCGTATGTCTTTAGTGGAGTCACTTCTTTGACTAACCAACTGTCCGTCAGTAAATTTACCAGTCTTGTGGAGGGCTCTCACATCCTCCAAAATACTCAGTCCAGTCTCTTCTCCGAGGAAGTGGTCAACAACACAGATGCCATGCTTATTCATACATGGAACGATATAGTCCATGGCCAGTTTTTGCGGAGGGGACCTCGTTTGTCCGTTGGTCTTGGAGCTCAGCTTAATTCCTTCCCCAGTCTGCTCGCTGTCAGACGCACTAACCGAGCGAGTGATCAAATCTCTCATTCTTTCGCCGTCTGTAGGCGGGTTTGAAGGCCCGGTGTCTTTCTGTTGCCCGGTGCTTGTCTTTTTGAACTGCTTGTCTTGCCCTCCTTCCGCAGTCCGGGCGGGCTGCCGCGTTGACTCGGGCTGCAGCTGACACCGGGGTTTCTCGGCCTCTTTACAAAACTGCTTGTGCTTCTTCCAGTCCGCTCTCTGGTGTTCTTTACTGCAGTAGAAGGAGTTCCGACACCGTCCACATTTAAGCAGGTTTTCCATATTCCCGCAAAGCTCACAATACTGCGGGTCCCGGTCCAAATCGGTCGCCGCGACGCTTTCCTTTGCGCTCGCCGCCTCCATGCTTACGGCGCCGCGGGGAGCTCCTTTAAACCCAGCTCGTTTCACGCGTCGCCGCCGTGCAAGTTCCGAAGGCTCCTAAAAGCACACACACGAAATAGGAGAGCGGCGGCATCCCAGCTAAATAATTAGTTCATGTCGCCCTCCTTTTTTGGGGGGGGGTGGGGGGTTTCGTAGTAGATAAGTGACTGTTTAAGCGCGACATGAACGAGTTGTCTTGACTGTGGTCTGCGGCGTGTCGTTGTGATCGAGTCGCATGGCGGCGACGCGCCGTCCCCCTCGACTCCACACGTAGTCCAAAGAAACCCGGCCCCTGACGTCAGCACAGCCGGGGCAGGGCCAGCCGCCGAGGGCCAAGGCCCATTCATCAGGTTCAAACAAAGGGGGTCGTTTTTATTTTTTTTGTGGCATTCAGATCCTTACTAAGCTATAACCAGCCTTTATTCAGATCCTTTCGGTTCAAGTTAGTGGTTGCTCACATAAGCTTGTTATGCGCACCGCTCATGCGTGTGTCACCGAGTTGTGACTGTTTTGCGAATATGTTATGAAGTCCTTAGTCATGTGCTTCATGTCATGATTGGACGTTCCCAATGTTCTTCTCATCGTTCCTTGTTTCGACCCGCAATGAAGCTTTTGTTCATTTACGATATGAAGTTGTAAACTCATCCAATATATATATATATATATATATATATATATATATATATATATATTTAGAGTTGATTTTAAACATGATGCTACATTATAAATATAATATCATAATAATCATTAAACAGAAATATCTCTCCTACATCATAAGCCAGTAATACCTGGACCGCAGTGATAAGAAACAGGAAAACCTCGAAACTGCTGACGGCGATTCACTACCCATCGACTTTTGACTCATTCACTGAAAATAGATCCTTGCTTTACCTGGAAATTCAACTGCGCCTGCAACACATAATACACGAGGATTAATATTAAACCATGTTGAACACCTCATTGGTCAATACTGGCGCTCTTACAGGAACTGTCGGAACTGAGTCCGGCTGCACGTACACAGTTGGCTTCAGTCCTCATATAACACTCTGCCTTCACCTCTCCCTAAGAGGAAGACATGAACGTGTTTCATTGTGAAGACAAGGAAGACCAACCTGCAACCTTACTGTCTCCATGCAGAGTTATAACAAACTGTGAATTTGGAAGTCAAAATTATAACGCTCAACTTTGGAATAAAATGGGTGTTGGGGCATTTTAAAAAGTTGAGTGTGCACTAAATAAAATATAGTTAAAATATCAACATCCCAAAAATATTTTGATAGGGATAATACATATTTTGCTGTATAATCAGAGAGACAAAATGTAATTAAAAAACAACAACAACACAAACCACCAAGTAGAAACATTTGGTAACACTTTCTATGAGGCATACATAGCTTAAAAGTGCATAATAACTTAAAAGATACACTTACAGTTAATTATAACACTAGAAAGTGTTACTAAGTTTCTTCTAGGCACTAATAGTGCCAACTCAGCCACCACATGAAGTGTGTAAAGGCACTGATTATGACATGCCACCCTTGGATAAGACAAAAAATGACCCAAAGATTATTCTTTCCCGTTGCTATCTTGGAGAGAGGTAGAGAATTGGATCTGGGGTAGACATACTGTCTGCCAAGTTTTTGAAGGGAACATTAGGGTTTTTTCCCCAACTACTTTTACTGTAGTTATCTAAAAGCTTGAAGTTCATTTCATAGTCCCTGAGGAATTGCTGTTTTGTCCCAGTTAACTTGACCACTGGCCCTTTCCCAACAATTTAAGCTTTCTTAAAAAACGAATATAGCTTTTATCAACTTTTCTAAATTGATTGACTGCCCAACCATTGTGGCAGTTATCTCACAGAAAAATAGCAAGTGTTAAATCAAAAGTGTCTATGTTGTCCTAAAACACACAGTGTTAGCTACGTCTGTGAAGTGTGGAACAATACAGACCCTTTTGAGTGTTACATTTAACACTATTAGTGTAAGCTTTCAGGAAGTTAACACTAATACAGTTGACTACTTATTCAATGTCAACCCTAAATTCTAAGATATTATGTTCTCACACAGGGCAAGTCTTTATAGAGGTTGTTGTTTGCACAGTAACCATTAACATCTCTCAGTGGCTATATCTGGGGCGTAATTATCCCTGATATGAAAAGTGCTTTGATAAGAAGGTCTGTCTGAGTAACAGTTGGCTTGCTGGAACTTTTCCTGGCAACGCTATCTTAGATAAACTAAGAAGGGAGGCTATTTTCACCAACAACGTTTGGTAAATTTCTATGAGGCACATGTATAATGCCTTATGAATGCATTTATAATGCCTTATGAATGCATTTATAATGCCTTATGATAGGCCTAACCTTGTATTTTATTAATTTTTTTTATTTTTTTTATTTAACTAGGCAAGTCTGTTAAGAACAAATTCTTATTTACAATGACGGCCTAGGAACAGTGGGTTAACTGCCTTAGAACAACAGATTTTTACCATGTTGGCTCGGGGAATTGATCCAGCAACTTTTTCGATTACGGGCCCAACGCTCTAACCACTCGGCTAAATGCCGCCCGTAGTGCGATATAACACTTGCTGTGAGCTGTCATAACAACTCATAAGTGGTTATAACATCCTTATAATACCCTGTCTCACCTCTGAATTCTGAAATACCCCGTTGTATGTTTGTATAGTAAGTTAGGTGGGCTTATTGTATTCACTTCATGGCCATCTCCTCAGTGGCTTATATGGCCCACTCTGCTACCACATATACAACGACTCAACAACATTGGCGCTGGGGCACAGGGTATGTTTGGCAATAACTCACTTTCTCCTATCTCCGACTTCCCTCGCCCCCAACACTGAACGCTTTGTTTAGGCCCCGCCATGGTGGTATGTGGTACTGACGTTGGCACCTGCGGGTAAACCGGAACCCACCCATGGTCGTGGAAGCATCACACTATTGTCATTGCCAGTCTTGGCTTGCAGCTGTGTGTGCCTCTCCAATGCACGTATATGCAAAACAGCGGTGTGTGAAGTGACCTTTTGCAGTGTTATGGCTTAAAAGTGCACAACAGCCGTTTATTATGGAGGCTTTGAATAAGCCCTACCTTCACAGAAGAAAAGAGAACGTGGAGAGAGGACTGCACATTCACGACCCACATAAACTCCCACATCTCTCAGTCTCTTGTCTCGCAAAGAAAGGCCCAGTCGACCCAAAGTGATAAGCGTACTGTTTTTGTTTGTTTGTCAGATGCATACCAGATATAAATTCCTGCCCCTATCTACACGTTAAGGTGTCGCAAAAGATGGAGGACATTAATATACTCTTATACCGTCTGTATTTTGCCTTCCTTTTTGTGTCCCTTATGTGGTTCAGCGCTCCCATGGAAACAAGGGTCCCGGGGGTAGCGTTGAAAGTTTTTGACGACATGGGCAGACGTTTTGATATTCTTGGCCGCCTACCACGCCAACTCACTGGTCGAGGTTGCGTCTGAAATGGCACCCTATATCCTTCCCTATCTAGTGCACTTTTAACCAGAGCCCTATGGGCCTTGGTCAAAAGTAGTGCACTACATAGGAAATAGAGTGCCATTAAGGACGGAGCCCAACTGTTTATTGTGGAGGAAGTCAGGTGTGCCGTCTTTTTTTTCTCTCTCCATCTCTTCCTTTTCTCCTCGTTACTTTAAATAAACCAGACGGTCCCTGGGTTAGTCACCTTAAATAAACCAGACGGTCCCTGGGTTAGTCACCTTAAATAAACCAGACGGTCCCTGGGTTAGTCACTGTCACGGTGCGCATTATATAAGGGACGGTAAACGGAGCGCTGGTGGAGTGTCATCCTTTTATTTGAAAATGAGATGTTCTCACGAAGCATTTACAAATAAAGGAGAGGGAAAAACAAAAACACGATTCAAACAAAACACAGTGACTTACTTGGTATGCTGCAGGCAGTGCAGACAAACACAAACGAACAATGATCCACCCACAGGTGGATTAGAGTGGAGCTTAAATGCTATCCCCAATCAGAGACAACGCTAGACAGCTGTCTCTGATTGGGGATGATAATCTCCCTAATAAGTGTGTGAGGACTTGGTTGTGTGCCTCTCTCCTCCCCTAGGTGGGAGTAAGAGGCCTTACCACAACCAAGCCCTCACAGTACCCCCCCCCCCCTAAGATGCGGACTCCCGATCGCACACAACAATCCCCCCTCTCCTGAAAGAGAAATTGTCCAAAAAACTAGGGGGGACATGGCGGGGTACTGAGGTGGTTGCTGGTGGGGGCTCCGGTTCCGGTTCCGGGCGTGGCACAGGCTGTGAGAGTAGCTTCCCTCCTACCTCTCCGTTGCACGCCCGGTCCGGTCCGGACCCCGGCGCGATGGTTCCCCCCTCAGTACTCCCGCCATCCACCAAGTCCTGTCTGGACCCTGGTGTGGGAGCCCTCGACCCTGGAGAGGGGCTGACAACCGGCCCCGGACTGGGCACCGGTGGAGCGGACTGCTCCGGCACTGGAGCGACGCAGACGACCGGCCCCGGACTGGGCACCGGTGGAGCGGACTGCTTCGTCACTGGAGCGACGTAGACGACCGGCCCCGGACTGGGCACCGGTGGAGCGGACTGCTCCGGCACTGGAGCGACGCCGACGACCGGCCCCGGACTGGGCACCGGTGGAGCGGACTGCTCCGTCACTGGAGCGACGTAGACGACCGGCCCCGGACTGGGCACCGGTGGAGCGGACTGCTCCGGCACTGGAGCGACGCAGATGACCGGCCCCGGACTGGGCACCGGTGGAGCGGACTGCTCAGGCACTGGAGCGACGCAGACGACCGGCCCCGGACTGGGCACCGGTGGAGCGGACTGCTCCGTCACTGGAGCGACGTCGGCGACCGGCCCCGGACTGGGCACCGGTGGAGCGGACTGCTCCGGCACTGGAGCGACGCAGATGACCGGCCCCGGACTGGGCACCGGTGGAGCGGACCGCTCTGGCGCTGTAGCAGAACAGACTGTTGGACCCGGATGTGGCTCTGGTGGAGGTTCAGGGCTGCTCACCTTCACCTGAGGTCCCGGGCTGCTGACCTTCCACGGAGGTCTCGGGCTGCTGACCTTCCCCGGGGGTCTCGGGCTGCTGACCTTCGCCGGGGGTCTCGGGCTGCTGACCTTCGCCGGGGGTCTCGGGCTGCTGACCTTCGCCTGGGGTCTCGGGCTGCTGACCTTCACCGGGGGCCTCGGGCTGCTGACCTTCACCGGGGGCCTCGGGCTGCTGACCTTCTCCGGAAGTCTCGGACTGCTGACCTTCTCCGGAAGTCTCGGGCTGCTGACCTTCACCGGAGGCCTCGGGCTGCTGACCTTCACAGGAGGCCTCGGGCTGCTGACCTTCACAGGAGGCCTCGGGCTGCTGACCTTCTCCGGAGACCTCGGACAGCTGACCTTCACCGGAGGCCTCGGGCTGCTGACCTTCACCGGAGGCCTCGGGCTGCTGACCTTCTCCGGAGACCTCGGGCAGCTGACCCTCACCGGAGGTCTCGGGCTGCTGACCTTCACCGGAGACCTCGGGCTGGACGCCGTGCCCACCCTGGGCACCGACGGAGAGGTGGTTTTCAGCCCTGTCGTAGGTCTGGCTGTCTGTCCCAGACTGGGCGCCGACACGCTATGGAGCTCCTGCTCCACAGCGGGACTGAACGTCATGCCCACCCTGGGCACCGACGCAGAGGTGGTTTCCAGCCCTGTGGTTGGGCTGGCTGTCGGCCCCAGACTGGGCACCGACACGCTATGGAGCTCCTGCTCCACAGCGGGGCTGAACGTCGTGCCCACCCTGGGCACCGACGCAGAGATGGTATCCAGCCCTGTGGTTGGGCTGGCTGTCGGCCCCAGACTGGGCACCGACACGCTATGGAGCTCCTGCTCCACAGCGGGGCTGAACGTCGTGCCCACCCTGGGCACCGACGCAGAGATGGTTTCCAGCCCTGTGGTTGGGCTGGCTGTCGGCCCCAGACTGGGCACCGACGCGCTATGGAGCTCCTGCTCCACAGCGGGACTGAACGTCGTGCCCACCCTGGGCACCGACGCAGAGATGGTCTCCAACCACAGAGCTGTGCTGGCGACCGTCGCTGTAACCTCCGTGCGAGGAGTAGGCACGGGGCGTACTGGACTGGGGGAACGCACCACTGGTCTGATGCGAGGCGCTGGCACGGGTCGCACCGGGCTGGGGAAACGCACCGTTGCGTTGGTGCGTTGAGCTGGTACAGGTCGCACCGGGCTGGGGAAACGCACCGTTGGGCTGGTGCGTTTAGCTGGCACGGGTCGCACCGGGCTGGAGACACGCACCATAGGGCTGGTGCGCGGAGCAGGCGCGGGCCGTACCGGGCTGGGGAAACGCACCGTTGGGTTGGTGCGTTTAGCTGGTACGGGTCGCACCGGGCTAATGTTGCGCACCGATGGTTTGGTGCGCAGAGTCGGTCTCCTCTTCCTCCGACTCTGGACCGGCGCTGGAGGCACCGGACTGGGAACTGGCGCTGGAGCACGACTGTCCCTGTAGTCTCTACTCCACCGCCAATCCCCATCCTGTGAGGGTTCCTCCGGGAACCCCCACGAGTGAGGGAACAGAAGCACATCGTCGTCGTCTTCCTCCGACTCCTCTCTGTACTCCTGCTCCCACGGCTGTAGGGGCTCCTCCTGGAACCCCCACGAGTGCAGTGGTCGGGGCTCTTCTCCCTCGATCCCCGACCACCCCCATAGCCCCCCCCCCAAAATCAGTTTGAGGGGTTTTCTGGGCTCCAGGCTGGTCCTCAACTTTAGCCCGGTGACGTGTCCTCCGTCTCCGGCGCCTCTGCTGCTCCGGACCCCAGCCTTCCTCCACCGAACGATAATAAGAGTGTTCCTCCTCGGTAATTTTTCCCATACCGAGGAGGATATCTCCTAAAGTTAAACTCCTTTGCGTCCCAGGGTGGTGGATCATTCTGTCACGGTGCGCATTATATAAGGGACGGTAAACGGAGCGCTGGTGGAGTGTCATCCTTTTATTTGAAAATGAGATGTTCTCACGAAGCATTTACAAATAAAGGAGAGGGAAAAACAAAAACACGATTCAAACAAAACACAGTGACTTACTTGGTATGCTGCAGGCAGTGCAGACAAACACAAACGAACAATGATCCACCCACAGGTGGATTAGAGTGGAGCTTAAATGCTATCCCCAATCAGAGACAACGCTAGACAGCTGTCTCTGATTGGGGATGATAATCTCCCTAATAAGTGTGTGAGGACTTGGTTGTGTGCCTCTCTCCTCCCCTAGGTGGGAGTAAGAGGCCTTACCACAACCAAGCCCTCACAGTCACCTTAAATAAACCAGACGGTCCCTGGGTTAGTCACCTTAAATAAACCAGACGGTCCCTGGGTAATTTCAGATCATCGGCATGAGGGAAAGTTTGTTGAATTGAAAAGGATTATTTGTGTTTCATGTAACCTTTGAGTCACTGTGAATATACAGAATAGTTTACTTGAACGTATTAAACATGTTTTCTGTATGTTCTATAATGGTCCTAATCAAAATGACCACTACTTTGTTCAAGCATTAAACAATGGATTTTCTCATGGGTTTTGGAATTACTGTCCTACTTCTTTGTGAAATAATGACTCAACCCATGTTAGGGAAAAGTGGGAATTATTTAAGCCTCGTCTCTTGCCATTCCACTGATCCAATACTCCAGGAGTCACCCAATAGTCACCTTGATTGCTTATTGGCAAATTACTGCCCATGTGGCAAGGGGAGGAGTGTTGGACACGCCATGAATCATCCAACCATGGGCACTGCCAGGCACCTTCATCACCCTATCCACACAGTGGAAATGTGGACATTGAAAGGGAACACACAGTGCAAATTTTGACATTTAAAGGGAACACACAGTGCAAATGTTGACATTTAAAGGGAACACACAGTGCAAATGTTGACATTTAAAGGGAACACACAGTGCAAATGTTGACATTTAAAGGGAACACACAGTGGAAATGTTGACATTTAAAGGGAACACACAGTGCAAATGTTGACATTTAAAGGGAACACACAGTGCAAATGTTGACATTTAAAGGGAACACACAGTTTACTGTAGCAACTCCATCAATTCCTTTTCTATTCAGTCAATACAAAAAAGTGCATTCTCCAATATCAATTAAAATGTTCCTCATTCCCTCCTATGAGATTGCATTTTTTTGGAGGATGCAGTTTACTTCCTTAATTGACTGAATTGAAATGGAATTGACCCCAACCCTGAACTCCACTGACACATTTCCCATATATTAGCTTTCTATTGTGGTTATGAAGTACACACACACACACACACACACACACACACACACACACACACACACACACACACAGATACACACACGGGCGCACCCACACACACCCTCTCTCTCTCTCTCTCTCTCTCTCTCTCTCTCTCTCTCACAACACAATCTCCCTTCTATCTGTATTGTGGAGGTATGCTCTTGCAACAGATGGAGAAAAGCCAAGTGATAGCAGCAGCGTTGAAAGGAGCCACCCAACATTCGACGAAGCTACGTGTCAGACTGTGGCCAAAGAATGGAGAGATATCACATTCTTTGATGTTAATTGCCGTAGTAAAAATAGATTCGAGTTCCAAACCCTCCTTCCTGTGGCTATTGGGCGTGTAGCTATTGTTTACTGATGGGCCGTTCAAGACCTCATGTAACCTAATTTCTGTCCTTGGTTGTCATTAAGAGTCCCATCTGGTTGATGAAATAAGTAGTCCTGACTGAACTGTGTTGATTTTGTGGCTCGGCTACTTTTCTGGTCTTTAAATAGTATGTGCTTAATGATTTACAGTTAATGTATAGGCTACAACACTTTCCTTGTTTTTTCTCTCTGTCACAGTTCCTCAAATGTACTGGATGGAGATTATTTTGAGGTGATATTGTACCGTCTATAATTCTGTGGTTCATCGCTAATCATCATAACTGCGACCTGGCCAAGACAAAGCAAGGCAGTGCGACAAAAAAACAACACAGAGTTACACGTGAGAATAAACAAACGTACAGTCAATAACACAAGTAAAGACATCGCATAGTATTTCTTTTTCCTGCACTGTTTATTGTAAATATTGAGTGTCACACAAGCAGCACAGCATATATTGACGTCAAACCTCAAGTCAGTGTTGTTATTATCATCGTGACAGGAACGTCTGTGTCATACCATCAATTCAAAAGGTCTGTCATGACACAATACAAACCTCCAGTAGAGGTCGCTGTAATACAGGCAGTTGGTCCTAATCAACTTCAATCTTACGTATAATGCAGATTCAATATATGAAAATAACATGTCACTGCCAAACTGTTTGAAAAATAACCACATCAGTCGACTGAAGTCACTATTTATGTAGTGTTGTAGCGGTTCATCTGTCTATGAATGAAATTCAACAAGTTGAATCTATACTTACTGTAACTCAGACCAGTATACAGTTGTCACAGGTTTTTCCACATTGCACTTCCAGCAGTGGCGACCCGTCATCCAGGTTTTGAGACCCACATTTATAGCAAAAAATAAATAAATACATTTTCTATATATATAAATATTAAATTTTTGCATGTTTTGCATGTTATTTTGGCATTAATACGTGTCACATATCAGTTTGCAAACAATGTAAAATAAATATATATATATATATATATATATATATATATATATATATAATTGAGTTAATGAAGCAGCTCCAAAATGCTCAGTGCTTTGTGTGGTGGAGGGGCGGGCCAGCTGAAAATAGGAGCATTGCGCCGTGATTGGCTCAGTGTTCTGTCACTCATGGGGAGATTGCACAATCGCCTATTTTAAGTCCTTAGTAAGGGTAGACATCCAGCGTTTCAGCCTAAGTGCAGTTCCAAGAAGGCTCAAGGTCATTGGCCACAGAAATTACGTCAAATTACGTTATATGTACAGCAGCTTTGATTGGACTGATCATGTCAACGTCTTAGTTTCACAATCTTAGCTAGCAGTCATCATCATGAATCAAGTCTACTGGCTAATCCTTGTCGTATGAAAAGAAAATATAGGTAAAACATATCTGTACAAAAAACTATTGCGAGTAAATATCAGTTCGTCATAGGAGAGCTGCAGCTCCGCCCACCGGTGAAGTGGAGCAGAGCATGCTGGGCGATCTCTAACTGAGGAGAAGGAAGTAAATAGAGAAAGTACACAAGCCGTGATGAGTTCCAGCCATCTCCTGTGATTACCTTTAGTTAGAATTCTTTGTTTTAGCCAAGGCCCGTGTGCTTCCTTCAGAAATGTGACTTCATATTTCTTACAATTCATGTGTTGTGGACGCACTCCTTCGTCATGCTAATCAGCGTTTTTTACCGTGAGCTAGCGACTGTTAGCTTGCTAATCCTGTTGTTTCTGTCATCTCATTTCAGACAGTTAGCATTTCAGTGTCTAGTCTTACAGTATATTCCCTGTGGGTGGGTATTTTATATAATCTATATAATGATGTATAGATTGTGTGGGTATTTTGTTAGCAATGAGCCTTGTGGATGCATTATACATTCAAGTTCATGCAGTTGTGTGAGGATGACGGTGCTGCTCAGTAGTGCTGTGTAGGGTTACTGTTGTCAACGTGTGCAGAGGGTCCCTGGTTCGAGCCCAGGTAGGGGCTAGGAGAGGGATTGAAGCAAAACTGTTACACTGCTTCATAAATGATGTCGGATGCCTGAGAGATATGTATACATTTAGCTAAGAAAGTAATACTGAGTGAATGTTGTGTAGTAAGCTGTTAGTAGCCCATGTGCCTCAACCTAATAATTTGGTATATTTTCACCAATGTGGTATTATAAACACATTGTTCGTGGCCCGGTGTGTGATTGTTTACAGACTTTTTTTTGTACAGTTTTGACAGTGCTACTGATAGTAGCGGCGGCGCTTGGCTTACACGTACAAATTCTCAGCGCACACAACATTCTATAATATAATTATGTTATTTGATGTGTCAATTTAAATGCTTATTTAACGAGTCAAATAGTGTTATTTGAAGTGTAGGTGTTTTGACACGCAAAGACCCAACCGGCGTTCAATGTGCCTCGCCCAAGTAATTAGGTCTATTTTTACCTCTTAATTCTAACTTGGTGGTGCACATGTAGCCTATAACCTGTTTTAGAGGAATGTAATCATCCAATAATGTAAGAGCTTTCATTCTCTGCTTATATAGGGCGGCGCACAATTGGCCAAGCGTCGTCCGAGTTTGGCCGGTGTAGGCCGTTATTGTAAATAAGAATTTGTTCTTAACTGACTTGCCTAGTTATTTATCCAACGGTTCTGACTTGGCATACAGGGAGTACACTGTAAGAACGGCCCATGTTCTGTTCAAAAGTGCTGAACAAATTGTTATATTGACTACGTCTGTCGTCGCTCGTTCGTTAGTCTTAATCGAAATCGCCACTGGCTTTCAGACATATGTTTGATGTTTGTCCCAGTTGGATGGGCAGGTTCGCCTCAGCACTACCACTAGACCATAGTTGTGTTCAGTAGGCATGAAACCTAAATGGAGTGAAATTGGGAGGTACTATCTGTACTTGTCCAATAAGAACAGCTTGTTTTCGTTTTTTAAACACATTTTAAAACGTTTTCTGTCGTAATGAACACGACCCAAACTTGGGCTCATCAGTGCTCCAATTTTGAGTAGATACACTCCCGCCTGGTGGATGAATGCATTGCAACAGGTCAACAAGGCATCTGTTTGGTCGACAATCTACGCTTCACTGGGCCTCTAGTAGTCGCCTCTCCCATCTGCCAGTGTGGCCTAGATGCGTCACTTTGGCGCATGTGAAATTTGGAAAGTGAAATCACCCCCGTTGCGAAGTCAAATATACTGCATGTGAGAGCTGAGAGCCAAGGGACAGCAGTTGCCCGGAACCATAGTCAAAATAGAAACGTGTTTTTGGTTTTTTTGGGTTGTTTATTTGATCCAATCCCTCCTGTTTCTGATGAGTCAGTGGGGTTGAGAATTGCCTCTGTCAGGGTCCTCACGCTTGGCCTCCCCGCGATACGACTTGGAGAACTCTCCGCCACCTCTGTGTTGCTTAATTGGTGTGACCTTTTCCCTCTCTCTTCTCTCATGTTTCTCTGTTCTCTCTCTCTCTCTCTCTCTCTCTCTCTCTGTTTTCTCTCGTCTGTCTCCCTGTCTCTCTCTCTTTTCTGGCTACAGTGAGTTTGGCCATGGGTGAAACAGCATGTCGACTAGAGTTACTACACTTATCTGCAGGCATAAAGTATCTCTCTCCGTGTGTGTGTTGGCGTGTGAATGGAAGGTTCATGACCTTGGTTAAAACATTCTGGACTCTTGATTCATCTAGTGGTCATAGTTTCCAGTCGGCCGGATTTCACAAGCTATAATCAATGCATGTAGGTTACAGGATTGTGAAAATGCAGGAAGTCATGTGGTTATGCTTATGGTGAAAATGCATGCACAGTATGTCAAACATGGAGCAAGTTACATGGTTATGGTTATGGTTAAGGTTATGGTTAAGGTTATAGCTATGGTTAAGGTTATAGCTATGGTTAAGGTTATGCTTATTATTGCAGTTTATTTTAAGTGTGCTTATTGGGTTATTATTCTCACAGATGTAATTGGTTGTGGTTATGGTTTATTTTAAAATACAGCGAGCACATGCAAATAAACACGAGACCAGTCCAATCAAATTAAATCAAGCTTTATTTATACATCACATTTCAGACATGGAATGCAACACAATGTGCTTCACAGGGGTGGAAAGAAATGAATAAAAAACAATGAAAATAAAAGCTGAAATATTTACTACACATCAAACATAAGATAAAAAAACAAAATAATAAAATAAAGAATTACTAAAAACGTATCCTTAGGAAAAGTGCAGAGAGTCTGGTCTTGGTCAGTACCCTCGCTGCAGCGTTCTGTATGTTTTAAGCTCTCTGCACTGGCTGCCTGTAAGTTTGTTCCCTGTGAGTTTACAATAGTACAGCTACAACCAGTCTGCATGTCACAGTGTATTGGGGCGGCAGCACAGCGACCTGCTTCTTTGGTAATTAATCTTTAAACACTAGGCTGATTCAAGTCCCAAATGGTTAAATTCAAATCAAATCTAATGTTATTGGTCACATACACATGTTTAGCAGATTCTAATGCGGGTGTAGCGGAAATGCTTGTCATATTTGCCTTGCTCGTGCGAGGGTTATTTTTGCAAGTTTTACTTTTCACACCATTACTCAAGTAGCACATGCTTCCAGAGATTTCCCATGATTTTTTGTGTGAATTCCTAACACTTTCTGTCACTTTCACAGACTGCTTTATATTAGTAGTTTTTTTTACAAATGTTCTTTTCTCCCTGTGGCTTCTTGCCCCAGTTATGCGTGAAGCTGTAAAGTAGGCCTACTGTGTACTATAAGAGGTGCCTGTGTGTGTTTGTGCTTGCATAAACATTACTATACCAAGTCTGAATTCTACACTTTTTTATTTTGGAATATGTAGCTATGCATGACTAGCCTGGTTAACAAAACTGACTGCTGAACTCAACCAGATTGACCGCAGTGCTCACTCTGTCTGGTTTAAGGGGCTAGTGCATGCTTGTCTGCCTTTTGCTTTTAGGAGCCGCACCAGGGGCTTATGACATCATCACACAGTGCCGTCTTGGACCATTCTCCCTGTTCTGGAACGTGAGTCACTGAGGTGCTCCAGGGTGAAGTTTCCTCAGGGCAGTGGCGACCCCTCATTCAGGGCAGGTGGGACAGGGCCCACTTTTTTAGCATTTTGTTTTTACAAAAATAAGAATAATTTTAGAGGGTTGCCTGTTTTGCATGTTATTTTGGCATTTAAAAAAAAGTTCCCAGTTGTCTTGAAAGCCCCATAAATCCAGAGAATGCCAGACTTTGATGAAGAAGTTTGATGACAAAATTTCCCCACGAAGGACCGCCGCGCCACCTTCCTGTTCAAGTGAGCACAGCACAACAAGATGAGCCCAAAAATGTATTGTATGCTGTTGCATAAATTATGTAATATGCCAGAGAGATATGTATACTGTAACTAAGAAAGTAATACTAAGTGTATGTTGAGTAGTAAGCTGTTAGTAGCCCATGTGCCTCACCCTAATAAAAACAAAATAGAAACCAAATTAGTTTAATCAAGTCAGCCATATCAGCTATGTTTTTTTAAAAGGCAGTAAATGAGGCTGAATGAACTGTTTCGCTGCCAGACAAGGCTCCGCTGATAGCCAGGTGTAGCAGTGGTAAGGTGTTGGGACTGCTGTTGGGACAGCTTTTTGTTTGTTACCGTTATAGTGCAATTCATGTATTGTTTAGTGTTGTGTTGTGTTGTGTTGAGTAGTGGCTTTGCTGGCATGCATCCCCCCAAATTAGTTTTGTTTGGCCCACCCAGATTTACATGCTCAAATCACCAATGCCTCTAGGTACAGATCTAGGATCAGCTTCTCCTCCCCAAATCCTAACCTTAACCATTATTGGGCAAGATCAGCGTCTAAGGACAACTGACGTGAGTCACTGAGGTTGCACTGCTACTGCAGCTGCATTTGAAGGAAAAATAAACACTTGAGTGACTCGATTATGCATCTTCTTTTGACAGTAAAAGGGACAGTGTAAGTGTCAAAATAGATTCAAAGTTATAGGTTGGCATGTTGGTTGAACACTTTGTGATTGATCTTTCAATCACTGGCGTGTCAAAAGTTTTTTTTCACAAAAGCTTTCAGATCACAGAAATGTGTTGTTTTTGTTTTAAAGCCAACACCTTCAGGAACACAACTCACACACAAACACAAACACCGTGAAAGGTTTGAAGCCAGGATCAGCTATAGCGGGTGTCCTGGCAGTTAAAGGACAAATTCGCTTTTTGAACCAACCCTACATTTTTTATGTAAATGAAATCTTCTAGAAGTGTCCAGAATTATTTTTTTGTGATTTCATGTGATTTTGTGAAACTTACCTCACCAGCTACGAATGTGTAAATGTGTTTTTTTTATTAAAGTAATTTAGCAGACACTCTCATGGCTCTCAGAGCAACATACATTTGTGTTCTGGTCCCCGATGGGAATCAAACCCACAGCCAAGTTCTACCAACTGAGCCATACTGCAGATAGACTTCTGCAGGCTCCTTCTGCAGTATCGGACGGTGATAAAATATGTACAAAGGCTCCCAACTACATCCTTTTAGAAACAGCAAAACTCTCAGTATAGTGATACAGGTCTTTAGATGTTGTCTAAACAAAATGTAATATATTTAGCTTTAAAACATTTCGTTGATAATAATAGTTACCAGCAGGGAATCCTTTGCCTGTCACCTTTAAGGGCATAACGGCATATGGCACCTAGAATCCCATCTAACTTGAATCAGCGGTGTGTTCCGACGGGCCCCATTACGGAATGCAATGCTCAGATAGAAATGTATTGAGTACAACAGATAGTACTGTCTGTCGGTTAGAAAGGGGGTTGTGGCTGATCTTTTCATTCGATGTGTGGTTCAGAAAACTGGATCAAATGAAGGAAGACGAGTGCGGAACTTCTCAACTCAAGCCCCTCCAAAGAATTAGAATAATATTTTCATGTTCAACACTTTACTTTACGGCACAGGAATAAGCAGTAATGGTAGTTGTTGCCTAAACACTTTTTTTATTAAATACAATACATAGTAAATGGGACATGAAGACTTTATTTTCAGTTTGACAGTTAATGATGGCTATCTCCAGGAAGTCTGTGGCTGTGTCCCAAATGACAATCCATTCCCTAAATAGTGCACTACTTCTGACAACAGCCCTACGGGCCCTGGTCTAAAGTAGTGCACTACGTAGGGAATAGGGTGCCATTTGGGACGCGCCCTGTGTGTGTTTCTAGAGGTGGATTCTGGGACTGACCTTTACAGTAGTTAGCTTGGCCTTTGTGACAAGGTGCCTTTCTTTCCACTTGACATTTCTAGAGCTGCTGTTTGTGTGTGTGTGTGTGTGTGTGTGTGTGTGCAAGTGCATATCGGGGCGGTGTGTGTGGAACAGGGGTATCTGTGTGTCGGGGTGTGTGTGTGTATCGGGGTGTGTCTCTGTGTGTGTGTTTGTGCGTGGACACGCGAGTGTGTAGGGGTGTGTGTGTAGTGCATGGCTGGCGTTGGAGGAGCTGAGAATTGTGACTGTTCACGGAGGTGACAGCAGCTTATTGTGCAGAAGGATATCAGTGTTGAAATTCCACCGCTGCCAGGGGGATGCCACTGACAGCGGCTCCATGGCAGCCACCCACTGGGCAAAAACTGGTTGAATCAGCGTTGTTTCTAAGGCATAAAAAAAAATGTGATGACGTTGAATCAACGTGGAAAACGGATTGGGTTTGCAAAACGTCATCAACATAAGGGAATTTCGTCTTTTTTTCACCCAACTTTTATCCTAAATCCAATGGTGACATTTTTTTGATGATTCCATGTTGAATTCATGTTAGTTGACAACTCAACTAAATGTGAATCAAAAATAGACATCAAACTGACGTCTGTGCCCAGTGGGCAGGCACTGGTGTGTGTGTGTTTGATGTGTGTGTTTGATGTGTGTTTGGTGTGTGTGTTTGCTTGTGAGGATATGTGTAAGTATGTATCAGCCAGTCTGAGTGAGTATGCAATAGCTTGTTGAATGACGTGTGTGTGTGTGTGTGTGTGTGTGTGTGTGTGTGTGTGTGTGTGTGTGTGTGTGTGTGTGTGTGTGTGTGTGTGTGTGTGTGTGTGTGTGTGTGTGTGTGTGTGTGTGTGTGTCCGTAATAAGCGTCTTGCCTGTTCATGCATCACTAACCGAATTAACCCAGTGAAATTAACAGCCATTCCAGACTGGAGGTTAAATACGTTTAAGATTCAAACCTCATTGTTCTCACGCAATGTCCCACTAGACCAATGACATGACAGCCAGTGTGTGTGTGTGTGTGTGTGTGTGTGTACATGCTTGACAACGCCTGTCCCTACAAGCCTTTAGCATTGCAAAGTCACAAGTCATCTAAATGTCATACAGAATGTGACACTTTCAATTTCCCTCAACTTTTTTCAAGCATGGATTTTTGTAATCTATCATCTACGAAAAAGATACACTTAGAATTTCGGAATATACTGTAAGTTCATTATCAAGTCATACAGGAAGGAAAAGCCTACAAATTGGTTGTATTACTATTGTCATATTGCAGAACGATACCATGCCAAGTTATCTCGTTATGCTCTCTGACCAATATGATGGAATCATAGATGTACAAAATGCTCGTTGTACTGTCTTGTAGACAGAGGAAGGGATGGTTTCAAATGAGCAATCTTGCATCCCTCAGTCCAAATCTCGAGCCGTTCCACCCAGAGCAGTGAAGCCTAATGGGCATGCTGAGAGAGCTTACTGACATGCTTGCTTTGGTTGTCACTAGAATACACTCTTAGAAAAAAGGGTTTCATAAGGGTGGAAAGTGGAAAGGGTTCTACATAGAACACAAAATGGTTCTACCTGGAACCAAAAAGGGTTCTTGAAAGGGTTCTCCTATTTGGACAGCTGAAGAACCTTTTTTGGGGTCTGGATACCACCCTTTTTTTCTAAGAGTGTACCAAAGCACCTGTTGACGTCAAACACCATTGGTTTGTAGATCCAGCTCAACCCCAAATGAATGTAAAAGGTAAGCACCGCAAATGTGGAAATTACATGGGGATTTCCTTATTCATTCATTTTGGATTGTGACATAGAGCTGGATCTAAAAAAACAGATCTCCTGGGACATGAACTCATCTTGACATTAGACAAAGTTGGATTTTGGAGTGAATTGTCCCTTTTAAGTCAGTTTCCTTCAGCCCTAGTCATGGAAGGCTACAGTATATGTGGGCTGCAGTCTCGACCCAGCACCAACACACCTGATTTGTGGCATGACCATGATTAGTGGATTAGCTGAATCAGTCAACTTGGGGATTTAATATTAAGTTGGAACAAAAGAGCGCACTGTCTATCTACAGCTTTCTAAGATGAGAATTGCGACGATGCAAGTCATCGTTTCATCGTTTCGTTGGTGCTTGTTGAGTGGTGGATGCCGTGTCTGCGTGCACGCAGCTGCTTTGTTGTTCCCTCTGCTGTAAAATCTTTGTTCACTTCCACTCTGAGATGTCGATGTTCAGAGGCGGGCAAGCCTGAAGTATAGCCCCCCCGGGGGAGACAGGCCCTCCAGTCGTTCTCAAAGAGCTTTCTCTGATGGAAGTTACAGCTGCAACAACAGACAACTGTGTAGTAACCATGTCATTGCATGCTTCCATTACTCCATTATATCACTCTGGTAAAAACCCAAAGTGGTAAGATATTTTTAGGCAGAGGTAAAAGTAAAAGTATTTTACTCGGTGACTCTCTATCTCTCTGAAGGCCATTTCCTTTTCCTTTTTGGGTGTTTTTATTTTTAGATGGCTGATGAAGGACTTCACCTGTTATTGGACTGCAGATTGCCCTTTTAGATGGACAATCTGGGATTGGTACATCCATTTTTGGCATCCCAGATTGTCCCTTTAAAAAACGCATTCTGCATTTCTCTAATTCTACGTGTTTCACTGTCTTTTATGCAATCGGGTGAAATAAACACTTGGGTTGTGTGGTAAATGGAGCATAAAGTATTAGCTGTATACCTCTTATCCGTGTAACATCAATTATTTCCACATACCCAATCAGCTGACTATTTAGAACGCAGACACGGCCACATAACTTAAATAAATGAAAGGGAAGCATAGAAGCCACACAGGCACATTCTTCTCTGCAGATCCTCTCAAGCTCTGTCAGGTTGGATGGGGAGCATCGCTGCACAGCTATATTCAGGTCTCTCCAAAGATGTTAGATCGGGTTCAAGTCCGGGCTCTGGCTGGGCCAGAGTTTTGGCTGTGTGCTTAGGGTCGTTGTCCTGTTGGAAGGTGAACCTTCACCCCAGTCTGAGGTACTGAGCGCACTGGAGCAGGTTTTCATCAAGGATCTCTCTGTACTTTGCTCCGTTCATCTTTCCCTCGATCCTGACTAGTCTCCCAGTCCCTTCCGCTGAAAACCATCCCCACAGCCAGGTTTCCTCCAGACGTAACGCTTGGCATTCAAGCCAAAGAGTTCAATCTTGGTTTCATCAGAACAGAGAATCTTGTTTCTAATGGTCTGAGAGTATTTAGGTGCCTTTTGGCAAACCCCAAGCGGGCTGTTATGTGCCTTTTACTGAGGTGTGGCCATAAAGGCCTGATTGGTGGAGTGCTGCAGAGATGGTTGTCCATCTGGAAGGTTCTCTCATCTCCACAGAGGAACTCTAGAGCTCTGTCAGAGTGACCATCGGTTTCTTGATCACCTCCCTGAGTCTTGGTGGTTCCAAACTTCTTCCATTTAAGAATGATGGTGGGGGGCACTGTGTTCTTGGGGACCTTCAATACTGCAGAAATGTTTTGGTATATTTCCCCAGATCTGTGCCTCGACACAATCCTGTCTCCTGTTTTTGCTGTGACATGCACTGTCAACTGTAGGACCTTTTATAGACAGTTGTGTGCCTTTCCAAATCATGTCCCATCAGTTGAATTTACCACAGGTGGACTCCAATCAAGTTGTAGAAACATCTCAAGGATGATCAATGGAAACAGGATGCACCTGAGCTCAATTTCGAGTCTCATAGCAAAGGGTCTTTCTGTTTTCGCTTTGTCATTATGTAGGTATTGTGTGTAGATAACCAATTATTTTTTTAAATTTAATCCATTTTAGAATAAGGCTGTAACGTAACAAAATGTGGAAAAAGTCAAGGAGTCTGAATACTTTCCGAAGGCACTGTAGATGCTCAACTCATCTCCGTTGAGACTACAGTACGAGTCAATGAGTCAGTAGCTCAGAAGGGCATTTCTTGACCGGAGGATGGATCTCGACATGACAGCAGGACGAGTGCGTGTCCAATTACTCCACATTATAGTATTCTGAAGCAAACAAGCAAAACTTCACAGGGACTGCAAGTAGACATTGAATAATTTGATTTTGTTGTGACTCATTTCATTATTTTTCAGTTCAATGTATTTACATATTGATGTATTTGTTTCCTTACCTTAAAGGCAGTTTATGGACAGGGTGGAGCTGCAATCTATACTTTGATTTTGTTAAAGTAGCCAAATAAATATGTAAAATAAATTAACCATCCCTTTAAGACTGAGTAAGGGAACTTGGCCCACAGTCACTGTTAGTTAAAATAATGCGTGGGAGGACTTAATTTGCGTGGCCCAGTTTCATTTAGAAGTTTGAGTACGTTTTTCACTAAAAATTTCCTCTGAGGAAATGTGGGCTACATCAACAAGTATTTGTAAAAAAATTTACTAATGTGACAAAGAGAAAAATTGTGAAATCAGTTTGTTACTTATCGTGCACATGAGAACTGCTACTTAATAAACCTAACCTGCATGGTTAACTCTCTGAAATATAGGGCTTCAAATAAATGTCATGCCCGATCATTCATGTCAAACTAACTTCAAACAAAGCTATTGAGCTACAAAATCCTTTTCAGAGATGTTTTGGAATGTAAAGCATGCCAACCAGGAAGAGCTTGGACAGTCCTGACTGCCTATCAGTCGTGATACTGTAATCAACATCACTCCTGAGGGAGGAAGAGGCGCTAGAAGACAACAAGGCTTGCGTAACAGGAACAGGATAAATGAATGATGACCATGGGGGCCTTGGGGCTAGTTCTCTGGGGAGGAGGGCTGTGGGTGAATGGCACAAACATGCCATCCTTGGTTAGGACCAGTGGAGAATGAAAGGCCAGAGCACATTGGACTGTGCTGGAGCAAATCAACGCTGGGATAGATCAAACAACCCTAGGATGGATGAGGATCACAGGATCTGTATAGTCAGTTTAGAAACTGGACTGAGCTGTACTCGCACAGTACTGTACTCCAGGTCAACTTATCTGAGCTGGAGTCCTGGGTTCCGGCAAACTCCCCAATTTGTTTTTAGCTGCATGCCAGCAAAGCAACAACACAACACAACACTAAACAATACATTCATTGCACTATAATGGTGACAAACGGTACCCACAAACTGTTAGGGCTAAAGGACATAAAGCTGTCCCAACAGCAGAGCTTTCTTTTCAGCACCATGGAGTGAATCCTTACCACTGCTACACCTGGCTGTCAGCGGAGCCTTGTCTGGCAGCGAAGCAGTTCATTCAGCGTCTATTACAGCCTTTTAAAAAATATATAGCTGATATGACTGACTTGATTAAACAAATGGGGTTTCTACTGACAATTGAGATGTACAAACTATGGCATAAGGGGACGACAAGCGTCATTTTGATAAAGACATTAATGAGCGAGCCAGGATGGACGTAGTCAATATAACTATTTGTTCAGCACTTTTGAAATGTACTGAGACAGAATTCAGAACATGGGCCATTCTTATAGTATTCTCCATGTACACCAAGTCAGAACCGTAGGATAAATAAAGGGGGCATATAAGCAGAAAATGAAAGCTCTTACAATATTCAATAATAACATTTCTCTAAAACAGGCTATAGGCTTCATATGCACCACCAAGTCAGAACAGTAGTCTAAGTTATGAGGGGGAAAGGGACCAAATTATTAGGGAGAGGCACATGGGCTACTAACAGCTCACTACACAACATACACTTAGTATTACTTTCTTAGCTACAGTATACATATCTCCCTGGCATATTACATAATTTATGCAACAGAATACAATACATTTTTGGAATCGCTTTGTTGTGCTGTGCTCACTTGAACAGGAAGGTGGTGCGGTGGTCCTTATTGTGGGAAAATTTTGTCATCAAACTTCTCTGGATTTATGGTGAAAAAAACAAGGTCGAATCATGACGTCAGGGATCTTCAGTTCCAAACTTATTTTTACAGTCAGAGCAGGTTTTTTTCAGAGTTCCCAGTTGTCTTGAACTCACTGAAGTCTGAGATTTCCCAGTTTCCAGTTTCCAGTTGTTTTGAACGCGGCAGAATCATGCTGGATTGATAGCATGGCCAATGTATTCAACCTTTTCTGGCCCATGGTGTTAAATGTTTATCGCTTTCAGCTTGGAAAAGAGACCCTTAAACCCAGACTTGGACCGCACACCCACTCCACTGAATAGCAGGCTAGTGATTGCTTTAAAACTTCTGCAGTTGGCCACTGATTCCATCCAAACCACTCATTGCTGAATTTACGATTTCTAACTTGTTGTGTAATGTTTATGTCCAATGCGTTGTATCTGTAATTTCTCTTCATTATTTCTCTTCATATGACAAGGATTAAAAAGGATTTGCCAGTAGATTGTCGACTTGATTCATGATGATGACTGCTTGTCTAGCTTGCTAGTTAAGTGTGATGTTGACATGATCAGTCCAATCGAAGCTACGGTGGATATAACGTGATTTGACGTCATTTTATTTGTGGCCAATGACCTTGAGACTTCTTGGATGGGTACTTCTAATGTATCTCTATGGCAGCACCCAAGGGGCTTGAATTTTCAAGCTTTCCCCGTAGATTCTGTGGTGACGTAGTTTCCCAATGAGTGACAGAACCCTGAGCCAATCACGGCACAATTAGAGAACATTACCAACCCCTACGCTCCGTATTTTCCGCTGGCTGCCCCACCACCACAGAAAGCCCTGAGCTGAAACACCTGCATTTTGGAGCTTTTTTTTTTTTTTACATTGTTTGCAAACTGATATGTGCAAACTGATATGGCAAATAAATACATATATTTTTATTTTTAGCTTAACAGGTGGGGCTCAAAACCCACCTGCCCTGAATGACGAGTCGCCACTGCCTGCCGTTAACATGCGTCCTTCGTCCTGATCTTGACTGTTTACACATATAAGATCTGATCACAATCAGATCACTATGCGTCTTTTAATCGTCTAAAAGTGTGGACACAACCAGAATGTGGACAAGAGCTTCATGTTAGAACCGGGCTTCTGATCATGACCAATCATTGATTTCAAAGTGACTTAAAACCAAGTTATTAAGCTACAAAATACATTTGGGAAACACTTTATTTGGATAGACCATATGTAGAAGCTCTACAGACTATCTACAGACTATCAGTAACTATCAACTAACTATCTACTAACCCTAACCCATATCCTAACCTTAAACTGAACCTTAACCCTAACCTTAGCTGGCTGTTGCTTATCAACACATAGTTTGTTGATATATGACCTTCTGAAGAGCATCTACAGATGGACTTAACGGACTTTCCAAATAAAGTGTGACCAAAATGTAAAGCATGCCAACCAGGGGATACTGCAAAGAAAGAGCTAGGACAGTCCTGACTTCCTGTTCTGACTTCCTATCAGTCTTGATACTGTAAACAACCTCCCACCTGAGGGAGGAAGAGGAGCTTGAAGGCAACAACGCTTGCATAACAGGATAAATTAAGAACATGTGAGCCTAGGGGCAAGTACTCTGGGGAGGAGGGCTGTGTGAGCCTAGGGGCAAGTTCTCTGGGGAGGAGGGCTGTGTGAGCCTAGGGGCAAGTTCTCTGGGGAGGAGGGCTGTGTGAGCCTAGGGGCAAGTTCTCTGGGGAGGAGGGCTGTGTGAGCCTAGGGGCAAGTTCTCTGGGGAGGAGGGCTGTGTGAGCCTAGGGGCAAGTTCTCTGGGGAGGAGGGCTGTGTGAGCCTAGGGGCAAGTTCTCTGGGGAGGAGGGCTGTGTGAGCCTAGGGGCAAGTTCTCTGGGGAGGAGGGCTGTGTGAGCCTAGGGGCAAGTTCTCTGGGGAGGAGGGCTGTGTGAGCCTAGGGGCAAGTTCTCTGGGGAGGAGGGCTGTGTGAGCCTAGGGGCAAGTTCTCTGGGGAGGAGGGCTGTGTGAGCCTAGGGGCAAGTTCTCTGGAGAGGATAACAGGTTCAACCACAAAGACCAGGGAGGTTTACCAAAGAAGGGCACCTATTGGTAGATGGGTAAAAAACAGACATTGAATATCCCTTTTTCGGCTATTTCAGCCACACCCGTTGCTGACAGGTGTATAAAATCGAGCACACCGCCAAGCAATCTCCATAGACAAACATTAGCAGTAGAATGGCCTTACTGAAGGTCTCTTTCAACTTGGATGCCACCTTTCCAACAAGTCAGTATGTCAAATGTCTGCCCTGCTAGAGCTAACCCGGTTAACTGTAAGTGCTGTTATTGTGAAGTGGAAAGGTCTAGGAACAACAACGGCTCAGCTGCGAAATGGTAGGCCACACAAGCTCACAGAACGGGACCGGCGAGTGCTGAAGCGCATGCTAACAATCGTCTGTCCTCGGTTGCAACACTCGCTACCGAGTTCCAATCTGCCTCTGGATGCTTCATGAAATGGGTTTCCATGGCCGAGCAACAAGCCTAAGAACACAATGCGCAATGCCAATCATCGGCTGGAGTGTTGTAAAGCTCACCGCTGTTGGACTCTGGAGCAGTGGAAATGCTTTCTCTGTGATGGCAGTCCGACGGACCAATCTGGGTTTGGCGGATGTCAGAACGCTACCTGCCCGAATGGATAGTGTCAACTGTAAAGTTTGGTGGTCTGGGGCTGTTTTTTATCATTTTATAATTTTCAGTGAAGGGAAATCTTAACGCTACGGCATACAAAGACATTCCAGACGATTCTGTGCTTCCAACTTTGTGGCAACAGTTTGGGGAAGGCCCTTTCCTGTTTCAGCATGACAATGTCCCCATGCACAAAGCGAGGTCCATACAGAAACGGTTTGTCAGGGCTCGGTGATGAAGAACTTGACTGGCCTGCACAGAGCCTAGACCTCAACCCCATCGAACACCTTTGATATGAATTGGATTGCCGACTGCGGGCCAGGCCTAAAAGTCCCTGCAGCAATGTTCCAACATCTAGTGGAAAGCCTTCCCAGAAGAGTGGAGGCTGTTATAGCAGCAAAGGGGGGACCAACTCCATCTTAAAGCACTTGATTTTGGAATTACACGTTCGACAAGCAGGTGTCCACATACTTTTGGCCATGTAGTGTAGTATATTGTATTATAATGTTTTACAAATGTTAGAATTTGTCTTCCACTAAACTATTTTGTGTAGATCGTTAACAAACAAATAGAATTAATACATTTTTTAATCCCAATTTGTAACACAACAAAATGTGGAAAAGGTCAAGGGTTGTGAATACTTTCTGAAGGCTCTGTATGTCTTACATTCGCATCAACAGTGAGTTTATAGAAGGTCCAGGTTGTCCCTCTGTGTCAGTCTGTTTTATTCCGTTTGGTGCTTTAATGAACTGCGAGGCGCACTGTTTTTATTTCATACTCCGTCCAAAACAGAGGTTGCATCCCTAATGGCACCCTGTTCCATACATAGTGCACTACTTTTGACATTCACATTTTAGTCATTTAGCAGACGCCCTTAACCAGAGCGTCAAAAGTAGTGCACTATATAAGGAATATGGTGCCATTTGGGACGCAGAGCCAGAGGCACGGTGTGTGTGATGGCGAGTAGCCGATTCCCACGATGCAGTGGGGTACCCGGTGATGAACTGTTGATGAGACATTCCACAGCAGGGGAGGTGCAAAAGGGGAGGCTGCGATACGTAATTAGATCACAGTGCCGATTGGACCAGAAGTGGGCGTAGCTGACAGGAATGCAGGTAAGAAAAGTGAAACAATTTCAATTAACGAATCAACTCCCAAAATGGCAAACAGAAACAACATTGTAAAGCATTAAGAACATATGAGATCTCATCCCTGACTAAAACCCACTCACTTTATACTGGGGGCAGACATGTATCATTGAAAAACATCTTTGGTTGTCATTGCACAGCAGGAACGAACGAGCACAGAGTGTGTGGTGGCGGTGGCAAGAGGTGAAGGCAATTCCCAGAATGCAATGGGGCGCACGATGAGGGGCAGTTGATGAGAGACAGGGGGCTGCCATAGAGATGCTAGGTAAAGGGGATCAGATCTCAACTCCAGTGAGCTGGAACGTAGGGAACGTGTAGCATGAGTGCGTACGTATGAGAGTAGACAGATCGTATACTGATCCTCTCTTCAAGGGCCACGACAGTGTCCTGGCTTTGGCTTTGGCTATATCTATTTTCAGAAATGTTGGAAAATGAGCTTTTATTGTTAAAAAATCGTATGAAAGCGATTGGTGTGTTTTTTCACTATCTAATCATGGTATGGGGTTGTTTAAATGACAGACATGTATTTGTTTGAAATCCATCACTTGGTGGTTTAATTTCAGTGAGAGAAATAATGTTTTATGCAAAACACTGCAGTATATATCCGCCTCACTCCCAGAGAAATAAGTAGTACTGCTAGGTTTTACACAGTCAAATGAAACAAATAACTTATGTTTTTATAAAGAACTGTAGAAATTATACATTTGTGACGTCAATATTTAATACAGTAATATTAGATCTGTACGTAAAACATTTACATTTTTAGTAAGTTAGGAGATGGTCTTCTCCAGAGCGACTTACAGTTAGTGCATTGATTTTAAGATAGCTAGGTGAGACAACCACATATCACCATCAAATATACAGTATGCAAACATGCCATATATAAAATAAATAAAAAAACACATAAAAAACATGAGAACAGTAATATTTTACACACACATGAAGGTACCCATAAGCTCTTTTTGTGAAAAAACAACTGTTGAAAATTGATGGATATAGCGTTTTGGAAATAAACTCTTCATATATGAAAACGGCGCATTTCTAAGTAAAAAAATAAATAATAATAAGACGTAAAAGAGTTCCACCCTGACAACAACAAAAGTGAAAAATGTTTAAAAACAGTGATTTTCAAACACTATGAAATTCGTGGTGTCGTGGAGAGCAAGAAATGACCCTCCCTGGGGATGGAAACTCATTGCAAGTTTTTGAAAGTCACAAGTTAATTCTACCCTGTGATGTCACAGACCCTGTGATGTCACATACCCTGTGATGTCACAGACCCTGTGATGTCACAAACCCTGTGATGTCACAGACCCTGTGATATCACAGAGAAGCATTTTTAAAAAATAATAATTTTGTTTGACCTTTCTCCTCATCTTTCAAACCACAGATCATATAAACACACAGTTTTAACATATGTAGACACTGGTGTGGTGCTGGAGATGATGAATACCAGGTTGAAAAGTGGCAGAAATGCCCTTTAAGTGATACATGAAATGTATTAACTGGCCAGAGGCAGCACACACGTCTTCGTCTCTTAGGCCCATGACCTAAATCATATAAAAAGAAATACATATAGAACAACTGTGTTTTATTGCTCATTTCTTTGGCGTGTTGATTGTCATTCCAAGACGCAGGTGTAAAAAAACAAAGTCTGAACACAAAGTTAACTTCACTGTAATACGACTAAATGTAAAACCGGAGGAACACATGGCTTTTCTGTTCAATTACAATTGATAGAGTAGAATTACAATGTATCCCCACACACAGAGTAGGGGACCACAAGCCAGTCCCTGAAGGCCTTCCTCACTCAAGAACACTCCGTTCTAAATTACAGTCTTTCACCAGAGGCTCAATCCAATTGAAATGATTAAGATATCACGTTTTCAAGTGCCCACCACAAAACTACTCGATATCTGGCAATTCAGAAAACGCGGCTGCATCCCAATTGACACCCTACAGCCTATTAAGTGCTCTACTTTTGACCAGGACCCATTGGACTCTGGCAAAAGTAATGCACTACAGGGAATAGGGTGCCATTTGGGACACAGCCCACTTGTGTGTTGCATCAAAAAACACCAGATGGTCATGTATTATCGAACCATGAAAAGTGATCAAAACAACACAGCCAAAGTGCTTGGGGCTGGTCTAGTGGTAGTGCTACCCATTCCAGACCATGCATGTCCCCCCCTGGTGAAGTCAGTCTGAATCCCCAATTGGCAACTTTCATTTCTGTCATTCCTCCTCTCCTTGACCCATGCCGTCTGTTGCAAATAAAAAAAACGAAACAAAAACACGGCCATATTGATGAGAGGAGACCTTGTTTTACAGAGATTTTGCTATTTGAAATGAGAATTTGCAAGTCAATTCAAACAATGATTTCAAAAGACCTCGTGAAATAATTATGAATTAAAATGTGTCTCCAGAATTGACTATAGAGAATGGAATTGACCCACACCTTGGCCAATTACGGAAAAAGTTATTCCACCTTTTGACCTAGGTTTGGTATAAAGTGCAATTTTGTCAAACTTTGCCTCAAATGGTTGAATGATGTTGCAGCACAGCTACGGTGCATGCCATCTCTTTAACACCGCAGCTTCAGTTTGTTAATATGATCTCACACAGTCACACCTCCAACTTACACTTCATGGCACACCTCTAGTCACACCAGGTTGTGTTCTTCATACACACACACACACACACAGGTACTAACACCCCGACCGAGGGCTGCCATGGTAACCTAAAGATAATTCACTTCTTACAAAGGTGTTAGCAAAGCGGAAGGTGAGGTGATAGGAACCAATTATCTATAATGGGGTATTTCATTGACGTTGTCTGAAGGTTGGAATGAGACTACCAGAGAATATCTCATGGCTCTCGGTGGATTATAACAGGGCAGATGTTTGGGCCCATTGCCTACTCACTTACATTTCTTCATTTACTCCACTTCCTCAAAGCAGTGACAGGGACTACAGTGACTACAGTGACAGGGACTATAGTGACTACAGTGACAGGGACTATAGTGACTACAGTGACAGGGACTATAGTGACTACAGTGACAGGGACTATAGTGACTACAGTGACAGGGACTACAGTGACTACAGTGACAGGGACTATAGTGACTACAGTGACAGGGACTATAGTGACTACAGTGACAGGGACTATAGTGACTACAGTGACAGGGACTATAGTGACAGGGACTACAGTGACTACAGTGACAGGGACTATAGTGACTACAGTGACAGGGACTATAGTGACTACAGTGACAGGGACTATAGTGACAGGGACTACAGTGACTACAGTGACAGGGACTATAGTGACTATAGTGACAGGGACTATAGTGACTACAGTGACAGGGACTATAGTGACAGGGACTACAGTGACTACAGTGACAGGGACTATAGTGACTACAGTGACAGGGACTATAGTGACTACAGTGACAGGGACTATAGTGACAGGGACTACAGTGACTACAGTGACAGGGACTATAGTGACTATAGTGACAGGGACTATAGTGACTACAGTGACAGGGACTATAGTGACAGGGACTACAGTGACTACAGTGACAGGGACTATAGTGACTATAGTGACAGGGACTATAGTGACAGGGACTACAGTGACTACAGTGACAGGGACTATAGTGACTACAGTGACAGGGACTATAGTGACAGGGACTATAGTGACAGGGACTACAGTGACTACAGTGACAGGGACTATAGTGACAGGGACTACAGTGACAGGGACTACAGTGACAGGGACTATAGTGACAGGGACTACAGTGACAGGGACTACAGTGACAGGGACTACAGTGACAGGGACTATAGTGACTACAGTGACAGGGACTACAGTGACTATAGTGACAGGGACTATAGTGACTACAGTGACAGGGACTATAGTGACTACAGTGACAGGGACTATAGTGACAGGGACTACAGTGACTACAGTGACAGGGACTATAGTGACTATAGTGACAGGGACTATAGTGACTACAGTGACAGGGACTATAGTGACAGGGACTATAGTGACTACAGTGACAGGGACTATAGTGACTACAGTGACAGGGACTATAGTGACTACAGTGACAGGGACTATAGTGACAGGGACTACAGTGACTACAGTGACAGGGACTATAGTGACTATAGTGACAGGGACTATAGTGACTACAGTGACAGGGACTATAGTGACAGGGACTACAGTGACTACAGTGACAGGGACTATAGTGACTATAGTGACAGGGACTATAGTGACAGGGACTACAGTGACTACAGTGACAGGGACTATAGTGACTACAGTGACAGGGACTATAGTGACAGGGACTATAGTGACAGGGACTACAGTGACTACAGTGACAGGGACTATAGTGACAGGGACTACAGTGACAGGGACTACAGTGACAGGGACTATAGTGACAGGGACTACAGTGACAGGGACTACAGTGACAGGGACTACAGTGACAGGGACTATAGTGACTACAGTGACAGGGACTACAGTGACTATAGTGACAGGGACTATAGTGACTACAGTGACAGGGACTATAGTGACTATAGTGACAGGGACTATAGTGACAGGGACTACAGTGACTACAGTGACAAGGACTATAGTGACTATAGTGACAGGGACTATAGTGACTACAGTGACAGGGACTATAGTGACAGGGACTACAGTGACTACAGTGACAGGGACTATAGTGACTATAGTGACAGGGACTATAGTGACAGGGACTACAGTGACTACAGTGACAGGGACTATAGTGACTACAGTGACAGGGACTATAGTGACAGGGACTATAGTGACAGGGACTACAGTGACTACAGTGACAGGGACTATAGTGACAGGGACTACAGTGACAGGGACTACAGTGACAGGGACTATAGTGACAGGGACTACAGTGACAGGGACTACAGTGACAGGGACTATAGTGACAGGGACTACAGTGACAGGGACTACAGTGACAGGGACTACAGTGACAGGGACTATAGTGACAGGGACTACATTGACAGGGACTACAGTGACAGGGACTACAGTGACAGGGACTATAGTGACAGGGACTACATTGACAGGGACTATAGTGACAGGGACTACAGTGACAGGGACTACAGTGTGTTGGGACAATGGGCTCTTTTGCCATCTCTTCATGTAAACAGTGTTGATTACAGTTTATTGATTGCTTGAGCACATTTGTCCAAAACAGAAATCACTTTTTCAAAACAATCAACACAAAGCCCCAAACTGTTGTTTTTATAACAAAATGACACATTTAATTAGCAATATGCAAACATTAAATACATGACACAAAAACGTATCTAATGAAAAGTTTTTTCAATCAATCATTACACACTGACCCAATAAATACTCACTTCAACTAACAATATATCCTAACATGGTTATCCCTCTTTCATATGTACATACTAAATACAACTATCAATATCTCCTAACATGGTTATCCCTCTTTGATATGTACATACTAACTACAACTATCAATATCTCCTAACATGGTTATCCCTCTTTGATATGTAAATACTAACTACAACTATCAATATCTCCTAACATGGTTATCCCTCTTTGATATGTAAATACTAACTACAACTATCAATATCTCCTAACATGGTTATCCCTCTTTGATATGTAAATACTAACTACAACTATCAATATATCCTAACATGGTTATCCCTCTTTGATATGTAAATACTAACTACAACTATCAATATCTCCTAACATGGTTATCCCTCTTTGATATGTAAATACTAACTACAACTATCAATATCTCCTAACATGGCTATCCCTCTTTGATATGTAAATACTAACTACAACTATCAATATCTCCTAACATGGTTATCCCTCTTTGATATGTAAATACTAACTACAACTATCAATATATTCTAACATGGTTATCTCACTTTGATATGTACATACTAAATACTAACTACAACTATCAATATATCCTAACATGGTTATCTCACTTTGATATGTACATACTAAATACTAACTACAACTATCAATATCTCCTAACATGGTTATCCCTCTTTGATATGTAAATACTAACTACAACTATCAATATGTCCTAACATGGTTATCCCTCTTTGATATGTAAATACTAACTACAACTATCAATATATCCTAACATGGTTATCCCTCTTTGATATGTACATACTAACTACAACTATCAATATCTCCTAACATGGTTATCCCTCTTTGATATGTACATACTAACTACAACTATCAATATATTCTAACATGGTTATCTCACTTTGATATGTACATACTAAATACTAACTACAACTATCAATATATCCTAACATGGTTATCCCTTTTTGATATGTACATACTAACTACAACTATCAATATATCCTAACATGGTTATCCCTCTTTGATATGTAAATACTAACTACAACTATCAATATATTCTAACATGGTTATCCCTCTTTGATATGTACATACTAACTACAACTATCAATATATTCTAACATGGTTATCCCTCTTTGATATGTACATACTAACTACAACTATCAATATCTCCTAACATGGTTATCCCTCTTTGATATGTAAATACTAACTACAACTATCAATATCTCCTAACATGGTTATCCCTCTTTGATATGTAAATACTAACTACAACTATCAATATCTCCTAACATGGTTATCCCTCTTTGATATGTAAATACTAACTACAACTATCAATATCTCCTAACATGGTTATCCCTCTTTGATATGTAAATACTAACTACAACTATCAATATCTCCTAACATGGTTATCTCACTTTTACATTTCTTGGCCCTTGGTTGATACTATAATTATAGTATGCACCATAAGAGGCAAGTAAACATATTATCACAGCATGGGCTGTATTCTTTTTATCTACAATTATTTTTTTAAATATGACCAGAGCAGAAAGAATGTCACTCAATAGTATGAATATCAGTCCTTGTTAACTGAGAGCTGAACTGTCTTCCTCTATGGGCCCCTCCTTTGTCCTTGTTAACTGAGAGCTGAATTGTCTTCCTCTATGGGCCCCTCCTTTGTCCTTGTTAACTGAGAGCTGAACTGTCTTCCTCTATGGGCCCCTCCTTTTTCCTTGTTAACTGAGAGCTGAACTGTCTTCCTCTATGGGCCCCTCCTTTTTCCTTGTTAACTGAGAGCTGAACTGTCTTCCTCTATGGGTCCCTCCTTTTTCCTTGTTAACTGAGAGCTGAACTGTCTTCCTCTATGGGCCCCTCCTTTTTCCTTGTTAACTGAGAGCTGAACTGTCTTCCTCTATGGGCCCCTCCTTTTTCCTTGTTAACTGAGAGCTGAACTGTCTTCCTCTATGGGTCCCTCCTTTTTCCTTGTTAACTGAGAGCTGAACTGTCTTCCTCTATGGGCACCTCCTTTTTCCTTGTTAACTGAGAGCTGAACTGTCTTCCTCTATGGGCCCCTCCTTTGTCCTTGTTAACTGAGAGCTGAACTGTCTTCCTCTATGGGCCCCTCCTTTGTCCTTGTTAACTGAGAGCTGAACTGTCTTCCTCTATGGGCCCCTCCTTTGTCCTTGTTAACTGAGAGCTGAACTGTCTTCCTCTATGGGTCCCTCCTTTGTCCTTGTTAACTGAGAGCTGAACTGTCTTCCTCTATGGGCACCTCCTTTTTCCTTGCTTTCGGCGTCTTACTTGGTCCATTCATGCAAACAGAAACTCATAGGTGACCTCTTTTACGCATGACTAAGAACTGATTGCTGATTTAACAATTGTGCAAAGACGTTTTTGCACACGTGCAGAAGAGGTTCAGTAATTTGTATCAGCTGTCCCTGTCAAATAAACAATTGTGCAAAAATATAGTTTGAATTTGGTTTCCTGATTATCTGGGGGTCATTAAAGAGCCTGTACCACTTCTGAAATTAGTTTTGGATACCCATTGAAAATAACCAGGGCTGTGTTCAGTAGCAAACCATTTTCTAATGGACAACAGAAATCTGTGTTTCTTGTTGGTTCAAATACCTCCTCAATTAACTAAATGTGTATCTATTTGTCCTGTTTTGTACTCTCTCTCAGGCAAATATTATGAAATACAGTATATTGTGTCTATGATACGACCCGATAATACAAAATACAGTATATGGTGTCTATAATACGACCCGATAATATGAAATACAGTATTGGTGTCTATAATACGACCCGATAATACAAAATACAGTATATGGTGTCTATAATACGACCCGATAATATGAAATACAGTATATGGTGTCTATAATACGACCCGATAATACGAAATACAGTATATGATGTCTATGATACGACCCGATAATACGAAATACAGTATATGATGTCTATGATACGACCCGATAATATGAAATACAGTATATGATGTCTATGATACGACCCGATAATACGAAATACCGTATATGATGTCTATAATACGACCCGATAATACAAAATACCGTATATGATGTCTATAATACGACCCGATAATACAAAATACAGTATATGGTATCTATGATACGACCCGATAATACAAAATACAGTATATGGTGTCTATAATACGACCCGATAATACAAAATACAGTATATGGTGTCTATAATACGAGTGGCCCAGCCAGAGCCAGGACTTGAACCCGATCGAACATCTCTGGAGAGACCTGAATATAGCTGTGCAGCGACGCTCCCCATCCAACCTGAGAGAGCTTGAGAGGATCTGCAGAGAACAATGGGAGAAACTCCCCAAATACAGGTGTACCAAGCTTGAGGCGTCATACCCAAGAAGACTGGAGGCTGTAAACGCTGCCAAAGGTGCTTCAACATTTGCAAAAATGTCTAAAAACCAGTTTTTGCTTTGTCATTATGGGGTATTGTGTGTAGATTGATGTGAAGAAAAGAAACAATTTAATCCATTTTAGAATAAGGCTGTAACATAAAAAGATGTGGAAAAAGTCAAGGATCTGAATACTTTCCGAATGCACTCCACTCTCTAACACGCTGCATATGTAACAACCCTCATATCATTTGGGTTGCAGTATGTCTGTGTGACGTTCTCACTGGTGGCCCAACGGCACAGAGCACGCCAGTCATGATAGTTGTTTTATTGCCTGCGGCCATTTGATTTCCTGCAGTGTCACCCTCCTCGCCCGCTTTAGATTACGAGGCCAATGTTTCCGCGTGAGCGAGCGACACCCAGGCCGCGCACCAGAATGAGATGTGCTTAAAAAAAAACACTATGCATAAATATGGAATTACACACAGAATATACAGTATATCCCATGTTTCATGAGCTGAAATAAAAAATCCCAGAGATGTTCCATACGCACAAAAGGCTTATTTCTTGGTTTACTCCTTCGCCAAGATAATCTGTACACCTGACAGGTGTAGCATATCAAGAAGCTGAGTAAACAGCATGATCATTACACAGGTGCACCTTGTGCTGGGGACAATAAAAGGCCACTCTAAAATGTGCAGTTTTGTCACTCAACACAATGCCACAATGCTTGGGGTTTGATCTGGGAGATAAGAGTGCAGCTTCTCTCTTAGCTATCTCTCTCTACTCTGGCTCTTCCTGCCAGAAGCCACACCTCATTTTTAATTAGTGAAGCACAGGTGTTCTGCATTAGGTCAGGGAACCTGCTTAATATTTACACAGAATCAGTTAACAAGCAGTATTCAACCTCTACCATTTCAATCCCTTTTCATCCGTCAAGTTCATTTGGATTACTGGTCTCAAGGGAAGTGAAATGATCATAGACTGTGCTGGTGTCTGGTCAAATGTCCTTGCAGCCCACTCTGGACCCCATATTACCTCTAGAGGTTCTGATCCCAGGTCTGCCAGTAGTTTCTGCTTTTTACCTTACATCCATATTACCCCTAGAGGTTCTGATCCCAGGTCTGCCTGTAGTTTCTGCTTTTTACCTTACATCCATATTACCACTAGAGGTTCTGATCCCAGGTTTGCCTGTAGTTTCTGCTTTTTACCTTACATCCATATTACCCCTAGAGGTTCTGATCCCAGGTCTGCCTGTAGTTTCTGCTTTTTACCTTACATCCATATTACCCCTAGAGGTTCTGATCCCAGGTCTGCCTGTAGTTTCTGCTTTTTACCTTACATCCATATTACCCCTAGAGGTTCTGATCCCAGGTCTGCCTGTAGTTTCTGCTTTTTTACCTTATATTTCCTCTTTCATTCATCTCCCTATCTTCACCTCTCTCTGAAAAACAACAACAAAAATTATTGAAGACCTTTGGGTCGACAGTATTTAGATCCTTGAGATCCAGGTTCAGATAACGGCGTGTTTTCCTTCATAACACTACTACTAAAAGCAATCTATCCATAATTCATCATCTCCATTGGAACTTTGGACGCAGGGAACAGTTGTTTTTGTTAGGTACTGAGAGAGAGGAGTGTGTAGAGGTTGTCAGTGGGTCGCCCAAATAGCTCAGAAGAGCTTATTTAGTATGACTCACTGTTCCACAACAGTAAACACAGCCGCCATCCACTTAGCTGGGGCCCTGAACCCTCCCTGGTTGTAGTTATTCCTCTGATGGAGGGAGGAGGGAAGTTGAACTCAACTAGTGAACACCATGTCAGGAAGAGGAGAAGAGGCAATTCACTTGAACTCAACTAGTGAACACCATGTCTGCATACGGGCAGTAAGCCATGGTCCACCCTCCCTATCTCCCACAGTGATAAGCCAAACTAAGCCTTACCATCAAGGCTCTCAGTTCTGGCCGCTTTGGGCAGAAATGGGTCCGGCTGGGATATACTTAAATTTACATATTTTTAATGCTGCACGAGCGTTTCGGGTATGAGCCCTTCTTCAGCGTTCAAAGCAATGGCAATCAATGGCACAACAACAATGCCACACAGGTGGGCATAATTTCAAATTCACAGTCAGTATTGGCCCAAACAAGAGATCCAGCAGAAGGCGCTGTGGGGGAAATCCAATACAGATAGACACACAATACAAATACATTATGATGTCATTACCTATTTATAACCTTCTACCAAAAAAATTACTACAAATAAGAAGAAAAATAACATTCCTCACTAAGGCCTGCTGGGGCAAGAGTGCCCAAGCAGTCTATCCAATATGTGTTTCTTTGGAGAAGTAATTTATCCCTATCTCCCCTCCTATGTGGCGCCGTCACCAATTCAATACCTGTATTAACGTAAGGCACTTAGTTCATGGTTATGGCTATTGAAATGCCTGGCAACAGGTGATTTTTCAACATGGTTGCGAATGGAGCTCTTATGCTCACATATCGTTGTCTTAAGGTCACGTTTGGTCTGACCCACATAATAAACGTTACAGGAGCACTTAAGGAGATATACAACATATTTTGCGTTACAAGTTATTCTACCTCTAACCTGTATCCTCTCGAATGGGATTGGATAAGAGCGTTCCCTCTGATCGTGGCATAACAGCGGACACGGTTGTGACAAGGGTAATTGCCGTCAGGAATGATAGACAGAAAATGTGCTGCTTTTTTCGGACCTTGCTAAACAATCCCGTAAATTTGAGGGTCTCTTATAGCAAAACCTCGGGGGGTGATTCAAACGCTTTACCAAAGCTGGGGTCACTGTGTAATATTGTGCCAATGTCTATTACCCACTTCCTGGATCGACCTTCTAATGGGACACCGAAGTTGCAGAGGGAGGAGTGGGATTCCTTTGATGTGGCTGCAATAATGCATTCCGCTCAGTTTGTCTTAATCTCTCAAGGCAATTGTCCAATAACTCTTCTTTATACCCTCTTGTTTTGAATCGTTCACATAGAAGGTGAATCGTTCACATAGAAGGTGAATCGTTCACATAGAAGGTGAATCGTTCACATAGAAACTGGTTGAATTTTCCACGCCATAAAAGAAATAGAAAATCAATATGATGACGTTGAATTAACGTGGAAAACCGATTGAATTTGCAATCAATGTCTTTTTTTCAACCAACTTTTAACCTAAATCCAATGACAGGGTGAATTTGTTTTGGTTCATTTTACGTCGAACTCACGTTAGTTGACAACTCAACCGAATCTAAATGAACTAGACGTTTAACTGTCTGCGCCCGGTGGGTCGTTTTCCGCGCAGAGACGCCTTTGCACCACTTTCTGTAAATCTACACATTTAAAGTGACAGGATGAGAAGTGGAAGCACTGGCAGGTGAACTCCTCAGTGAACATTGGTGAGAAGGAACTTGTGCTTTATAAGTTCTGGACGGGAAGAGTGGCTGACCAACACGTCGACTGCTTCCTGGAGATACACTGCACCGTTCTACAGCCGTCTGTAAAGCCTGTAGATAAGCACGGTATCTGGTACGGCGTGAGAAAGCCCAGGGTGAACTTGAAGAGGGGAAGGACGGGAGAGCAGTTAGAGTTGCCGAACGCGATCGCCTTAGGGCCCCTACAGTGGTAGGGTTTTCTACCCCGGAACGGGTCCTACGCTGCTTCATCACGCCAAGGAATGCACAATCCCAATCATCAACCAATGGGAGATGCTTGTTTTTTGAATTCCTTAAAAACAATTCTCCATCCTTTTTGTTTTATGGAATGCAAATGTAATGTTTTGTATTGCACCTCTTTTTATCTCCAAAACGAGCGAAATATAAACCAAAAAATAAAGCCTATTGAATATCCAATCAATATATTTTTAACACAAAAAGCAACAAGACATGAGATTATGTAAAATAACTGTCTGTATCTCATGAAAGAGAAAATAATCAGAGAGCTGTGCTTTTAACGCTGATCTTGTTAAAATCAGTCATATAGAGTCATTCAGGCCCACAGCCTTCAGGGGAAATCGTGAGTTGTACTCTGCCCCCCCCACCTCATCCCTACATCCGTCTACCTAAGAGAGAGAGAGAGAGAGAGAGAGAGAGAGAGAGAGAGAGAGAGAGAGAGAGAGAGAGAGAGAGACAGAGACACAGAGAGAGAGAGAGAAAGAGAAAGAGAAAGAGAAAGAGAAAGAGAAAGAGAAAGAGAGAGACAGAGACAGAAAGAGAGAGACAGAGACAGACAGAGACAGACAGAGAGAGACAGAGAGAGAGAGAGAGAGAGAGAGAGAGAGAGAGAGAGAGAGAGAGAGAGAGAGAGAGAGAGAGAGAGAGAGAGAGAGAGAGAGAGAGAGAGACAGAGAGAGAGAGCGACAGAGAGAGAGAGAGAGAGAGAGAGACAGAAATAAGACGCTTGGCTAAAATAACAAAGCAAACGGTAGAGCGGGCGGAAAGGAAAGGGGGGGTTACATGTACATTCCAAATGGCACCCTATTCCCTATATACTTTTGAACAGAGGACCCTGGTTAAAAGCAGCGCGCTATATAAGGAATGGGGTGAAATTTGGGATGCAGCCTACATATCCGCTGTCTTCCTCTGAAAGGGAGACACAGTAAAGGTTTTAATGGTGGAGTTATTCGGACAGTGTTGTTTGTGATGGCCCCCAAGCACCCCGATCTCGAAATAGACAGTGTGACCTCTATTGTCTGGTTCTAGCTGCAACTTCTATCGGTGACGTGAGTCGGACCGGCTGGGCGAAATGCGGGTCTCTTGGGCAACACAAGAATGTCTTAGCCCTCTGAGCTAAAGCCTAGTCATTAGCTTGGGGAGCTAACATGAGCCTTCAGGTAAATTAAGATGGTCATTTTCGACTGCACATTGGAAATGTTGACTAGGATGCTTTTTATTTACCACGTTAGTTATCACTGCTACCTTCTTAATTGAGGAGCGAGGCTGCTGCTACCTTAGCAACTAGGAATTGTCTATATTTTTTTGGTACCGTATGTTGTTGTTCGCTGTCTGCTACCATTCTTTTACAAGTCTGTATGTTGGTCTACTTAACCTTGTGAAATGAAATACGGATAATTGTCTCGACATAATAGGTGTTCCAGAGGGTTGGGAATATTTTTAAATGGGTTTGTGTGTGTGTGTGTGTGTGTGTGTGTGTGTGTGTGTGTGTGTGTGTGTGTGTGTGCTGTATCTTTAATTACATTGGATTTTCAAAAATAACTCCTGTTGCCTGCTGCTGCCTGAAGCCTCAGCCAATCTGTCGGCAAACAAGCAACCGTGATTGACTTCAATTGCCGGAAAACGCTGTAGTTTCATTTACACCTGCGAATTTCCATTGTCCTGTTTTCCTTGCATTGTTGCGGGAGGCATTTGCAATATCGTGTGAAACCTGAGGTCGTTTTCTATCATACGACTGTCTAACAAGGTAGAATTGTTGTCCTGCTGTTCCATATGACAAGGGAGATACTGTAGATAAGATAAGAGGCGTTTCAGGAAGAAAATCATTATATTACAAGAGAATCATTTCCATGCACCTGTCTTTGATTCTCATCATCTAAAACACATACAAAAAACACTAGCCATTCTTGCTCTTCTACTCAGCCAACAGCAAGTCTCAATTCTTAGCTCAACAATTTAATGTATGAATACGCCGAGTCTACTCTTCACAGTATAAGCTGGCACTGTGTATTTGGAAACTCTTCTGTTCAAAGCGAAATGCTTTACTTTGAAGTCGGACCATTCTGACTGCCGGGGCGTTTTGCTACTTAACACGTGGAAATGTGTTCTATTTATGTCCCAGAAAGCCTGGCTCCACTCATTGCTCCGCATGCCCCTCCCCGCATTTCTAATTAGGCTTCTGTTCGGTCCCCAGCCCTCCACTCCTCCCTTCTGCACCTTTCTCAATCTTCTCAAATCCTCCTCTCTGTCAATGACTAATCCATTAGCCAGGAGCTTAGATATGTGGAGAGAGAGAGAGCGAGAGAGCGAGAGAGAGACATCCCCATGTAACCTACTGTGCAAACCCAAAGCATTCCTCTCCAGTCTCAATTTCATATTTCATTAGATTTATTCAATATCAAAACACTTGAGAATTTGAGATGATCTTTCATTAAACCTACGGTGAAAGAAACGTTACAGATGATCCAGAAACAATTATCATTAAATGCTGCTGAAATTGTGAAAATGCAATATGAAGAAAAGTATCTTTCTTCCTTTGATTGGTCTGTTTAGGTTATGTGTTTAGGCCCAGAAGGTAGGGGTCTGTGTCTGTGAGTAAATGAGGCTCAGCTGTATCACAGTGTCTACGGCTTCATTAGAGAGACTATTAGGGACAAACAGAGGTGGGAAAATGCCTGGCATGTGGTGATATTGATCCACTATTGGACTCCACTATTGAGTAACACTATAGAAGGGCTGTGACCCTGCTCAAATACCCAAGGTCATATTGGATCCCCAGGCATTTAATGGCGTTGGGTCTCAATTTTCAAAAAGTACTGCAATTCTTTCAGATAGAGAGAGAAAGAGAGAGAGTGTGTGTGTGTGTGTGTGTGTGAGAGAGAGAGGGAGAGAGAGAGAGAGAGAGAGAGAGAGAGAGAGAGAGAGAGAGAGAGAGAGAGAGAGAGAGAGAGAGAGAGAGAGAGATCAGTGAATGGAGATGGATCCTCTCCCTAGAGGGTTAAGAAGCATATGGTGATGGTTTGCTCAGAGGACATCTCTCAATGCACACACTGCAGAAACCTGTACGACAGTCAAACCCCACCTGGTCTCTCAACAGTAAACCACAATAAATACCATGTTGGAGTATACTGAGCAACGGTAAACCACAATAAATACCATGTTGGAGTATACTGAGCAACGGTAAACCACAATAAATACCATGTTGGAGTATACTGAGCAACGGTAAACCACAATAAATACCATGTTGGAGTATACTGAGCAACGGTAAACCACAATAAATACCATGTTGGAGTATACTGAGCAACGCTAAACCACAATAAATACCATGTTGGAGTATACTGAGCAACGCTAAACCACAATAAATACCATGTTGGTTAGCCGACTTGTTTCTTAAGAAATGTAAGTTTATGTATTCTTTCATTAAACTATTTCAAACAGTTGCATAAATATATTTACCGTGTTTCATGAAAAAACAGGGACATACAGTACTGACTCATGAATGTCAAAATATTCCTATCTGCATAAATTAAGAGGTGGAATCTACGATCAATGTACGACAAATGCAGCATTGACCGTATCTGTGCTCTCCATGAAGGTGGAAGCATTGCCTTTAAAATGTGCATGTCAGATGGTGGTGTGCCAGTATGTTGTGTATGACTTATTGTATTGTACCAAGATGTTCAACTAAACCTAGTTTAAATTATTACTGGCTGCCTCCCAAATGGCATTCTATTCCCTAAAAATCAGGAGTACTCAACTCTTACCCTACGAGGTACGGAGCCTGCTGGTTTTCTGTTCTACCTGATAATGAATTGCACCCACCTGGAGTCCCAGGTCTAAATCAGTCCCTGATTACAGAGGAACAATGAAAAAGCCCAGTGGAACTGGCTCCCAGGTCCAGAGTTGAGTTTGAGGGCCCTATATAGGGCACTACTTTTGACCAAAGCCCTATAGTGCTTTTCAATATAGGGTGCAGAGATCTGGCTACATAAGATGCTGCCGATGCCAAGGCGATGCCAACAGATGCCAAGGACAAGGATTTGAGTGCGAGAGGGTGAGAGAAAGCAGGCACAGATGGTCCTAGCACCCCCTTATTCACCTACACACACACACACCAAAAGCTGCATACATTTGTATCAAACAAGGTTAGCCGAGTTGAAATTCGAGCCTGTTATCTCGCTACCACATTTAGCAGACTTCATTTATCTAGAGGGGGCCTTATCAGAACAATAGGTTAGTCTTTAAATGTTAGACTGGTTCAGTTTCATTTTGGCCTGCCGTGGGTCAAAGTCAACTTTGTTTTTATTTCAAACCTGGAAGTGCATGCAGAATGCCACCAATGCCATATTGCATGATCCCCATATGCATGCCCCAGTCCACCACAGCTGTCAGTTGACATATCCAGCATAGCCTTGGGCTCTTAGAATAGGTGCAGCTCTATGATATATTTGGAATATATACATTGGTTGTAGCAGAAAAATGACAGCATTAAAAAGCCTTGGGCTGCATAGACAACCGTTAAAGGCCAACAAAATGGCAGCCCCACCACTTGATTTGCAATAAGGATCCCTTTAAATGATCAGAAACTGGTGTATATATCACAAAGTGAGCCTTTGAAACCAGGTGATTTAATAATCTACAAGCTGTGAGCACTGGGGCCATAATCTTTAATTATATCCCTAATCCTGGCTTAACCTAGCCTTGACCTCCTCAACCATATGGATCAGTGTTGTATAAGCAGTCCATATATTGACGATTCCCCCTTGTTTTACATGGATTGTTTCATAGAATCGCGTGATTTGTAATGTATACGCGGTGGTAGATCATCCATGGAAGCCTATGCATTACATAACTGTTCATCATACGGACTGGGGGCTACTTGTGTTTCGGCGCACAGGCACTGATTCCGTGATATACAATCATGGGATCTCCCAGGTGAATGCATTGCTAATACAAGGTAAGATAGGGTGCTGTTTCAGGTTGTCTTTTCTGCTGTCACTCTGTAGAGATGATCAGCTCACACAATATCTAATCTGCACAGCACGACTCCCCCCCCAAAAAAACTACCGGAAACGCCGCCAAGGTGGTCTTGCACCTTGATCTCCTCGACAATGTCAAGTTAGCGTACTGTATGCCGGTTGGTATAGCAGCCAACATCCGCTGGAATTTGTTTTTTCGGAGGTATACCGCAAGGCTCTGTAATCAGACTTGTACATTTTACATAGTGTTCCGTGAAAAGCACAAATAAGCGCAAACAAAACCCTGAGCGTTACATTACGTTTATAGGGCAAACAAAAAAATATCTACAGTGAAAAAAAATCTAATATCCTAACGCCTGTTGATAGTGTCCAAAGAGACAGTGTTTAAAGACAGTCAAACGAAAGACAGACAATTGGTGGCAGGAGGATATTTTGTTCTCCTTGGATCACTAAAGGAACATTAGAAGACCATGAACATCTTCACTACTATCTTCTAGTGCTCTAAAGCACTTAGGGAAGGACTTGAGTTATATGCCCTGGAAAGTGTGTCAGAGAGAGAGAGAGAGAGAGAGAGAGTGCCTGACAACAGCAGAAGACAGCCTGACCTATATACGAGATGCGATGCGGACAATATCCCAGGGACGCAGGCAGCTCACCCCCGAGGAGAATGTCTGCGTAACGTCCAGCCATTAGGCAAGAAGCAGCAGCATGTCATATCATTCACGCCAGAACCATTTGTTTATGGTGTGGTGTGGGTCATGCCCACTGAAACAGAGTTTGTATTCATTTGTATGCTGAAAATACAGATACTATTGTTTATTTGACGCAAAGTTCATTCTAAGATATAGACTTTGGCCATGAGTGCCCCCTCCAGAAAATAGCATGCATGATGCCTAGTGTGTGTTTATGTATACTGAGGAGCAAGCTTGTTAGAAATTCCACAATCCCTCCCAACTCCACCACAAGAAAACCCCTAGCAGCCCCCTGATATTGTGTCTCTTTTACTGTAAAACATATATTTTTTTTTTATTGTCGATGAATTCCAGAATGTACAAATTAGAAACTACATATGATGTCTTACTGTACAGTACTAGAGACTAATAGCTAATAGTACTGTTAGATCAAGTACTCCCCAGACTCCTACCTACCTCTATGTTCATTGGTTACTTTATCCTCCTTCATCCCCATTGGGACATACGGCCACAACAAGGCTCTCTCCACTTCTCTATGTCCTTGGCACCAGGTTCCTTGTTCATTGGTTTGTCGTAGCTAGCTGTCTAACAGCACTGCGGGAGGGGGTGGAGGAGGAGGTGTAAACCCCTATGGGACCCCCTGTCATGGCCGACTAATTGTCTCAATGCCAGAAGGGGTCACTCTGACACTATCAATAAGGTGTCTGCATGATCCAGCATTGGAGATAGGGGCCATTTCACCACCTCCTTCTCAAGGCTGTAGTGACTGAGTGAGAATGTTTGTTTTTTTGTCACAGCCTTTATCTTTTAATGACAGCTTATTGAATTAGCACTGATTAGCAATAATCAGACGTTGTTAATATGAAAATCTGCTTATGTTGTATATGCTACAATATGCAGCAAGCAAGGGTGCTTTTCTTCCCCTGAAAGTCATTTCAAAGTTCCATCGGGGTAACAGTGCAGCTTATTGACTCGACATTGGTACTAACCTCTTGGGGTCATCTCTAATCGACTTTTTAATTACCTGATGTGGCACTTGAGTGAGTTTGTTGCTATGCATTTCCAGCTAATTCAAGCTTGGCCTTGAATTAGCACAGGCATAATATTTCAATGACCTTCTACTGTACGCTCATCACGGAGTGAAAAAGCGTTTGGGTCTAGTAAATCCCAATTGTGGAATATCTGTGTCATGTAACACAAGCCTATAACAAGGCTCGATATATCACCACAGAGTTCTTACTTAGTACTGCAGATGGCACCTACATACAACCGAGTAGGAAAACATCAGAGCAGATTCGTACAATAGCCCCCGGAGATAGCAAAGTTCTACTTTTCCACATGAGGACATTTCCTCCGGGTACATTCATGAATCATTAGATCAGCCCCACCTGCTTCTTCCCCAACTAACAAATGAGTCACATTTTTATTTTCTCATTTTAGTCATGCTTATTATCCGTAGCAACTTACAGTAGTCAGTGCATACGTTTCCATGTTTGTTCTTACTGGTCCCCCATGGGATTTGAACCCACAATCCTGGCATTGCAAAGTGCCATGCCCTACCAACTGAGCCAAACAGGACCGTATTGAATCACCCTCACCAATGTACAGCACAGTATGGGTAACACCATAATTATTGGAAGGCCACCATTCCAACTGGAAAAAATACACAGTACACAGTAAATATAGTATGAGCTGATTTTCTGATTTCAGAATAAAAGGTGCCTCAGTAGATGAGCAACTTCTAGAAAAATAGCCAACTACTGGCCAATAATTGCCTACTGTAATATAATTAATAGCATTTGACATGCCTCTGTATCCATCCATGTGACATGGCTCTGTGTGCATCAACTTGACATGGCTCTGTGTGCATCAACTTGACATGCCTCTGTATCCATCCATGTGACATGGCTCTGTGTGCATCAACTTGACATGGCTCTGTGTGCATCAACTTGACATGGCTCTGTGTGCATCAACTTGACTTGGCTCTGTATCCATCCATTTGACATGGCTCTGTGTGCATCAACTTGACTTGGCTCTGTATCCATCCATTTGACATGGCTCTGTATCCATCCATTTGACATGGCTCTGTATCCATCCATTTGACATGGCTCTGTATCCATCCATTTGACTTGGCTCTGTATCCATCCATTTGACATGGCTCTGTATCCATCCATTTTACATGGCTCTGTGTCCATCCATTTGACTTGGCTCTGTATCCATCCATTTTACATGGCTCTGTGTCCATCCATTTGACTTGGCTCTGTATCCATCCATTTGACTTGGCTCTGTATCCATCCATTTGACATGGCTCTGTATCCATCCATTTGACATGGCTCTGTGTACATCAACTTGACGTGGCTCTGTATCCATCCATTTGACTTGGCTCTGTATCCATCCATTTGACGTGGCTCTGTATCCATCCATTTGACATGGCTCTGTGTCCATCCATTTGACGTGGCTCTGTATCCATCCATTTGACTTGGCTCTGTATCCATCCATTTGACGTGGCTCTGTATCCATCAACTTGACGTGGCTCTGTATCCATCCATTTGACGTGGCTCTGTATCCATCCATTTGACATGGCTCTGTATCCATCAACTTGACGTGGCTCTGTATCCATCCATTTGACGTGGCTCTGTATCCATCCATTTTCCATTTGACGTGGCTCTGTATCCATCCATTTGACGTGGCTCTGTATCCATCCATTTTCCATTTGACGTGGCTCTGTATCCATCCATTTGACGTGGCTCTGTATCCATCCATTTTCCATTTGACGTGGCTCTGTATCCATCCATTTGACATGGCTCTGTATCCATCAACTTGACGTGGCTCTGTATCCATCCATTTGACGTGGCTCTGTATCCATCCATTTTCCATTTGACGTGGCTCTGTATCCATCCATTTGACGTGGCTCTGTATCCATCCATTTTCCATTTGACGTGGCTCTGTATCCATCCATTTGACGTGGCTCTGTATCCATCCATTTGACGTGGCTCTGTATCCATCCATTTGACGTGGCTCTGTATCCATCCATTTGACATGGCTCTGTGTGCATCAACTTGACATGGCTCCTTATTCCCTACATAGTGCACTACTTGTGACCAGAGCCCTATGGGTCCTGCACTATAAAGGGATTAGGGTGCCATTTGGGACACGACCTCTGTCTGTCCTTCTTCATAGTGTAGCCCTCTTACCTCTTCTGAAAGAAGGCTTGACACTTACTCTGAGTCTTCGATATAGCAATATTACTATTGTATATTCTATGGTACTCTATAAATGTGTCTAGTCCTATAGAACTTCCTTCCTACAGATGGTGTCCCTGGAGCAAACCACACTGTGTTAGGCTGTAAATGAGTGTGAGACAGCGAGACAACATGGTCTCACTCAAGCTGATGCCTCTCGATGTGTTCCAGGAGGGGGGGGGTTAAGATGGGTGCCTGCCTTCACATATCTTATAGCAAGTGTACAAATGTCTACCACTACAATGTGTCGGTTTAACGCTTTTGGCTTCGCAGTGTTCATATCTAAGTTATTTCCACTGCTGCTGCGAAGTCAACCAGACAGATGTTTCTATGTCTCAGTCTAGGGTTGCACACTACTTTTGACCAGGGCCCATATTCTTACTCTAATAACTTGACTGGACTTGAACCTGGGTCTGCTGTATGCTACAAGACTGTGTTACGCTACTGAGCAAATGGAATTCTCCAGGTCGTAGGCAAGGCTACTGGTCACATGAGCGTGGATCAACAAGCCACCTCCGTTACATTAGAGCATTTCATAAATGTTGTCATGCTGTGCTATAGAGTTGGCAGATGGGACCAGGCTGAATTAATTAACAATTACCACAAACTCCGAATAATCTGACGAAGAATTGATGCGTTGATCCGTAGAGATGGAAAACCCAACCAAACACGACCTCTTTCCCAGCCTGCCTATTCCGACATTACATTACGTTTGTTTATGCTAATTTACGCCGTGCGAATGACCTCCACAAAACAAACGGAGAAGGTCTACCCCCCCCCCCCCCCCCCGTCCGTCCGTCTCACAAGAATCTAAACTGAAGGGGGGAAAGAAATGTCCACAATCTCCACACAAACTTTGACAGATTGACAAAACCCATATGCAAATGAACCAGGATGCTCAGTCGGAGGAAAACCGCAGTGTCGCCCAAAGGCCGTTTCTCTCCTCTGCTTTGCGACAGACAAAATAAAGAAATGTTCTCTTATTTCTCCTCATCAACCGGACCAGGGAATGACAAGTCAACAAAGGAGAATACAAGAGGGGAGCATCCTAAAAAAGGAAGCCGTTGCGGGGGGGTCCTAATGTCAGTAATGTCAGTTGTGCAATAAACAGAGGCAGTATGAGGAAAAGGAAGGAAGACACATTAAATATTGATCCCATGGCAACCGTGAGTGGCAGCCACAACTATGTTCCTAACTGGATAGCAACCAGTGCCTTTGGACCAAAAAGGGTCTCTTCAATTTCTTTGTGCTGTCCACGCATGTCTGTTTTAAAAATGTTGGGCCTGTCTTTTGAACAATGGAGAGTGAGAGGGGCTTTTTTTAGTGAGGACTGTAGCAGTTTTTGCTCTTTCATTGTATCCGAAAAGACACGATCCTACAGAATTACTTAGAAAATATCAGTACTGTAGGTCTCCACTGTTTCTCATAGAATCTGCACAAAATGGCACAAATTCTTAAAATAAAAATGAATGTGACGACAGCAGTCCAATTGTAGAGGAGATCCGAGAAGAACTACAGAGCCAATCTACATAAAACTGAAAACAAGTCAGTGGAAGGTTGATGTCCTTGAGGAGAAATTATCGTAACGGACAGGAGACTGACGGCTGGAACAAGGCCTGTGGCTCCTGTTCTGTCAATCAATATGATTGGCAGGTTAGACGGCATGGGGGCATCTCAGTTCATCCAGGCACTAAAGATAGCATTCTTAGTCCTATAGGGGTAAGTGTGTGTGAGTGCCACACCTTTATGTGTGTGGAGCCCTACCTCCTCTTGGTGTGAGACATTTTCCTCATCAACCTTGAACTTGTCAACTAAGACCAGAAGTAGACACCATTTATCTTCCTAAAGGTGTATCATCAACCCTCTGAAAATAACAGATACATTTCTCTCCTGTTGGCTACACTACAGAGAGAGAGAGAGAGAGAGAGAGAGAGATAGAGAGACAGAGAGAGAGAGAGAGAGAGAGAGAGAGAGAGAGAGAGAGAGACAGAGACAGAGAGAGAGAGAGAGAGAGAGAGAGAGAGAGAGAGAGAGAGAGAGAGAGAGAGAGAGAGAGAGCGAGAGAGCGCGCGCTCTGGTCCATTTTTTTATGTTCTGTCTCTCTCCCAGTTATTTTTAGGATGGTTATCTGTCAATGCTTCGTGACAAGGCGGGCAATGAATTTGTTTTGTTGTACACAGACAGCTCGAAGAATCCATCATTGTGCTGCCCGCCTTCAAAAGTTTCTTGCTCTTGGCCAATGACCTTTAACCAAGCTGTTTGTTTGAACTTGTTACATGTATTGGGTATGACAAATGGGGGCTACCAAAAGATTAAGAAGATGGAAAGATATATATCCAGCATCATACCAGTGTCTACACATGTGACAATGGTGATTTTCTACATTCTGCAGTTCAAAAAATGTCACATGATGTTGACACTGGTGGTGCTTGACATACAGTAATGATTGACAAATGGTGAAGTGTCCCTTTAACATTCAGTAGTAAGATCCATGTAAAAACGAAGCCATAAAGCTGTTTACTACCCAACCTCCCATCACATTCCCAAACCTCCCAACACCTCCCCCAACCTCCCATCACATTCCCAAACCTCCCATCACATCCCCCAACCTCCCATCACATCCCCCAACCTCCCATCACATTCCCAAACCTCCCATCACATCCCCCAACCTCCCATCACATCCCCCAACCTCCCAACACCTCCCCCAACCTCCCATCACATCCCCAACCTCCCATCTCATTCCCAAACCTCCCATCACATCCCCCAACCTCCCATCACGTCCCCCAAACCTCCCATCACATCCCCAACCTCCCATCACATTCCCAAACCTCCCATCACATCCCCCAACCTCCCATCACATCCCCCAACCTCCCATCACGTCCCCCAAACCTCCCATCACATCCCCAACCTCCCATCACATTCCCAAACCTCCCAACACCTCCCCCAACCTCCCATCACATCCCCCAACCTCCCATCACTACCTCCAACCTCCCATCACATCCCCCAACCCCACCCATCCAGCATGTCTCCGTCCAACCAGAAACCTCCTGCAGCAGTGCTGCCTGCCAGCAGTGATCATCTCTGATTGTTTTAGAGCTTCAAGGAGCTTTCATCGTTAAGGAACATAGTAGATGAATATTTACATTCATGCACTTAGAAACACATTTAGTCCCAGAAGCATTTAACTGCAGGCCACTCCCTCATCATATGAAGGAATGTGCCCACCTGATTTAGGGAACACACAACTACAGGCAATTCTAACAAAATGGTGACTAGCTCTCACAGTCTCACGTCAGAACAAGACGTTCACCCATGTTTCTCTATCGTCAAATTTAGAAGTTATGGCAAAGGTAACATTTCAAAGTGTTTAAGGTTAAGTTTAGGCATTAACTCCGAATGTTTAAGGTAAGGGTTAAGGTTTGGGATAAGCTTAAAACAGAAATATCAAAAATGTTCTATCGCTGTTGCCCGTAGTGTCTGGTTTCAACGTCATCTCCCGACATCCTCAGACATGGATGGACGTTGAATACTGACTTGCATCATGGGTGACCTGGGTTGGCTAGGCTACAAAAGGCAATCAAGCGATCCGTCAAAAACGTATTTCACTTACGACTCCAACTGCTTGTAATGAAACATTTAATTTGGCCTAAAATCCCCAGAGCATTGGTCAGTGTATTAAACTGTTTTAGAAAAAGCCAAATGGATTCTCATGAATAAGTGAAGGACATGCAGTACAAACAATGTGTCAGAAGCTCGTAGGGCAGTGAAGCCTAAAGTGAAATGTATCACAGCCCTTGGAAAAGAAGTGTTGGGGGTGGACAAACCTCACCTCATACGTGGAACTAAAAATAACCTTTTCAGTTTCGTTAACAAGAGAAAATAAAATTGTGGCAAGCATAAACATTCCTAAAAAGACCGCTTCGATGACACATTGGTGAACCATGAAATGAGATAAAAAGCCTTAATGGCTGAATAAGGCCTCTCTGGTACAGAGTAAGTGGTTTTGCAATAGTTTTAAACCTCTGTAGCTCAGCTGGTAGAGCATGGTGCTTGCTATGCCAGGATAAGGCACGCAAGACTGTAAGTCGCTTGGTATAAAAGCGTCTGCTAAATGACATATATATATATATATATATATATATATATATACACTGAGTGTACAAAACATTAGGAACACCTCTTTCCATGACATCGACTGACCCAGTGAGTTGAGGGGAAAGCTATGATGCCTTATTAAATCCACTTCAATCCGTGTAGATGAAGGGGAGGACACAGGTTAAAGAAGGACTTCTATGCCTTGAGACAACTTGCATTGTGTATGTGCGCCATTCAGAGGGTGAATGGGCAAGACAAACTTTTGAAGTGCCTTTGAACGGGGTATGGTAGTAGGTGCCAGGCGCACCGGTTTGAGTGTGTCAAGAAGAGAATACGGCTGGGTTTTTCAGGCTCAACAGTTTCCCGTGTGCATCAAGAATAGTCCATCACCCGTGGAAAGCACTGGAGTCAACATGGGCCAGCATCCCTGTGGAACGCTTTCGACACCTTGTAGAGTCCATGCCGCGACTGAGAGCAAAAGGGGGGTGCAGCTCAATATTAAGGTGTTCCTAAATCATATACTGTATGATGCTATAACATTACATGACAGGGGCATTAGCAAATGTGAGTTTGTTTCCTGTGAAGGAAATGCTTCACGTTTCTGCACGGCAGTGTGACTTCTAAGCATACAATTACTTCAGCCTTTCACAGTATGTGTACATCTGGCCTTGTGTGTGTGTGTGTGTGGATGTGTGGCGTGCGTAAAGGGAAGTGGATGTTGTGTTTTGTACTGTACGCTGACGCAATGCTCAGAGGATATGAGAAGACAGCCTTTTCTGTGTGCCAACTTCATTTGCGATTACATGATTTGTTGGCACGGTAACCAGGTCACCCGCAGTTTATGACAAACAAAGTTACTGTCTGCCTCCTCTGGTGAGTTAGATTTCCACTTTGCATGCCTCACTTTTACTCTTGGAAATGTGCTGATTATTTGTTTCAAGTCTGCTGCCTCTTTCAGCTATGCAAAGTTTCTAACTGTTTTAAGCAGGGGCCGTAACTACATAATACAAATATATAGTATAGTAGGCAACTAGAGCTGACAATGTGTTTGCGAGACACCGGACAAAAGCCCCTTTAAAAACCATCCTGCAACTGGACAAATGCTAAAAGTACTAATGTTCCATAAACTGTAGGTAGGACTGGAGTCTGAATGGATGGTTCAGAGCTACTACTCTCATAATTGAAGGAAGGATGAATGGGCATATTTACGAGGAGCACCTGGTCGAGGCAAATTTATGGTGAAATGATTGTCTTTCCACGTCCGTATTATAGCCCCAACAGTGCTCACTGGAACATTCAGAAGCTTAGAAATGCGCCTATAACCAATGCCATCATTATGTTTTGCAACAATTAGGTTGCGAAGGTCTTGAGACAGCTCTTTGCTTTTACCCATCATGAGATGTGTCTTGTGTGACACCTTGGCAATGAGACCTTTTTGTAGGCCATCAGTTGGGACTGAACCAGCTGATATTAATTTGCACTGACAGGGGGCTGGATTGCTTTTTAATTACTGATAGTTTTCAGTTGTTGTCTTGGCTTTCCATGCCTTTTTGAACCTCCCTTTCTTCATGTGTTCAATACTTTTTCCCTGAGTCATTTCACATTATTACACATAACTTAATTTCTGAACTTATTTGTTTTGGTTTCTTTGTAGGTATGGATTACTTGGGTTGTTACCAACATCTGGTGAAACTTGCATGTCAATAGCACCTTTGGAAATATATTTACTGAGAAAAATGGTGACGTGTTCAATACTTATTTTACCCGCTGTATACGGTCTGTACTTGGCATGTAGCTTTCTCACTCATAGGTGGCACAAATTGGGATATGGTTAAAAAACTAGCTGTTATTGGCTGAGAGGTTTGGAACTCTCTTTGCCATTGGGTTATTAACCAATTTACCGCATGGTGATGTCACAATGGAAAGCCAAATCTCCCGCACATTCAAACCTGCTGATTAGAAGGTCCTGTGGAGATTGTATTTTCAACCAGCAACTATCAGGAAATAACACTGATCAAAATTGTTTACACTTTTACAGTGTTAGTTTCATCAGCTGTTGTACAATATGACATAAAACACAGAAAAAACTGCAATGGGCTTTTAAAAAACTGTTGTGTTTTTGCGACACTGTCGTGTTCTTGCAGACATTGCTGTAGTATTAACTAGAGTGTTTTTTGCAGATAAAACTGTGATATTTACTATAGTATTCTACAGTCTACAAACAAATGGCATACTAAGTACTAGACATGATCGAGGGATACTACAGTGTGTAGTATAGTACTCTACAGTATACTACAAAATTATATATTAAACACTACATGATCGAGGGATACTACAGTTTGTAGTATAGTATTTTACAGATGTGTTTTTCTGGGTAAGTCTCTAAGAGCTGGATTGTGCCACATTTTCCCCATTATTCTTTTCAAGCTCTGTCAAATTGGTTGTTGATTATTGCTAGACAATACTTTTCAGGTCTTGCCATAGATTTTCAATCAGATTTCACTCAAAACTGTAACTCAGCCTCTCAGGAACATTCACTGTCTTCTTGGTAAGAAACTCCACTGTATATTTGGCCATGTGTTTTAGGTTATTGTCCTGCTGAAAGGTGAATTCATCTACCAGTGTCTGTTGGAAAGATGACCGAACCAGGTTTTCCTCTAGGATTTTGCCTGTGCTCAGCTCTATTGAGTTGCATTTTTATCCTGGAAAATTCCCCATTCCTTAATGATTCCAAGCATAACCAAAAACAGGATGCAGCCACCACTATCCTTGAAAATATGGAGAGTGGTACTCAGTAATGTGTTGTATTGGATTTGCCCTAAACATAACACATTGTATTCAGAACAAAAAGTTAATCGCTTCCTTCTTTTCACTCAGTCATTTAGGTTAGTATTGTGGAGTAACTACAATGTTGTTGATCCATCCTCAGTTTTCTCCTGTCACAGCCGTTAACTAAAACAGTTTTAACCTCTAAAGGATCGTGTTCCGCCCTCGGGACGGTTGAGCTAACATGCGCTAATGTGATTAGCATGACGTTGTAAGTAACAAGAACATTTCCCAGGACATAGACATATCTTATATGGGAAGAAAGCTTAAAGAGGTAGGTAGGTAGGTAGGTAGGTAGGTAGGTAGGTAGGTAGGTAGGTAGGTAGGTAGGTAGGTAGGTAGGTAGGTAGGTAGGTAGGTAGGTAGGTAGGTAGGTAGGTAGGTAGGTAGGTAGGTAGGTAGGTAGGTAGGTAGGTAGGTAGGTAGGTAGGTAGGTAGGTAGGTAGGTAGGTAGGTAGGTAGGTAGGTAGGTAGGTAGGTAGGTAGATAGATAGATAGATAGATAGATAGATAGGACATTTCTTTATCAAGCAGCTATGAAAAACACAGGGCAGGAGATAAAATGCCAGAAATCTCCTCATAGTCTGCCTTAACAATGCAAACTAAGGAATAAAATCTGGATACAGATGCTAGAGAAAAGCAGAGACCAGAAGCTTCTTGCATTTTTTTCTTAAAAAGTATTATGTGAATTTGGGCCAGATGTTTTCAGCGAGAGAAAAAACAGATGGAACAGACGAAACCCCCCTGGGGCTTTGTTAAAAGCCTTCTACTTCTCCAGTGCAGAGGAGACAAAGACATCCACTCTCCGCCACCCATAAATGGTGTTGATTACAAAACCCACTGGCTGATGGGAAATTACAGCACACCTAGAGGTGCCCAGATTTGTCCTGTTTCTTAATTTTTAAGATGTTAAATTTAATTACTAAAATAACATTTTAAGCCCACATTTGATCATAATTATTATTTTCTTTTTTAAATATCTGTCAGCGTTGCACCACGGAGCAAAGGTATGCTAGGCAGGACGCTAGATACTCTAGTGCGTGCATACACCATCATCAGTGATAGTGAGAGAGAGAGAGAGAGAGTGTCGAGTGACACTTATTTTTAGCTGCCTGTGATGGGCAGGACTCGCAGGAGGTATGTTTGGTAATTAATTTGATAAAGCTACGTAGTGTATTGATTCCTTTTTGATGAATAAATAAATAAATTAAGAGGCTTTTACTAGCCAGCTAGATAGGATCCCAATCTCCAAACCTCATAACTAGCTACCAAGCCATTTCAGGCCATCGGTGAATTTAGTATGTTGTTGTCTAACTATCTTATCTGGCATGCTTGCTTGCAAGGTTGCTAGACTCTAGAGAATGCCAAAATTGCTTTGCTTATTGGGTTATGATAGTATATACCAGTGTGGCAGCTGTACTAAACTCCTAAGGCATACAAGTTGTTAAATAATCAGTATGCATCATTCATTAAAATGACAATTGAACAGGTAAAGACCTTAGATAACCCACGCAGAAAAATAGACAGAAATATGTGCCTGCAGGATCTCTTGGAGATCCGAGGGGAGATGTACTTTACACAGAGACGTTGCCATCTGGACCTGCGGGTCTCTCGATTGAATTGTCACCATGTGTGGACCGGTATTGTGGTTGTGAGAGACGTTGACAGTTTTCAACTCATCGATGCCACAGTAGAAGCCGTATTCTTTTCATGTGTTCTACTGGCGATTATAAAAGGAATGCCGAGTTTCTATGGTGACACATCCTGCGGGTTTAAGTAGAACAACTCTAGTTTTGTTCAAGCCATTATCACATGCACGTATAGCTCATAACATAAGCCTATTAGTGACTTTAAACACTTTATTGAACATATGCATGCCACTTTAAACGGAGTACAACTTATAAATTCTTCATACAGCATACATAAAGGCTTCATAAGCACTACATAAATGCGTCACAAATGATCTATAAGCGTATGTCATACTCTATAAATGCAGTAGAATGTTACATTTGGCAATTCACCATACTGTGGGAATGGTTATGTACGCTTCATACACCGCTTATAGAGTATGACATAGGCTTATAGATGATTTGTGAAGCATTTATGTAGTGCTTATGAAGCCTTTATCTTTATGTATGCTATATAAAGCCTTTATAAATTATACTTTGTTTAGTTTTTTTAGGAGGCAGTAGCCTCAAGGCTGGCGAGGCAGGCCAGTAAACAAAGGGTTGCCGGTTCAAATTCCAGGGCTGACGGGGAACAATCTGGCGGGAGTGAGGTGCTGCCGTTATGCCATTGAGCAAGGCACTAAACTGCTCCAGGGTGCTGCTCTTCAGCTGACCCTGTGCTGCTTCCAGACTCTTGTGTAAGTGTATGAAGGGAGTTGGGGGGGAAAAAAACCATAACACAGCAACGACACATTCCCATTTTTCAATAACAGTTGTATTGTATTTTATTACGAAATGCTTACTTAAAGGTAGACTCAGCACGGTGACGTTGCCACGAGCAACACCGACGCAAGACTTCGCTCTCGCACAGTATTTGCGCACTGGTTCGCTTCACACTGTTCAAAACAGCTGAGAAGTTGAACTTTGCGCCTCAACGCTCTTAGTTATTGTAGGTTATTTACCCGCTATGCCGTTTCCTTTCTGCATCTACTGGTCAGACTCAAATGTTCCCTCTTACATATGTAACCTTTATTTAACTAGGCAAGTCAGTTAAGAACAAATTCTTATTTACAGTGACGTCCTACACTGGACAAACTCGGACGACTCTGGGCCAATTGTGCGCCGCGCTATGGGACTCCCAATCACGGCCGGTTGTGATACAGTCTGGAATCAAACCAGGTTGTCTGTAGTGACGCCTCTAGCACTGAGATGCAGTGTCTTAGACTGCTGCACTTGGGAGCCCAAGTGGGGTCTGGAATTATTGGCTCCCTTGATAAAGATAATTTAAAAAGACTGTATAAAATAAATAAATAATATGAATAATGAGCTATATTATATGCTCAGCAAAATTATACTATTATATACTAATACATTTGCTCAGAGAAATAGATTTTGTTTAACAAGTAATAAAACGAATCTAAAAAAGATAGGGGTCAAAATGATTGGATCCCCGTTATCAATACTGCAGCACCCTCCCCTTGCAAGGATAACAACACTGAGCCTTTTTCGATTTGTTTTAAAATGAGATTGGAGAACACATTGAGAGGGATATTGGACCACATTGGGAGGGATATTAGACCTCCATACAGAATCTTTCCAGATCCTTGGTACCCTTCGTCTGTTCTTATGGACTCTTTCACTAGTTGATGTGACTCATTTTCACTACCTTTCCTGTGAACCTTCCTGAAATAGTTTTATTAGGATGTAAATTATCCTTCTATGCATGCATGCACACCCATACATCCTCATGCATGCACACCCATACATCCTCATGCATGCACACCCATACATCCTCATGCATGCACACCCATACATCCTCATGCATGCACACCCATACATCCTCATGCATGCACACCCATACATCCTCATGCATGCACACCCATACATCCTCATGCAGGCTCACCCATACATCCTCATGCATGCACACCCATACATCCTCATGCATGCACACCCATACATCCTCATGCATGCACACCCATACATCCTCATGCAGGCACACCCATACATCTCATGCAGGCTCACCCATACATCCTCATGCAGGCACACCCATACATCCTCATGCAGGCACACCCATACATCCTCATGCAGGCACACCCATACATCCTCATGCAGGCACACCCATACATCCTCATGCAGGCGCACCCATACATCCTCATGCAGGCACACCCATACATCCTCATGCAGGCTCACCACTCACCACACATGCATACCACACTGTTCACCAACCACTAATACTACGGTTACTATCCAATGTTTGATTACTGTTTATTACAAAGGTTTAATGAATTGCTCAATTTACGTGTATAATTGATAAAAAAAGGGGGCATACTGAAGTGAAATGAATAGTGACCTCTAGCTCACTTTGGTTTCTTCCCATACACATACACGCTGCACTGTAGATTTGAACTTCTACAGCTTATGTGTAAATATTTCATTTGAAAGATGATTATTTTAAAGACCCCTAGGCTGTTGTGTTCACCCAACATGGCCTTCATTTGAAAAGGGAGTATTTGATTTAGCCTGTTTATTCTCTCCTACATACTCAATAGCAAAGAGTAAGCAAGAACTATTCCTCATTTTGACAGACAGATAGCTTGTCGTACTTTAGTCCACCGGACATTGGCAAAGAGTGAGTGTAGCGGAGGTGGCTCGGTGAACCATGCTCATGTGATAAGTAATCTTCCTGTGACCTGAATATTTGCATTGGCTAGTTTTAGCTCAGCAGGCTGACACAATGTTGTGGTATCTGTATTCACAACTCTACTGACAGATAGCTTTGGGAATTTTTCATTCAGGGTACTGGACCAACTGTCAACATGGCTAACCTGGGTAGTAGAGCTGCTGTATTTCCCCTGTAGGACAGCCCAGAGATTAAGTCACATCTAACTTATTCTGTTTTAGCCCATTTTAACTGTTACAACAACTCAACTTATCATCCAGCCTTTGATTAGTTCGGGGGAGAAACAATGTTCCAACTTATTTTAAAGGACTGCGCAGTGAAGAGCAAAGATGATGGAGGCCTAATGACGCTTAGGCGAAGCATCGATACACGGTCGGTCACATAAACAACAATGTACTCCAAATTACCATTGCATTCCCATTAATATTTTTTCTAAAACGTTCTCATTTTGATCTAAGGCTCACTGCTGATAATACACTCTGGCCTAGAAAGCCCAAACCTTCGGGGCACCACCGCTGAAAACGTGCAATTTGCAGCTTCGCCCCAAGCCAGAGGTCTCTACACTCCCTGCTTTCCATTGTGTGTGTAGAACACAGTGAAATCACACATGCATTGATTTTTTTTTTCCTCTCACAGCATTTTTTCATGAAACCAGGTCGTCGAATCTATTAATTATAGATCGCTCTCCATTACAAACTCTGGCGCTGAAATTGCGTAGCTTTCTTTTTTCCCTTCGGTTGAACGCTTCTGTTTGGGATTTACAAGGGATTTGCCTTGTGCTTTCGCAAGCATCTTTATAAAGCGTTGTTCCGTTAAGTCAACCCTTGGTTCAAAACACGGGGTCATTGGGAGGGAGGGGACGCAGCGTCTTCTCGTTTCGTGTCACACTCTTCAAGTTGGGGCTCTCATCCTAAAAGCACTTTTGTCATGCGGCAGGAGCTCCATACGTTTCCCACGCAACCACAAGAGTGCTCAATCAATAATGAAAATACTCTGATCGGCTCCACTGAGGAGAACGCTGTGGTTTTGAAACGGTAGGTGAAACATGAGCTAGACTAAAGGGGGTGACGATGGCGTTATGGCACTCCATTCAATATTCAGCACTCCATCCATCCAACTTCTCCCATTCATCTTAAAAAAACTAACTTTTAACTTTTTCGTCTTCCCCTTCTTGCAGGACGCCTCTCCTGATTGATCTCTTTTCTCCTCAGCGTCTCTCCTCCTCTCCTTTCTGTGTCTCTCTCTCATTTTTTCAAAATCTCTCTCCATCTCCAACCAAACCTTGCTACTCCTCCTGGACCTCAATGACGTGCACGCGCGTCTGCTCCCAACTGCATGTGTGCGTGGCTGTGTGTGTGTGTCTCTCTCTCGGTTCCTCCACTTTTTACATCTGCGGTCAAACCATATGGAGAGAGGTGAGGTAATGGGACCTAAATTGGGTGGCTGGAGGCTGCAGAAGAGCCATCTGGGACATAGGCCTAGTGATGTAGTCAGGCTGGGCTGACAACTGTACAGACTCCCCCACCACCCCCACCAAACCACAGGCTATTGTCCCTAGGGGATGGGGATGTTCTCGATCTGCCATACATAATGGCTCATCTGTTGGACACAATGAGAGTATGTTGCCTTCTTAGTTGGACATGAGAGTTAAACTAGTGTCGACCAAATCTAGGCCTTGTTTTCAAAACGTATTTGAGGTTCTCGTAAGAGACTGGTTTACTCGTTTGGTTGTGTGGGGTTTTAGGAAAATTCTATGCTCTGATTTCTCGACACACAAAACTTTCCAATATGTGAAGTCTAACCAAAAAAGAATAAAACAATGATATTGAGATTAATATCATGTGAATTCTACAGTACAAGACTCAAGGTTGCCAGCTATTTGCACTCGGAGCAAAATTTAACTTGTGCCATCTTGCCATAAGAGCTGGTAGGCCTACTCGGCGAACTCTGAGCCAAATACGTTACAGTACCATCATTTTGGGGCATATACAGTGGGGAGAACAAGTATTTGATACACTGCCGATTTTGCAGGTTTTCCTACTTGCAAAGCATGTAGAGGTCTGTAATTTTTATCATAGGTACACTTCAACTGTGAGAGACGGAATCTAAAACAAAAATCCAGAAAATCACATTGTATGATTTTTAAATAATTAGTCTGCATTTTATTGCATGACATAAGTATTTGATCACCTACCAACCAGTAAGAATTCCGGCTCTCACAGACCCGTTAGTTTTTCTTTAAGAAGCCCTCCTATTCTCCACTCATTACCTGTATTAACTGCACCTGCTTGAACTATGACCTGAAGAGAGCTGGGACCACAGTCTCAAAGAAATCCATTAGTAACACACTACGCCGTCATGGATTAAAATCCTGCAGCGCACGCAAGGTCCCCCTGCTCAAGCCAGCGCATGTCCAGGCCCGTCTGAAGTTTGCCAATGACCATCTGGATGATCCAGAGGAGGAATGGGAGAAGGTCATGTGGTCTGATGAGACAAAAATAGAGCTTTTTGGTCTAAACTCCACTCGCCGTGTTTGGAGGAAGAAGAAGGATGAGTACAACCCCAAGAACACCATCCCAACCGTGAAGCATGGAGGTGGAAACATCATTCTTTGGGGATGCTTTTCTACAAAGGGGACAGGACGACTGCACCGTATTGAGGGGAGGATGGATGGGGCCATGTATCGCGAGATCTTGGCCAACAACCTCCTTCCCTCAGTAAGAGTATTGAAGATGGGTCTTGGCTGGGTCTTCCAGCATGACAACGACCCGAAACACACAGCCAGGGCAACTAAGGAGTGGCTCCGTAAGAAGCATCTCAAGGTCCTGGAGTGGCCTAGCCAGTCTCCAGACCTGAACCCAATAGAAAATATTTGGAGGGAGCTGAAAGTCCGTATTGCCCAGCGACAGCCCCGAAACCTGAAGGATCTGTATGGAGGAGTGGGTCAAAATCCCTGCTGCAGTGTGTGCAAACCTGGTCAAGAACTACAGGAAACGTATGATCTCTGTAATTGCAAACAAAGGTTTCTGTACCAAATATTAAGTTCTGCTTTTCTGATGTATCAAATACTTATGTCATGCAATAAAATGCAAATTAATTACTTAAAAATCATACAATGTGATTTTCTGGATTTTTGTTTTAGATTCCGTCACTCACAGTTGAAGAGTACCTATGATAAAAATTACAGACTTCTACATGCTTTGTAAGTGGGAAAACCTGCAAAATCGGCAGTGTATCAAATACTTGTTCTCCCCACTGTATATATATATATACAGTTGAAGTCGGACGTTTACATACACTTAGGTTGAAATCATTAAAACTCATTTTTCAACCACTCCACAGATTTCACTCTTAACAAACTATAGTTTTGGCAAGTTGGTTAGGACATCTACTTTGTGCATGACACAAGTAATTCTTCCAACAATTGTTAACAGATTATTTCACTTATAATTCACTATATCATAATTCCAGTGGGTCAGAAGTTTACATGCACTAAGTTGACTGTGCCTTTAAACAGCTTGGAAAATTCCAGAAAATTATGTCATGGCTTTAGAAGCTTCTGATAGGCTAATTGACATCAATTGGAGGTGTACCTGTGGATGTATTTCAAGGCCTACCTTCAAACTCAGTGCCTCTTTGCTCGACATAATGGGAAAATCTAAAGAAATCAGTCAAGACCTCAGAAAAATAATTGTAGACCTCCACAAGTCTGGTTCATCCTTAGGAGCAATTTCCAGACGCCTGAAAGTACCACGTTCACCTGTACAAACAATAGTATGCAAGTATAAACACCATGGGACCACGCAGCCGTCATACCGCTCAGGAAGGAGATGCGTTCTGTCTCCTAGAGATGAACGTACTTTGGTGTGAAATGTGCAAATTAATCCCTGAACAACAGCAAAGGACCTTGTGAAGATGCTGTAGGAAACAGGTACAAAAGTATCTACACTACTCAAAAAAATAAAGGGAACACTTAAACAACACAATGTAACTCCAAGTCAATCACACTTCTGTGAAATCAAACTGTCCACTCTGGCAGTGCTCCTCCTGCTCCTGCTCCTGCTCCTCCTTGCACAAAGGCGGAGGTAGCGGTCCTGCTGCTGGGTTGTTGCCCTTCTATGGCCTCCTCCACGTCTCCTGATGTACTGGCCTGTCTCCTGGTAGCGCCTCCATGCTCTGGACACTACGCTGACAAGACACAGCAAACCTTCTTGCCACAGCTCGCATTGATGTGCCATCCTGGATGAGCTGCACTACCTGAGCCACTTATGTGGGTTGTAGACTCCCTCTCATGCTACCACTAGAGTGAAAGCACCGCCAGCATTCAAAAGTGACCAAAACATCAGCCAGGAAGCATAGGAACTGAGAAGTGGTCTGTGGTCACCACCTGCAGAACCACTCCTTTATTGGGGGTGTCTTGCTAATTGCCTATAATTTCCACCTGTTGTCTATTCCATTTGCACAACAGCATGTGAAATGTATTGTCAATCAGTGTTGCTTCCTAAGTGGACAGTTTGATTTCACAGAAGTGTGATTGACTTGGAGTTACATTGTGTTAAGTGTTCCCTTTATTTTTTTGAGCAGTGTATATCCACAGTAAAACAAGTCCTATATCGACATAACCTGAAAGGCCGCTCAGCAAGGAAGAAGCCACTGCTCTAAAACTACCATAAAAAAAGCCAGACTACGGTTTGCAACTGCACATGGGGACAAAGATCTTACTTTTTGGAGAAATGTCCTCTGTTCTGATGAAACAAAACAGAACTGTTTGGCCATAATGACCATCGTTATGTTTGGAGGAAAAAGGGAGGTTTCCAAGCCGAAGAAAACCATCCCAACCGTGAAGCACGGGGGTGGCAGCATCATGTTGTGGGGGTGCTTTGCTGCAGGAGGGACTGGTGCACTTCACAAACTAGATGGCAGCATGAGGAAGGAAAATTATGTGGATATATTGAAGCAACATCTCAAGACATCAGTCAGGAAGTTAAAGCTTGGGTCTTCCAAATGGACAATGACCCCAAGCATACCTCCAAAGTTGTGGCAAAATGGCTTAAGGACAACAAAGTCAAGGTATTGAAGTGGCCATCACAAAGCCCTGACCTCAAATCCTATAGAACATTTGTGGGCAGAACTGAAAAAAGCGTGTGCGAGCAAGGAGGCCTACAAACCTGACTCAAATACACCAGTTCTGTCAGGAGGAATGGGCCAAAATTCACCCAACATATTGTGGGAAGCTTGTGGAAGGCTACCCGAAACGTTTGACCCAAGTTAAACAATTTAAATGCAATGCTAACAAATACTAATTCAGTGTATGTAAACTTCTGACCCACTGGGAATGTGATGAAAGAAATAAAAGCTGAAATAAATCACTCTCTCTACTATTATTCTGACATTTCACATTCTTAAAATAAAGTGGTGATCCTAACTGACCTAAGACAGGGAATTTTTACTAGGATTAAATGTCAGGAATTGTGAAAAACTGAGATTAAATGTATTTGGCTAAGGTATATGTAAACCTCCGACTTCAACTATATATATTAGTTTCACATGAATTAGGCTTGGCTCCAGGATCCAGATCTGAAAAATTCTATTTCGAAAAGAATAATGATATTTCTTCCAAGCCATGAATTATTCAAAAGGTTCATATGGGTGATGCTTGTGGACACTGGCGGCTCATCTGGGTCTAATAAGATATGATGACAGTGTGCTACACTCCAGAACACATGCTTCCAGCCAGCCAGGCATCACTTTCACTAGATCCTTTAGAGATGAGCTGTTTTGAATAACGGCCTGACCTATAAAAAAAGGAAGGCACATCTATATCTAAACATACTATAGGCTGTCGGTTTAAGACATAACATTTTCTGTCCCCAAAACAGCACCGAACTATAGAGAAAATACCTTAATACTCACAAGCGTTGTCGCTGGAATTAAATGACACGAGTCCATTTTGTTTTTCCAACATCCTACATTTATTTTAAAAAAGCAAACCTTTTGTCCCATCTTTAACAAAACATCTTACAAAGAAAAGAAAGGCATACAAAAACAACAGGCTGTATTCTAGCAGCATCCAAACGTTGGACTTCCCAGAAATAACCCTTTATATGTATATAGCATTTATATCTTATCTCTTGCCAACTATACAGATATTGCCAAAAATGAGCCATTAATCTTTTTTAGTGCAGAAAGGAACAAAATACTCAATATTAAAATAAACAATTTTGGAGGGTAAATTTAAATAAGTGTTAAATACAAGACACTTTCTCTGAAGTACTGTACAAAGACCATCAAACACATTTTGGCATTGAAAATACATAATTCGTACACTTGGTGGTACCTTGTGTACCTACAAGTGTTCGGGGTCAACTGCATAAGAATAGGTTTCTCTGTGGCAAAAAGAAAAAAAAAAAAAGGTAACAACATCGTGTTAGACATCATTAGTGAGAGTAGTGGACAAGGCGAAGGGTTGGGAAAAGGATGAGGGACTACAACAGAAAAGACTACAGTATCCATACACCACTGGTTAAAATCAGGCACGTTTTTTTGTTCCTGCTAAAATAAACACGTCCAAGTAATCCAATACAACCACAATCTTGACAACACCACAATCAGTGCTAACCATTAATAACAGTTTTGTGACTATCATAATATTTATTGCTAGGACAATTTCTATTTTTTTTTGTTTTTGTTCAAAACAGTGGAGTACTTTTACAAAACGTACTAAAGATGAGCTTTTCTTTTATACAAGAACCGTGTAACATCTTAGTTGTTTCCTGGTCGTTTTATAAATGCATTAAAAGTCAAGGTAAAGTTGAGAAATGTTATTTGGGTGAACTCTTATTTTCTCTTCCCATTGCTGTTTACTGAGGGAACTGATACGTTTTACACTTCTTTCTACTTCGGCAGAAGAATATAGATTTCACATAAGTTACATTCATTTGTTTTTAATTCACATGTTCCTTCCTATACGCAAATTGCCAAAAACACGAGGTCTGTTACATTCTTCCCTTCCTCCACTTCATCTTAACCTTCTATAAATGTATCCCTTCACCCCCCGGCACCTTGGTATATTTACACTAACTCATTGATTTCAAAAACAATGCTACTAGCATTAGCACGTTAACTCGCAACTTCTCGTCGTCGCGCGATGGCTATTCACTTTGAATCACTGCAGACATCGCCCCTCTTGACTGGCTCAGGTAATGCGGAGTTAACGGCCATGTTGCAGTGTTTGTCAGTGTGTTTGTGTCAGTGTTTTTTTTTGTTTTTTTTTGCTCAGGGCTTCTTGTTGTCGACCGAGTGTAGGAACCATTCGCTGAACCTCCTGAGCTGGGCGGCTGCCGTTTGGCTCTCCTCGTGCAGACGCATGTTGTCCTGACGCAAGTGCTGGACCTGTTCCTGCAACATGGCCTTGTCCTCTTGTTCCTGTGGAGAGGGAACACGTGTACACACTTTGGTTACTACGCAACCTGGCATGACGGCATTGGCTATACATATGATCACTATTTGGCACAGTGGACAACATTTTGCCTTCGTTGGGACATAATTGTCTGGTTGGGTTGTACACTCGTTTTCTGAACCAGAAGACGTCGCATAACCAGATTACAACCAACTGGTCTCTGTTACAACCAAGTAAAGATGTATATTACACGACGACGTCAACACATCATGGGAACGCTATCATATTCTGGTTAAAATACATACTGTTCTGGTTGCTAAAAAGATGTCTTTTTACAATCAGTATAGAACCTGACCATTACAACCTGCTTTGCCTGCTGGGGTTATGATTTATGAAAATACACCAACAGAGACGCGTACATTATAGAACAGACCATTATAGAACAGACCATTATAGTACAGACCATTATAGTACAGACCATTCTAGAACAGACCATTATAGAACAGACCATTATAGAACAGACCATTATAGAACAGACCATTATAGAACAGACCATTATAGAACATCATAGTAGTAAACTGATTAACGTTTTAGCTGCACATCCCATTGGATGAAAGTAATGTGCTAAATTACCATATTATTGTTATATATGCTAAGTGGTTCACTGGACGCGTCACCCATGTGCTTCGGGGAGTTGACTTTACCTTTCGTAGGTCGAACTGAAGCTGTCTGAGGATCTCTTCCAGTTGGATGACTTTGCCCGTGAGCAGAGCAGGAGAGGCGCCTCTATATATATATATAGAGAGAGAGAGAGAGAGAGAGAGAGAGAGAATGAGACCGGCTTCTTTAAGTTTTGCGAGTCAATAGAGCAGTCTATAGAAACTGTCCTCTCCGTTATGTCTGTCTTTGATGTTATATGCTTTTATACACTAATTTACCGCCTGGTGATGTCATCAGGCAGGCCAAAACTCCATCCCACCAAAACAGGAGGACATTTTAGGAAGTCTACACTAGAAGGGCATTATCATCATTTTCACAATATTACTCCAACCCCCAAAATAAATAAATACAGAGATAGAGAGAGATAGATAGAGAGAGAGAGATAGAGAGAGAGACACAGAGAGACAGACAGAGAGAGAGAGAGACAGAGAAAAATCCAATGTTTGACTGCACTAGGCCTAACTAAAATAAGGTATTTCTTTAGAGGAGAATGAACAATGTTTCTCCATGCATGCTATTGTCAGTGCATTCAGTCAGTAAGTAGTGTTAAACATACGTATATGTAAGACCTTCAATAACTAAATCCTCTTCTCTGCTAAGTCAAGCTCCTTTAACGGCCTTCCCCATCCAAAGGCGCAGTACACCTACCCTGCCTCCAGGGTGGCGGCCTCCGACGCAGCCACCCTCCGACTCAGCTCATGGGACAGCTCCATGGCCTGCTGGGCCTGCTCCACGTCCAACATGGAGCAGAGTGAACCCTGGTTCGCTGCTAAGGAAACACACACACACACACAATACCATTAAAGCTGCAATATGTAACTTTTGGGCGGTAGATCTGTTCCATGTGTGGATTTCCATGTACAGTCAGGCCCACGGTTAGAGCTTTGGGCCAGTAACCGAAAGGTCGCTGGTTCGAATACCCGAGCAGACAAGGTGGAAAAACCTGTCGATGTGCCCTTGAGCAAGGCACTTAACCGTAATTTGCTCCAAGGGCGCCGTACTACTATGGCTGAACCTGTAGGTTGGCTGTAAATAAGAATTTGTTCTTAACTTACTTGCCTAGTTAAATAAAGGTTAAATAAATAAACAATTAAAGTTTCACTTTTACTTTGATTTGTACAAACAACTGAAAATATACTGAACAAAAATATAAAAAGCAACAATTTCAAAGATTTTACTGAGTTACAGTTCATATAAGAAATCAATCAATTGGTCCTAATCTATGGATTTCACATGACTGGGAATACAGATATGCATTTCTTGGTCACAAATACCTTTAAAAAAATTAATAAAAAAAGGGGGTGTGGATCAGAAAACCATTCTGACCACCATTTGCCTCATGCAGTGCGACATAACTCCTTTGCATAGAGCTGATCAGGCTAGTAGCGGTGGATGAATGGCACGACAATGGGCCTCAGGATCTCGTCACGGTATCTCTGTGCATTCAAATTGTCAACGATGAAATGCAATTGTGTTAGTTGTCCTTAGCTTATGCCTGCCCATACCATAACCCCACCGCCACCATGGGGCACTCTGTTCACAACGCTGACATCAGCAAAACGCTCGCCCACACAACGCCATACAAGTGGTCTGTGGTTGTGAAGCCGGTTGCACGTACTGCCAAATTCTCTAAAACGACATTTATGGTACAGAAATGAACATTCTATTCTCTGGCAACAGCTCTGGTGGACATTCCTGCAGTCAGCATGCCAATTGCACACTCCCTTAAAACTTGAAACAACTGTGGCATTGTGTTGTGTGACAAAACTGCACATTTTAGAGTGGCCTTTTATTGACCCTAGTACAAGGTGCACCTGTGTAATGATCATGCTGTATAAATCAGCTTCTTGATATGCCACACCTGTCGACTGGATGGATTATCTTGGCAAAGGAGAATAGCTCACTAACAGGGATGTAAAAAAAAAAAAGTGGGACAACATTTTAGAGAAATAAACTTTGTGCATATGGACATTTTCTGGGATGTTTTTTATTTCAGGCCATGAAACACTGCGTTTATATATTTTTGTTCAGTGTACAACATTTTTGGTGATGGAAAATATATTTCCCAGCGGTTTACATGGTACAATGATTCTCTACACTTGCTTGTTTTGTCACATAAACTGACATTAGGCAAACTATTAGAACTTTAGCAACCAGGAAATGGCGAAGCGATTTTCTCGACTTTAAAAAATGTCCTTAAATGCTTGGATTAGAAGAGCAGATCAGTTTAAAATCAGGAGTGTTAGTGTTCGGCTGGAACAAAAGTTTAAAACGGCACAATAGAAGAAGTGGTTGAGGTAACACTAGGCAGCTAGTGGTAGAAGGTGGTGGTAGAAGGTGGTGGTAGAAACAGCTGCTGTAGTGTTACAGAAGCATTATCTGTGGTAATAGTAGCTGCTGTAGTGTTACAGAAGCATTATCTGTGGTAGTAGTAGCTGTGGTAGTGTTACAGAAGCATTATCTGTGGTAGTAGTAGCTGTGGTAGTGTTACAGAAGCATTATCTGTGGTAGTAGTAGCTGTGGTAGTGTTACAGAAGCATTATCTGTGGTAGTAGTAGTAGCTGTGGTAGTGTTACAGAAGCATTATCTGTGGTAGTAGTAGCTGTGGTAGTGTTGACAGAAATGCTAGTAGAAACCCTCATTTGATTTCATATTAAATCAAATTGTAGTTGTAGAGGTTCCATAGAAGCAACAGCAAAAGCACCAATGGCAGGAAAATGAAAGAAGCTCTAATGGCAGTAACTAACTACAGTGGTGGTGAAAGAAGCTCTAATGGCAGTAACTAACTACAGTGGTGGTGAAAGAAGCTCTAATGGCAGTAACTAACTACAGTGGTGGTGAAAGAAGCTCTAATGGCAGTAACTAACTACAGTGGTGGTGAAAGAAGCTCTAATGGCAGTAACTAACTACAGTGGTGGTGAAAGAAGCTCTAATGGCAGTAACTAACTACAGTGGTGGTGAAAGAAGCTCTAATGGCAGTAACTAACTACAGTGGTAGTGAAAGTCAAGTAACTCCAGTGAAGAGGAGAGAGCACCCAGTGCTTTGTTGAGTAAAATGTCAAGGTCACCTAGTGAGTCTTTCTGACCGTCTTTATCACACAGACGACTGGCATCCTTGTCGATCTCCAGACCTGAAACAACGAGAGGAAACAGCACATCCCTCAGATACAGTTCAGCTAATCACACTGTGTATAGTCCACCTTCAGTGCAAATAAGCTACAGTAGCTCTTAAAATGCTCCAAAAGCAATGTGCTAAGGAAAGGCACATTCTGGTGTAGCCCTTTTAAGCAATCCATTCTTGCAACCATGGAGGTGGAATGCACGATTAACAGGGAGTGATGTAGAGTAGAATGGATCCTGTGGAGGTGCTATGGTTAGCTCCCATCCCTAAACCTTTGCCAGGGTCTATTCTAAAAGCAACAATTATGGAGCTACAGTGCTGTGAAAAGGTATTTGCACCCTTTTTGATAGTGAACTTTATCAGATTTTCAACCAAAACCTAATATTAGATAAAGGTTGAAGTTCTGATAACTGATATTCAGTATCAACAATATGCAAAAATAGAGAAAATCAGAAAAGGGTCAAATACTTTTTCACAGCACTGTATATAACAACTGGATCCACACTCTCGGTGGGTGAAGAGGGTCGCACATGCAGGTGGCGGGTTAAATATGAGAGCGAACTGGATTTCACACAGTTAAGGCCCCACTCACAGTATAATATACAGTGCCTTCGGAAAGTATTCAGACCCCTTAACCTTTTCCACATTTTGTTACATTACAGCCTTATTCTAAAACGTATTACAATCCTCAGCAATTCACACATAATACTCCCTAATGACAAATCGAAAATAGGTTTTAGAAATTTGAATTATTGAAAAAAATAAAACTGCTCGCTAGACTCTTTGCTATGAGACTTAAAATTGAGCTCCTAAAGACTCTCAGACCATGAGAAACAAGATTCTCTGGTCTGATGAAACCAAGATTGAACTCTTTGGCCTGAATGCCAACCGTCACGTCTGAGGGAAACCTGGCGGCAGGGACTGGGAGACTAGTCAGGATCGAGGGAAAGATGAACAGAGCAAAGTACAGAGAGATCCTTGATGAAAACCTGCTCCAGGACCTCAGACTGGGGTGAAGGTTCACCTTCCAACAGGACAACGACCCTAAGCACACAGCCAAGACAACGCAGGAGTGGCTTCGGGACAACTCTCAATGTCCTTGAGTGGCCCAGCCAGAGCCCGGACTTGAACCCGATCGAACATTTCTGGAGAGACCTGAAAATAGCTGTGCAGCGACGCTCCCCATCCAACATGACAGAGCTTGAGAGGATCTGCAGAGAAGAATGGGAAAAACTCCCCAAATACAATTGTGCCAAGCTTGTAGCGTCAAACCCAAGAAGACTCAAGGCTGTAAACGCTGCCAAAGGTGCTTCAACAAACTGAGTAAAGGGTCTGAATACTTATGTAAATGCAAAAAAACAGTTTTAGCTTTGTCATTATGGGCTATTGTGTAGATTTATGAGAAAAAAATAAACAATGTAATACATTATAGAATAAGGCTGTAACAAAATGTGTAAAGTAAGGGTCTGAATACTTTCCGAAGGCACTGTAAGCCAGTGATTCTCAACTCCAGCTGTAAAGACCCACAAGACTGCACATTTGTGTTCTAGCCCAACACGAACGCAACTTGATTCAACTAGTCAACAACTCAAACAGGCCGTGGTCCGTTGAATCAAGTGCGTTAGCACTGGGCTAGAACAATAAAGTGCAGTTCGATGGGAGGCCGAGTTGAGAAACACTAGAAGCCAGTATCCTTCCTTAGTAAACGACACGGCACAGCACATTGTTACCTTCCAGATAGAGAGCACAGGACAGTTCTGGATAGAGAAGAGAAGAAAACAATAAAGGGGGGGGGGGCATTGTGAGAAGTCAGAATAGCCTGGCAGATGTCCGAGTCGCCATCACATATCCCTTTAGAAAGCCGGGAGTCTTAGTGAGGAAATTGAGGTTAAGTTTCCCCACACACCTGCGACTGTCTTCTCAATAGTTGTACGGTGTTGAGAGGTGGACGTGGATTTGGAATGTGGTATTTGAGGATAGAAAGGAGGGAGAAGGGGAAAGAGATGGGAGCTCGCTAAGATTGTGAGAAGAGGGGAGAGAGAACAAAGGGAAGAGCGAGAGAGAGAGAGAGAGAGAGGTAAGAGAGATGAAAGTGGTTCTCACTAAACATAAGTGTCTCACTGAAGTTGCTGAGAGCCAAGCGAGAGACTGAAGCTGAAAATCTCACCCATAATTACATATCTCACCTCCTCTTTCTCCCGTTTAAACAACCACTCTCTGTTCTAATTGACAGTCTCAACATTGGCTTAACGTTGACTGAAGTCAATCACAGGTGAAGTGATCATTATAGTGGACAACAAAGGAGGGAGAAAGTTAAAGAAAGAGGGAGATCCATAACAGAGACCGGTATTCCTTCTCCTTTAGCAAAAAGACTAGCCTATATAGAGTTGGAAACAACTAAAACAAAATCCCAAGACATTCTTTCTGCAATGTTCAATATGGAAAACAAACTGTCTAAGCTAAAACTTGAGGTTAAGTTATCATTGATGAAGATGAATCACAACTGAAGAAGGAGAGTTGTGTCTGTTCTGCTGCACTCCGCTGTGAAGGTGAACCATTCGTCCTGTTCTAGTATGCGTGGGTCTAGGGAGACAGAAATAATGCTCGCTAGGTCTCTGCTAATGCTCACCCCGCCCTTTGCCCCCGGCATGCTAATGAGGGCTAGCATGGTTCAGTTTCTGCATGCTTAGCAACACTGCCTTGAGAGCACACAGCGAGCACCACCAAACAAAACAAGCCAACTTAACGACACGGCAAGCCTGGGATAATAGTGTCTAATAATGTCAGGCAGCCTGATGCTAGTCAAAGGAGTTCCCGGCCCCACCCCTTGTTGCTAAGGGTGAAATAAATGTGGTTACCGGTTCCAACCTATCCAGTCTATAAACATCAGTTGGTCACGAAGGAAGCAGAAGCCATTTGCAGAATTTTTTATTTATTTTTAAGTACATCACCCTGTTGCTCACCACATCATTCCAGGTTACCAGAAAAACACTTCCCAGCTTCCCCTGAACACAGACGAGGTAGCGAAGCTATAATTGCCAGAGAAAGTGTGCAAGCAAGGGGTGCAATTACGGCGCGAGGTGGCGTTGAGTCATTTGGCAAAATGGTTCCTTGCCGTGCGCTCCATTGTGATAATGCTTCGTTTCTCAAGTCCCCAAATACGCTCTCTCTCCTTCCACTTCCTGCTAATTAGCACCTTGAGGTAGACAGACTGAGTTCAAGGCAGACACAGACAATGGGAGAGACTGAAGATTTTGACTGGGTCAAGATGATAGGGGGTCAATTTTGAATTCATGTTCAGTTGCTTCAGCAAATTAACTTGGCAAACTTTAATTGGACGACGGACAATTACATTCACATCTGAAAAATACGAGAAAATCAAACTTTTATAATGGTCTTTTCATACTTTCAATTTCATGCCAAATTAGATACCTAAATTGACCAGTTTGGGGGAATAAAAAATATTGAGTATGATTTAGACACTGAATAAAGGCCAGGAATTGTTCTACTGAGTGAACAAAAGGGTAACAGTTGAAGGACAAAAGATCGGACAGCCTTTGACAGTATGACACCTGACAGGAACCTTGGTAGCAGAACATGTTGATCAGGTACCACTTACACCTAGCTAACATTTCTGCGTTCCCAGAACATTTCTGGTAGGTTAGGGAACAACGTTTCTGGTAGGTAAGGAGATGTTGGTCCAGCTTTTAAGTGCTTTAAGAAAGTCTGTCCAAAGGGATGTTCCTTGAGTGTTAAGTTACAACACAGATAACATTTTCCTTTAAAAAACAAATTGTATTTACTTTATTTATTTCACCTTTATTTAATAGGTAGGCCAGTTGAGAACACGTTCTCATTTACTGCCAAGACAAAGCAAAGCAGTGCGACAAAAATAACAACAGAGTTACACATGGGATAAACAAACATACAGTCAATAACACAATAGAAAATCTATTTACAGTGTGATTAGGAAGGTAGGGCAATAAATATGCCATAGTGGCGAAATAATTACAAATTAGCATTAACACTGGAATGATAGATGTGCAGATGATGATGTGAAAATAGAAGATACTGGGGTGCAAATTAACAAAAATAATAAATATGGGGATGAGGTAGTAGGGTGGGCTATTTACCGAAGGGCTGTATACAGGTGCAGTGATCGGAAAGCTGCTCTGACAGCTGATGCTTAAAGTTATTGAGGGAGATGGTAGTCTCCAGCTTCAATGACTTTTGCAATTCGTTCCAGTCATTGGCAGCAGAGAACTGGAAGGAATGGCAGCCAAAGGTGTTGGCTTTGGGGATGACCAGTGAAATATACCTGCTGGAGCGCATGCTACGGTTGGGTGTTGCTATGGTGACCAGTGAGCTGAGATAAGGCAGGGATTTACCTAGTAAAGACTTATAGATGACCTGGAGCCAGTGGGTTTGGCGTCGAATATGTAGTGAGGGCCAGCCAACGAGAGCATACAGGTCGCAGTGGTGGGTAGACTATGGGGCTTTGGTAACAAAACGGATGGCACTGTGATAGACTACATCCAATTTGCTGAGTAGAGTGTTGGAGGCTATTTTGTAAATGACATCGCCGAAGTCAAGGATCGGTAGGATAGTCAGTTTTACGAGGGCATGTTTGGCAGCATAAGTGAAGGAGCCTTTGTTTGCGAAATAGGAAGCCAATTCTAGATTTAATTTTGGATTGGAGATGGTTAATGTGAGTCTGGAAGTTGAGTTTACAGTCTAACCAGACACCTAGGTATTTGTAGGTGTCCAAGTATTCTAAGTCAGACCCGTCGAGAGTAGTGATGATAGTCCGGTGGGCGGGTGCGGGCAGCGTTCGATTGAAAAGCATGCATTTAGTCTTACTAGCATTTAAGAGCAGTTGTAGGCCACGGAAGGAGTGTTGTATGGCATTGAAGCTCGTTTGGAGGTTTATCAACACAGTATCCAAAGAGGGGCCAGATGTATACAGAATGGTGTCGTCTGCGTAGAGATGGATCAGAGAGTCACCAGCAGCGAGAGCAACATCATTGATATATATAGAGAATAGAGTTGGCCCAAGAATTGAACCCTGTGGCACCCCCATGGAGACTGCCAGAGGACCAGACAACAGGCCCTCCAATTTGACACACTGAACTCTATCTGAGAAGTAGTTGGAGAACCAGGCGAGGCAGTCATTTGAGAAACCAAGGCTGTTGAGTCTGCCGATAAGAATGCAGTGATTGACAGAGTCGAAAGCCTTGGCCAGGTCGATGAAGATGGCTGCACAGTACTGTCTTTTATCTATGGCGGTTATGATATCGTTTAGCACCTTGAACGGGGCTGAGGTGCACCCATGACCAGCTCGGAAACCAGATTGCATAGTGGAGAAGGTACGGTGGGATTCGAAATGGTCGGTGATCTGTTTGTTAACTTGGGGTCTAGAGTGTCTCCCCCTTTGAAGAGGGGGATGACCGCGGCAGCTTTCCAATCTCTAGGGATCACAGACGATACGAAAGAGGTTGAACAGGCTAGTAATAGGGGTTGCAACAATTTCGGCAGATAATTTTAGAAAGAAAGGGTCCAGATTGTCTAGCCCAGCAGATTTGTAGGGGTCCAGATTTTGCAGCTCTTTCAGAACATCAGCTAAAATCAGCTAGCCTTTCGAACTGACTGTGTATATTGGTTCCTGACTTCCTTGAAAAGTTGCATATCGCAGGGGCTATTCGATGCTAATGCAGTGCGCCACAGGATGTTTTTGTACTGGTCAAGGGAAGTCATGTCTGGAGTGAACCAAGGGCTATATCTATCTGTTCTTAGTTCTATGAATGGGGCATGCTTATTTAAGATGTTGAGGTTTATGAACAACCAGGCTCTACTGACTGGATGAGGTCAATATCCTTCCAGGATACCCGGGCCAGATCGATTAGAAAGGCCTGCTCACTGAAGTGTTTTAGGGAGCGCTTGACAGTGATAAGGGGTGGTCGTTTGACTGCGGACCCATTACGGACGCAGGCAATGAGGCAGTGATCGCTAAAAACAGAGGAGGTGTATTTGGAGGGCAATTTAGTCAGGATGATATCTATGATGGTGCCCATGTTTACAGATTTAGGGTTGTACCTGGTAGGTTCCTTGATCATTTGTGTGAGATTGAGGGCATCTAGCTTAGATTGAAGGACGGCCGGGGTGTTAAGCATATCCCAGTTGAAGTCACGTAACAGTATGAACTCTGAAGATAGATGGGGGGCAATCAATTCACATATGGAGTCCAGGGCACAGCTGGGGGCTGAGGAGGGTCTGTAACAAACGACAACAGTGAGAGACTTATTTCTGGAAAGGTGGATTTTTAAAAGTAGAAGCTCAAACTGTTTGGGCACAGACCTGGATAGATGACAGAACTCTGCAGGTTATCTCTGCAGTAGATTGCAATTCCGCCTCCTTTGGCAGTTCTATCTTGATGGGAAATATTGTAGTTTGGGATGGAAATTTCTGAATTTTTGGTGGCCATCCTAAGCCAGGATTCAGACACGGCTAGGACATCAGGGTTGGCGGAGTGTGCTAAAGCAGTGAATAAATCAAACTTAGGGAGGAGGATTCTGATGTTAACATGCATGAAACCAAGGCTATTACGGTTACAGAAGTCAACAAATGAGAGCGCCTGGGGAATAGGTGTAGTACTGGGGGCTACAGGACCTGGGTTTACCTCTACATCACCAGAGGAACAGAGGAGGAGTAGGATAAGGGTACGGCTAAAGGCTTTAAGAACTGGTCGTCTAGTGCGTTGGGTACAGAGAATAAAAGGAGCAGATTTCTGGGCGCGATAGAATATATTGATGGCATAATGTACAGACATAGATATGGTAGGATGAGAATTCAGTGGGGGTAAACCTAGACGTTGGGTAATGATGAGAGAGGTTGCATCTCTGGAGACACCAGTTAAGCCAGGTGAGGTCTCTGCGTGTGTGGGCGGCGGAACAAAGGAGCTATCTGAGGCATGTTGATCGGGACTGGGGGCTCTACAGTGGAATAGAACGATAAGGAATAACCTAAACAGCAACAGACAAGGCATATTGAAATAAGGGAGGCATAAAACAAACATTTAATAAAGAGAGCTAAGACAACAACGGGTAAATGGTGATGAATTGACTGAGAAAATGTTGAGAAAAATGTTGTGCTGCACACAGGACCTGAGTTCGGAGCTGAGGCTTAACAGATAAACAGAATGATGTACCGTGTAAGGGATTAGTCCAGCAGGCAACAGCTATGTGGCCGTGTGATCATAAGGTCCGATGAGCAGCAAAGAGGTGAGCCAGGGAGCAGGTTCAGTGGATGCTGCACTAGGTGAGCGGGAGGCACGGTGTTCAGAATGCTAGCGGGCCGGGGCTAGCAGATGGATCTTCGGCGACGTCGCAAGGGAAAAGCCTGTCGAGACCACGTCGGACGATTACGTCGGCAGAGCATTCGTGATGGCTCGGCAGGGCTCCGTGTCGACAGTAGAAGGTCCAGGGCAGTTGACAAAGGTACTGTAGCCCGGGAATTAGCTTGTACATGTCGGCTAGCCGGGAGATGGGCCTAGCTCGGGGCTAGCTCAAGGTTAACTGGTGCAGTAGTGTTAGCAGTAGTGTTAGCCAAACAACAGCAGCCACTCGGTTGCAGCTTGCTAGCTGCTATGATCCGGTGTGATGGTCCTGTGATTTCGGCAGAAATCCGGTGAAGTGGAAGGGAAGCAATCCGATATGCGCAGGGTTGGTAGTGCGCTGTGCAGACTTGCCGATATTGTCAGAACTAAAGCTGGCTGATGCAAGCAGTGGTGAGGACTGCTAGCAGTGGCTAGTAGCTAGTTAGCAGGATAGCTAGCAGGCTAGCTTCAGTCGGAGGTTCAATTAAATGATAAAGAAATAAAGAAAATAGTAGATCCACTCCGCGTTGTGTGAGGCGGGTTGCAGGAAAAATATACGTAAAGAGACTAATTACAGACTATTTACACGGGACATGAGACAGGACAAAAATGTTACGCCATCTTGGAACATCCAATGTTCAATTTTGACAATGTTCTAAAGTATCTCGCTTGACTGAAAACGTCCCAACAAATGTGAAGATTCCCTTTCTGATGTTCTCCCATCACAACCAAACAGATCCCTAACAAAAACATTCCATACTGTTCTAGGCCATATTCCTTGTTAGCTGGGTAAGCTTTAGGGAGCATCAAAAGGTCAAACAGTGAATAAGCACTGCGTTTTGTTTAATGCCATGCGGGAGTATGATGAATCTAGACGTTGTTCTTACCTTCAAAAGCCCTTGCGGCATCAACAAGATGGGACCAGTCCAGGCCAGACACTGCTTCCGGGAGGGGCATCAGGCTGCCATCGGTCATTTTGCAGCGGTCGGCCAGGGAGCTGTCAGAGAACCACAGCTCATCTGTAGAGATGAGACATTTCGGTTTAGATAAATGACCGACAGGCTCACTGATTTGAGTTAAGGGAACAGTTGGTATTCTCTCCCTTTCCCTCCTTTCTTTCCTCCTCCCTCCCTCCCGCTCGCTCTCACCCTCCCTCCCTCCCTCCCTCCTCCGTCTACCGATAATGAGACATCAGTGCTCATCCATTCTCCACTTGGAACACCTGCTCCTATGTTAAGCCCGGACTGCTTACAGATTTACAAAGTAATTTCAGGGTTTTAGGTTTCAAAGTCAGTAAAAAAACAAAAATATACAATTAAAATAGAGTTGAAATGAAAGATTGGCACTTTCCACCAAAGCGTAAGACAACATCTCACAGAGGTATCCATACTACTTGTATCACCTTAAAATACATTTTTAGAGGCATCTGCAATTCCCCTTGAAGCAAATACAATTCAGCCTCTTCAATTTGCACCAAATTGACTGTGCAAGACAAACCCCCCCTCACAAAATGTGAACAATTACATACTCAAATTGCAGTCCTGCTTGGAAAACCGCCAAGAACACGGTTGCTTATTTTTTTAATCCAATGTCACAGTCTGCTGTTGAAAGCTGATTAGAGGACGGAGATGAAGGGGGAGCTTCCCTCCGCCAGACAGACAATTAACCTGCATCAGGACGCACACAGGGGTCAGCTTTTGCAAACAGACACACACAAACCTAGGCCCAAAAATTGTGTGCAGAAAAAAAACACACACACATTCTCGTGTGGGGGGAGGGGGGTTGAGGTGTTATCCTTTCATAAAGGACTGAATTAGCTACTCCTTTGTGTCATTGTGAAATACAACCAGTGGCTAGAATGTTTCAACGAACAACTCAAGGAGGACCGACAATGAAATGGTTAATATCATATATACTCAATTAGCACTTACTGGGATGCATAGCACATAGATGTTTTTCCCAGTGGAAAATATCCAATATCTTGCTGTGTTTCTTAAAAATACTTTTTTAAAATAGGTTTGCATCAATTTAACACCTACGAATTTTTCACCTAATACAAGACAGATGGGAAATTGAAAGTGGCATTCGCTGTAGCTTTTACGATAGATCTCGTAAAGTTGAGCTTCAGACTGGTAAGTGCGTTTGTATTTAATTGACCACAAAGAGCTCACAGTTAGATATTTTTTTTTATTTCTATGGCCCACTCCTTAAATTTGAAAATCAAAATGGCTGCCCCGCCACTTTGTTTACTATAAAGCTGAGGAATGGGTCTGGAGAAATATAACAGTGGCTGTAAATATCACAGAGTGGTCCTTTAAGTGCTTTTCAGGAGAAGTTGAATGCAGCTGTCCACTCAGCACCATTTGCCTTGTTACTACACCTCAGCACCTTTCCATCTGGGGCAGATACATTAATGGATGACTGATTTCGTAAGACGTGTTCCATTCCTAATTTAACGTCTGATTTATATGTATTAGTGAAACCTTGCACTAATACATATACATCAGACTTTGGTACTTTAACACAGACTATACAGTTTGGACAAGTTTTGATTCAAAGGTAAAAAAAGGCCTTGAAAAATTTTTATTAGCTGAATCAGGTGGGTTATAGCAGGACTGGAACAAAAACTTATACATCCTGGCAAGACAGACATAGCAGCTCTGCTTCTAGATCCTAAGCAATTTCGCAGTATTTATTTTTTTGTGTGTGTTATTTCTTATATTATTAACGTTTTTTTGTGTTATTACATACAACCGCAAATAACTTTTGGATATCAGAGCGGCAGCACCTCACCAGCATCTGACCAGGAATACAACTTTACCGAACTGGATCCTTTGTTCGTACCCCCCCAGGGCAATTTAACTTATCCCAGAAGCTGCTCCAAGACACCACCAGCAGAGAAGAAGTATTTGGAGTGGACTTCTAGTCCGACTCAGGAGGCGTGCACACCATCAACCACTTCTGAGTATATTACTTGCTAATGTTCTCTGGACAATAAAGAGCTCAGGGCGAGGATCTCCATCCAGAAGACATCAGGGACTGTAACACTCCGTTTCACAGAATCATGGCTCTCTTGGGATATACTGTCCCGTCCATACAGCCAACTGGGTTCTCAGTACATCGCGCAGACAGGAATAAAGAACTCTCCGGGAAGAAGAAAGGTGGTGGTGTATGTTTCATTATTAACTACTTATGGTGTGATTGTGATAACATACAGAAACTCAAGTCCTTTTGTTCACCTGACCTACAATACCTCACAATCAAATGCTGACCATATTACCTTCCAAGAGAATTATCTTTGGTTATCGTCACAACCTTGCATATTCCCCTCAAGCCGATACCACGACGGCCCTCAAGGAACTACACTGGACTTTATTCAAACCGGAAACCACATATCCTGAGGCCGCATTTATTGTAGCTGGGGATTTTAACGTAGCAAATTTGAGGAAAACGCTACTGAAGTTCCAACACCACATTGACTGTAGTGCTCGCTCTGGAAAAACACTCGATCATTGCTATTCCCATTTCCGGGATGCCTACAAGGCCCTCGCTACGGCAAATCAGATCACAACTCCATTTTTCCTCCCTTCCTATAGGCAGAAACTCAAACAGGAAGAACCCGTGCTAAGGTCTATTCAACGCTGGTCTGACTAATCGGAATCCAAGCTTCAAGATTGTTTTGATCACGCGGACTGGGATATTTTCTGGGTAGCCTCTGAGAATAACGTTGACATTTACACGGACACCGTGACTGAATTCATCAGGAAGTGTATAGGGGATGTTGTTCCCAGGGTGACTATTAAAACCTACCCAAACGTGTGGCCGACGTGAGTAAGAATTTTAAGCTTGTTAACCCTTGCAAGGCTGCCGGCCAAGGCGGCTTCCCTAGCCACGTTCTCAGAGTATTTGCAGACCAGCTGGCTGGAGTGTTTACGGACATATTCAATCTCTCCCTATCCCAGTCTGCTGTCCCCACTTGCTTCAAGATGTTCACCATTGTTCCTGTTCCCAAAAAAGCAAAGGTAAATGGACGAATCGCCCCGTAACACTTACTTAGGTCATCATGAAGTGCTTTGAGAAGCTAGTTAAGGATCAAATCACCTCTACCTTACCTGCCACCCTAGACCCACTTCAATTTGCTTACCGTCCCAATAGATCCACAGACGATGCAATCGCCATCGCACTGCACACTGCCCTATCCCATCTGGGCAAGAGGAATACCTATGTAAGAATACTGTTCATTGACTATAGCTCAGCATTCAACACCATAGTACCCTCCAAGCTCATAATTAAGCTTGAGGCCCTGGGTCTGAACCCCACCCTGTGCAACTGGGTCTTGGACTTCCTGTCGGGCTGCCCCCAGGTGGTGAAGGTAGGAAACAACACCTCCTCAACAGTGGGGCCCCACAAGGGTGCATGCTCAGCCCCATCCTGTATTCACGAGGCTGAAGAAATTTGGCTTGGCCTCTAAGACCCTCACAAACCTTTACAGATTCACAATTGAGAGCATCCTGTCAGACTGTATCACCGCCTGGTACAGCAACTGCACTGCCTGCAACTGCAGGGATCTCCAGAGGGTGGTTCAGTCTGCCCAACGCATCACCGGGGGCACACTGCCTGCCCTCCAGGACACCTTCACAGGAAGGCCAAAAAGATCTTCAAGGACATCAACCACCCGAGCCACGGTCTGTTCACCCCGCTATCATCCATAAGGCAAGGTCAGTACAGGTGGATCAAAGCTGGGACAGAGAGACTTAAAAACAGCTTCTATCTCAAGGCCATCAGACTGTTAAATAGCCATCACTAGCCGGCTACCACCCAGTTATGTAACCATGCACCTTAGAGGTTGATGCCCTGTATACATAGACTTTAATAATGGAACACTAGTCACTTTAATAATGTTTAAATACTGCTTTCCTCATCTCATATGTATATACTGTATTCTATTCTACTGTATTTTAGTCAATGCCACTCCTACATCGCTCGTCCTAATATTTATATATTCCTTAATTCCAGTCTTTTACTTTTAGATTTGTGTGTATTGTTGTGTACTGTTAAATATTATTACACTGTTGGAGCTAGGAACACAATCATTTCACTACACCCACAATAACATCTGCTAGATATGTGTACGTGACCAATCAACATTTTATTTGATTCTCTCCAGGAGAAAGGTTGACCATCCCGATTCCCTCTCATAGAGATGCATTAAAGTGTGTATAACCTCTGTTCTACTGAACTCTATGCTCACAACCGACAAGACCTAGCTAGCTAGCACCCCTACTCTAAACATCTGAAACGGGCAGACACTCACTCTTGTGTAGCGGCGCCCCATGGCCGTGGTCGAGGTTCATGCGAGGTGGCAGGGTGCTGTGGTAGGGCCCAGCGGCGGTGCTGAACAGGATATCGTTGGGCAGGGCCTGGTCCAGGAGAGAGCTCCGGGAGCTGACCAGGGACAGGGTCTTCCTGTGGCTGCTGCATAGGCTCTCGTCCGACAGGGTCCGGTACAGGGACCTCCGCGGGGACACGGGCAGGCCGCCAGGACCAGTCAGACTCTGCGGGAAGGGACAGGGAAAATTATGAGACATTTTACATCTCGGAGGGCTGCGCCATGGAAGGGGTGATTCAAGCACCGACTGGTATGTGGTAAACTAGGGGAAAAAATAGCTTGAATCTTCCACAAAATTGGCAAAACAGTAACTTCTACCACAGTGCCAAAAACGAGAGCCAGTCATTTCCCATCAATTATATGATGATAGCTTCCCTGTGCATAGCAGTTGGTATCAACGCAGGGCTTCAGATAATGATAGACTTACACCTTCCATTTATTACAGGGGGACTATAGACTATTATGTTGCTGGCAGCCATTTTGTTTTCATTGTCTGTTCTGTGATGTCTTTCAATCAGTGAACAAAGAGGTCTGAAGAGCAGTTTGCTAGCTCCCATATCAAATCCATTTGTATCAACCCCTCCACCCTTGTTTCCTGGCCACATTGTCTTCTTCTAATTACCCAAGAGCCCACACATCAGGTGGTGGGGGTTTTCCCCGACGCTAGTCGCCATGGCCGGTGGCATTGAACGTCTAAATTAAACTTTCGACAGGCGGAGGGAAGCTGTGCTAGGAAAAAGGTTAGCGGGAGTCTGGCGCCTTTTATAACCCCCCCTTTGGTTTTAATTTCAGTTTATTTGAAAATGGTGCCAGCCTTGATTTTTAATATCACAACCAATCTGAATGGGTTATGTCAAGCGGAGGAAGGAGCCGACTGAAGGAGGGAAGGAAATTAAAGCAAGACACGCGTCGTCACGGGAGGAAAAAAGGGGGCTACACTACACTAGAGAAATCGTGTCAGTTTCTATTTATTACATTTCTATCTACTCGCTGAACAGTCTAGCCGGAGCAGGGGGGCTCACCTTGCCACGCCCCGCTTCCCCGGGGGGACTGTCGGGCAGCATCATCTTCACGAAGGCCTCTCTGGTCAGGCTGGGCTGGACCTGCTGGAGCTGGTCGTCTGCACCCAGCATGGCCCGCAGCCTGCTCCCCCAGGGGAGGACGTAATGGGGAGAGGAAGACGAAGAGGAGGAATAGAGAAAAGAGAGGGGAGAGAGAGAGAGAGAGAGAGAGAGAGAGGATGAGAAACAGGCAGGGAGAGGGTGTAGACGGAGGGCAAAAAACAAAGCTAAGGTAGTTGAATTAGAGGCATGCTCAGCAGCTTCCTGGTCAAAAGCAGTGCACTACATGCAGAATAGGGGGTCATTTGCCCACAAAGGTGAGGTAGAGGAGGGGGTACAGTGACACGTGTGGGAGAGTAAGGACATTACTGAACAGTAAGACCGAACATAGAAGCATAAAGCTATCAGAAGTCAGACCAGGCAGCAACATTACACAGCTCTTTGGGAAGGACAAAATAATAAAGGCTCTCATATGAAAGGATGGATACTACCAGAAACACAGTAAAGGGTTATTGAAGGTTGAATATCAACACACACAACAGGGGGAGTCATCTTTTACAATCACAGTCCCTCAACTGGAGGGGAGTAGCCTTTTCCAGGGTATCACACAGAGTGGGGGTGGGGTGTCACGGAAGGCACAGGTTACATTGTGTACAGACACCATGCGAGAGACAAAGTGGCCAACGATTTATTTTACCACCCCATTTCAACCGGCCTCTGTCCGATATTTATTAAGAAATGATACACTTAACTTAAAAAAGACTTAATCTCAAAGAAACAGGTAAATATGTTTATAAAAATAGTACAATGTCATTTCTTAGTAAATACTATGTAGATAACGGACTGTAAAATAAAGCGTACGTAAGAGGTCTATTGAACCAAAAAGGGTTCCGTAAAGCTAGTGTACCTGGATCTCAGTGTTAGAGTCTTTAGTAGGAAAGACAACACACCTTCCACTCCACTAATGTAGAGAATACAGTGGAGAAAAAAGAAGGGAATAATGGTAAAAGTGCATTGAGATGTAAACAAAAGCTGTACATGGCTGATAGGCAAGCAGAGAGCAGTCAGAACGGCTATAATACTTAGGGAGAAAATATGGTCACACCTCACATAACACTGGCCTTATAAAAGCAGACTATGTAGTAAACCTGTTACTTTTGTGCTAATTGTTTCTGTACATGGGGCAAGTACACTAATTACCTGTTCTTGCATACCTAGAATAAACTCATTACATAGTTTCCTTGGAATAAGGCAAATGAGATGTAAAGGGTGGATGAAAATACTGCTCTACTCTTGTCATCCTCAACCATGAATAAAAATGACAATGAAACCTGTCATGCCATGATAAAATCTAACATAAGAATGACAGAGATCCTTGATGTAGTGGTTTCTTTGACCATCAACCATCAAGACCTGATACACACAGTCCCATCTCAACAGCTGATATTGAGATGTGTCTGTTACTTGAACTCTGTGAAGCATTTATTTGGCCTGCAATCGGAGGTGTAGTTAATTTCCGATTTCTGAGGCTGGTAACTCTAGTGAACTTATCCTCTGCGGTAGAGGTAACTCTGGGTCTTACATTCCTGTGGCGGTCCTCATGAAAGCCAGCTTCATCATAGCGCTTGATGGTTTTTGCAACTGCACTTGAAGAAACTTTAAAAGTTCTTGTTAAATGAACTTTTAACAAGGCACACCTGTTAACTGAAATGCATTCCAGGTGACTACCTCATGAAGATGGTTGAGAGAATGCCAAGAGTGTGCAAAGCTGTCATCAAGGCAGAGTGTGGCTACTTTGAACAATCTCAAATATATTTTGAATTGTTGAACACTTTTTTGGTTACTACATGATTCCATATGTGTTATTTCATAGTTTTGATGTCTTCACTATTATTCTACAATGTAGGAAATAGTACAAATAAAGAAAAACCCTGGAATGAGTAGGTATTTGTATATATATATATATATTTTTTTTTTGTTTGCTCAGAAAACTAGACGATTCTGTGCTTCCTTGGGAAGGCCATTTCCTGTTTCAGCATGACAATGCTCCTGTGCACAAAGCGAGGTCCATACAGAAGAACTTGAAGAACCTGACTGGCCAGCATAGAGCCCTGTAGTGTAGCTGCAGCAATCCAAACTTGTTTTGTATTAGCTATGTGCAGTCCTTTCAGTCTAAAATGCTATGTTTATTTTGGGACCATTTTGCCCACTACGAGGGCTGTTGTGTGAACAGAAAAGATCAGAAAAGGTCGCACTAGCCGATGGACACCAACTAAATGAGGGAGACCGTCCTCGAGGACACTGCTTCAACTCCTACTTCTTAATAAGATGGGACATGCGTCAAGAGGATTCTGTCAGAGCGTCAGAGGTTACTTTTAATATGGCTGTTCCCTTTGATCAGAACCTGTCTAAAATGTTGGGGCCTTTGGTTAGTATGGCAGTATAGCTTTCACCTTTTCAACAGGACCAAAGCAGACAGTTTGTCAGCGTAACATCTTTTTTTTCCAGTTCAATTAACTTAACCAAGAAAGAACCTTGTCGGTGGAAGCATCGCTTTCGAGGTCCTCCTGGGCAAAGGTTACCAGGAAAGCATTAGTAAAGTTGACACGTGCACATACTTGTGGCTTCTTTATTCAAATAGGACATTTGGGTTTATTTCAACGAGTTACCTAGAGTCAAGGCTGAAAACTTGTCAGTCTGGGAGGAAGACAAAGGATGTATGGACCTGGAAACTATTATGGTGCAATAGAGCATGTTGACAGCACTCTAGGAGCAATTTTTATGTCCAAGTAAGAATACAACCCCACAAAACACTGCTTCTTTACTCACCCGTAGTCTTTTGGCCTGCCCGGATCCTCCATTGGAGAGCCATCCTCTGCTTTCTTCCAGCCAATCAGATACTCTTTGCCTGGTGATTGGCGGGCGTGGACGGGACCATTAAGCCCCGCCCCTGTCGCCGTGCTGCCGGAGGAGACGATGTAGACTTTGGAGGAGTCGACCGAGGTGGAGGTTTTAAGACCACGTTCCGAGGGGCTGCCAGAGTGCCGTGAGCCACTAGGAAAACCGAGACAGAAGCATGTGATCACTGTTGGCCAAGGTGAGTGGCTACCAATAATCCGGTGTAAGAAGGCCTTCAAATCTACTAAGTAAGGTGCATTTATTAAAGTATCTACATGTCATTTAGCAGACGCTTTCATCCAAAGCAACTTACAGTGAGGGTATTCATCTTAAGATATCCACATCACAGTCAATAAGATAAAATTAAACAGGACCAACAACAAAAACCTGTTTACAGGGAGTCCAACAACGATGAAAACAGCTACTACCTGTACCGGTATCAGGGTTGGGTCCATTTTATATCAGTCAAGTCAGTGGACAATCAGGAGGTATTAGTTGAAGTCGGAAGTTTACATACACCTTAGCCAAATACCTTTAAACTCAGTTTTTCACAATTCCTGACATTTAATCCTAGTAAAAATTCTGTCTTACGTCAGTTAGGATCACCACTTTTTTTTAAGAATGTGAAATGTCAGAATAATAGTAGAGAGAATTATTTTTTTCAGCTTTTATTTCTTTTATCACATTCCCAGTGGGTCAGAAGTTTGCATACACTCAATTAGTAATTGGTAACATTGCCTTTAAATTGTTTAACTTGGGTCAAACGTTTTGGGTAGCCTTCCACAAGCTTCCCACAATAAGTTGGGTGAATTTTGGCCCATTCCTCCTGACAGAACTGGTGTAACTGAGTCAGGTTTGTAGGCCTCCTTGCTCGCACACACTTTTTCAGTTCTGCCCACACATTTTCTATAGGATTGAGGTCAGGACTCCAATACCTTGACTTTGTTGTCCTTAAGCAATTTTGCCACAATTTTGGAAGTATGCTTGGGGTCATTGTCCATTTGGAAGACCCATTCGCGACCAAGCTTTAACTTCCTGACTGATGTCTTGAGATGATGCTTCAATATATGCACATAATTTTCCTTCCTCATGATGCCATCTATTTTGTGAAGTGCACCAGTCCCTCCTGCAGCAAAGCACACCAACAACATGATGCTGCCACCCCCATGCTTCACGGTTGGGATGGTTTTCTCCAGCTTGCAAGCCTCCCCCTTTTTCCTCCAAACATAACGATGGTCATTATGGCCAAACAGTTCTATTTTTGTTTCATCAGACCAGAGGACATTTCTCCAAAAAGTAATCTTTGTCCCCATGTGCAGTTGTAAACCGTAGTCTGGCTTTTTTACGGCGGTTTTGGAGCAGTGGCTTCTTCCTTGCTGAGCGGCCTTTCAGGTTATGTCGATATAGTAATTTCCCCACAGGGATCGATCGATGTTGTTCTGGGATTGATTTGCACAAAAGTACGTTAATCTCTAGGAGACAGAACACGTCTCCTTCCTGAACAGTATGACGGCTGCGTGGTCCCATGGTGTTTATACTTGCGTACTATTGTTTGTACAGATGAACGTGGTACCATCAGGCATCTGGAAATTGCTCCCAAGGATGAACCAGACTTGTGGAGGTCTACAATTTCTTTTCTGAGGTCTTGGCTGATTTCTTTTGATTTTCTCATGATGTCGAGCAAAGAGGCACTGAGTTTGAAGGTAGGCCTTGAAATACATCCACAGGTACACATCCAATTTAGTCAAATTAGCCTATCAGAAGCTTCTAAAGCCATGACATTTTCTGGAATTTTCCAAGCTGTTTAAAGGCACAGTCAACTTAGTACATGTAAACTTCTGACCCACTAGAATAGTGAATTATAAGTGAAATAATCTGTCTGTAAACAATTGTTGGAATAATTACTTGTGTCATGCACAAAGTAGATGTCCTAACCAACTTAACATGAAATTTGTGGAGTTGTTGAAAAATAAGTTAATGACTTCAACCTAAGTGTATGTAAACTTCCGACTTAAACTGTATAATTCCTCTCCTGAATTGACAATTTAATTGATCCAAACCCTGCTACCCATATCAGTGGTTCTCCTCACGATGGGCTCTGTGTGGTTCTGAGCAGGTTTTGATACCAACTACTACAGCAGAAGTCATGCCAACCCTGCCTATGCGGACAACAGTGATTCGAATTGGGGCATGATGACACTGCACTGGTGCCGCTGGCAGCGAAGGGCAAATGTGTCACACCTCATTATATGCTGCATTGTGCCGACTGTGGGGGAGGCAGGATCATGCCATGACCACAGTGAGCCTGCCACAACACGGCAGACCGGTCATCACCTTTTAGCCTAATCTTGTTCCCAGACACTTTCGCCCCAAATGCACAAAGTGTCTGGTGGACCAACATGTCAAACTTGGCCTTTGTTAACCAATACAAAGAGCCCAGAGAAACTCCTGGCGCATAGACATTGGCTTAAAATAGGCTAATCTACCAACGAATCAACTCTCAGAACACTTTCCACGTAAACCCTCCCCGGGAGCTAGCACACAGAGCCACGCCTCGCAGTCGTGTGATTCGCTAAAATTAAATGACATACTTTACTCAGTAGAGCAATCCAATAGAATTCTATGGCCACTCCCACTAAGGCCAACTTAGAGTGGTTGATATCCCAGGATTATATAGGCTGTACGCAATAGCCGGAGGACGAGGTTACTTTTAGTCTCAGCCTAGGCTAGCTCTGCCCTGGGGATGAGCCTTGACACTCTAGAGGAGGTGGCGGAGAGACGGATCCTGGCCAAACTGCTGGCCCACCCTCTGCATGCCATGGTTATGACAGAGAGGAGCACTTTCAGTCACAGACTGATCCCACCATGGTGTGCCAGAGAGCGCTACAGGAGGTCCTTCCTGCCGGTGGCTATTAGACTATTTAATGCCTCACCAGGGTGCCGTGCCTTCGGCAACACAGACCTGGAACTGATGGTGTGTTAGGACCTAGTTTAACAATCGTGCATCCATCCGTGAGTAACTCTGGTCCGTAATCACTCATTCACTCAGGACTTATTTTTTTATTCAGGTCTGTATATACATACTCATGTACAGTTGTTATATCATATCACGTGCAATATTGAAAGTAATTCTTGGACTTATGTAGTCATTCACTCAGGAATGTATATTAGTATCCTGTCAGTTGTATCTTTTTTTTCCATTGCTTTTAGTATATCGAATGTGCAATACGTGCAGTACCTACCTACCTACCTACCTACCTACCTACCTACCTACCTACCTACCTACACCGTCTGACCTCAAAATGGAGAGCAGGAAACGGTATACTCTGTTTCGTTCTGTCTAACCCAAAAATGAAGGACGTGAAATGTTGGAAAGGACAACCTTGACGCCATGCTACTGCGCACATGCTTTAAGAGGAAGTGCTATAATAATGGATTGAAAATATGGTGGCGAGATTCTGTGATGATGACATGGCGGTTTTTGCTTAGTCACTGGCTAAGTAGGTTAGCTGGTTACTTTAGCTGTGTCATTATCGATGCTGATGTGCCCTGTGTCTATGTGAACAAAAAAAAAAAAAAAAAAAAAAATCTATTGTGCAGACACAGCCTCGCAAACAATGACCTATTTAGCCTTAATCACAATTGTGGACTGGCTTATCTGGAGCACCGTGTCATCTCTATTTTTACATTACATTTCTATCTGCAATGTTCCAAAGGTTTCCTTTCACTGAACACAATGGGGATCCAGGGCAGGGAGAGAGACACGGATAACGCAACATCAATATTGGGCTAATATACAGTATATAACTGACTATACCAGTAACATGATGCCAGCCAGACAGTTTGATTAACATGATGCCAGCCAGACAGTTTGATTAACATGATGCCAGCCAGACAGTTTGATTAACATGATGCCAGCCAGACAGTTTGATTAACATGATGCCAGCCAGACAGTTTGATTAACATGATGCCAGCCAGACAGTTTGATTAACATGATGCCAGCCAGACAGTTTGATTAACATGATGCCAGCCAGACAGTTTGATTAACATGATGCCAGCCAGACAGTTTGATTAACATGATGCCAGCCATAGTCATATTAAGTCCCATTCCTCAACTTCTGTTAAACACAAACTACAACATATGCCATTTCATATTTTCACTATCTAATTGAGCTAGCGTCTTTAAAAGTGAGTATATCTCAGAGATTTATGACAATTTCATAGCAGGAACTTTATCTTGGAGCTACACCTTACCTGGACATGGAGGAAATCTCACTCAGGTCGCCCAGGCTCCCGTCCGTTACGTGCCCAGCCGAAGTGGCCTTGGTGCTGTAGCCTTGTGATGTCAAACCTCCTTCCGGCGTCCCCGCTCCGTTGTAACCCCCCGTCCCGGGGTACTCCAGCACCCACTGCTCCCCTTGGGCAACCACGGGGACTGGCCGGCCGGCCGAGACCCCCGGTACGCCACCTCCGCTGCAGCCAGGTAGAGGGGGAGGCGGCGGGGGCATGCAAGGCGCCGTGTCGATGCCGCTGTCGGTGGACGCGCCCTTGATGTAGACGAGGCCCAGGGCATCGGGGTCCATGGGGTCACCCGAACCGAAGCGCTTGTCGTCGCTGCTGCCGCTGGAGGCGTTGCTGGAGAGCGTGTTGCTGCTGGAGTGGCTGGAGCCAGACTGGGAGAAGAGACGGAGATCAGACAACAATAGTTAGTGGCATTCATTTGTGTCTGAAAATTAGCGGTCAGATTCTTGCTTCCTTGTTTTCTCAGTTCCTCTCAAAGAGCACTGGAGTAAAGGATCAAAAACCCCGACCTTCGACCTCCAATGAGTGGAATTGAGGAAACAAGGATTCGGCAGCTAGTATACATTGAAAAACGATTTACACATATTTTATGTATCCTGACGCCACAATTCAATCAAATCTCATATAAAAGCGGAAAAACACATTATGGGTTTATTCACCGATTCGGAATGTACTAACCGCTTAAAACTTGAGAATGATGGAATCAGGGCTCTGGAAATGTTTGGTCCACTTCACTATAGCAATTATTAATTGTAACAATGTTTTTACAGCAGTAAATGACCCTAATACTAATCTAATAATAAGGTGTGTGGGAAGATGAACAACATACCACTTCGCAGGCCTTTATTGTAACAAAACTGTATTTCAGTTAAAACATGCATTTCTTGTTGCTGGATGATATGCGTTTGGGACTTTAAAAACGTTTTGATTGAATAGCGCTATCCAGCCAATGAGCTTCCTACTCCTATTAAAAAGAGAGCTATATTCATAGCCGGCCCGGGTCCCATTTCAACTACACCGTAGTAAGATAAATAATTCCTGAAGCTGCAATTAATTGAAAATTCCATAAACCAAGCCATTCCAAATGGGTTAGGAGGGCATATGAAAGTTTAATGCACTCTGCATAGGGAGACAAATACATTCTCCCCCACTTTCTGTTGGTCAGCAAAAGCAGCAGTTTTCAAAACATTGCAATATATTTCCAGGGCCAAATGTTGGGATGCTTCCACAGTTATAGTAATATTAATGCACAGATAATGTAAATAATTAAAATCACTTAAATCAATATTGACCATTACTTTCAATAAACATGTTAATTTATTTCAGATTAAGTGTGTTTTTATGGGGTGGGGGGGTGGGAGGGGGGGGTCACAGGAGAATAAAATCCGAAGCGACAGTTCGCTGTTAGCAAAAACGTCAACACCAACGAGGGTAAGCTGACCTTTCCTAGCCTGATCCGTCAAGGACAGTTCTAGTCAACCTGAAGAGAGGATGGGGGGGGGGTCCTCGTTCTCTACAGGCATAGAGCTACACACCATTGTACCGTGTAGGCTTGGGGCTGTGTGGGTAACCAAGCTGTTCTCTACTGCTGGGTGTGACATCCAGCTCCCTAATGATCAGATGACTATCCGTACGGTATCATGGCCCATCTGTCAAGGGTGTCGTGTTGCGGTCCGAACCTAAGACCATGAATGTTGCTAGTAGGGGATAGGTAGGTCTACCGTGGATTGACGAGACAAACTCCTATGGGATATGTTCACCAAATAGCCATGATGTTCATGCTTTCATATGAAACATTGATTCATATATTACTTTTTTCATTTAAAAGGGTCTTACAACTAACTGGTTTTCTGCTGAAAGTGTTACAAACACATACTTTCCATTGACACTCAAATGTAGGCTATTGCATGAGACGACAGACTCATCAAACTAACCCAAATCCAACATGACAAGAAAAAAAGCCTTACAGTGTAAAATCAAAGTTAATCTGGCAACCCTGATTAAACATTAAAATAACTCTTTCCAAGTATGTGTACTCACATGTTGGTCTTTATCGGGAGAGTCCTTTGCTCCTTGTCTCGGCTGGCTTTTCTCCCTCATGTTCAGAATCTTTGTGGAGGGATGGTGCCACTTGGCTTCTGCAAAAGAGGAAGGAGACAATTTGTGATTGTTTTCTTTTGAGATATAATTTTCTCATTAAAATACTTGTGGTTTCTACGATACTGTCCAACAGAGTTGATGTCAGGTCAACTTCCCATGAATTCAGGACTTGAACTGGGTCATATTCACTAGGGACCAAATGGAAGCAAACAGATAAACGTGGGGAGGGACTACCTGAATTCTGTCCAATGAGAAACACTTGTTTTCATTTTCCATTGCAAATCCTTTTGATACAGTGTGAACTATGACCCTTTGTTGAAACATGATGATGCTGGTGATGAAGAAGAGTAACCCATACCTGCAGATCTGGTCCTCTCCAGCTTGGGCTCCCTCTCTCTCCGGGCCTCTCCCTCCTTGTTGCTAGGCGGGTTCAGGAGCAGTACAGGGGACTGGCATCTACAGGTGCACAAGAGAAGGGTACGATATAAAGAAAGAGGTATCAGCCAACTGGTTTAAATCTTCAAAAGAGGGAGGCAAGATACAACGTCTTTGTTGAACATTCGAACCATGAATGCGCAGGTCAGCCATTTTCTTTTTTTCCCCCGAACAGACTCCCATTTTTTAAACATTTTTACTGACCCGCAGCTGGATGATCCAATGTAAAGCTGCCAGACCCTACCTCAGGGGTTGGCAACCCTAGTCCTGGAGGGCCGCAGGAACTTCATGTTTTTTATTTAACCAACCTGGAAGACCAGTTTGGTCAGGTGTGGTACCTAGTTGGAGCAAAATCCTGCAGTACCAGCGGCACTCCAAGAACAGGGTTGCCTACCCCACCTAATCAGAACTGGACGGACAGACGCACAGACAGACAGACAGACGCACAGACAGACAGACAGACGCACAGACAGACGCACAGACAGACGCACAGACAGACGCACAGACAGACGCACAGACAGACAGACAGACAGACAGACAGACAGACAGACAGACAGACAGACAGACAGACAGACAGACAGACAGACAGACAGACACTTCATGGCTCACAAACATTACAATTGAGAAAATGTGTTCAAATTATAGTATTCTCCCACAGCATCCTCAATGCTTTGCTTAGGAACCTTTAAAGTGCATTGTAATACTTATCCGCCAAACTTCCTGCTTTTCGCACCACTGGCCCATTGTTTCACTGTTTCTCACCACTTGGCTAGTCGCACTGAGCTATTTCAAACCTTTCCCTTGGTGTGTAATGGTATCCGTTAAGCTGCGGCTGCCCAGACACATTTCCACAACGGATGCTGTGGGGATATTGAAGGAATGCCTTGCAACCTGAGAGCCAGGGTCCGGCTGGGGCCTCTGGCCTGGCGACTATAGACTTGTCTGGACTGCAGAAGGTCAAAGAATGGGGGTCCTGGAAGAACCAGGATGGGGGGTTGTAATGGGATTGTTCTCTCCTAGATAGAGGAGATGGCCTATCATATGACACACGACTGGTCCCACTACATACTACTAAATATATGGGTCACTGTATTGAATATACTGTCTACACACTATGCTGATGCTTCTGCATTGTTCGGTCTTTGGGGTTTTAGGCTGGGTATCTGTAAAGTACTTTGTGACAACTGCTGACGTAGAAAGGGCTTTTAAAATAAATGGGATTGAATTTGACTGATTCATATACAGTATGGGTCACTGTCAACGCTGAAAAGTTATCAAAATCTCTTTGGATAAAAATGCTAAACGACCAAATTATAATTATTATTATTAGCCTGTTGTACTTTTCATTTTCATTGTGCGCTATTCTGTGTTTCTATGTATCATGTCTTTGTCTTTTTAAGCACATTGCCAAATTAATTTCCCCCTGTTGGGATAATAAAGCTGATCTAATCTAGGAGCAAAGCCTAGATAGCCTTCACTCCAATTCATTTGGGCTTAGATTTCTCCTAATGCTCGTAGCTGTAGGTCTATCGGTAACCGGTACACACAACAGACGCCATCAAACGGGGCGGCAGGTAGCCTAGTGGTTAGGGCGCTGGGCCAGTAACCAAAAGGTCGCTGGATCGAATCCCCGAGATGACAAGGTAAAAATCTGTCGTTCTGCCCCTGAACAAGGCAGTTAACCCACTGTTTACCGGTAGGCCGTCATTGTAAATAAGAATTTGTTCTTAACTGACTTACCTAGTTAAATAAAGGTTAAATAAAAAATATATAGAAACATCTAAAAAAAAAAAAAAAAAAACTATCCCTTTAAACAGATAGGTGGGCAGGGTTTGCACTTTCGGTACTATTCCATTGGCACCATTTCCCCAGAAAGCTCAATCAAGCGCAGATAGATACAGTATTTGAACATAATTGTATTCAAACCCAGTCTGCTGTGTACGTAACTCTCCAAGGCAAGAGGTTGAGAGTGTCCCAAAATGTTCACCGCAGCACTGTTGCCCCAATCCACTTACCCGTTAATGTATTCCACCTTCTGGGACCAGGTGCCGCAGGGTCCGGGGTCGCTGGACGTGGACTGGTTGCTGGGGGAACTGCAGTACAGTTGTCCTGGTTCCCGACTGCTACACGAGGACGTAGGGGACGTCTCATATTCCTGCAATACCCTGAAAACAACAAAAGGAAACGTTTAGGAGACGTTTAACCAAAAAGGGCATCGACCGCCAAAGTGACCCACCTGTAGGCTATGGCTCCGTTGAACGGAAAGGGTTAGATGTTAGTTGATTCACAAAAGGACCTAAGACAACGCTTTGACTGTTTCTAGCAGACAAAACTAAAAATTGCCCAATGGATGGGTCACTTTGGATAAACGCATCTGCTAAACGACCACGTTACGACTCCTATTATTCTCAGAGTTGTGAAAACAAAATGAAAGAGCCGTCATGACGATGATGTCAGGCGTTGTCAATACAATTCGTCAACTAGTCCGGACGTATGATACACATGCTCCTCATGGGGTTTCACCGTGTGTATTATGCCACTGTGAAGCCAAAAGGTAAAATAACGCTGTGTAGATAAAAGCTTTTTTCTCCAAAATGTAAATAAACGTTTTATTCGATAATGACAATACAAATAGTGGGTCAAGGGGTCATCCACTGTACTGTGACCATTAATAGTAACTGGACTTCTAGAATCCCAGCCATTTATGAAGAGTGCTTGGGGAAATACTTGGGGAACATAGCGCAAGTAGTTTCGGCAAGGCGCTATTCTTAGCCTGAACGGACTGTTCTAAGTTCTGAAACCTGACTCTCCCGGCCGGCCAGGGAGGAACACTGAGGCCTTGGAAAAGCTGAGATGAGATCGTAAATGTGCAATGAAGAAGCTTGCATAATAGGATCTATCTATCTATCTATCTATCTATCTATCTATCTATCTATCTATCTATCTATCTATCTATCTATCTATCTATCTATCTATCTATCTATCTATCTATCTATCTATCTATCTATCTATCTATCTATCTATCTATCTATCTATCTATCTATCTATCTATCTGTCAGGGAGTAAGGGATGAGGAGGTGTGAAAGGGAGGAGGGGTCCTTTCCAGATTGGGTGGAATAAAACCCTGCATATTCAGCAGCTTTGGAGCAGGCCTGCTTCGCAAGGCGTTGGCAGCTGCAAATTGAGTCCCACTCAGAGGGACACGTTAAGACTAGGAGTGGAAGCCACAAAGTGTTTGAATTCGAACAACCCCCACACAATAAGCATATGCAGTGTCTCCATGTCGGTTTCCCATAGGAAACCATGTCACCTTAATGGTTCCATTGTACACAGTACAATGGAACCAACCAGACTGTTCCTCAGTCTATCAGTTATGTTTTTTTTGTAGAACCCAGACAACCTGACACATATGACAAATACGATGGTAAAAGTGTGCGAGAAATGTAATGTTGCATGAATCATAAACCAGAAATCCCTTCTTTATGTTTCTTGCTGGTAATGGTGTGGTAATGGTTACTAGAATGAAAAACAGGCTGTGCTTTTCTTTCTACAAAAGGTCAAACTCATCCCATTCAAAAGCACTAATCCCATGTATACATACACGCACTTGCATCTACACACATACCAGTATGCTTGCATGTACACACTGATTAATGTAACACCACACATACGCATGGCATGGACACACACACACGCACGCACGTGCGTTCAACCTGACGCACACTTGCATAGCTGGCATGTAATGCAACACTACCCAAAAGACCAATGCTGAGGTAACCTTGCTGCCCCTGTGTGTGTGTGTGTGAGAGAGTTTATGTAGTGTGTGTGTGTGTGTGTGTGTGTGTGTGTGTGTGTGTAGACGATCAAGGATCAGGGCTGCAAACAAGAGCCGACACTCAGGAGCTCAATAAAACATTCACACGCCAAGACGCCCTGCTAGCTAACCCCCCCCCCCCGACCCCCGACCCCTCACCACCTCCCATGCTGTGTGCCAAGTTAAATAACAGGGGGTCGTTCCTCAATCCTCAGACACAGAACGACAGAACAGCCACTCTAAATACAGGGTCAAAAGAACAGCTTATGGAGTGATTTTAGTGCCAACCAAATTAAACATTTCATAATACAAAACCAACGTGATAAAATTCTGATAAAAATTCTGTTGGCACTAAAATCACTCCATAGATGTGCCAGGTGTAAAAAGAAAATAACCCAACCTAGGGCTAACAGTTCCTTATTGTGTTAGTATTATATGACAATGCCAAAGATGGCTTCTCATCTACATTCATTATTGATTCAGTTGTTTTCTCTAGTTCTGGGACACACCGTGTGTTCAAATACCATCTGAACCAAGGTCTGTGAGAAACACTCCTTTAAGAATAGCACCTACGGACTTGAAATTAGATCTGGGTCCAGTTCATTAGGCATCAGCGGTAGAGAACAGACAAACAGGGATGGTTTTACCAAGCCTTGACAAATAACAAAAGCCTCATTCTTGTTTTCCATTGCCAATCGTTTTAAAACCTTTTTCAGTTGCTCTCCCCTAACGGACGCGTCCCTTCCGCCATCTTGTTTTTTCTTTCCTGTCAGATCCCAGTCTCAAGTCTCCCAGTCATGTGTTTGCCACTTGTTAATTTTATGCTAATCACATTACAAAAAACCTTGACCTCATTATGCACGGCCTATGCTAATGTCGTGCGGTGTGAGTTATACTAAGGATAGAGGTGCCATTGTATCCGTCTGGAAAATTATACAATTTCACATCACAAAAAAATAAATGCATGTAAATGCCTAATAAATTAAAAGAATAAACTCTGAGCTTGAGAATGGGATGCGTTAAAATTTAAGCAAACACACTTCCTGTTGGAACAGGAAATACTACTTTAAATGGGGTTCAAATTATTAGTACAGGTCCTTGGGATGAGTCAGACATGATTGGCCAGAAATATGTATGTCTATCTGAAAATAGTTTCTGAATCTGACTGATTCTTGACGTAATACACTGCACGTTTATTTTGGTCACACACTTTGAGCACGAGTGTCAAAGGCAGGGATACTCAAATCAGGCCTCCAGACAAGAAGTACCGCTAATGTAAAGGATTTGCTCTAAGCAGGGACTGATTAAGACAGTGCTGGTGAGTGGAATCTCTAACCAACCAGTGGCAATCAGTGTACTCCGTTCAAAAAAAAAAAAAAAAAAAAACGGGCATTACTTTGGCCCTCCAGGCTCAACTGTGAGTACCTCTGATCTAGGAGGGTTTGAACAAGGAACTATGAGTCAATTGAGGCGAAGACGATTGAGGTGGGTGCTGAGGTGTACCTGGTCCCGTCCTGTTGCTTCCTGTCAAAGGAGGTGCTGCGGGAGATGGCCCCCTGGGCGTAGTGGAACATCTGCTGCCCGGGGCTGGGGCCCTGTGTGGGGGAGGCCCGGGACTGGGGCGGGCCGCCACCCGGGGCGGCCGAGACACAGTGCCAGCCGGCAGCAGTGCTGGTCTTGTACTCCACCACGGGGACGCGGTACATCTCCGAGCAGCTCCTGATAGAACAAATCAAAAGACACATTAGCAATTGAGTGTCTTACAAAACACATTACACAAAACACATTATACTGTAAGAGCAAGAGTGTTATTAAGGGCCTCTCAGGTAAAAAGCATGACAATCCTCATACTTGACAAATAGGCTATACTGTAAGTCAATGGGAGAGTTAAATTGACATTTGGCAGATGGACTGTGTAAGGTATTTTGAGATTTTCCCAGTTACATATTTCCTCAAACCTCACTACTTGATACGTCCGTTTCCAAAGTGGTATAGCCCCTTTCCAACTCTTTCTTGCTTGCTAACCGCCAGAATATTAGCATTAACCTAATATTCTGGGTGAGAAAGAGATTCCCATTGCATTTTGGGACTAGTCGCTGCCAACTTGTGTCCAACTTCATCCCAAATCAGGGCTATTTTGCTACACTTAAATATGTCCAACATTTGCTGATGGATATGAGCTGCATTGGTTGAGCCTGTGGCCGATTGACATCAATAACAATGGTATTTGTATTTTATTAGGATCCCCATTAGCTGTTGCGAAAGCAGAAAATGTTCCTATGGATAACATTTTTTCCTTCACTCTGCTCGATTCCTGTTAAAACATGATCTGGCAAGTCAAGTCCTCAACCCAACAGTTCACCAACCAACCCAACGGACTGCTGTGGAATGTTCCAAAAAAAATGGCAGGGCACGAAAGCCCTGTCTGTCGTGGATCAGAAATCTGACTGAGGCGGCTTGTGGTAGAGAAATTAACATTCAATTATCTGGCAACAGCTCTGGTGGACATTCCTGCAGTCAGCAGGCCAATTGCATGTTCCCTAAAAACTTCAGACATCTGTGGCATTGTGTTGTGTGACAAAACTGCACATTTTTAGAGTGGCCTTTTATTGTCCCCAGAACAAGGTGCACCTGTGTAATGATCATGCCATTTAATCAGCTTCTTGATGTGCCACACCTGTCAGGTGGATGGATTTTTTGGCATTTAGCTCATAGTGGAATCAATATAGGAATATATTGATTGAAAAGCCATATAAGGCATCTAGACATTTAGTTAAAAGGGGACATTATACTCATCAATTAAAATGTTCTAGAGACTACGGCAAAGATTAACTTTTGATTTGTTGTCAGAATTCTTTCAGAACACCGAGTACGGCAGTGCTGTCATAACTTGAATGATGTGAGGGCTAACATGTCCTGACAGTTATACACAGTTAACACTGTCAAGAGACATTATTCCATCGTGAGGACAGCAAATCGTGGGACATTGATGAAACACAGAGTGTTTAAAGTAGCAATTTGTAACTTTAATTTTTTTCAGTGGCAAATTAAGATACTACAAACACAAACGTCCAAGAAGCAAGACCCAAACCCTGCCCTTTTGAGAAAAATTAAAAGTTACAGATTGAACCTTTAAAGAAGGATTTGGCTATATACTGAACAAAAATAAAAAACGCATGTAAAGTGTTGGTCCCATGTTTCATGATCTGAAATAAAAGATCCCAGAAATGTTCCATATACACAAAAAGCTTATTTCTCTCAAGTTTGGTGCACAAGTTTGTTTACATCCCTGTTAGTGAGCATTTCTCCTTCGCCAAGATAATCCATCCACCTGACAGGTGTGGCATATCAAGAAGCTGCTTAAACAGCATGATTATTACACAGGTGCACCTTGTGCTGGGGACAATAAAAGGCCACTAAAATATGCAGTTTTGTAACACAACACAATGCCACAGATGTCTCAAGTTTTGAGGGAGCGTGTAATTGGCCTGCTGACTGCAGGAATGTCCACCAGAGCTGTTGCCAGAGAATCAAATGTTAATTTCTCTACCACCTCCAACTTCGTTTTAGAGAATTTGGCAGAATGTCCAACTGGCCTCACAACCACAGACCACGTGTAACCACGCCAGCTCAGGACATCCACCTTCGTCACATGCGGGATTGTCTGAGACAAGCCACCCGGACAGCTGATGAAACTGAGGAGTATTTATGTCTGTAATAAAGCCCTTTTGTGTGGAAAAATGAATTCTGATTGGTTGGGCCTGGCTCCCAAGTGGGTGGGCTTATGCCCTCCCATGGCTGCGCCCCTGCCCAGTCATGTGAAATCCATAGATTAGGGCCTAATGAATTTATTTAAATTGACCGATTGCCTTATATGAACTGTAACTCAGTAAAATCGTTGAATGTTGCGTTTATATTTTTGTTCAGTGTAAGAATAAACAGATGTTTTTGTAAGAGCTATTTAGCTTAGTTTAACTTAAGTGCAATGAAAAAGGAAGTGGTGTTTAACTTACCTCCTGGGTGTGCCATCCTGGTGGGGCTGGACGATGACCACACTGACCGTGTTGGACGTGCGCAGGAGATCAATCATCTGCTCGTGGGACAGTGTGGCCACGGCCACCGTACAGATCTCCATCAGCCGGCTGCCCGGACGGAGACCCACCTGCCAGGCGAAGCCGAAGGGCTCCACATCTGCCACCACTCCCTCGAAGTTGACGTGGAATCCTAGCTGGCCCAGACCGTTCCGCCGGAGGGTCATCTCCACTGTCTCGCAGCCCCGGGTGACAATCTAGGGCGACATGACCAAGAGAGTCAATTCCAGCCTACTCTGATCTAATACAAATGGCTTTGTTAGGGTTTATCCGTGCTGGCAACTGTTTTGATAAGTTATGAGCGTTACCTTACAAGGCCTACTTTAGGGCAACCTTTACCCCAGTTAACCTCATGGAGGGGGAGAAATTAGCAACTTTGTGGACGGACCTAATCCACACAAATACAAAACTTTAATAGCACCAAAGCCGATTCGAACTTAATTAAGTCATTATCCCTTTACATTTTATAGTTGGTTGAAAAGACTAAGGGCTCCATTCAATCAAACTTGGCAACAGGGTTTATAGAAAATGTCAGAATAAACCAGCCATCATTTGAGAATAAACCAGCCATCATTTGAGAATAAACCAGCCATCATTTGAGAATAAACCAGCCATCATTTCAGAATAAACCAGCCAATCGCACAGTGTCATGATCTGCAGAGATTAGGGTCATCAAGATGCCAAATGTTCAAAAACACCATCTCTGTTTGGAGTGGCAACAAGTCACTATTTTCCATCCAGACACCCCAGCACCTCACCCCTTCTTAGCGTCTTAAAGCCTGGTCTTCTGAGGCTAACGGGATCGTGACAACCGCAGCAGAGACTTTAGACACCTTCGGATAATTCCATTTAACCAAAGTTAAAAAGGGCCAGGGATAGAGAGCTGATGGACACCCGACCCCATACGACCTCTCGCCTCCACCTAAATAATACAAGTATCAACCAAACGACTCAATCAATTCCTGGCAAAAAATGCAGGAGGAAAGTACACGCGCCAACAGGCCTTTATCACCATCAGTGATTCAAGAACAGGAACTTTTAACAACAAACATATTGTTTTGAGGCTGAGGTAGAGTGGAGGTATAATGGGGCACATCTGCCGACCTACTGACTAAACTGCTGTGACTTGGGCCGGCTCCCAGGACTTGAGTAATAATCTCACTGTAGTGTTTACCCACAGTAATCTATTGAGTTTAACAATATATTTTCACATCAGGTCGTTTACAGAGTTGATCTGATTGGTCAAAATACACATTTGTTGAAAAAATATCAGAATTGGGCTGCCTGTCTAAATATTGAGGTACAAGGTTTGAATGAAAGTGTCTTACTTATGTCTCAGGCAGAGGGGGCCAATCTTCTCTCTGGGCCAGTGTGGGTACACCAAAGCAGTAACAAAGCCAATTCAAGTGATCAACTAAACCTAGTCTTCGTTGAATCAGATATGTTCCTTGTGGGTCCGATTGGTGACCGCTGGTTGAAGGACTTTAACACGGAGGCTTAATTTCCCGGACACAAATTAAGCCTTGATTAAAAATAAGTCTCAATGGAAAATCTTAGTTGAAAATGTTTTTTAGTCCAGGATTAAGCTTAATCTGTATACAGGAAACCACCACTGAATGATGTGGTCTTTTAGTCCCCCCACACAAACCGCTTACCTCCAACCTCTGCATGATCTCCCGGACGTCATCCCAGCATCCTTCCTGCGGAGAGAACACTAGGCACTCGCCGCGCTCATAGAAAAGCCGGACGCTCCCAGACGATGTGCTCCAACCGAGGACGTCGCGGCAGTAGCAGTTGAACACCACCTCCTTGGACACCTCTTCGATCAGCACCACAAATTCATTGGAGATGGCCAGCAGGCAGCCGATGTCTGCCGAATGGCCAAAGTCCCGGGCCACCACGGCCCAAGTGACCGCCCCGTAGCTCTGGAGGTGGGCATTCCGCCGGGGTCGGCTGCGCTCCTTCTTCCTGACACCCAATGAGATGAAGCTGAACTTGGCAGCCGAAGAGTCCACAGGGGTAGCGCTTACAAAGTTCTCGGCCAAATCCTTCAGATACTCTTGGCGCGTGCGCATGGCCATGGCGCGGAACTTGTCCGACTTATGCACAGCATTTTCGCCGTTCACCATTTTTGCCAGGAGGAAGTCCCGGAACATGGCCGACTTTGGGAAGAGCACCCCCTGGGGGATAGGAGGGCCGAAGGCGGGCACGTCTTTAGATCTGGTGACCGCCACACTAAAAAAAAATGAAGACATACATTTTAATCCCTCTGTTGTTTTGTAACTTGGAAAGTATACACCCTTAAAATGTCAAGTTTCTATACAATACGTTGTGCATATAATAACAGCATCATCCTGGATAGTGTTGTGCCAGGATAACAACCTCTCCCTCAATTTGAGCAAGACAAAGGAGCTGATCATGGACTACAGGAAAAGGCCCCCATTCTCATCGACTGGGCTGTAGTAGAGCAGGTTGAGAGCTTCAAGTTCCTTGGTGTCCACATCACCAACGAACTAGAATGGTCCAAACACACCAAGACAGTCGTGAAGAGGGCACGACAACACCTTTTCCCCTTCAGGAGACTAAAAAAAAATTGGCATGGCTCCCCAGATCCTCAAAAGGTTCTAAAGCTGCACCATCGAGAGCATCCTGACTGGTTGCATCACCGCCTAGTATGGCAACTGCTTGGCATCTGACTGTAAGGCATTACAGAGGGTAGTGTGTACGGCCCAGTACATCACTGGGGCCAAGCTTCCTGCCATTCAGGACTTATGTAGTAGGTGGTGTCAGAGGAAAGGCCAAAAATTGGTCAAAGACTTCAGTCACCCAAGCCATAGACTGTTCTCTCTGCTACCGCACTACTGTCTGTAGTTATTAATCATGACTACATTTATTATTATAATAATTATTATCATAGATTTTTTGTCCATCGTGCAGACCGAACCCTGCTGGCTGAATGGACGTGACCAATATATTCGCAGAGAGTAATGATTCCGTAATTAAAAAAAATATATAAATAAAAGTGTATGTTACAGTCCCTGATGTCTCTCTAGAAGTTGATCCTCGCCCTGAGCTTGTCTACTTTATTGTCCAGGGACTGAACGTTAGCGATGGCAAACAATCATTAAAAGACTGAATGATTGACTTGTAATGATTGGATTACAGACTTATTGAAATTGGGCCCTTAGGTACATGAATGCTTGAATCAATGCAAGTTTAATTAAACCAGCTCTACACGTCTCTCACACCAAGTCTTTTAGAAGTATCGGCGGTCTGCTTTGCTCACCTGTAGCAAACACTTTCTGTGCAAGGGTTGTGGACTTTAACGATGATGAAGACGTGCTGGAAGTGCGAGCGAATGTTTTTGGGAGTGAAAGGAAGAGCACCAGGTTCCTGGAAGATGACGGTGACGATGTCATTTCCAATGTGTCTCTTCCTCAGTAGCTAAAGGGCAAGAAAAGGAAGCGGAAAAGAAAAAACACATTAGAATTCAGAAAAGTAAATGCCCTTATAATACATGAGGTACTGTGTCTCAAATGTCTCAAAAGGCTGATGAAAACCTACATGGAGGAAATCTTCTCATTCTTAATCTATCACGAGGCAAGCTGTTATGTGGTCAAGGAAAGGATGTGGAGGACAGAAAAACACGTCTATTCAGAGGGCAAGTGGGAGCTACAGTAGTCATAATGCTCATACCTCGCATATCCATGGCAATAAACAGAAGTGCTAAAGGCAGTGGCTAGGGTCCAGGGGTTTCGAACAGGGCGACAGCCTCCTCACCAGGAGGCCATCATCTCTTTAGTCCCTTGGTGTAGGTGGTAAACCAAACAGGAAGATGGGTGGAATAGACCGGATCAAGGGGCTCAAGTAGTGGCAGAGCCTCTGCAGACCTTGGGGGGCTTATGGCTAATCCCAGAAATCAAATGGGATCCGGGGGGGGGGGCGGTGAAATGAAACTTCAAATCCTGATACACTTGGCCCGTTCTAATGTCCCTAGAGCTCGGAAACGATACGGGCCCTCGTTCCTAGATAGGTGGCTTTATATGAACGCTGGGATGATTGCGTGTTATGTCCAGGAATCAGGATTGACAGACGGACACAGCTTTAAGATGGCCTAAAATCTTTATTGCTGTAACTAAATTTCAGACCTCCAGAATAGTCCATTAATCAAAAAACAGTGATCTGAATGCTGTTCCCAAGAGCTTTACATAAGATACCGCTTACAACTGCAAAGGAAATAGAACCAACATGGTGCACATGACAATTCATTTATAGGGCGTGTTGCTATGGTCTAGATAGAAAGACCCACCCAGGTATATTCACAGACACCAAGCAGAGTGGGGAATTTAATTGAGGAGTGCATGCGAAATTGTTGTCGTGGCAACATCTCCAGCAATAACATTTCCAATTAACAAGTCACTGACTGGGGGTAATTATGCGCAACTCTGAAATGATGAGTGGCAATTTCTAATATCGGAGAGCAGATTGTGATCAAAGGATCAACATTGCAAGCTACCTGTTGTAGTAAAGGGATGTTCATGATAATGAGAGCTATAATGCTAAAAAAAAGGGTTGCAGTTGGAGTTAACTTTGACGTCAGGGAACGAATGTGAGATTTTTTCAGAGTAGTATAAAACGGTTGTGCTTGACTTGGTTTCCGTGGAGGGTGGGGGGGGGGGGGGGGGTGGGGGTTACGAAGCTAACATATGGAATTGTTTAAAGATAGTCGTAGTAAGGATAATTTAGCTATTTGATTTAGAATCCCTATAGATATCCCCCCAAAATAAAAATTTTAATTTGATAAAACAATTTGTTTTGAAGTGTCTGTCCTATAGTTGAGATATATAATATCAGGAAACTATTTGATAATTTTTAACACATATTTACCCATTTTATTTGGCACTACACTACTTCCATATATTCTTACAATAATTTTAACTGGTACAAGGTTGCCAGTTAAAAAAAGTTAAACCACCGACATGTACGTATTGATGAGTCTCTTCTTTCAGTAGAGGGATCATATTAGTTTGTAGGCCTAACCGTTCGGTCGCTACAGAAGTTTTCCGCGAAAAGACCGATTTTCGGGAAGTCTCATTGTCTGACAAACACTGCTGTACCTCAGCCCATGCAAAAAAAGACAGATTCTGATGGGGATTTTTTTATGCCAATTTGATTTCCACTGGAAATTTTACTCAAGAGGGCTATTTGCACATCTCAAGTTTGGATTCAGCCCTTAATGTTTTGAAAATCTGACCTACTAGATCTGTGTTAATTATCAAAACGTGTTAAATAGCTCTTTTTGAAGTGGCACTCCTAAATACCTGTCTGTTTTGGCTTTAAGGGCAGTAACAACAACTTTCAAATACCTCAGTGGCAGTGACATTTGCCAAGACCAATCTATCAGTTTACTTACACAAATGTTGGGGGCCCACTGTGGGTGGACAGATTGACCGGAGCTGCTTTAAAGGGATACTTTGGGATTATGGCAATGACGCCCTTTATCTACTTCCCCAGAGTCAGATCAACTTGTGGATAAAAATGTTATGCATCTGTGTCCAGTATGAAGGAAGTTAGAGGCATGCTAGCAGATACCCATAGACTTCCAGTGTGTCCGCTCACCTGTTGTCTGTTGTTGGGGGTGTAGGGGAGCAGTGTTGACACGTGGAACATCAGCTCATAGTCTTTGTAAGTAGTGTAGAGAGAATGTGTGCCAGTGGAATCCGCTGTAGCACCCAAACAAAGAATTTAGGTCAGATCAGATCAGACATTCTAAACAACACAATTGAAAAGAATGTAATACTGTAGTCACTGGAAAAAAAAAATCTAAATTACATGATCTGCAATAAGATCATTGTATACTGCAATATTAATCCTGTGGTATTGCCAGGGACGGACTAGGACCAGAAAGGGCCATTTCTAACACCATTTATTTCCTTGAGGCCCCCCATTATTAGTCAAATAACAATATATATTTTTTATTAACAAATGTACACAGACCAGCCAATATTGTATTTTCCCTATGGCCAGTCTGTTTCTGGGCATTTATAAATGACCCTTCTCTTTTCCTAGAGCTCGGAAACGATACTGGCCCTAGTTCCTGTATAGATGGCTTTATATGAACGCTGGGAAGATTGCGTGTTATTTCCAGGAATCAGGATTGACAGACGGACACAGCTTTAAGATGGCCTAAAATCTTGATTGCTGTAACTGAATTTCAGACCTCCAGAATAGTCCATTAATCAAAAAACAGTGATCTGAATGGTTTTCCCAAGAGCTTTACGCAAGATACTGTTTACATCTGCAAAGCAAATAGAACCAACAGGGTATTACGTGACAATTAATTTATAGAGTGTTGCTATGATCTAGATAGAAAGACCCACCCAGGTATATTCACAGACACCAAGTCAAATTAAGCTTTATTTATACAGCTCATTTCAGACATGAAATGCAATGCTCATCACAGGAAAAAAAAACACAAAAAAAGGAAAATAAAAGCTGAAATATTTACTACACAAACATAAGAAAACAAAAACTGAACGACTAAAAAGCACCCTAAGGAAAAGCAAAGATAAAAAAGAGGAGTTTTAAGATCTCTTAAATATGTCCACAGTTTCAGCCCCCCTAAGGTTCTCTGGCAGGCTATTCCAGAGGCTGTGGGGCATAGTAACGAAAGGCTGCCTCTCCACCAAGCAGAGTGGGGAATTTAACGGCATTTGCCTGAACTGCCCTATGGTAGGTCTGTTTGTGGGTTTTCTAAATTCCTGTACTTCAGCAGAGAGATAGCCGTGTATATCTATATTAATATACAATTAACCAAAAAGTGTTGCTTTCATGTTTCATCAGCAGAAATTAAATATCCCAGAAATGTTCCAGACACACATATTTGTTTACATCCCTGTTGCTGAGCATTTCTCCTTTGACAAAAGAATCCATCCACCTGACAGGTGTGTCATATCAAGAAGTTGATTAAACAGCATGATCATTACACAGGTGCACCTTGTGCTGGGGACAATAAAAGGTGAATAAAATGCGTAGTTTTGTCACACAACACAATGCAACAGATGTCTCAAGTTGAGGGAGTGTGCAATTGGCCTGCTGACTGCAACAATGTCCACCAGAGCTGTTGCCAGAGAATTTAATGTTCATTTCACTACCATAAGCTGCCTCCAATGTCGTTTTGGGTGCACCCCTGCCCAGTAATGTGAAATCCATAGATTAGGGCCTAATGAATGTATTTAAATTGTATTTCAATTAACTGCAACTCAGTAAAATATTTGAAATTGTTGCCCGTCTGTCTGTCTGTATATACAGTACCAATCAAAAGTTTGGACACACCTACTCATTAAAGGGTTTTTCTTTATTTGTACTATTTTCTACATTGTAGAATAATAGTGAAGACATCAAAACTATGAAATAACATATATGGAATCATGTAGTAACCGACATTTTTTTAAACAAATCTAAATAAATTTTAGATTCTTCAAGTAGCCACTCTATGCCTTAATGACAGCTTTGCACAATCTTGGCATTCTCTCAACCAGCTTAACTTGGAATAACTTTCCAACAGTCTTGCTGGAGTTCCCACATATGCTGAGCACTGGTTGGCTGCTTTTCCTTCACTCTGCGGTCCAACTCATCCCAAACCATCATAATTGGGTTGAGGTTGGGTGATTGTGAAGGCCAGGTCATCTGATGCAGGAGGTGTGATGGGTCATTGTGCTGTTAAAAAACAAATGATAGTCCCACTAAGCGCAAACCAGATGGGACGGCGTATCGCTGCAGAATGCTGTGGTAGCCATTCTGGTTAAGTGTGCCTTGAATTCTAAATAAATCCCAGACAGTGTCACCAGAAAAGCACCATCACAGCTCCTACTCCATGCTTCACGAAGGGAGCCACACATGCAAAGATAATCCGTTCACCTACTCTGCGTCTCACAAAGACACAGCAGTTGGAACGAAAAATCTCAAGTTTGGACTGCGTGAATCTGACCAAAAGGACAGATTTCCACCGGTCTAATGTCCATTGCTCGTGTTTCTTGACCCAAGCAAGTCTCTTCTTCTTATTGGTGTCCTTTAGTAGTGGTTTCTTCGCAGCAATTCGACCATGAAGGCCTGATTCACACAGTCTCCTCTGAACAGTTGATGTTGAGTTGTGTCTGTTAGTTGAACTCTTTGAAGCATTTATTTGGGATGCAATTTCTTAGGCTGGTAACTCTAATGAACTTATGGCTATCTTATGTATAACACCCTACCTTGTCACAACACAACTGATCAGCTCAAACACATTAAGAAGAAAATAAATTCCACAATTTAACAAGGCACACCTGTTAATTGAAAAGCATTCCAGGTGACTACCTCAAAACTGGTTGAGAGAATGCCAAGAGTGTGCAAAGCTGTCAAAGGCTCGAATCCAGCCTGTATCACAACCGGCCGTGATTGGGAGTCCCATAGGGTGGCGCACAACTGTGACTTGTTTCAACTGTGACTTGTTTCACATACTTCACAGTTTCAAAGCGAAAGAGAAAGAAAAGGTTTGGAGCTGCGTGGGTCGGAGTGTTACGGAACAGTTCTCTTTGGAAACAGGTATTGAATGACAGGAAACAACTTGGAAGGTATTCCTTTACTTTATTACCAAAAAACTCCAAGGTACTTTATGTGTCATTTTTTTGGGGAATGGTTTTGTGCGATCTACCAAATTTTTTCCCCACACAGAAAAGGACTAACTTCCAAGTTTGCACCTTATCAAAAGATAAATCATTCAAAACGGCATTCTTCTTCTTTCAGTTGGTCTGTACAAGGTGATGTACAGCTGGACCCTGATCCTCTAACTTCCTGCACATTTATCAAGCATATGATGAGAAAAATATATAAACAAAATGGTGTGTGTGTTGAGTCGTGGACTCTTACTTTTGTTGTCCAGCTGGGCCCGGTACTTCGGGAAGCCCTTCAGCCTGACCTTCTGGCCCAGCAGCTCCATGAACTCCTCCAGGGCCGGGCTGGCACCGTCGTTGTTGTACATCTCCTCTTCGGTGCTCTGGCCCGCCTGGCAGTACATGATGCCCACCTTGTGCTGGAAGCTCAACTGGAACCACAAAGAACAATATGGGTGGGGTTATGACATGCCAATGTTTGTCCCAATATCTGGAAGAACCTTGTAACCTGCCTACGTCTACCGAACGTCTGTTTATTATACAATAAACAATAAGTATATATATATATATATATATATATATTTTATTTTTTTTTCAAATCTCAATTAAGATCTTATAAGATAACTGGCATAACGCTTGTGAAACATTTCTCAAAATGTTTGGGCTCATGACCAAATTATAGCAGGTGCCATTTTTCATAAGACAATGAGATACTCAACGAAGCATTCCTCCTCATCTAGCCTCGTGACTGAAATGCTCTGTAGCGTCGGTCGGTTGCTGGCGCCGGTGTGCGGTGCCAAATTAGACTGAAGTGCCCCCCACTGAGCACTCGGGGAGGGAGGGAGGGATATACCAAGTGTTTTCACCAGCCCAGTGCATTTTATCTCCTGCTATCGATACCCATTACCTGACACCCGGTGCTGAGATAGCTAGCGCTAAGTGTGCCATCAATCTGAAGAGAGGAGTGGACACACTAAAAAGAGGACGTCATTACAGTGTGACTGTTGGTTCTGAATCATTTATTAATCTTAGAAATGCTATAGGATGTAAAGTGTAAGTGCGTGCGTGCGAGCGACCGGGACCAGCAGACCCTTGCGAAACTCAAAGCAGGTCCTCATAAAAAGACAGTGGGGGCTCCCACCGCTCACAGCTAGGCAACATGACGAGACAAGCGGTCAACAGAAACGTTTATCCATTTTCTTGGCTGGTTTCTTCCGATCTCTCCTAACACAGGAAGTAAAGGAGCTCGTCTCCCGTTGATTCACACTTGGAGGGGGATGGGGGGGGGGGGAAGTATTCCTTGTAACGAGAAGGAAGCCATGGACGGTTGTCTTCACTACGCATCTCCACGGTTGCTTAATGAGTAGCTAAAACAATAATAGTATTCCAGTCCTACTTACAGTAGATATAACCGGTGAAAGCTCATTATGACATCATCATGAATATCACATCAATGAAAATGTAACATAATTAAACTTAATTGAATTAAGGAAGATGGAACTGAACTTAATCTAATGGACATTCCTAGAGGTCAAGATAACCGCTCCTCGTCTCGCACCAGCTTTGCTCTCCAATAGATTTACAAACCACCCGTCACGCTTTCCCAAATGAAAGAGGCTTGTATGAAACTTGATCTCATCAATACTGTGTTATTGCACCACGACGCAATTTCTCCCCCTGCTGTTACATGCTTTAGGGATCGATCGGTCTCAGGTTACCCAGAAATCCAGTTACACGGCAATACCGCTTATTGTTTTTCCTCTGTCCAGAGTCGAGTGAATATTCCACCATGTTGATACTAGATAACGGAGCCATGGTAGCATAGAAATATAATTACTACAATGGGGTAAAAGCCCCTCAGGCAGTGGAAATTTGATTTCTTAGCTTGGCAGTCAAAATGGGGAAAATACAATAGTCTAGCCTCTGACTGAGTGGTGAATTACGGATTTGTATCATTTCCTCGTTTCCCAGCTGTGCCAGACATAGCCGGAAAAGCAGCATGCTAAATCCGAAAGTGCTTGATTGATGATTTGGACTCGAAAACGGCAAACTACAAAACTGGGTTTTTGCTGAACACAGTAAAGCGATCCAAATCCAACCCCTTGTTGTAAAGCGGAACTACTTACTTGTGACAACGGTGATGTATAAGATATGTGAGTGCAAATATTTATTTATATCAATGTGCATTCATTATATAATTTTTTCACCTAACACTATAACAATGTATAGTGTATATATTCAGTCATTCACTCATACTATGCAAAATCTTTTTATACTCCAGACTTCATGTATTTTTCTTCTTTCTCATACTGCCGTAACTATGTATCGTGTATCTGTCTTTTGTGTATTCCGTACACCTACCTGCCCTGTGTTTTTCGTAGCTGCTTGATGAAGTAATTTCCCGTCGGGGATCAATGAAGTACCTGCCTATCTAATCTATACATCTATTCTCTCAACCCCCCCAAAAAAAAAAAATCGGTAGATCTCTGCTCGCATTTTGACTCAGTCTCAGGAAAGGTTTGTGCTTTAAACAATTTTAATTTAAAACAATCACAGTAAGGTACTTAATTGCTAAACAGAAATTATTTGATATTGAGATAAAACGGCTGCATTGGACCTTTAAATAATAAAGAATGAGTGCTCTTTCCGTGACAGACTGACCATGTGAATGCTATAATCAATTATTAATGTCACCTAAATCCACTTCAATCAGTGTAGATGGGGAGGAGACGGGTTCAATAATGATTTTTTTTAAGCCATGAGACAGAATGTGTATGTGTGCCATTCAGAGGGTGAATGGGCAAGACAAAATAATTGTCTTTAAACGGGGTATGGTAGTAGGTGCCAGGCGCACTGGTTTGTGTCAAGAACTGCAACGCTGCAAACTCCTGGGTTTTTCCACGCTCAACAGTTTCCCTGTTATAATAATATAAAACATTTAGCAGATGTTTTTATCCAAAGCAAATTACAGTCACGCATGTGTCATTTTCTTTCTTGGGAGGGGGGGGGGGGTGTTGTTGGTCCAGGGATTTGAACCCACTACCTTGGCATTGCAAGCACCATAACAATGAATGTTGCCATGCAGAGCATTCTAGAACATTCTGTATTGAGCTGTTGCTTTATTATGTAGCTCCATCAGTACTTCAATTAACTTTAAGTGAGCTTAACTACATCCATTAAGTCAATTGAACTGAGCGGAGGTCAGCGGAAAGGTAACTCCAAGAACAGGGAGTTTGTTAGGATAAAAATCAAATATAAAATTAGCAAAGCCCCGGTAAAATGTTCCTCAGTATGATGCAAACCTAACCCTGGGGTAGAAATATTACCTTTTTAAACAGGTTAAAATACACAATTTTCAATGCCACAAACACACCAGAATGGCACCAGAAAGGTTTGAATATTGCAGGCCATAAATAATTCCTAACCAAAAACTATGGATAAATGTTGCCCTAAGAGTTATTATTCTAAATTATTCACAGCGGCAATGGCTGCCAAAGGTTCTTTCACCTTATTAACTCTGGGGTTGAAGACATAGGCAATCAACACTTTTTTTATATACTGTGCATTCAGAAAATATTCAAACCCCTTGACTCTTTCCACATTCTGTTACATTACAGCCTTATTCTAAAGTGGATTAAATTGTTTTTCTACCCTCATTAATCTAGACAATACCCCAGAATGACAAAGCAAAAACAGGTTGAGAATTTTTAACACATTTATAAATAAATCAAAAACAGAGATATCACATTTACATAAGTATTCAGACCATTTACTCAGTACTTTGTTGAAGCACATTTGGCAGAGATTATAGCCAGTGTCGAGGCACAGATCTGGGGAAGGGTACAAAAACATTTCTGCTGCATTGAAGGTCCAAAAGAACAGAGTGGCCTCAATCATTCTTAAATGGAAGAAGATTGGAACCACCAAGACTCTTCCTTGAGCTGGCCACCTGGCCAAAAAGAGCAATTGAGAAGGGGCTTGGTCAGGGAGGTGACCAAGAACCCAATGGTCACTCTGACAGAGCTCCAGAGTTCCTCTGTGGAGATGGAAGAACCTTCCGGAAGGACAACCATCTCTGCAGCACCCCACCAATCAGGCCTTTATGGTAGAGTGGCCAGACGGAAGCCACTCCTCAGTAAAAGGCACATGACATGCCGCTTGGAGTTTGCCAAAAGGCACCTAAAGGACTCAGACCATGAGAAACAAGTTTCTCTGGTCGGATGAAACCAGGATTTAACTCTTTGGCCTGAATGCCAAGTGTCACGTCTGGAGGAAACCTGGCACCATCTCTATGGTGAAGCATGGTGGTGGCAGCATCATGCTGTGGGGATGTTTTTCAGAGGCAGGGACTGGGAGACTAGTCAGGTTCCAGTGAAAGATGAACGGTACAGAGTACAGAGAGATCCTTGAGGAAAACTTGCTCTAGAGCACTCAGGACCTCAGACTGGGGTGAAGGTTCACCTTCCAACAGGACAACGACCCTAAGCACACAGCCAAGACAATGCATGAGTGGCTTTGGGACAAGTCTCTGAATGTCCTTGAGTGGCCCAGCCAGAGTCCGGACTTGAACCCGATCCAACATCTCTGGAGAGACCTGAAAACAGCTGTGCAGCGACGCTCCCCATCCAACCTGACAGGGCTTGAGAGGATCTGCAGAGAAGAATGGGAGAAACTCCCCAAATACAGGTGTGTGTAGATTTGATGACGGAAAAAAACTATTTAATCAATTTTAGAATAAGGCTGTAACATAACAAAATGTGGAAAAGGTCAAGGGGTCTGAATACTTTCTGAATGCACTGTGTGTGTGTGTGTTTGTGTATACAATACCTGTCAAAGGTTTGGACACACCTACTCATTCTAGGGTTTTTCTTTATTTTTTACCATTTTCTACATTGTAGAATAATAGTGAAGACATCAAAACTATGAAATAACACATATGCATCTGTAACACAAGAGTCTGAATAATTTCCAAATGCAGTGTATATTTGAAATAGAAAAAAATAAATTATATATATATATATATATATATATATATATATATATATATATATATATATATATATATATATATATATATATATATATATATATATATATATATATATATATATATATATATATATAATTTATTTTTTTCTATATATATATATATATATATATATATGGCCACCCTACCATAAAGGCCTGATTGGTGGAATGCTGCAGAGATGGAAGAACCTTCCGGAAGGACAACCATCTCCACAGAGGTACTCTGGAGATCTGACAGAGTGACCATTGGGTTCTTGGTCACCTCCCTGACCAAGCCCCTTCTCGATTATATATATGTTTTTTACATTTTTTGATTGAATTTTAAGCGAGCAAAATGTGAAGACTGTGCAAGGGGTGTGGAGACTTCCACTAGCGACAGTATGTCTATGGTCACTCACCCCCTGTTGGTCAAGCTTGAGGAGCTGCTCAGGGACCTTGGGCGAGCTGGTGGCCAGCCTGAGACACTGGATATTCAGCTCCGGGACCACATACTCCAGCACCTCCTTCAGCGGTAGGCCCCTGGCCATGCCATGCTTGGCGGTGGAGGGCACGGCGTCCTCCAGAATGGCTCCTCGGAGAGTGGTGAGCTGGGGAGGACAGAGAGAGAGGCTAGAGGTTAGCTGGGTGTCTAGCCTTGATGGTAGAGTCGAATTTTGAGATTAAATTTATACAAAATTTCATGAATAAAGTTGTAAATTAGTATAAATTATAAATATCTATTTCATTATTTGCAGTTTAACGATGCACCGGTGCGTCAATCTAAGTAACATAATACAATAATTAAAAAATCCCCAACAAAATCTGTCAGCTTAAGCTAGATATAGTTTTTTTGCATGGGCTGCGTCTCAATCCAAAGCATCGCCTAGGTCACCCATCCACATCTGCTGTGGAAAGTGGCAGAGCTACAGCGCTGTCTGTCAGACCAGGAAACGTCTGTGGCATCCGAACAGTTTGTAACAGGTCTCGTCTGAAGTCGGTAACGCTGACGCACCAACTTTTTGTCTGTAGTGTCCGAACCATTTGGGCTACAAACTAAAATGACCCCGCTGTAGAAAGAGGACGCTCAAGAACATGATGGTGTTCTCTGTTTTGCTCTATGACCCCCACAAGTGTCACGGGACTCGTCCAAAAGTAACCCATACTACAGTAGTAAAGCATGATCCATGGTATGACCTTCCATATGTCACCTTAGTCTTAGACTTAATTAAGCACTTAAAGGCATTACAACCATTACAATTCATAAGCATTACAACATTAAGTTATTAATAAAAGGTGTTATATTAATTATAAAGGCTCATTCGTGAAAGTTGTTAGAATTTTGTGCAGGTGTCAGAATCATTTCTGCACCCATGTTTCAAGAGCAACATGATCCAAAATAATGTTTGTAACACAATAGTTGAGTGGGTACAGGCTGTCTTAAGTAATATAGCTATGCTGTTGTTATTAAACACAGATTATGTTTTTCTGGAAAAATCAGGATTAATAGAAAATATAATCAGGAAGAAAACGTAAAAGATAAATTACGTTGGTGATATATGGAGTAGTGAACTATGATACTAGTGAAGAAAAGAGCTTCAATTTCCCACTGCATGCAGTGAACTGGGAGAGAGACGTTTAAGTTGCGTAGGGAATTAGCTTTTAGTTCAACTAAATAGATTAACTTTTAGCATTAGCGTGTCATAAGAAGTGCAACCGCAAACTCCCCAATTACAGTATCTCATGGGAGATACTAACATAGTGGGATTAACTTGCGGGATTAAAAAAGTTATTTAATGTCCCCTTGGTATGCTAATACAATATGTCTGCTTATCTATTCCACTCTGTATCATCTCCAGAACATTATGTTACGGTTATCTAGAGTTCGAGGGGTTCTGTGGAAGTATTTGTTTTTTGTTGGAATTCAATCTAGAGGTAATTTTCTGTTTAACCACATTTGTTGTGATGATATAATTAATCGATTATTCATTATGTGCGAAGGTATGACAATATTCCACCACATTTCTTTGCATGCTGAATGGTCAGCGGTGTGAGAGTCCACAGTAAGAACCTGTGTACAGCGTACATTTTAGGACACTCGCAGTGTCCTAAAAGCGACATCGACCCTTTTCGATTGGTTACCTCGCTGGTCCGGAAGGTGACCCGGTAGTTGTACTGCGCTCCCTCCTTCCCCTCATCCAGCTTTTCCCGGCGGATACTGACCGCCACGGGGCCCAAGTTCTCATCCGTGCCAAAGTAGTTCTGGTGATCTGAGGGTAAACGGTAAACGACGGCACAACACAAAACGTTAGCTGTGGTTCGGATTATGAAAACACAAGACATCTTTATTTTATAGTAAATTCACATGAAACGAAAAATGTGACTTAAAAGGTCAAAGGTAAAAACAGACAAACGCAGTTCAATTTGCCTTTTGATTGGACGTTCCTTCACATTCCTTAAACTCCATGAACAGGGCCTTCACGTCAAAGATTGTAACAATAGCAAAACCAGAAAAGGAGCTCAAATTCACCAAATAGATGGACCCACTGACATTGCTAACCCATGAAGAGATACGCCTAAACCTAGTGTATCAATAAATCAATGAGTAGACGGATACATTTCATGTAGTAATGCTCCCATTACTGATTAATCGACATGTAGGCATATGACCTTGTAGGGTTGCAAAAGACCCTACACGGACTGACACCCGCACTGCCTGAAACATGCACTGCAGAAAAATCAGGACGTGTTTCATTAAATTAATCCCTAGGATGAAGTGTATAACAATAAACAGACGTGGAAAGCAGGAAGTGTTAAAATGTAAAAAGGAAAGAGAAGGAGTGTGTTCTTCATAACTACCTAGACCAGGGGTATCAAAATGGATTTTTCCCCCGGGGCCCACATTCGGACTTCAACGAGGTTTGGCCGGCCGTACTGAAAATGTTTCCTTGTGTCAAAATTAGCAAAAGGTTTTGCTGGAATTGTCGATACTCTCTGGCTGTCTAGCTTTCTTTTGTGTTTTTTATTAGATAGCTGGACACAGTCAATAAACAGTATAAAATGTAGGTCTAACATTTCTACACAGTTGCGATTAGGTTTTAGTCATATTAAAGTACACTATACATATAAAAGTATGTGGACAGCCCATCAAATTAGTGGATTCGGCCATTTCAGCCACACCCGTTGCTGACAGGTGTATACAAATCGAGCACACAGCCATGCAATCTCCATAGACAAACATTGGCAGTAGAATGGCCTTACCGAAGAGCTCAGAGACATTCGATGTGGCAACACCGTTCCAACAAGTCACTTCGTCAAAGTTTCCATGGCCGAGCAGCCGCACACAAGCCTAAGATCACAATGTGCAATGCCAAGCGTTGGCTGGAGTGGTGTAAAGCTCGCCGTCATTGGACTCTGGAGTAGTGGAAATGCCTTCTCTGGAGTTATGCTTCACCGTGTGGCAGTCCGACGGAGGATTCGGTCTTTGGCAGGTGCCAGGAGAACGCTACCTGCCCCAATGCATAGTCCCAAATGTAGTTTGGAGGAGGAGGAATAATGGTCTGTTATCCATGGTTCGGGCTAGCATACAATGACATTCTAGATGATTCTGTGCTTCCAAATTTGTGGCAATTGTTTGGGGAAGGACCTTTCCTGACAATGCCCCTGTGCAAAGCGAGGTCCGTACATAAATGGTTTGTCGAGATCGGTGTGGAAGAACATGACTGGCCTGCACAGAGCCCTGACCTTAACCCCATCGAACACCTTTGGGATGAATTGGAACGCCGACTGCGAGCCAGGCCTAATCGCCAAATATCAGAGCACAACTTCACTAAAGCTCATGGCTGAATGGAAGCAAGTCCCCCACAATGTTCCAACATCTAGTGGAAAGCCTTCCCACAAGAGTAAAGTCTGTTATAGCAACAAAGGGGGGGACCAACTCCATATTAAATGCCCACCCTGGTATTTATGCCCACCCTGGTATTTGCATGTGTGCTCTAGCCTACACCCCGCAGATACAATTCGGGTATATACAGTTGAAATCGGAAGTTTACATACACTTAGGTTGAAGTCATTAAAAGTCATTTTTCAACCATCTACTTTGTGCATGACACAATTCTTCCAACAATTGTTTACAGACAGATTATTTCACTTATAATTCACTATATCACAATTCCAGTGTGTCAGAAGTTTACATACACTAAGTTGACTGTGCCTTTAAACAGCTTGGGAAATTACATAAAATGATGTCATGGCTTTTGAAGCTTCTGATAGGCTAATTGACATAATTTGAGTCAATTGGAGGTGTACCTGTGGATGTATTTCAAGGCCTACCTTCAAACTCAGTGCCTCTTTACTTGACATCATGGGAAAATCAAAAGAAATCAGCCAAGACCTCAGAAAATAAAATTGTAGACCTCCACAAGTCTGGTTCATCCTTGGGAGCAATTTCCAGACGCCTGATGGTACCACTTTCATCTGTACAAACAATAGTATGCAAGTATAAACACCATGGGACCACGCAGCCGTCATACCGCTCAGGAAGGAGATGCGTTCTGTCTCCTAGAGATGAACGTACTTTGGTGTGAACAGTGCAAATCAATCCCAGAACAACAACAAAGAACCTTGTGACGATGCTGTAGGAAACGGGTACAAAAGTATCTATATCCACAGTAAAACAAGTCCTATATCGACATAACCTGAAAGGCCACTCAGCAAGGAAGAAGCCACTGCTCCAAAACAGCCATAAAAAAGGCAGACTACGGTTTGCAACTGTACATGGGGACAAAGTTCTTACTTTTTAGAGAAATGTCCTCAGGTCTGATAAAACAAAAATAGAACCGTTTGGCCATAATGACCATCGTTATGTTTGGAGGAAAAAGGGCGAGGCTTGCAAGCAGAAGAAAACCATCCCAACCGTGAAGCACGGGGTTTCTGTCAGCATTTCTAAAATTCAACCGGAACTTCCGGTTTCCATCCCAGCTGTAGGTATTTTATTTTATACGGTATGACTTTACTCTCATAAAAACTGTGGATAGAAACGTGGTTTATGAGTATAATGACAGCAAGATGTTGTCTGTATCATGTACGGTTCACAGATCATAATGTCAGCAAGATGTTGTCTGTATCATGTACGGTTCACAGATCATAATGTCAGCAAGATGTTGTCTGTATCATGTACGGTTCACAGATCATAATGTCAGCAAGATGTTGTCTGTATCATGTACGGTTCACAGATCATAAGGTCTTACAGGAGGCATGTAAAGGTCTAAAAAGTGCCTAAAATGGACACTTCCCTCATGATTTATTCAAGACTGAATAACATTCTTCCTCCCAATGAAGTTTCTATGTGAGAATTGCCTACGCTGGCATAGTCGCCCATCTTCAAGTTTAGTTTTTTTAGTGGCAAAAAAAAAAAAAGAAGTTATTAGCAACATCTTGGGTTTGATGTGGATCATGATACAGCTAATAGAAATCTATTTTCAAGCTATGGACACTGACAAATATATAGAGAAAAACTAATGCGCTGCATTGCGGCGGTGACTCATGCATGACTATCGTCAAGTTGTTCACCTCAGCCAATGTCAACCACTGACATATAAAAAGGGACATTTAAGTGCTTTAAGTACCCAGAGGTCACAGTCAACTAACAAGCTGTCAGGTAGCCTAGCGGTTAGAGCGTTGGGCCAGTAACCTAAAGGTCGACAAGGTGAGAAACCTGTCGATGTGTCCTTGAGCAAGGCACTTAACCCTAATTTGCTCCAGGGGCTGACCCTCTAGGTAGGCTGTCATTTTAAATAAGAAAATGTTCTTAACTGACTTGCCTAGTTAAATAAAGGTTAAATAAAAAAAACGAACATGCTACACTTATGCCGTGCAAAATGCAGATTGGAAAATTGCAGATTTGACATGTACCCTGCTATCTCCTCAGGTATCATGTCGACGTCTACTCCAGTAAATTCTTTCCTCATTCAATGAGCAGGTCATAGATTTTCAGTAACGCTCACATTTAGAGACACATGGACAGATTTTATGGCGTCTGCTAACATTGTGCATTTTTTAAAGTTGCTCGAGTACCTTATAGTAAGGAAACAATGTAGTATTAGGTAGGTAGTCAATGCCTCTTACCTTTATTGTAAAAGTACTTGTGGTAGTAGTAGGCCCCCTGGTCGATGTGTTCGATTATGTAGCGCTTGTACATGTCCCTGTGGAAGGCCTGACTCTCCCTTGGCACTTCCAGCACAGACACCCCGGCGTTGGTGCACCGGGTGCTGAGCGATGATTCCACAGAGTAGCCTTGTCCTCCACCCCCATAGTTAGGAGCATAGTCTCCGCTCCCATAGCTGGCGCTACTGGCTTTGCTCAGGGCCACCTTCCTCTCGCTCTCGCCACCAGTCTCATTACGGAAGTACGGGCAGCTGAGCACCAGGGTATTGCTCTTCCCATCCCCCTCATCTGTGTCCATGCTGGCCTTGTGGCCCAGGTCCTCGCAGCTGCCTATGGGCAACTCACAGATGGGCATGGGCGTGGCGCTGTCTCCTAGCCCAGAAACTGGGGCCTGGCACTGAGAGGCTGCCGAAGCCCCAGTGGTAGTGTTCTTCCTGCGGCCCAGGTCGGCGCGGATGGCCACTGCCTCGCTGATGTTGAAGAGGACGCTCTGCACATCGTAGTGGGCGAAGCACTTCTGGAAGCTCATGGGCCTTCCGAAGCGCCCTCCGTCCTCCTGGTCCAGGTACTCGCCCTCGCTCTTCCCGTTCCGCAGCCTCCGGAAGATGGAGGTATCAGCCTTCTCCGCCTTCATGCGTTGGATGAAGGACATCTCCCGCTCACGGCTGTAGAGCAGGGAGCTGTCCACGTAGTCGTAACCCGGGATGCAGACAATGTCGCCTCGAGCGATCTGGGTGGCCGTCTGTAGGCTTGGCGACAGGGTGGTGTTGAGACGCAGCAGCTCCGGGAAACTCTGTGGAGGCGGTGCACTGGGTTGGTCCGAGCGCTCCTCCATGTGGTAGTCCCTCAGGGTGCCCACAAAGCCTTCACTGGTGCCGGACAGGCCCTGCTTGTCGAGAGAGGACGTGCTCCCATACTCACGGCGCAAGGTGGCCCCAGTGTTGGGGTTGATGGTGGTGTGATCCAAGTCCTCTGCGCCAACGTCGCTAATGGTGACCTCGCTGTTGCTCCTCTTGATCCCGGGGAAGCCCTTCATGGGGGAGTGGCTCAGGAGGTCGCACAGCGGATACTTAGTCTCTGGGAGCTCGGCACTGAGAAACTCCTGGCTCTTTTGGAGGATGACATCTGTGCTAAGTCTTGACGGTCCCTTCTGGAAGGTCGGCACCAGACTGTCATAGCGTGGCGGAGGCTGTGACTCCCAGCCGTCCTTTCGCTGGGGCCAGTCTGACACCCTCGCCCGGACACCCATCTTGGGCATGGCCGGCGTTCCTTGCAAGTTGGCGTTAGGAGGTCCCATAGGCCCCTTTAACGCTTGGAGTTTCTTGTTGAACAGGTTGTCCGACTGCATCAAATAATTGTCCTTTCGTTTGCCAGCTACTCCAGAAAGATTTGCTATGTCCTCAGTCCAGAGGTTAGGTACATTCATATCCTGTGTACAGGCTCCTTACAGTCCCAAATTTCATGACTGCTTTCCAATACAAGCCATTAGTTCTGGAAACTGCTATCAGGTAGTATTAGACAAAAACCCAAATCAGGGGTTTCACTACGCCAGGTCCATAATCCATGGAAAAGGATTATATTGACAGATCTGCTTGGGTCTCTGAAGGACAGTGCAGCATAGAATGTGAAGATCCTTTCCTGGTCCACATCAAGCCAATGACAGCCACATGGTGATCCTTTATGGATTCAGATCTTAAAGTGAGAAACACAACATTGTTAATTTCATTAAATTATAACTTCAAAATAAAAACAGATCTAAAATTGCATTTCACCTTCAAATTTGTGCAAAGGCCTAAACATAATGAACATCAATCTTCAAAGCTATTTCGGTTTAATCAATCGGACCAAAGGCCTAACAATTTCCATGTATCAATATAATAAAGTACATCTGTATTGCTTTGATGTGGTTTTCAGCAGCGTTCAACACATTGGGAATGGTGTAGCTGAAAGATTAAAGGCCTTTTCAAGTTCAAAGGCTCATTTGCAATAATTCAGAATGAATTATTTCATGTCTCTAGGTGCTGCAAGCTACATGCCTGTAAATGGCCCACAACCTTGTTGAATTAGAAAGATTTATCTCAGTTATCTGATTTAACGTAACATGAGACAGCCTATGCAAAAAAATAACATGGCATGCATCATGCATTGAGTGAACACTTCTTAAACTCATAATTAATGCCTTCTAGGTCTTACAGAAGAGTAACAATGTCATATGAATCATCCCATCACTCTCAAAGTCAACTATTTATCACACTGCCTCTGGACTTTGGAGTCCTTTAAAGTCTGTCCGCAAACAATTTGATTTGCTGGTTTTAAGTATTAAACTTAAAAATAACTCTTTGTTGACTGTTGCTGGGTGCTATCGTCCTCCATCAGCACCGACCTGTACCCTACCTGCCCTAAGCTCTCTTGGCCTCTTACACCAAGTCTGAATTTGTCCTGCTAGGTGACCTAAACTGGGACATGCTTAAACCACCTGACCAAGTCCTAAAGCAATGAGACTCCCTAAATCTTTCTCAGATTATTAGCAATCTCACAAGGTATGACTCCAAACACCCAGAAAAGGCTACTCTTCTTGATGTATCCTCAGAAATAATTCTGATAGATATGAGTCTGGGGTTTTCTGTAATGACCTTAGTGATCACTGTTTTACAGCCTGTGTTCGTAATGGCTGCTCAGTGAAACGACCTGTCCTGATTTGTTATAGACACTTGCTAAAAAAAACTTTAATGAGCAAGCCTTCCTTCATGAACTGGCTTCTGTAAAATGGAATAGAATCAACTTGATCCCCTCTGTCGAAGACGCTTGGACCTTCTTTTTTTATATTTTGTTAACAAACACACCCCCATAAAGAAAATGAGAATCTGAGATATCTACTGCAGCCCTCATCCTCCACATACAACACCTGTTCTGCCAGTCACATTCTGTTAAAGGCCCCCAAAGCACACACATCCCTGGGTCGCTCGTCTTTTCAGTTCGCTGCAGCTAGCGACTGGAACGAGCTGCAACAAACACTCAAACTGGACAGTTTTATCTCAATCTCTTCATTCAAAAACTCAAATCATGGACACTCTTACTGACAGTTGTGGCTGCTTTGCATGATGTATTGTCATCTCTACCTTCTTGCCCTTTGTGCTGTTGTCTGTGCCCAATAATGGTTGTATCCTGTTTTGTGCTGCTACCATGTTGTGTTGCTACCATGCTGTGTTGTCATGTGTTACTGCCTTGCTATGTTGTGGTCTTAGCTATCTATTTTGTTAGTGTTGTTTTGTCTCATGTCGTGATGCATGTTTGGTCCTATATTTATATTTTATTTATTTATTTTTAAAATCCCAACCCCCGTCCTCGCAGGAAGTCTTTTGCCTTTTGGTAGGTCGTCATTTTAAATAAGAATTTATTCTTAACTGACTTGCCTATTTCAATAAATAAATATATATATTAAAAAGGTAGTTACATTATTCAGAGGATTTATTTCAAATTAGGCGACAATGTTTCTGAACAAGGAGAAATGTATATTCATGTCTGATTTGAATATCCATAATTGACCATTTCCTATAGTAAACATCAACAGATTCAACACCAGGGGTATATTAATACCATGTTGGGAAAATACCAGTCTGAATATTAATACCATGTTGGGAAAATACCAGTCTGTATATTAATACCATGTTGGGAAAATACCAGTCTGAATATTAATACCATGTTGGGAAAATACCAGTCTGTATATTAATACCATGTTGGGAAAATACCAGTCTGAATATTAATACCATGTTGGGAAAATACCAGTCTGAATATTAATACCATGTTGGGAAAATACCAGTCTGAATATTAATACCATGTTGGGAAAATACCAGTCTGAATATTAATACCATGTTGGGAAAATACCAGTCTGAATATTAATACCATGTTGGGAAAATACCAGTCTGAATATTAATACCATGTTGGGAAAATACCAGTCTGAATATTAATACCATGTTGGGAAAATACCAGTCTGAATATTAATACCATGTTGGGAAAATACCAGTCTGAATATTAATACCATGTTGGGAAAATACCAGTCTGAATATTAATACCATGTTGGGAAAATACCAGTCTGAATATTAATACCATGTTGGGAAAATACCAGTCTGAATATTAATACCATGTTGGGAAAATACCAGTCTGAATATTAATACCATGTTGGGAAAATACCAGTCTGAATACGTCCCAAATGGCACACTATTCCCTACATAGTGCCTGGTCAAAAGCAGAGCACCATCTTTAGATAGACCCCAATACTTTGACCATAAGGAAAAGTCCCCCAACCCTTTGAGGATAAACACAGGCCTTATCCTTTCATCTGTGTCTCTTGCCTCATTGTATTGAATGTTGACTTGAACAGTATTGATGTGACGCTAATTTGAACTTAAAAGGTTAAAAAATAAAAGTAAAGAGTATGAGAACTACAGTAACGTAACTCATCTTGGGTTTGATGAATTTGTTATAGGAAACTTTTGAAAGTGCCACATCCATTCAAACTCCATGGAACTTTATTGACTAGTTTAGAAAACCTCAGCAAGAGCCAGACAGACTACTGCCCACCAATCAGTGTAGAAAGACCTCTAACAGACAGCGGTTTAAAACAAGCATTAAAAAGCATTCATAACATCAAGTTATTCGCAACTGCTACAGAGGCAGCCCTGCTATAATTGGACGAGGCACACTGAGGGCGGCCCAAGATGGAGCAACCGATGCCATCCGCCCCCAATGAAGCCCTACTCCATTATTTAAAAACAGCCTAATAAAATGAGGAAGATGTGTAATATGAGAAAAGAGCCCTCATTAAACGCATGGCATTGATGTCCGACCGCTTGAGAGCAAACAGATCATGAAAGCGTGAGATGAAAACAGCTCGCGAGACATCCCTTTCATGCCCACCCTTCAGTACTCATCATGAGTCTTCTGGAAAAGGTTCCTGCCTCGGCATAAGAGAACTTTGGTTCTAAGGCTCGAGTCGGTTATCTGATCTACAAAGACGAATCACTAGGATACGGTTTAGAACTACAATTACATACTGCTTTACATATCTGTATGTATACTTCCTATTGGCCATCAAGGGTCTGACTGACGCTGGAAGTCAGGACAAGCTAATGTATGATGGTGCACTGCATCGGATGCTTGCTTCTTTAATATGTCAAGGTTCGTGTTGTAATAAGTCTCATAAATAAAACAAAAACTATATATATTTTTTAAGTACATACAGCACTAAATTAAGCATTATGTTATGTAGAGACCGACACAATTGCAATACAAACACGTAGAAAATTATCAAGAGTCAGATAAATAAGTGTTCAAGCATCAATCAGTCCCTAGATGGGGTTAAAAGGGAGAAGGAGGAAACAAACAAAAAAGACAAACGTGGTCACAAATGAACAGACGACACCGTCCATCAAACGTCAGCATGAATGTAGGCTACAGTCTCGCCACTGCTGGTTAACGACAGAACCGGCAGGGCACACAGAGCTGGTCGCTCACCCAAACATAACGGTAATCAATGAGGGAACAGCGCAGATGTTAGGGTAGTGACACGGTCTGGGAGGCAGGGTAGTGTTGTTTTGGTTGAAATCTATAGGATGAACACTGTGTACCCTGACAGGGGTACAGTGAAGTGGATGTCAGTACTGGATATTGGATTCTGTGATTTGGCAGAGTTTGATATTAATGGTGTGTGGCATGTAGAAATAAGCCAGGCCTAAACCGTTGCTGGCTGCAGAGGTTAGTACGTCAAGTCTGTCTGCATGACTCAAATCCATTTCACATACTGTACATTTGTGTGTAATCTGGACGTTGTACTTGAGCTATTATTTGCAGTACTACAGCTCAGAAATCAGGTCTTCAGTGACATTTTGGGAAATGCTCATGCAGTCACTTTCTCATCAGACTTCATTAACCACGGGAACGAGTTCACTGGCGCAAGTGGCGATGTCCTTTGGGAACATTGGGGGCAGATTGGGAAAGGCAGACAGACGGACCTCCACTTTGAGGTATGATGAGGTGGACAAAAAACTAAAAAAAGACAGAGAAAGGAGGTCAGTGAGCAGTGGACGTTACGCTGTCCCGTTCCAAAACAGACAACCCCGTCATTCCTTTGTTCTACTTTCACAACGTGAGCTTTATCTTTACCATTAAAAATGATTCAAGAAAGCAAAACATGCTGTATGTATTTTGTTTGGGGGGGGGGGGGGCTGGATTATAAATTGAGATTTAAAATCCACAATATGCCTTGAAGCCTTCGAATCAATGGGCTCATGTGTCTCCAACGGCTGACTGGGCCCGTATCCAAATCCGGAGGCAAGAAAACAACGGTGTCTTGCCCGCTTCCAACACCGTACATGGATGCATCCCGTTAACTGGCAACCCACACTGGCTCTCGTATACCCTCACATATCAATAAAGACAAGAGCTAAGCTAGCGGGTTCCCCATCCATCTTCCCACTGCTTGTCTGCTTTGCCTTGTTAGGTGCACTTGCCTACGCGCCCAGGCATTCTAGTCCCCTGGAAGAACTACATACCCTCAGTCGCAAGCCCTAAAGCCTTCGTGGCAGGGGGAGTTTCTCCAGGATTTATTCCAAGCGGGGGCAGGCTCGTGGGGGGGGTACAGACGGAGATCAGTTCACATACACATTCCGGTGCAGTCCTCCGATATGATATTGATTCCTGAAGCAGAGCCAAAATCAGTATGTGTTTACTTTAAGATGACTACTCCCTCAAGAAGGCCGTCTGGTTGGGGGGGGTGGGAGAGGTTGGTCGTCCGTGGAGAACACGGTTTAGCTAGTGAGGGGCAGTGGTAGTTGGGCCAAGTGAAGGTATGGCTCTGCAGGGGCTAAATGAAAGACGGACCCCTGGGAAGGTTCTGCACATGTGGGTGGGTTGAGGGGAGGATAGTGCATCTGGACATTAACATTAGTTTTGTTATTGTTTAACTTTCTCCTTTTATGCTGGTCTTTCTGTTTACGATATAAACAGACCAGAGGGGTAATACCGCAAATCAGGATCAATGACTTCGCCAGCTACCTTGCCTAAAGACTTTAGATTTCTTAATTGGCCAGAAAAACCTAGTTATTTCTGGTTGTTGATCAAAGTTAGCTGGCTAACTCATTGATCCTACTTTAGAGTAGACTCCCGAGCACCCACCCTGGGCTACTTGAGATTAAGATTAGGTTGGGACAGGGGCTATTTATATATATATCACAGTAGCATAGAGTAAATTTACCTTTACTCCATCAGCCAAATAAAATCACACAAACTAATGGTTTTGGGAACTGGCGATATACAAAAAGTTAGACTCCTCTCACATGTTGCTTTTAGTTTGAAAAATAACATGTGTGTACAGTTGAAGTCAGAAGTTTACATACACACTAATTAAATTAAAACTAATTTTTCACACAGACTTCATGTTAACAAACTATAGTTTTGGCAAGTCGGTTAGGACATCTACTTTGTGCATGACAGAAGTAATTCTTCCAACAATTGTTTACAGACAGATTATTTCACAATATCATAATTCCAGTGGGTCAGAAGTTTACATACACTAAGTTGACTGTGCCTTTAAACAGCTTGGAAAATTCCAGAAAATTGGCTTTAGAAGCTTCTGATAGGCTAATTGACATCACTTGAGTCAATTGGAAGTGTACCTGTGGATGTATTTCAAGGCATACCTTCAAACTCAGTGCCTCTTTGCTCGACATCATGGGAAAATCAAAAGAAATCAGCCAAGACTTCCCAAAAAATTGTAGACCTCCACAAGTCTGGTTCATCTTTTGGAACAATTTCCAAACACCTGAAAATACCACGTTCATCTGTACAAACAATAGTACGCGAGTATAAACACCATGGGACCATGCAGCCATCATACCGCCCAGGAAGAAAGTATCTATATCCACAGTAAAACGAGTCCTACATTGACATAAGCTGAAAGTACAGTCAGCAAAGAATAAGCCACTGGTCCAAAACCGCCATAAAAAAGAGACTACGTTTTGCAAATTCACATTTTGGAGAAATGACCTCTGGTCTGATTAAACAAAAATAGAACTGTTTGGCCATAATGACCATCGTTATGTTTGGAGGAAAAAGGGGGAGGCTTGCAAGCTGAAGAAAACCATCCCAACCGTGAAGCACGGGGGTGGCAGCATCATGTTGTGGGGGTGCTTTGCTGCAGGAGGGACTGGTGCAATTTAAAGGCAATGGTACCAAATACTAATTGAGTGTATGTAAACTTCTGACCCACTGGGAATGTGATGAAAGAAATAAAAGCTGAAATAAAGCATTCTCTCTACTATTATTCTGACATTTCACATTCCTAAAATAATGCGGTGATCCTAACTGACCTAAAACAGGGAATTTTTACTAGGATTAAAATGAAAAACTGAGTTTGTATGTATTTGGCTAAAGTGTATTATAATTCTGACTTCAACTGTACATGTAGTAGCTTTTTAATGGCAAGTGAATGCTACAGAATTAGGCCCATATAGTCTGAGATGAGTGAATGCTACAGAATTAGGCCCATATAGTCAGATAAGTGAATGCTACAGAATTAGGCCCATATAGTCTGGGATGAGTGAATGCTACAGGATTAGGCCCATATAGTCTGGGATGAGTGAATGCTACAGAATTAGGCCCATATAGTCTGGGATGAGTGAATGCTACAGAATTAGGCCCATATAGTCTGGGATGAGTGAATGCTACAGGATTAGGCCCATATAGTCTGAGATGAGTGAGATTAAAAGTGAGAAGGGGATAGCTGACTGCTTCTAATATTCAAGTAAGTGATAAAAAAAAAAAAAATGTCATATCACTCCTCCTGGTGGGCAAAACTGGTCAAAGCTGGTCGAAATTACGTAATTGGCGGTTGCTCTTCCATATACGAATGTACTGTATATGGTTTAGGTATGCATATTGGAGTATATAGTACTGCATCATTACTGTATATAGTTTAGGTATGCATATTGGAGTATATAGTACTGCATCATTACTGTATATGGTTTAGGTATGCATATTGGAGTATATAGTACTGCATCATTACTGTATATGGTTTAGGTATGCATATTGGAGTATATAGTACTGCATCATTACTTTCAAAATCAGCCTATGCCAGCAGTCTCCAGCAGTTTTTGGCAAACCAAGTGGTCAATGTGAGGGGCTGCCAATAAAGCTCTCGTTGAGTTTTATTGAAAGTGGGATGGCCATGCTCTGGCTCTGCTGACTTGGATCAGCTGTTCAAATAAAAATCAGGGCCAGAACGCACCAGAAGCCCTTTTCACCCTGAAAACTAACCCCCCGGCCAACACAACCCTTCACAGCTGAGGTCTAGGCAAACTGCCACATGGAACCAAGATAAGGTGGTTTGTTTGCATAGATTAAGCACTGATGACATCTAAACAAGTTACGGGATTTATGGGAACTGTATGTTGGGCTGTTGTTTGATTAGCCACATGGTGATCCAGGCTCGATCGCTTCAAGCCTACGCAAGGAGCTCCAGCTGAGATGGAACTGCTGGACAGGGTTGACTTTTGTTTGTTTCTTTTAGGGGGTCTGACTTTTTCTTTTCTTCTCAACTCTCCCATCTGGACTTCACATGCTGGGAAACACTCCCACGTTCTTCTTCTTCTTCTTTCCCTTAACAGGAAGCCTTGGAATTCGGGGGATAATTAAGTGTGTTAAGGCTCAGTTATTATAATGTCTAACTTTTAAAGTAATACCTACCATATGCCTTTGCAGCATGAAACAATGCCACTCTCTTAGAGGCTAAGGAGCAGACGGGGATATGGGACTGTATCGTTACCAAACAACTTGGAACAAGTCTCCTAAATATAGCAGGATGGGATGGCCAAGACTCAAGACCTTTCATCTGCAGACTGTTGCTGTGTCTATCTATAAAGGCTCAACCAATCGTGTCTTCTAACTTCAGCACACTAAACCCAAACTCAGTCCTGGATGGCCACTACGTAAACTGTTTTTTGCATTAAACTACACTCTTCATGAAATATCTTCGGTTTTTGCAATTAGTTGGAAAACCCTACGAAAATCACCTGAAAAAGGCAGCATCAAACCTTTGAGAGTATAATTTTTAAAAGATGAGCTTGAAGACAAGACCAGCATATTTGGTGGTCGCTCAGAACCAGGTTGCGAGGGAAACAGCCCTGTTTGTGAAGGGGACATGGTCTGGAATGAGTAAAATAGACAACAACAGGCGAGTTTAGAGATACAGATTGAAGGCTCGCCGGTTACTCTGGCATTGTTTGTAAAGGACCAGGTGCTGGAGATAAGACTGTTTACCGTGTCACCGCATCTTACCACTAGTCTTAAAAACAAAAAGCGAACCTCTTTTTTAACTAAAACAGTAAAACTGCTACACAAACGTGAACTTTACAGCATACAGCAAGCCCAAATGGACAAATGTTTCTGCTTGGTGGAAAACAAGAAACACAAAAGAAATGGGTCAGTCCTCGGTCGATGACATCATCAGTTGGGTTGCCACTCATATCACGGCTGGTTTTGGGCTCTTGCCACTTGTTTGCTGTTGTGGGGACTTTGCCTCTGGTCACATAGAGGAGGGTGTGCGCAAAACATACAAGAACAAGCCACACGCACACAGCCTTGGTGTTCACTTCCATTTCTATATTGATTTTATAAAAAAAGGGCAGCATGTCCAATGACAACAGTAGCAGAGAGAGAGGGGGAGGGGCAAAACGAGAAGACGGACAGGCAGTTTTTTTTTTGCAAGCCTATATACTGCCAGGATTTTTCCCAGAGAGCTATTTAAGGAAAGCCGCCTGTTGCATTGTCTGTTGACATCAAATTAACCCCATTGGGTGGGAGCGACGAGGAATCATCATTCATGCTAGAATGTTAATGAAAAACAGGGGAAAGAGGTGGAAGTCTCCCGTGAACATGAAAAAGAAGAAGAAAAAAAAAAAACAGAGCAGCAGGTAGCTTGGTTGTATTCCAGTCGCTCTGCTTCGCTTCAATGAGGCCAAGTCAGTCATCCCATATCGGGCTATAGCTAGGCCTAGTTGTCGAACAATAACACCTTTAAGTAGAAGATCCATCCACCCCCAAATATCGACCATCTGGTGACTGCGAGGGAGCACTGAACAGAGAGCTAGCGAGACTTCCCTCACACCCTACTGTGAGAGGGAGGGGATGTGTAGCTAGATGCCCCCCTGAGTGTCCTCCCTGAACAAATGCCCACACCCTCCCCCTCCCAACAACTCCTGTCCCCAAATGTTCCTTTGGCAAAGGAATCACCTCATTTCCATAACCACACATGTAGGCTGTTCTGCTGCATCTTCTCTCAACTGACACCCTTTCACGATCAGACGACACACACAATGGAGTGAGGCTGGGGAAAACACCTTCCCAGTTGGCAAGAGAAGCAGGACTTGGCAACTGTGTCGCTACAGTAAGAGAGAGACCGATTTAGTAGTTCTACTGATTCAAGAGGAATTTTCACAAGAGTACAAGGTTTGTCTTTTCACTGGAAAATTGGAAGGCCGTTAGTTCCAGACAGATGAGTTATTACAGTTAAGAGGGACGGATAGGCAAACCGGACGTTGACATTTCTGAAGTATGTCAATTCGTTCTGAAAATGATTTCTTTCACACTACATATGGAAATGTGCCCAACAACACACACAGTACTTGAAAGACTCATACACCTGGCACACACATGGTCGTACATTTTTTGGAGACAAGTAAACAACCCGATACACATAGTAAACACAGCTGCCATCCTACCTCCACTGGTAAGGATTTGACCTGCATTTAGGGTAGCTGCTTGTCTGTTTTTTTCTCCATAGTGAATATACAGTGAGAGCTATAGAAAGAGAGCGAGACTGACAAGAGGAAGAAAATAAATCTAATGGAGTGAATGACTGATTGCAACTCGTGCAGCTTCACCCCAACTGATAATCCTCCATCCTCCTTTTCCTTTTGACGTCGTCTCCAACTGCCGAACTGTTTGGGAGCCATTAGCATGTGAATAGAGAAGAAGGAACACCAAGATTCAGCTTATCAGGACGGCAGATACAACCTAACTGTGTTGCCAACAATAACCCCCCGGGTCCACGTCGCAACCCCCCCCAATTTCTGAGGGACTGAAAGAGTCTTTGGAGGGGAAACAGGAGGATTGAAGAAGGGCCTTTCAATTTATTCGGGGGGGGGGGGGGGGCAAAATCAAAAAAGAACTGCGCCCCTTTAAGTAACCGAGGTTTAAAAAGAAAGACTCAAAAGGATCTGGTGCTTTCAGAGCCTCAAATAGGACCTTCTACGGGCCGTATGCTGTGGCTGCATATTTCTGACCTCCTGTGGATTGCAGTGAAAGAATAGGACAAAGATATGGAGGGGGAGTGATTTTTCATAGAGATCAAAAATGTACGATGTAGACACAAGCAGAAGTCTAGATTTAGGCCTGTGTGTATGGGTATGCGTGTGTATGTATGTGAGCGTCCGCACTCAAATCACCTCCCCACTCCCTTTCACTTGGGAGTGCGTTTTGGAAGAGTTACCAAGTCTGACAAGAGATCATCTGGGATCAACCAAAGTCTAAGAGAAACATCCTCGACAAGAGCATGACGCCTACGCTGTAATCCTCAAGTACACCGCCACCAGTGCCTCTATTTAGACAGACTAGAGCGATCGGTCTCTAAGTCAATAAGTAACCCTTCTTAATCTGTTTTACACTGGTCTTAACCGTATAAACGTCTTACAACGCAGGGTTTGATGTGGAGAGCGGGATTCTGTGTGCTCAGAATCAAGCCCTGAAAACTTTAAACAGGCAAAAAGACGAGTCTTGTTCAGTTTGTTTAGACTCTAGGTTGGGGGCTTTAAATAATGTTAATTTAACCATTATACTACTTGTTTAAAATGCAAAATGGTATGTTTTACAGTGGTAAATATGAAAATAAAAGCTCCAATGAAACAAACGTCCCCACCTCTCTGTCACGGTTTAAAACAATTATTCTTATGTGGTGGACAAGTCATTAGTGTTGAATTTTAGGCCTCAGCCGAGCTCCTTCCCGCATAGATATTCATATGTACTTCCTCATTTTCACCATTTGTTTGCTTTTCATTCCAATGCATTTGATTTATCAGTTGATTTATCATTGTTTGATGTTGTCAGTAAGCTGTTTAGAGCTTTGTTTTTCCAGGTGCACTGTGGGTACTGGTGTTCTCCGAGCCCAAAAGTAGTAGATTATTTATGTAGCTTTACTATTTCCTACCAATATTTGTTTTCGTTCCTGGATCAGCTGATGGTCGACAATATGACTAGACAACTAGCCTACAGCTGGACACCAACGCACATCCAAACCATCCGACAAGTATACGTTAATCACAGTAGGCCTATAGTTAACGCTTTCGGTTAGAAGCACTCGATTTGGCAAAGGCCTACGTTATTTTGGATTTGTGTACACAGGAGTTCTGTTTTCATGGTGAAACACAACGGAAATGTTACGTGGGCATAGTTCCACATACAGGACATTTTTCAGAGATCTCCAAGATCAATGATTCGTACAGGGTTTAAGTTCTATTGTTAAACGCTTAAATCATGACAAATAACTGTCATTAATGTAAGGAAAGGTTGTATTTTATGTCACACGATCTGTAAAGACTCATTAAGCACCTTTTTCTGTTTTTTTTTTTTTACCACTACACACTGGCTACCGGTAGGCCTATTTGAAGTTCATGGTAATAACCATTTTAGCCTAGTTTAGTAAGTTGACCGTGTGTGTTAGGGTGACCAGCCCGTTTTCCCCAGGACAGTTTCAGCCCCAAATAAAGTGTCCTGATTTTTCAGGCAAAAAAAATAATAAGCTAAATTGGTCAGCAAGACGCATTGATTAATGAAGGCCTAATCAATGGCAACGGCTGAACGTCATTACGCACCTTTCGGTGTTTTGTAACAGGTGTCTATTTCCATTCATCATATGGTGCGGGGATGCAGTTTGGATGCTGTTATTATTTTAGAGCATGCACAGGTAGCGTACTTTTTTTAAATTGATTTGTTTGACAAATCAGATGAAAATCTCTTGACCGGTTGTGTTCACGCCAAAATAAAAAGGTTACACTTAAAATTGTGTTTATTACTAGACCCCCCCCCCCCCCCCGCAAATGTCATGGTGTCATTTGCACTCTGCTTCAGAGCCACACGATACCGAAGATCATCGGAGTTGATGCAATATTAAACTAGCCTTCATGTTACTTATCGTTTCAGAATGCATCAAATGCCACACAGAATCTCACGCAACGTTAATGGCTTAAGCCTCCGAAAAAAAGAGAGCCAGTGAAAGCCAGTCCTGTTGGTTACAGTTTTTTGCTCAATCACGCAACAACAGATTGGCTTGTCACGTCAAAACATATTTCAGGGTTCTAACCCTCAACCACTCTCCTCGGCCGTAAAATCCGTGGTTCTGATTATACAAAATCACGGATCACCGGCAGTTGTTCTCCACACCCCATTGAAAACTTTCCAACAGACACGTCTGTATTCTTTTTTAAATAGCTCTCGGTCTGTGAGAGAGGAGGGGTGCTGCTAGCGTTTCGGTCTGGCGGAGTGCTGTAGATCACTGCCTCCCAAATCAAGACAGCTGTCAATTATGTGCCGTCTGTGGACAGAGAGAGGACAAGAGACAGAAACAACAAAAAGAGTGATGAAGATCGAGGGAGAGGAGGGAGAGAAAGCAATAAGGGGATTAATAAGAGGGGAGTGAGACAAAATGGAGGCCGACAAACAGACCTGGAAGGAAAGCGAGAACAGGAGAAAGACAAAGCCTTTTCATCTCCAAACACCAAAACAGATCCTAATACATATTTGGACACGTTCACTCTGCAGCCAAAACAACCAGTCTAACAACACCTGAATGACCCTGGTGACCCCAGACTGTTAATCAACATACACTACATGACCAAAAGTATGTGGACACCTGCTCGTCGAACAACTCATTCCAAAATCAAGTGCTTGAATGTGGAGTTGGTCCCCCCTTTGCTGCTATGACAGCCTCCACTCTTCTGGGAAGGCCTTCCACTAGATCTTGGAACATTGCTGCAGAGACTTGCTTCCATTCAGCCACAAGAGCATTAGTGAGGTCGGGCACTGATGTTGGGTGGTTAGGCCTGGCTCGCAGTCGGTGTTCCAATTCACCCCCAAAGTTGTTCGATGGGGTTGAGGTCAGGGCTCTGTGCAGGCCAGTCAAGTTCTTCCAAACTGATCTCGACAAACCATTTCTGTATGGACCTCGCTTTGTGTACAGGGGCATTGTCATTCCGAAACAGAAAACGGCCTTCCCCAAACTGTTGCCACAAAGTTGGAAGCACAGAATAATCTAGAATGTAATTGTATGGTGTAGCGTTAAGATTTCCCTCCATTGGAACTAAATGGGTCTAGCCCGAAACATGAAAAGCAGCCCCAGACCATTATTCCTCCTCCACCAAACATTATAATTGGCACAATGCATTGGCGCAGCTAGCCTCAACCATGAAAAACAGAGGCAGTTTGGAACTCGGTACCGAGTGTTGCAATCGAGGACAGACGATTTGTACGTGCTACACGCTTCAGGCACAGATCTGGGGAAGGGTACCAACATATTTCTGCAGCAATGAAGGTCCCCAAGAACAGAGTGGTCTCCATCATTCTTAAAATGAGATAAGTTTGGAACCACCAAGACTCTTCCTAGAGCTGGTCGCCAGGCCAAACTGAGCAATCCGTGGAGAAGGGCCTCGGGCAGGGAGGTGACCCCGATGGTCACTCTGACAGTGGAGATGGGAGAACCTTCCAGAAGGACAACCATCTCTGCAGCACTCCACCAATCAGGCCTTTACAGTAAAAGGCACATGACAGCCCACTTGGAGTTTGCCAAAAGGCACTTAAAGGACTCTCAGACCATGAGAAACAAGATTCTCTGGTCTGATAAAAGCAAGATTGAACTCTTCGGCCTGAATGCTAAGTGTGACGTCTGGAGAAAACATGGCACCATCCCTATGGTGAAGAATGATGGTGGCAGCATCATGCTGTGGGGATGTTTTTCAGCGGCAGGGACTGGGAGACTAGTCAGGATAGAGGGAAAGATGAACGGAGCAAAGTACTGAGTGATCCTTGATGAAAACCTGCACCAGAGCGCTCAGGACCTCAGACTGGGGCGAAGGTTCACCTTCCAACAGGACAACGACCCTAAGCACACAGCACTGAATGTCCTTGAGTGGCCCAGCCAGAGCCCGGACTTGAAGCCAATCCAACATCTCTGGAGAGACCTGAAAATAGCTGTGCTGCGACGCTCCCCATCCAACCTGAGAGAGCTTGAGAGGATCTGCAGAGAACAAATGGGAGAATCGCCCCAAATACAGGTATATCAAGCTTGTAGTGTTGTACCCAAGAGGCTGTAATCGCTGACAAAGGTGCTTCAACAAAGTACTGAGTAAAGGGTCTGAATACTGATGTAAAAGTGATAAGTAAATCTTTTATAAATTTACTTAAATACTATTTTTGCTTTGTCATTGGATTGATGAGGGAAAAATGTAATGTAATCCATTTTAGAATAAAGCCGTAACGTAACAAAATGTGGAAAAAAGTCCAGGGGTCTGAATACTTTTCGAATGCACTGTATATTTTGTGTATTAGAAGCAATTATTGGTACCATCTTTGCCTTCTAAAGATCTTTTTATTTACACGAAGATTGCCATTTTTCCATTCACTATAATGGAGGATTCTAACAATGCATGCAGTACCGCTGTCGACCTTGAACTTCCGTGTCTTCAATGAGAGCGGGCGTTCATTCTACCCTGATGTGTGCGATAGGCCACCACACAATGCAAACATGAGTTTCTTATTGGAGAAGTACAGGTAGTGCCTCCCTGTTCCAGTCGGTGTTATTAATGGTTTGTTACCTAATGAATATGACCTAGTTACCCACCATGTGGAGATGAAAGCAGTGCCAGCCACGAGTTTTGAGTGATATGTTGGACTCGTGACTGAGTTGGTGATAGCAGGGTCATTCAACTACTCTCACATGCAAAAAAAAAAAAAAGTGAAATAGTGCCGGAAAAAGGGAAGGGTAACAAAATGACTAGGCAATAATGGAACGTGGAAGAGAGTGGAAGTATATGAGGTAGAGATCAACAGAGAGGGACGGAGACTGTACGGTCACAGTGAGTATGTTTATGCCTCTCTCTTCTTCCCCGTCTCTAGGCAACAAGCAACCGATTGGACTATTTTCTTCAGTGACAGCAACTGTTCGGCTGGGAAGGCGTGCACCGTACCACAGAAGAGGAATTTGATTGACAGAATGTGGCTCTCAGTTTGGCTTAAGCCCTGTTGGGAAAACATTTTAGAGAGGGACAGACTGTAATTTAAGGCTCTTTCAAGCCTGCATAAAGTGTGGCATTGCTTCAACACATCTGGTGGTTGGGCGTGTGTGTGGGAAACTAAGGGTTAGACTGTTGGGGGGGGATGGGGGAAGGGGTTTGGCAGGGGGGGGGATAGCCAGCAGATGTTCCTACCACCTGACACTCCCATGTTAAAGAAGTGACGTGCCAACTGTTCTGCGGCCCGCTGTGCCAAAGTCAACAAGCTACGAGTTTGTGGTCCACTTGAGTAAAAAAGGGCGTGTTGCGTTTGTGTGAGTAGGTTGCAGGGGAGGTGGAGGAGGCCCCTGTTTTAAAGGAGATAAGCTGGAAGAAAAATATGAGGAGATAGTGCCTTTGCTTTCAAGACGTATCATGCTGTATTCACCCCGTCATCTTTGACGGACTGGTAAGAGCCTAAAAGCAGGAAGACTTTCATGCCTGTCAGGCCAGCACACAATAATCCAAGAGAAAGTGTGTGTGTGTGTGTGTGTGTACAGGCGTGGTCCAAAAAATGTGGGATATGGTATATCCATTCCTTTGTATGCTAGAGGAGGGATATGGTATATCCATTCCTTTGTATGCTAGAGGAGGGGTATGGTATGTCCATTCCTTTGTATGCTAGTGGAGGGGTATGGTATGTCCATTTCTTTGTATGCTAGTGGAGGGGTATGGTATGTCCATTCCTTTGTATTCTAGTGGAGGGGTATGGTATGTCCATTCCTTTGTATGCTAGAGGAGGGATATGGTATATCCATTCCTTTGTATGCTAGAGGAGGGGTATGGTATGTCCATTCCTTTGTATGCTAGTGGAGGGGTATGGTATGTCCATTCCTTTGTATGCTAGTGGAGGGATGGGATATGGTATGTCCATTCCTTTGTATGCTAGTGGAGGGGTATGGTATATGGTATGTCCATTCCTTTGTATGCTAGTGGAGGGGTATGGTATGTCAATTTCTTTGTATGCTAGTGGAGGGGTATGGTATGTCCATTCCTTTGTATTCTAGAGGAGGGGTATGGTATGTCCATTCCTTTGTATGCTAGTGGAGGGGTATGGTATGTCCATTCCTTTGTATTCTAGTGGAGGGGTATGGTATGTCCATTCCTTTGTTTTCTAGTGGAGGGGTATGGTATGTCCATTCCTTTGTATGCTAGTGGAGGGATGGGATATGGTATGTCCATTCCTTTGTATGCTAGTGGAGGGGTATGGTATGTCCATTCCTTTGTATGCTAGTGGAGGGATATGGTATGTCCATTCCTTTTGTATGCTAGGTTTCATCAACCAGGCTTGCTTTACCATGAAAATATCCTCTACTGTACGGTGGAAATGCAAATAAAACGCTTAATTTGTCTTCACAGACTCAAAACTCCCATCCTAAACCCCATCTCACACACACACACACACACACAGGGGTGGCACAGCATGCGAGCGAGGCTGCTTGCATGCAACACTAATTTAGCCACCGCTAGCTTGAATTACCGTCTCCCCCTCCGCGGAGCCAGAACACCTGCACTATAGCTGCTCTGATGTGGATAGGAAGCTTGATGTGAATGACAGACAGACCAGGGTTTCTCTTGTGGTGCTTACGGCAAAGTATTAGACATTGCTGTTTGACATTTAGGTCTCGCTGAAAGAGTACAGTCGGCCTCTGAAGGACTGGAGCTTTCTTTGAGGCTAGACCCAAAGTATTTTAGTTGGTTGGCCTGCAAGCTCTAGGCTGTTCACATGTTTGTCTGTGCTGTATCGTAGGCTGTAGACAAATCCTGTGGTGGTTTTCATGGCCATAGGAGTTGGCAAGGCAGCAACAGAAATGGGACAAGGATATTTGAGCAGCCTGACTAGCTTTTTCTTAGTCTTTGTTTTTACAGGTCAAATGTTAAAGACCCATCGATATGGGGGGATGCCCTGTTTCACACATGTACAAGAGTAACCTGTACAAGTGTGTGGTACGAAAATGTAAATGTATTTTCACCGTACAGCACTCATGGCCAGGGATCAGGCATTACTGACAGTGACCCTGGAGCAATTAGGCTTAAGTGCCTTGCTCAAGGGCAGATCAACAGATTTTTCAAATTCTTTTGGCCTCTGTGATTCGAACTAGCAACCTTGCGGTTACTGTCCCAACGCTCTAACCGCTAGGCTACCTGCCGCCCTGAGAAAGGGTGTGGACTGAGAAAGGGTGTGTGCTGCGTGAGTCACTGACTGGATTTTGGTAACTCCTTTTTGTTTTCCTGTTCCAGACTGATAGAAGTCTTATCAAATGTTTTAACGCTTTTACAGGTGTTAGTTTCATCAGCTGTTGTACAATATGATATACAACACAGGAAAAACATACTTTTGACTGCACTTGGCCTTTAAAGAATGCTGTTAAGAGTCTTCGGACTTCCACAGGCGTCAGGCTTCCTTTAAAGAGGGCATTTTCTCAGCTATTTGCAATACAGGTATGATTGAAGAATGAAGCAGGTGTTAAACACGGCCTTTGCTACACAGAAAGCAGAAATGTCAACACTCCATTGTTAACACTTGGATCAAATCACTAGACCTATCAATATCTGCGAAGATATCACACACAGTGTCATGAAAAAGTATTTCCCGACTTTCAGATTTTTCCATATTTTGATACTGAATGTTATGAGATCTTCAACCAAAACCTAATATTAGATAAAGGGAACCTGAGTGAAGAAATAACAACAATTACATACTTATGCAACAACCAATGCCCCTCTGTGAAAAAGTAATTGCCCCATTACACTCAATAACTGGTTGTGCCACCTTTAGCTGGAATGACTGCAACCAAACACTTCCTGTAGTTGTTGATCAGTCTCTCATGTCACTATGGAGGAATTTTGACCCACTCTTGCATTTGCAGAACTGCTTTAACTCAGCAACATTTGTGGATTTTTCAAGCACGACATGCTCGTTTCAAGTCCTGCCACATCGAATTGAGATTAGGTCTGGACTTTCACTTGGCTGTTCCAATAAATCAAATTAAAGTATTTGTAAACTCAGGTTCCCTTTATCTAATATTATGCTTTGGTTGAAGATCTGAGAACATTCAAAAATGCAAATAGAGAATATCAGAAAGGGGACAAACAGTTTCACGGCACGGTCAGCATCATTAGCTTTTGAAACAATTATTATTTGATCATATTTTGTACCAGAGTGAGTCTCTCTCCACCAGCCTGCTTATTGTTCCTGCAGTAAACAGGATTTACCATCTTAGAATGTTTTAACAATTTATTTGCAGATACATCTCCAAAAAGCCTACCCATATGCAAATTAGGGAGCCAAATTAACAGCTCTCTTACCGATGCAATTCGGTAGGCTACTGGCAAGTCACTGTCCGGCAAGTCCTCATTGACTTCATATCGAAAATACAAACAAGATCCTTAGTTTACTTGTACTTTCTTCAGTCAGTTCAATACTTTTTATAAACTAAGCTTGCTATTCGTCAATCAAACCACAGTATATAGCTTATGCACCACCACTCCGTAGCTGCATTTGAAACACGCCAGGGTCCAACGCTAACTTTTTTCCCCCCTCACCTGGACCAGTTGGCCAAACATGTACTGGCCCAAACAGAATATCTACTGGCCAGGACATGGAGTAGTTCTTAAATACATTGGGGTCATGCAGGGCCTATAGGTTTCTCTTAATTCTCAGCAATGAATAGGCTACATTTGGTTATTATGATATGTATTAAAAAGCTGTGTAATATAATTCAGCAATGCAAATCATTACTCTATTCTTTAGAATTGCATGGTATTAATTGCATGCATTTATGTTTCTAAAGTATGTAATTTTGAGAAGATTCCCCCTTTAAGACAAACGTTCCAAAAGAGGTTGACATGGCTACAGCAGGCTAGCCAAGACAAATGCTAGGTATCTTTTTGTAGCTTTCTTTTTTGCAGACTATCAACAGTAGCCGGCATATTTGCTAGTATGTTCACTATTTAAGGTAAATCACTTAAGCTCAGTGAGTAGATTGACAGGCGCTTCTTGTTGCTCTGGCCAGCTCGCGTGTGAAGGCATCAACTCACGTAGGGGAGAACCAGGACAAAAGTAAAACTTGTTATATTTTTCCGTATTACTCAAGAGATTGATAGAGCTAGAGAAACCATATTTTATGACAAACATATGTCCTCTACCATTAGTAAATGTGATTTTATTTCTAAGGTAAAGTTGTTTAAATTAAATAGACAGAACAGAACTACCGCAACATTACTTCCGTACCTGGTGGTGGGGCTGGAGTAACACAGCTTTGGGATAGCAGTAATAGCTGACGAGAAGTGCAAAAAATATACAGCGGGTGAAATAAGTATTGAACACGTCACCATTTTTCTCAGTAAATATATTTCCAAAGGTGCTATTGACATGAAATAGGCACATTTATGGTGAAATGATTGTCTTTCCACTTCCGTATTATGGCCCCAACAGTGCTCACTGGAACATTCAGAAGCTTAGAAATGCGCCTATAACCAATGCCATCATTATGTTTTGCAACAATTAGGTTGCGAATGTCTTGAGACAGCTCTTTGCTTTTACCCATCATGAGATGTGTCTTGTGTGACACCTTGGCAATGAGACCTTTTTGTAGGCCATCAGTTGGGACTGAACCAGATGATATTAATATGCACTGACAGGGGGCTGGATTGCTTTTTAATTACTGATAGTTTTCAGCTGTTGTCTTGGCTTTCCATGCCTTTTTGCACCTCCCTTTCTTCATGTGTTCAATACTTTTTCCCTGTGTCATTTCACATTATTACACAACTTAATTTCTGAACTTATTTGTTTTGGTTTCTTTGTATGTATGGATTACTTGGGTTGTTACCAACATCTGGTGAAAATGTCATGTCAATAGCACCTTTTGAAAATATATTTACTGAGAAATGGTGATGTGTTCAATACTTATTTCACCCTCGGTATATGTCTTATCTTCATGCTTCTGGTTCGCCATGCTTATTACTTTCAACAAACGTCAGCCATCATTTCATGTTGTGTCGATTTTAATCATTAATGACAATGAACCATGAGTGAACATCGCAATGTTGCGCAACCACAATATTTAGCCTTAAAATCGGACTAAAATAGATCACATAATAGCTATATTAACCCTCATTTTATCATCTCACTTTAAAACGGGAATGTTCTTCACCAATTTCAATGACTATTCATGCTTAGCCCTACCAATCCGGTACGCTCCAGCTGTCCTTGTCATGAGCTCCTAGTCTCTTGATAGACTAAACGTTATTCTTTTCACAAAACGGCAAACTCGTCATCCTCATTACATTTCCATGGTTTCACATAAGGTAATTGACTCTCAGAATCATAAAGATATACGTTTAAACACTAACCCGTCGATAAAAGCTAACGTGAGAAGCTGATCCATCAAGTCAATTGATTAAGGCATAATTCTAATGTCATATAACATTTTAAAAAAATCATTCACTTGTTGATATTTTCGCTAACATTGTAAAAAGCAATATGAACTATGCATAAACGTTTACAGTTTTCATTGTGTTACTATCCTCCCATCTGTCTCTCCTATACTTTCTCCCAGGCTAACACCCAAGACTAGCTAGCATGATACCTATACTGTCATTTAGTGACTAGATGGCAACTCTACAACCGAAAAACACTTCGGGGGGGGGGGGGGGGGGGGGGCTTTACATGGCTCTTCGCGCTCTAGCGACTTCGTGTGGCGGGCCAGGCGCCTGCAGGCCGACTTCGGTCGTCAGTTGAACAGTGTTTCCTTCAACACAATCGTGCGGCTGGCTTCTGGGTTAAGCGGGCGGGTGTTTAGAAGCGCGGTTTGGCGGGTCATGTTTCGGAGGGCACATGACTCGCCTTCCGAGCCAGTTGGGGAGAAAAAGGGGGTGAAATACAAAAAGAAAAGAGGGGGAACTAAATGAGGCCTTGCAAAGGAAGAGTAGAGATCAGAATGAATGAGAGAGAAAGAGAACTGAGCATCTGAAAACACAGAGAGAAATCATTAGAGTGAGAGAAGACACGCAGCAGACAGCCACTGAAAAAATTAAAGATTGAAAGAGAGTGTGGGTGAGAGAGAGCTGACTAAAAGCCTCAAGAGAGATGGAGAGAAGAAATAAGACAATGACTGAGAAGAAGAGTGGAGAGAGTGAGTGAGAGAAAGAGAATGCATGTTTAATGCCCCATTGGGTATATCAGAGGCCATTCCCGACCCTGAGGCGGTCACGCCAGTAGATTCTAGTAGGCAAGTCTGGGAAGCCTCAACCAAGACAGATTGAACTAAACCTCCCCCTACCGCTCCCTCCATCCATCCCTCCCTTCTCTCCTCTATACCCCTCTACTCAGGGAGAAGCATTCGGGGACGGGGCATGGGGCCTGCCTGCCTGACTGCATCGATGCTTCCTTCAGTGAACATGTCTCCTGGAACAGTGTGTCTAGAGTCTCTGAAGAGTGGTCACCTTTGACCTCTCGAGTCTGTCAGAGCTAATGATCTCATGAAGCCTGCAAGACTTGCCTTTTCAAAGGAGGCAGACGGTCATAAAACGTGTAGGCTGGGTTAGGAAAGAAAGAGGGGGAAAGAAGAGCGCATGAGGCTTTCGGGAAACGCTGACTCGTTCAAGGCAGTGACGACTATGCAAATAAAATATTTTTCTGATGTTACATTACTAGTTGACATGCCTGTGTGTGTGTTTTGGAGCCGTTTGCTTTACCCTGAAAGTGCACAATGAGTGCCGAGTCAGAGGAGATTAGTCAGCCCTACAAATCCCTTCTCCCACACACACACCCATACATAAACCAGACACCAAAACACAACAGTCTAGTCTAGTAACACAAACACCCACCCAACACACAATTTTCTAATTATTTTCACATTATGACCCAGTCATCCAAAAACACAGAAACCATGTAGAATAGAGCCAAGATTTTCATACAAGACTTTCAGACATTTATACTAGATGTCTATATCTCACGTGAATAGACTAGCCCCATAGATAGCCTTAATACACACGAAAACCCCTAGCAGTTCTGCCCATTATGGAGTGAATATGAACAGCGCCAAAGCGGATATTTCTGCAATTTGACCTTTGGCCTTGTTGACCAGAAATGACCACTGAATAACCTCGTATAGAGACACAATCATCCTAAATCCGTAAAGCCGTACTATTGGGAGTGATTATTATAGCAAACTACGCAAAGGGCATGTTATCCGGTGAATCCAGTCAATACCCATTCTCCGCAGTTGCAACTAATTAAGCCTGTTGAAACCGCTCTCGGGTCCACGTCGCAGCTCTTGATTAAAGACCATAATTCCAATTAACCTTGGAACGGACGGGTTCGCCTTCCATCTAAATGGTTCCCTTTTGCCGAGCGGAGGACTCCTCACGCGAAGGCACACGAGACGGCGCCGGTGATCGGTTCCTCAACGGTTCGTCGCTAGGGCGATGAGCACAGTTAGCATGTTCACTATATAATTTCCACAGTTGTCGGAATGGCTTAGAGTGGATGGCTAAAATGGGATATTGATGGGCTTCCTGGTTCGTGGGGTCAATGTTATCTGACTGGATGCGTGTGGTGGAATTGAGTGCAGTGCCAGCAACAAGAGAGAAAAACTTTTTTTTTTTTTTTTTTCAATCCATAGACAAGCCTATGGGAAATCAAAATCTCTTGGCGAGTAAGGCACGGAGTATCACTTTTAAAAGATTTAGCTTCTCTGTGTGAAGCATACTGTGGAAGCGCTTGACTTGGGCTACTGTGCCGAAGACCCTCTACAAACATATCCAAAAGGTAGGAGAGAAGCTGCTCTACAAACATATCCAAAAGGTAGGAGAGAAGCTGCTCTACAAACATATCCAAAAGGTAGGAGAGAAGCTGCTCTACAAACATATCCAAAAGGTAGGAGAGAAGCTGCTCCCAAAAGTGAAGAAGATTTGGAAGACTTAGTTACACAATAACACTTCCACCTGTCGGTACCTAAAGTCTTTGTCATTGTATCGCCAAAGCTTCTTACTAATCCCTTTTGGGAGCAGCAAACGTTGCGTAAACAGTTTAGTGTGGTGGCAGGGATACACGTTTGGAGATTTGGAAAGACATGTGGATCAGAAAAAGAACCAAAACACACAGATGGCGTAAACAAAACATAACAGATTTTAAAACCTATAGGGAAACTGTAATTAAATAAAACACAACAAAAACAGTACTCAATATAAATCCAAAGCCACTAGGAGTCACACGGTTGGTAGACGACTACATAACGGAACATCTGTCATGAGGTCTTATGACTCTAGCTGGTTGGTAGTAGCGCTGGGCGATACGGTCCAACAAATTCACAATATACATCAAAATGTTTTCTTTAAAATAAGGTTGTTACACAATTAAAAAAAGGTCAATGCACTGCACTTCAAACAGTCAGGAATAATCTAATGTACTGTATTCAGGGCATGTAACATTATAGCTAGGCTAAATATAAGCCTTCCACAACACCCATCAAAATAGTTGAATTACTTTATCAAAGTAGTTTAATTATTAACATGCTTTTTTAAAATAATCACTCATCTGGCTTTCAAATTTGATTTTTCGTTACTCATTTAACCAGAACCATTCACATCCACTAATAAAGACCAGCTTCTTGCAGCAGGCATTGTAGAAAATTAACACAGGTCTCGTACACAAGCTCTCAGCACAAGGCCACGTGCTACTGAGTTGCCAGCGAATCGTTATCTTTCAAGTCTAGACAACTTGGATCTATTCGCTTGCTAACAAGGTTGAACAGTTGAACTATTATTTTGAAAAAGACCCTTGTGTCCATCTCCAACTGTTTGAACAACATAGCCTGTTCACTTTTACATATTGAAATCGAGTGGCCTACCTGGACAAGAAGACGATAATTTCTCAGAAATTATGCTCATTGCTCATTTATAAAAAACAGACTAGACAGCTAGCACATAACAGTTAGCCTAGCCCTAGTTGGCAGTCATGCATTAGTCGGATTCAGAACATTGTCACCATGGTGACAGTAATCGAAACCATTAAGGCAATATGGTTGTTTAGCATCCGAAGCCACTTAGGCCTCCAGTACATTCAGTATGAGTGGCCTCAAAGGGAATCAAAGCCACACCCTTGGTGTCTCCAAGCAGAATCCTCCAATCAACTAAGTCCTTCTTGGTTCCTATAATAGCTGAACCACCAATAGGCTGTCGTCTTTTCCTACCTTCTGACTTGTCTGCCAAGATTTTCACAAAGACTGAATTTGTGTTTGTAGGTACTCGTTTAAAACTACCGGCGACAAAACAACTTCCTACCAATATCAGCATACCCGTAATTTCCATCCAGTTGATAAGATGACTTCCCATCCCTATTGGTAAACGACATCAGTGGAGATAGAAGAGTCAAGTGATCCAGGAATGTCAAAAGCAGATCCCTGAGGTCTTCCAAAGGGCTTCCTATTGAGAGGTCACTTTCGCCTCAATGAGGGAAAGGAATGCAGGGAGGGAAGGCCGGTAATCTTCTTATTATCTCCCGTTGGAGACTAGGGCCAGCGAGGTCAGTACCCCCCCCCCCCCTTCTGCTCTGGGCCGGAGAGAACAACACATTCCCCCAGGTTGTCTCGCCTCAGAAGGGATGCAGTTAATCGTAGCTTGGCCACAGAGGTTATCACAATCTTGACTTCTGGGTCAACGACATGGCAGACTTTGCTTTCCTGACTTTATATACAAATAACTGGTAAGGTGGGCTTAGTTTTTATCTGAATGACGTGAATATTTTTTCATGGTGTCCTTTATTTTAGCCCTTGCCCTTTAAAATGTTTCAGTCATGAAAGGTCATTAAGCCAAATGACATATAATTCCTTTTTTTAATCTTTTTGCAAATATTTGATTTGGAAGACATCTGGTAGACAGCTGTACAGTTGCACGCGCTTATAAATCTGCCCCTATACCTTAGCGATACTGAGGGGAGAACTTCCGTGCAGTGACTGGCCATTTAAAAAGGACTTTTACTTTTGACATGCAAATCCGGGGTTATAGAAGGGTTACACGAGTGACCTATCATAGTTCAACGTCAGCAACATATAGGGATTAGGTGACAACATCTCTCTGGGAGCCAAACAAACAGAAAAAGAAAAAGGCTTTATGGCAGCCTTCTGATTGAGTTAAAACTAATTGACAGGACATCGTTTCACTATTATTTATCACCATCCAATGTAAATTACAAAAAAATAACAATACTTGAACACGACTGATTTCTTATGAAACCAGTGAGGCCAAACACATCTTCCTTTACAGCACAAGAGAAAGGTTGAGGAGGATTACATCAATTAAACCAAGCATACGGCTCTTCATCCACCCACACAAACGAACCCACAAAGAAAAACAGAAATGTCATGGGAAATCACATCAGCGTTATAAGGAGGGAATTGTAGGCCATACACGACATCATTTGTACTCTAGTGTCAACGCCAAGGACGTTTAGTCTACATCCTCATTAATTCTGAAGACAAATGTCTCGAGAGTTATTGTCTCCTCTGGCAATGAAACATGGAAATACTCAAATAGTTCTCAAATGGTTCCCACGTCGTCGCTGAAAGAGCACAAACTGTGGGATTCCCATTTGTAGTTGATAGCTCTGAGGGGCTAAATATGACGCAAAGCATAGAAATGGAGAGTAATGTATCCCAAGGGCTGACGTATGCATTAATAACTAAGTCGCTTGTCATTCACTAATAATTGCAGAAACATTGTCATCCGAAAAAAAGCCTTGCTGAGAAGGCAACCAAATATGATGACCTTTTTCTTTTTCTTTCTTTGACCAGTTAAGACAAGATGCTCATCTCTGTGGACACCCACAATACAGCCTTGTAGCTCAGCGCTAGTAAATAGTTACGAAGGCCTCCAAGCGTCATTGCTTTTCTATAGCATACGCCTCCACGACAACAACTGGTGTTGCTTTTGCGACCTTTTGGCAGGTGTTTCTACCTTAGCATAAGGCTGCTCGCCCTTTTCATTAGACCCATCATGCTCGATTCGTTGTTTTGTGGTTCCCCACTGAGGAAACCGACCGAGGAAGTGCCTGTCAATTAGAAGTTTATTAAGAGGTGAAATTCTTCACATTTTCAGCCAGAGGTGTTTGCTGACATCCTGAAAACACCTTCAACCTTGGGGAAATTAAAGGCAGCTGTCTAATTTAAAACACAGTTTTGAGCAACGTTGCACTTGTCTTTGTTAGCAGTTTGATGTAAAAGTTAAAAATGTCTAAGATCTTAAAATAACCTTCACTGAGCACTCAGGAAACAAACGGTGTACTTAGCATCTGTATCAGCCCTGGCATATTATTACTACTACTAACTCAAAGATTCATTAATAATACATTTAGCCAAATGTTGAAACGTTATGAAAATAAACTCTCAGCACATCAGTCAAAAATAACCTTTGCACAATCCAATGAAACAAATATATTTACAAAAAGGACTTGTCAGCAAAAATGCACACATAATCCATTTGTCACATCTAATTTGCAACGCATCCAGTACGTACTGCAGCGGGAGGTCGATTCAACGCTGCCTTAGCCAAAGCACACAAGCATTCAGGCACACTTGAGTGGTCCACATTCATAGCAGTCCACAGTCATTTTCAAATATTAAAACGTTGTCAACTAAGATATTTTCACCCAGAAAGGGAAGGAACGTGTGGACGATTCCTATGAATGGAGATGGGCCATCTATTCTATTGGTGGTGACAATTCTTGGTCGTCAGTTTTTAAACTGTCTTTAATAGGAACAAACGTGTCTCTGAGGAGAAGTCGAATTGGATCGCAGTGTGGGCTATGGTGTCAGGTGTCGAGGCAGATGGCTGCATGTTTGGGAAAGGCCTTGCCAGCAGCTTGATCCACTCCCTTGGGAGTCTGTGGTGCTGGCTAGAGAGAATTTCAGATGATAGCATAGAGGTTCCAAAATGTTACAGAGACTGGGAATGGGGTTCCAACAACACAAGAGTAGGCTAAATGTTATCCTTCCTTACAGGAGTATATGAGAATACAGGAGTATATGAGAATAACAGAGCCACAGCTATGAAGAAATACTGATATTACACACCAGAAAATTATTTTGTATTCTTCAAAAGTTCATCAAAACATTGCATTACTATTTAAATATTTAATTCGTTTAAGTCAATCCACTTAATTGACCTTAAACCTTGACCATGGTCCGTGACCTAAGTCAACCCTGACCAGTTTAAATGGCGCCAGCCCAGACACTGCGTTGGCCCATAGTCGCCGTATTGTACTGACAGCTAATAACAGATTAAACACACAAACGAGTCGAGCGAATAAAACCGTCCGCACTGGTAAACCTGTTAATCCCATTTTTCACCCTGCAAGGGCTATGGCCCCCGTGACTGGCTAGCTGGGCTGGCTGGAAAAGCAGGGTGCTAAGACCAGGTGATTCACGTTTTAACACCACCGCGATCAGTAGAGCGGAAGTGTGAGGCCTCCCCCCCGAGCTGGCATCGCCTCTTTAGGGCTCCCTTTCCGCTACCATGGGGAAGGAGACGTTCCTTCATCGACCTGCAACCTAACTCTCTGTGGGGTTTACGGAGGTGTGGCGCCTGCCTGGCCACAGTCTCCTTTCTCTTGTGGTATGGAGAATTGGGAAAGAAGGAGGTGACTGGGGAGGCAGCTCCTCGGTGAAATCAAATAATTAAAATGACCCCAGGGTGGCCAAGATGCATAAGGACGTCAGCAGGGGTTCCAGCAGAGACTTCCGGAACTGCATGAAGGGACACCAAGAAAAAGGCCTGGCTACCGCTGTCCTTCGCATAAGTTACCAGATACCGGGTCACAACAGAGCTGATGAAGGCCCTTTTAATAATGTGGTTTACCCAGTCCTGAAACCCCTTGTCTGTAAGACGATCATGCAGCCTTTCTAGTCATGCACATTGAAATAGGTCTACAAGCTGGCCTGCGCTCAGGTTACACATGTGGATGATTCGATTGCAGACTCTCCTATCGCTAGTGGCCCTTTTCTTGTTCTGCACCACCACACAGGATTTGTGTATAGAGAAAGAAAAAGTATGCGGCACAAAGTTGCAGACACCCGGTTAGAAATGTAAATATGTGCAGTACAGTACTGGACAGTGTAAGGTCAAGTGAAGGACAAGAGGAGAACTTGTTTAGTCTACAGCAGTGTGGCACTTCCTCTCTTGACCTTGTTTGGAGGAACACGAAATACATCCCGATTGATTCTCTCACATTCCATTATCTATGATAATGCAAACTACGCACATGATCTTCCCTGCCATGTAGGATACTGGCAATGAGACCACACTCCAATTATTTAACCTCCCCGGAGGAACCAAAAAAGCAGCGTATAAGGAGGTGTGGAATATGGAAATTAGTAGAGGAACCTGACCCGCAAACGACAGATCCAGCTAACATTACACTCCAAAACACTATGCCCTACAGTAAGAAGTACTCTGGGTTTTCAAACATCAAGAGTGGGGAGGAGGAAAAAGGGAACGCAGATAGGGATTTGTGGATTACTTTCATCTACAGTGAACACCTTGCAGAGGGAGGACTTTCCCTGGCCTGCTCAACGGGACCTTAATGCAGACAGAAAATACACTGAATACACTGCTTCTATAGACGGGCTTGGCTCGTCTCAGCTGTCCAGCATTCCAGGAACAGGATTAGAAAACTGGGTGGAAACAAAAGCTATGCCTTTTAATTAGCTGCCTCCAGTAAAGAAACTTGGAGCCCCATTGAGCGGCCTTGAGTGCTGACAGGCACTTTTTCAAATTCAGATAAAAGGAGCCAATCTGGCCAAACAAATCACCCTTAAGCTTGTCCTCGAAGGCGCTTGGCAATACGAAATGCTATTGATTTTAGCCATATGAGGAGGGTATGCGGGCTAGAATTGGTTGGCAGTTCTTAGCATGTTCATGAGCGGAAGGGTTTTGAGAGCACTTCCCTTGTTCCCATAGCGATTTTTTTGGGGCTCCTCGTAGGTTTTTCCTAAATATTAACTCCCAAAACACATGGGGATCTTTACTTGACCCAAGCATGAAGAGATTAAATTTGCAATTGTACATATGGTTTGAATGATAATCTAGGCTACTGTATTCCTGGCTGCCTCTTGAACTATCCTGGAGAAAATGACTCACTTTTTCTCAAAGTTGAGCATGTCTGTCAGATTCGATTTCTCATGGCCGATAAACCACTTCACAAGTCATCATTGTGTTCGACATCTCAAACATGCAGAGCATCAGGGAGCTATAAGCTGATGTCCTTAGCAGGCGTTTCTCCAAAAGTCTGAAATCAAAAAGTACCGCATTGCATTGTAAAAAATAACCAAGGCAGTCAACTAGGGCTGATGAAGACAACAGCTGGACTGTCAAGGTTAGCACTGCAACACTATGTAGAAGAAACACTTGTTTTCAATATAACCCAAACCCTTCCATGGGTACTAACTAGAATAAATGACAAATTGTCCTCATGCACGCTTGATGTGTATGAGACCTATTTTGATAGCATAGTGATGATATCAATATCTCATCGTTATTACGCTATCAGACTTTATTTTTAGCAACAGCTAGGATATTTTTCATTAGAAACTATACAAAATGTTGTCTTGAGAAGGCAAATGTGGTGTAGTGGAGGGTATCTGCAAGTATACGGCGTATAGGCATTTATTTTCTCAGTTGTCGTTGCGTATAATCCCTTCTTAATCAGAACCATGCATATCAAAGTAGTGTAGTGGAGGCATGCACCGTATACGACTAACGGAAACAGATCAGAATTTTTGCTTAAAACTTTGATAAACTATTACTTCCTCACAGTTATGTGCACATGGCGGTAGGCCTGAATGTTCCAAAATGCTTTTTTTTTGTTATTTTTTTTTTATGTGGATCGCACATGCGACCGGTTTCATGGACAGAGATGGAAATATCCATTTGAAAGTTGAGGGGAGATCTAAAGATGCAACAACCATCCTGGGTTGATAATGTGATTAGGATAATGCCTTTGGCTGATAGATGATGAAAGGCTTTGTAAAATATAATTGCCTCCACATTTCTATGGTGGAATTTTGGCTACTTTGAAGAAAGGTAAGAAATGCTTCATAATATAAAATGTCTAGGTTTCAACCAATAAAAGGAACAGGAAAAATACAGCTAATGCTAAGCCTAACTGTCTTCAGGCAGATGGAAAGGTGTTCCCAAAAACCTTCTCAAATAAAATGTCAACTAGCTACAAAGTAGCATATGCCTACCTGGTGATTATTTGCATCAATCCAGTGGCCATTTTGTTTTGCTAACTCCATCTCATGTGCTACAGAAACACCACTAACCACAGCGCTAGGTGCCTGAGCCCTTGAATGAAAGGGGAACTACACTCAAATTAAAATGTATTAGATTTTCCCCAGATCTCAAAAGTAGTCTCCTGATGTGGTTTACGCATTGTTATGGACTTACAAAATTAGTGAAACCTGTCATTTTCTGACTCAGTTGACAGACTCATTTATCTGTTTCAATAGTAGACCTACTATTAGCTAGCCCAAGATTTACTCCTTAAGGGCAAAGGACCATATGCTCCATCTAAACGTGAATAGATTCTCAGTTGAAATACGGTTCTAGAAACAGAGACCGCTTTACTTTTCATATCCCAACAAAATAATTTCACAAATGCAAAATACACACTGTTTTAGGGGAAGAGAAAGGGGGATACTAGTCAGTAGTACAACAATACATTCAACTGAAATGAGTCTTCCGGCCTTAAAATCGACATCCACGTCTCCGGCGCCCTGGGAACAGTAGGTTAACTGTCTTGTTCAGGGGAAAAACAACAGATTTTTACCTTGTCAGCTCATGGATTTGATCCAGCAACCTTTCGGTTACTGACCCAACACTCCTACCCTCCAGGCCACCTGCATTTTAACCAGCATCATCACAGTAGCAGCAGACAGAATTTTTCAGTGACGTTTCTGGAGGGTGACGCTTTTTCCGTTACACACAGGTGTTCGGAGCATGCTAGATAGCTAAATAACACAGTGGTCTCGCTGTCTTCAGTATAGATAGATAGATAGATAGATAGGTACTTTATTGATCCCCCGGGGGGGGAAATTTCATAATTTCATTTACGAAGTATGTCTTTCGTAAACACATGCTGTAACATGAAGATATGGCCTTGTGGGAATACTAACCCAAACCCTTTAAAAAAGGTGTGTATCAATTGAATGTTTCTCGCTGATATGAAAGATAAGGTCGTTATGCTTCCAAAACCGTACCACAAGCAATGAGTGTCTGGGCTCTTAGCAAAACTCTCCTGTAATGTAACTGAGAGTCATGATCAAGAGCTAACTATTAAGGCTTCCGGATGCTTCAGTTCGGCTGGCATCTAGCCCTAGTGTGCGTGAATACTCCCTTAAAAGACCTTCTCTTTAAAAACAAGAATAAATCAGCAAAAGTACTGTTTGTCCATCTTGAGGCACCATAGCCAGTAGCCATACACTTCCTCAAATAGTCAGAATGAATCTTAGATAACTCAAGAAATCTGTCATTCATTTTGACTTTTTAGCTGAGATCTTAGTCTCGCAATTTTACATCTAACTACGTTTTTTGGTGCAGTATTTCTCAAGTGAAAAAATGTACATGAAAACGAGTCTTCTATTGTTGAATGACAACGAAACACTTCATTTAAGAATCCCTACGATTGACCAATGAAGGGGCGTAGACTTCGGCTATCGAAATTCAGCTTGCCTCAACAATTGATTTTGATTCAGCCGAAGAAACCCACACATTTTTTGTCGAGGAGTTGGGCAATTTTACATCTAACTAAGATGTTTGGTGCAGTATTTCTCAAGTAAATTTCTTGAATTACAAACACTTCATTGAATAATCCCTAATGCTAACCAACCACCAAAGAAAGGGGCGTTATCTTCGGCTACCGACTTCGGCTTGCGTCGGGAAAAGATTTGTGCACGAACAGCCGCCGAAGACCAAAACCAACAAAAACGTCACAAAATGTCGTCATAATATATACAGGAACTGTTCCAGATGGGAAGTACGCGGACGCCTTTAGTCTACAGCTTTGGTTGTCCTGGTTGAAAGACCCAATGTGGGATTTATCATTTTAGGTGTGTATGTCATTGTTTCTCATAGAATTATTCACAAAGATTATTTTTTTTGCATAATTTTGGCCACATTTTTTTAAGAGTATACCCACTTCTTCGGCCAATACTTTTTTGTTGTCTTTACTTCGTCCCTGTGACTCCCACTGAACGTGGAGTGAGTTTAGCAAACAATCAACATTTGACTCAGAGGAAATAAGTTGGAAGTTGCGCGAGTGATGTTATTCATAGGATATCACGAAGCCGTATCGTATCAACGCTGGCTACAACATATCCGCCCAGTTTACAGTTTATTAACGGTGCTTTTTTGCTTCTAATGAAAAGTGCATGTAATTTAGGCTGGAGCACAATAGAATCGCAGACCCTTTTCAGATCTCGGCGTTGTTTTTTGTACCAGTCGACACCAGGTTTAGATGGTCAGGGACACTTTTAAAGTTGCATTCGGTTATGATACAATTTGAACAGCTTTTCAAATCAATTCCCGACACGGTGTCATTCTTATAAGTTGTGTAACTTGAATCGAATTACTTCCAACGACAACAAAAAAAGCAACACCTCAATAAAAAAAAAAAACGTCTTACCTCCGACGAGATCTAGATAACTCCAATCCCATTTTATCCAAAACGAATAACTTGAAGGCTTAACATCCTAGTTGGATAATAAACGGTGTTTATCAGTGACTTTTTGCAATTGCAACTAGACAAAGCCCCGTCCCTACAATGAACGGTATCAATAGGCCTTGCAGTGTCTGTCTGACACAACTACTTTCTGTTGAGTCGCGCTGGCAGGCATCGGCAGAAGTCCCGCCTCTCCCATGCGGTCATTTGTTCAGGGATAGGCTGACCTACCGTGACGTTGCTGCTCGTTCGTTCCCCGACATGTCAATCATCACTTGCAATTACTGAAACATAGGCGCAAATAATGCAGAAAGAACGAGCGTACAGTCACTAACATATGAATAAATAATAGGAGTGACACCTTATCTTTCCAGTTACTGGTCGACAATGAATTGCGTAAAGGCCCACATTGTGTCCAAATAGAGTAGCCTATCTAAATGAAGGCACTTTAAATTGTCCATTACCGGCCCCAGCCGACGAGTTGGACTACAATTTGTCTTGCTTTTTGTAACAATAATAAAGTGGATATATCTGAAGCCTGACCATCTAAAATGTCTACTCCTAAAGCCAATCATTCCTAGATACTTCAAATCCATTGAAAGTGTATGAGAGGTGGAACATCTCCATGAGGTGGAACTTCTCTATTATAACTAATGAATCGACAAACCACTTCAATTCAAAATGAACAGAGGCTGCGAATTATCTTTCGCTTTATTTTCTTTACAAAAGTGATGAAAGTGATAAATGATAGTCTACCGGTACAGCAGATTAAAATAGGTAGCAATGGCAGTTGTTTCTTTATGTGCCCTGCATGCAATTCATACACAGTTGAATAAGAAGTAAGTAGCATTAAAGAGATTTGGATCATCTTGTATGGTATTCAATGGGCTAAATCCATTCAGTTCAGTGTATTGCACTAGTTGTGACCCTACATAATGTGTCTGATTTCTTCAACACAGTAATGATTGTTTTTATGTCGTATCAGACAGTCAAGTCATGGTAACAGCCAGTAACCAATGTATAAAAAGTCACAAAGAAGACTGTAGTGCTTCGGCCCTCCATTGGCCATTGACATGATCAATAATTGAGTGGAAATACGTCTTTGGGATGGCACGTTAAACGGGTGTCCTGACTCTCTGTGGTCACTAAAGATCCCATGGCACTTATTGTGAGAGTAGGGGTGTTCCAATCTCAATTTCCAATCATACCGTCATGGCCACCTAAACATCCAAAGCTTCCAATTGGCTCATTCATCCCCCATACTCTCCCCTGTAACTGTTCCCCAGGTCGTTTCTGTAAAATGAGAATGTGTTCTCTGTCAACTTACCTGTTAAAATAAAATAAAGGTATGATGACACCTAGTGGACATCACAGGTAAGTGTTAGCTAATTTCCCTTTTTGAAGAACCATATCCCATCAAAGCATCAATCCTTATGTCAAATGTAGCATCACAATACATTCATGACTCCTTTGGTCTTGTATGGACATTTTCAGTCTCCTGTAGTGAGATTCTTGCAGACTGCTTGCACACGATAGTCAAGGTTGGAAAAGTGGCAGAATAAGCTGATCCTAGATCTGGTTCCGTATCCCACAAAGCATCTGAGTAGGAGTGATGAGCTAGGATCTGTCCATATAATCATATTCATTATGATCTAAAAGTCAAACTGATCCTAGATCAGCACTCCTTCTCTGAGACGCTTTATGTTTAGGGCCACTTTAATCTCTGGTTGGTTGGTCACTGGTCTGTGTTGCAGTGGGGCATGGGCACCACCTGGTGGCAGAAGAAGGAACATCATGAGAATACGTTAAAATTGAGTTGTTCACGGCAAAACCAGTTCAATCTCCAGTATTTCAGACCGTGGTTCACTCAGAATGTTCAGGGTGTATCAAAGGTGCTATCTATGTTAAACCAGGCATACATACACTTCCAGCTTTTCCTAATGCGGTGTAGATATAGAACTTGGTTTAGAATTGAAATGTAAAAATCTAACTTTTACTTATTTACTTAGGCTACACTTTGCAATGTGTGTGTGTGTGTTTGTGTGAGACTTCTTGATCATCAAAATGAAACCAATTGACTGTCAGAATACGGTCAAAATGGTTTTGTGAGGAACAAATGTATGCATATTTCATGAGAGTTAGTGAACATGAAACTCCAACTGATTTGTTATTTCATAGCAGAACTGTTCAACTGCATGCTTTTAGCTTATCAATGCATGTATCAGACAGACCCAATCCCTAATATTTCTGGGCGCAAATGCTTACGTCAATTACATTCTTGTTTCATTCAGTATGCGTTAGATGGTGCTATTGATTCATAAAGCCATTGTATTTACTCAAAACTTGCATAACGTGGAAAAGAGCCACCTCAGAAATCTTTTTTGTCCGTGTGTTTGTTTCTGAGTGCAAATGTGTACAAATATACGACGGGACACTTTTGTTGATCTTACGTACCTCATATCTACTGACCACAGTAATTCAAGGTGCTCTTTCCCGGTCTGTACCGTTCCAAATATCCTCCAGCTCCTCTTCTTCCTCCTCAAACTGCCAGTGATCAGGATGAAAATGATCTGGTTCTCTTTTGGGTGACGTTTCTTTTCCCAGTACCATCATTGGTGCGGGGCTGTCGGAGCAAACGCGACAGTTGTTCTCAGAGCACACAATGACTCGTCCAGAGCTACGCACACCCATCCATGTGGTGTCTTCAGACACAGTAGATGAGCCCTTGATCTCTACGACTTGACGGTCACTTTGGAACGCTAATTGCCTCTTTGCAGAAGGGAAGTATATGTGGTTATTGAGGTCCTGAATCTTAGTGTGAACACTTAAACAGATGTGCTTGTGGTTCTGTGACGGTTCAGTGCCGGTGTGGTCACGCATCATTGAGCTGCTGCAGTTTGGTTCAGTGCGTTGCTTGTCAGAGTCCAAAATGGCCACTGGAATGGAAATCTCGACCGTATCCTCCTCGCGGATGCCAACAGTGCTGGAGAAAATGTTCTCATGTCCAACAGCAAGGGCAGGACTCCTTGTGCTGCTTCTTAGGTCGTGGTAGACGTCTTCGTTCTCAGGTAGCGAGATACACTGAACCGAAAGAGAAACCGACTCTGAGCTGACCTTCTGCGAGTCCTGCCTAGCTGCTTCGCAGCTCCTTTCTTCCTTCAGACTGAGGGAGAAAGTATGTCCAATCACTTTGTGAGTCTGACTGAGTGTGTTTGAGTCTGCCCGTTTGTATAGATTCAAATGTGAACCATTTTGACCAGCAAAGTCCCATGTTTCGCAGATACTTTCTTCCTCTGGACTGATGGTGGAATTCTGTCCAATCACTTTCTGAGTCAGACTGAGTGTATTTGAGCCTGACGGTCTACACAGATTGGAAGGTGAACCATTCGGACTGTCATGTTCCCCATCAGCTTCAATATGCCTTTCCTTCTCTGGATTGAGGGCGAAAGTCTGTCCAATTACTTTGGACGATACGTGAGTCTGACCGAGTGTGTTTGAGCCTGATGGTCTGTACAGATTCAAAGGTGTACTGGCCTGGTTTCCATTGGCTTCAAAAGGCACTTTCTCTGTTGTGAGGTCTTTCGCACTCATCTGTGAGATTTGATCCCAATCCTTGGGCAGGTCAAAACTCAACATCGACCCAAGAGGGATGACGCCATAGTGTCTCTTGTCTTGCCTAATGCTCATCTCACTGGGTCCATGCAAGAAATGCCCCTGGATGGTAGAAACGGTAGGAATGCTTGACGTGCCTGAGGAGTTGCCATCCATGACACTCACCACAGAATTATTTTTGATATACAGTTGGAGTTCTGTATTAACTGGACTCCCTTGTGTGGCACGGCATTTCTTCTTATCTTCCAGTGGCCAGGTGTAGGCTCTGCGCGTGGCACCGGTGGGCACGGTAGTAACCCCCTCCGGCTTTGACATTCCGACAACGCCAGTCACAGTGTGCCTGTGTGTCATCTTCTTCCTCCTCTTCACCGGTCCCTTCAGGTTTAAGGTAGAGGTGGGGAGCAAGACAGTGCTGACTTGGGGTATGAAAGTAGCGTTGGTTGAGCTCGTGGAAAAGGTGGTTGACACGTGGCTCGTGTCTGTGATATGAGGCGATGCCACGTCTTCAAAAACTGGACTTCCGTCTGTGACTTGCAGATAGGTGCTCACCTGAAAAAGATTAAGATAAATACATGTATTAAAATACAAAAACTTTCAGCAAAATGTGACTTTCATGATCCTTGAAGTTAAATGCTTACGCAACCATGATCAAATACATCTTGGATTCATTTACGAAGAACCAATTTCCGATACTCGTGCAAACTTGATGAAATAAGCAGTTGAGTCTGTAAGAAAATACTGTTCCTTCAGCTGCAAGCCTTCGAAATGGGATCACACATTCCGCAAACCTTATCAGAATCACATGGTGATGAGGTGGTCTCATACCCAGCTGCAGTGGCAATGGCTTGACCATGACTAATCCACTGAGTGTGAGCCAAGTTGATGAAACACCACGTCTGGAATGGGGGACCTTACGGAAATCTTACAGCACATTCCTTTACTAATAGCTGCTCTAACCCATTAGGATCATCTCTCCCTATCCCAGTCCCAAACTAAAGCTTTTTAAGATAAACTCAATAGAAATGTGCTTGATGTTTTGTGTTGTTATCTGTGGGGTTTATTGTCCCTGAAATACACTACACGGCCAAAAGTATGTGGACACCTGCTCATCAAACATCTCATTCCAAAATCATATGCATTAATATGGAGTTGGTCGCCCCTTTGCTGCTATAACAGCCTCCACTCTTCTGGGAAGGCTTTCCACTAGATGTTGGAACATTTCTGCGGGGACTTGCTTCCATTCAGCCACAAGAGCATTAGTGAGATCGGGCACTGATGTTGGGCGATTAGGCCTGGCTCGCAGTTTGCTTCCAATTCATCCCAAAGGTGTTTGATGGGGTTGAGGTCAGGGCTTTGTGCAGGCTAGTCAAGTTCTTCCAAACCGATCTCAACAAACCATTTCTGTATGGACCTCGCTTTGTCTACGGGGGCATTGTCATGCTGAAACAGGAAAGGGCCTTCCCAAAACTGTTGCCACAAAGTTGGAAGCACAGAATTGTCTAGAATGTAATTTTATGCAGTAGCGTTAAGATTTCCCTTCACTGGAACTAAGGGGCCTAGACCGAAAACAGCCCCAGACCATTATACCTCCTCCACCAAACTTTACAGTTGGCACTATGCATCGGGCCAGGTTCTCCAGGCATCTGCCAATCCCAGATTTGTTTGTCGGACTGCCAGATGGTGAGGCGTGATTAATCATTCCAGAGAACGCATTTCCACTGATCCAGAGTCCAGTGGTGGTGAGCTTTACAGCACTCCAACCGACCCTTGACATTGCAAATGGTGATCTTAGGCTTGTGTGGAAACCAATGGCAACCCATTTCATGAAGCTCCTGACGAACAGTTCTTGTGCTGACGTTGCTTCCAGAGGCAGTTTGGATCTCGGTTGTGAGTGTTGCAACCGAGGAGAGACGATATTCTGTGGCCTACCACTTCGCAGCCGAGCCGTGGATACGCCTAGACGTTTCCACTTACAGTTGACCGACGCAGCTCTAGCAGGGAAGATATTTGACGAACTGACTTGTTGGAAAGGTGGCATCCTATGACTGTGCCACATTGAATGTCACTGAGCTCTTCAGTAAGGCCATTCTACTGACAATGTTTGTCTATGGAGATCGCATGGCGGTGTGCTCGATTTTATACACCTGTCAAGAACGGGTGTGGCTGAAATAGCTGAATCCACTCATTTAAAGAGGTGTCTACATACATTTGGCGTACATGTAGTGTATTTGTGCCTTATAGGTAGACTTGGCAGTGTAACATCATCACACACGTTTGGTCAACTACCTGCTTACAGACATCAACAGCAACAGAATTCAAATCTGACTGTCGCTCAAAACTTTGTCACTTTCCAAATTTGCATCCTCCCTTTTTTAATTTGGTTGACGTTGTCTTGTGTTATGTAGATATGAATATGTGGTGTTCTGTACTCACCCTATGCACAGGTTCCATTGCCTCCCTTGGCTCCACTGGCCCCTGCTGCACACCGCCCCCTGGTGGCTGTTGGTCCAAACTTAGGATGAGGTTGATGCTGCTGCCCAGAGGGGTGACAGTGGCACATGGCTCTTCAAGGATAATGCTGGGCGAGTTGACAGCCACAGCCAAGGGGACGTGTGGTGTGACGTTTAACGGCTTGGCAAAGTTTTCTCCATGGTGACCTATCCCCGGTTGGGATTTTTCTGGTCCTTCAAACTGGCTCGCCACCGTCAGCCTGTGCTTTGTGGACAGTGTTTCCGAGGACTTGTGTTGTCCTGCCAGAGAGGAGAGATTCTGCAAAGGAAACCAAAGATTTAGTTTGAGGTTTTGTGCAATAAGCCTTGATCCTTAGGAGCATATTTTGTCAATATTTGGGCAGGTAGAATATGGTCAGAAAGAACTTGGTCTTTTATACACATTATTACAGTAACTTCACCACAGCAATGTAGTTCAGTACTTTAAATGTCTCTAATTCTAAAAGAGAACAGTGGTGTTGTTCTGAAAGAATTTGTCTTTTTATTTATTATTATTATTATTATTATTTATTTTTCTGGGGGGTTGCAGGGATATCCTACCTGGGCTTGACCTTGTGAAAATCTGGTTGTGTCTGCCTGAGGGACATCACTTCTTCTTGAATCCCTTGACTTCTCCTGACCCAGCTGGTCTTTCTGTGCTCTCCAGTACACCAGGATCCAACCCAGCATGCTTTGCAGCCCCTCAGTCCTCTCCTTTATCTGTAGAAACAGTTGACAGCTGTTTTCAGTCTCTTCTAATGGTTGGGTCATTGGGGCTTGTCCAACTAGACTAGTTATATTTTTGAAACACGTGAAAGTAGAAAGGCTGTGGCCCCCAGGGCAAAATGAATGGCCCTCAGGGCAAAATGAATGGCCCTCAGGGCAAAATGAATGGCCCCCAGGGCAAAATATGTTTGTGACCCCTGTTGTAAAAGAACTCACAATATCTGCCAAGTGATGTCGCTCCTTGATAAGCTTCTGCCCAGCAGCAGCGAGCTTGTCAAACTGGTCAAACTTCTGCTCTATCCTCAGATCTAGCTCCGAGGGAACACTCGATTCTGCCAATCTCCACTGCTGGGCTGAAGCCTCTGAGAAAATGCAAGTCTGCGTGTCCTCTGTCCATGAGCTGTAGGGGAGACATCAGAGAGAGAGTGAGAGAGAGAGGGGGGTGGGGGGAGAGAGAGCTCAGTAGGTAAATTGGTTATTACAATTAACCTAATAAGCATTCATGAGCACAACAAATATACATGTAACTGTAATACAGTACATTATTCAGGACAAAACAGACACAACCTTCCAGTTGAACCAATAACCAATTGCACCAAGAACCAGTTGTACCAAGAACAACATTTGACATCATACTGTATGTGTAATCACTCACATCATGGCCAGGTACGCCATAAGAAAGTCTTGCAGTTGCCTAAATTGCTGGAGGCGGCATCGGTTCTCCGCCATGCTCCAGCCCAACTCCCTCCAAGCGTGCTGGGTCGCATGGACGTCCTGCCCCAAAGCCCCTGCCTTCTCAGGTAGGAGGACCTGTAGTCGCGAAGCCAGTCCCTCCACCTCCTCCACCTCCTCTTTTATGACCTGATAGTCCATCTGAAAGAAGATCACACTGTATGTTTTATATGTGGAACAATTACACTTTTTCAGGTGGCATGGATATGTTTGCAATCCAATTTAGCGAGTTCTGAACTAATAACACCTGATAGATATTGGACATAGGGTTTGCATTCTGCTATGAAAACAAAATCTATATTTTTTTCTTTCATTCCACAGAGGGCTACCGTGGCTAGTATGACTGAACTCCTCATATATCATGACTGGATAGTGAAGCTTACTCTATCGACGGCTTATCTGCTGGATAGTTTGAGATCACCGTCCCTTCATTAACAATGTTTGGCCTTTGAACACGGGTGTGAAGTCTCCGAATCTGAGATGAGATCTGACAATTCTAGAAAAAGGTTTAATGCAATGCTATAGAGAGATAAAGCAAACACAATATATCTGAAGACAGTGGACGATATATACAACACTATATATATATATATACAGTATATATACCTCTAGTTCATCCTGTTGTCCCTGCAGTCCCTCCAGTTCAGAACTGTAGGACTCACATCTGACCACCATGTCTGTCTCAGTGTCCAGAATGTCCATGCTGAACTCTGCACACCTGGACAGGAGCTGGTTGATGCGCAGCGTCAGTGTTGAGTGCTGGTAGAGGAGAGGAGAGGAGGGGGGGAGAGAGGAGAGGAGAGGAGAGGAGAGGAGAGGAGAGGGGGAGAGAGGAGAGGAGGGGGGGAGAGAGGAGGGGAAGAGCGGCGAGTAGAGGAGGAGGAGGGGAGGACAGGAGAGGAGAGGAGGACGGGAAGAGAGGGGGAGAGAGGAGAGGAGGGAAGGAGAGGAGAGGAGAGGAGAGGAGAGGAGAGGAGAGAAAATAATATATGCCATTTAGCAGACGCTTTTATCCAAAGCGACTTAGTCATGCGTGCATATATGTAACCTACGGGTGGTCCCGGGAATCAAACCCACTATCCTGGCGTTGCAAGCACCATGCTCTACCAACTGAGTTACAGAGAACCACATCCAAATGAAAAACGGTTCAGTCATCTCCTACCTGACTCATAAGTTCTTGGGTGTCTTGACTTTGATAGAGGGAATGTCCTCTTTTCACCACTTCTTCACTGAGGTCGTCCACGACCCCCACCAATTCCTCCATAGGGTCGTCCATGCACGCCTGGTCATCCATTTGTCCAGGAAGGGTCTGCCATGATACTCAGATAAATTACTCAGTATTTTTGGTAGATTGTGGTTGTATTCATCTAATATATTATCTAATGATAGAATTTGAGTGTGGTTAGCGTTGTGGTTAGCTTTGCCTGCAAGGCCAGTGACCATGTCTTATTGAGGTCTAATGGGAGTTTTAGTGGGAGTGTATGTATCTAGATGAAAAAAACACACCCCACCTTCCTTTTCCGGAGGGTTTGAGGACAGAGTTGCAAGATGGACATAAAGCGGTATTGGAAAACCACGTAAAAAGACGAAACCTTACCAGTTCCTCGACCTCACAATGATCAAAGTTGTCATCCTGGTCAAGACACCTCAGCAGCTCTGTCAGCATTCCTCTGTCACTTTCCTCCAAGGTCTCGGAGAGATCCTTGACATCTGGGACACTCCAGAATTCCACGTTTTCCGTGGCTGCACTGTATTCCGACAGGCGTCCTTCGAGCCGATCCTTGGCTGTCTCATGGTAGTCATCCCTCTACAAAGGAAAGCATGGATTTGTCTTCAATGCTGCATAAATTGCCCTCTGGGGACCAAAGAGTGTCTCAGGAACAGGTCCCCCTATCTATATAATCCATAACTGATCCTACATCAGCACTCCAACTTTGAGACACTATGAATACAGGCCCAGACCAGTAAATAGACACCAATAATCAATACCTCCAAGTTGAGCGTCTCCGAGCTGTTTGCATCAATCATGCTTCTATGATGTCTTCTCCTCAGAACTTCCCATAACGTCTCCACTTGGCCAAGGAGGTCCTCCATCTTCACACCAGCTTGGTGCTGGCCTTGTGTTGTCCCTGGCTTTTCCTGTCACAACGCACGGAACACGAACGTTTGATCTAGTCTTTTGTGTCATTTTGGAGGAGAAAATGAAATCTGTTCCATTTTAACAGTCACATTTATACATTTCTGAATTGGAAATTATATTAGTGAATTGGATAATCCTGTTAATGAAAATACTGTCCTTGATTTATCAGATCAATTTAAACCCAGAATTAATGACCCCAACTCACAATACATAGATTTTACTGAGTTTCAGTCCATATAAGGAATTAATTCAATTGAAATACATTAATTAGGCCCTAATCTATGGATTTCACATGACTGGGAATACAGATATGCATCTGTTGGTCACAGATACCTTAAAAGAAGTTAGGGGCGTGGATCAGAAAACCAGTCCGTATCTGGTGTGACCACCATTTGCCTCATGCAGCACAAGAACTGGAACATTTTCAGTTTCCAGGAATTGTGTGCAGATCCTTGCGACATGGGGCCGTGCATTATCATGCTGAAACATGAGGTGATGGTGGCGGATGAATGGCACGACAATGGGCCTCAGGATCTCGTCATGGCATTCAAATTGCCATCAGTAAAATTAAATTGTGTTCGTTGTCCGTAGCTTATGTCTGCGGGTAAGCTACGGATAACAGCATAACCCCACTGCCACCATGAAGGTGAGCATTTGCCCCCTGTCGGATATGACACCGAACTGCAGTCAGGTTAAGACCCTAGTGAGGATGACGAGCACGCAGATGAGCTTCCCTGAGATGGTTTCTGACAGTTTGTGCAGACATTTTCTTGGTTGTGCAAACCCACAGTTTCATCAGCTGTCCGGGTGGCTGTTCTCAGACGATCCCGCAGGTAAAGAAGCCTGATGTGGATGTCCTTGACTGGCGTGGTTACACGTGGTCTGCGGTTGTGAAGCCGGTTGGACGTACTGCCAAATTCTTTAAACGAAGTTGGAGTTGGCTTATGGTATCTGGCTACAGCTCTGGTGGACATTCCTGCAGTCAGCAGGCCAATTGCACATTTTAGAGTGACCTTTTATTGTCCCCAGCACAAGGTGCACCTGTGTAATGATCATGCTGTTTAATCAGCTTCTTGATATTCCACACCTGTGTGGTGGATGGATTATCTTGGCAAAGGAGATTTGCTCACTAACAGAGGTGTAAACTAATTTTTGCACAACTTTCTAAATCTGATTAGTACTATTGCAAGGACTGCACATTATGCAATGAAAAGCTACAAGACTTACTCTCTTGGACAAGTATAAGCAGAGCGTGTTCGAAACAACATTGTCCCGGTGCATGTCAGCTGTCAGGTTTTTAGTCACCTCTGGACCACTCAGACTGTCTGTGTGGTGGCTGGGGGTTGACATAGCAAGGTTGTCTTCCAGCCATGACAGAGTCTTCAACCATCAAGAAACAGGAAAGGAAGCGGAAATGAGGAAACAAGAGGAGGAAGTGACGTTTGGTTAACCCAGTGGGATGCATCCAGGCCCAAATTCAATCAATTGGGTTCCCTCTCAATGTTTACACTGTATTAAACCCTGTTAAAATCAACTCACCCTGTTCATCTCGTGGACATTGTCATTGGATATTTACACTAAAGTATTAGTACAGTAGCAGTAGACCACAAGAAACACCAGAAATGTATCCATAGCTACCTTGTCAGCAGATGTGGTAGATTTTTGCAACTGAACACCAAGTTCCGGAGAACAAGTGTTCAAATACGTTGTCTGGTCCTTTCTGCAAAGCAAGCACATATATTTAACTGAATGTTCTGCTTAAAGTGTCACAATTTCATTGGGTTTCAGAAAACAAGAAGCTGATGAAAGTCTATGCCTTTGCCTCTCCACTCACCGTCTTCCAGTCAAGTCATCCAGATTGCTGGTGGTGTCACAGAAGATTCGGGCATAGCTTTTGGAAGGGTGTTCTTCAACTTGACTAACAGTCACCTTCCTGGGAACCCCAGAGTCTTTCATGTTCTACAAAAAAGAGAAGGAAGGACATTACACAAGTCATTAGCAGGTGATATAATTAGAGTGCATATATATTATGTTACAGAGGCATCGAGTACCACTTATTCTGATGAGTTACCCTTTTCATCACAGTTCACCCAAATTACACCCCAAATTACAAAATCATTAATCGACTGGGCAATACGGACTTTCAGCTCCCTCCAAAGATTTTCTATTGGGCTCAGGTCTGGAGACTGGCTAGGCCACTCCAGGACCTTGAGATGCTTCTTACGGAGCCACTCCTTAGTTGCCCTGGCTGTGTGTTTCGGGTCGTTGTCATGCTGGAAGACCCAGCCACGACCCATCTTCAATGCTCTTACTGAGGGAAGGAGGTTGTTGGCCAAGATCTCGCTATACATGGCCCCATCCATCCTCCCCTCAATACGGTGCAGTCGTCCTGTCCCCTTTGCAGAAAAGCATCCCCAAAGAATGATGTTTCCACCTCCATGCTTCACGGTTGGGATGGTGTTCTTGGGGTTGTACTCATCCTTCTTCTTCCTCCAAACACGGCGAGTGGAGTTTAGACCAAAAAGCTCTATTTTTGTCTCATCAGACCACATGACCTTCTCCCATTCCTCCTCTGGATCATCCAGATGGTCATTGGCAAACTTCAGACGGGCCTGGACATGCGCTGGCTTGAGCAGGGGGACCTTGCGTGCGCTGCAGGATTTTAATCCATGACGGCGCAGTGTGTTACTAATGGTTTTCTTTGAGACTGTGGTCCCAGCTCTCTTCAGGTCATTGACCAGGTCCTGCCGTGTAGTTCTGGGCTGATCCCTCACCTTCCTCATGATCATTGATGCCCCACGAGGTGAGATCTTGCATGGTGCCCCAGACCAAGGGAGATTGACCGTCATCTAGAACTTCTTCCATTTTCTAATAATTGCGCCAACAGTTGTTGCCTTCTCACCAAGCTGCTTGCCTATTGTCCTGTAGCCCATCCCAGCCTTGTGCAGGTCTACAATTTTATCCCTGATGTCCTTACACAGCTGTTTGATTGAGTGTGTGGAGTCCGTTTGATTGAGTGTGTGGACAGGTGTCTTTTATACAGGTAACGAGTTCAAACAGGTGCAGTTAATACAGGTAATGAGTGGAGAACAGGAGGGCTTCTTAAAGAAAAACTAACAGGTCTGTGAGAGCCGGAATTCGTACTGGTTGGTAGGTGATCAAATACTTATGTCATGCAATAAAATGCAAATTAATTATTTAAAAATCATACAATGTGATTTTCTGGATTTTTTTTTTAGATTCCGTCTCTCACAGTTGAAGTGTACCTATGATAAAAATTACAGACCTCTACATGCTTTGTAAGTAGGAAAACCTTCAAAACCGGCAGTGTATCAAATACTTGTTCTCCCCACTGTATGTAATGTTGTCATTTGAGTGAACTATCCCTTTAGCTATTTTTAACGAGAATATGCGAGATATTTGAAAAATGGATATGCTGACCTCGAACCCTTTGAGACGGTTGCGTTCCTCTTTGATGTCCTTTCCCATGATCCTCTGGGCCTCATGTTCCATACCTCTGGTTTGACTCAGTGGGTCAGGTTCATCACAGGAGTAATCTATGGCAGGGATGGTGGGCAAATCTGGCCACTCGCTCCTGCATGGCAAAACATTATGCGTTACATATTGTAACCCTCGTTCTATCAACGATAGTAACCCTACATTATTTCATCCGCAAGGCCAGTTGACACTCAGTTCTAGGTTAATTGGGAATGAAACAAAATGGTTAAGGAACGGGCCAAAATCATGATAAAGCAAGAGCAAGCTCACTGTAAAAGACCATTCCTGCACATTCGATTTCCTCTGCACGTTACTGTTGCTGTTGTGGTTACGATTAGAGACCTTTACTCCAAATTGTCTTGAGAAAAGTCCCCGTCCGAAACGTTGACAACAATAAACATGCAGAGTTAACCGCGTGTCCGGGAGTAGTCTTTTACAATGAATGATATTATGCTAATTTTCAACAGCAAACATTGGTGTATACACCCTGGTGATATATGCCAGGTCGCAGTTGTAAATGTGAACTTGTTCTCAACTGGTCTACCTGGTTAAATAAAGGTGAAATAAATAATATATACTAGGGAAATTGTGTTTCCTTGTGTTTACTTCTATTTCCAGCACCACAAACAAGATGAGAGAAAAGCGTTGTGGTGTGGAGTGTTAATATAAAACACATACTGTATTTTTTTTGCTTTTTATGTCGTCAGATTGGAAACCAAGGGGAAGATTGATGTGGGGGAGAGGTCAGAAAGAATGGACACGAGGATTGAACTCTGGTCTCCAGGGCCGTAGTACATAGCGACAGGTGTGATACCACTTAACCAAGGCTTAGCACCTATTGTCATGCATTGGAGTCCAAAGTGGATCACTTGTAGCAGCTGTGGATGCCTCTTAATCAGTTTGACTGTATATTCTTCAGTGTTTTTCGAGTCACACCCACAAGTTTGAGCACTCCTCAACATGTCTTGAGCGCTTCTGCTTGGAGACGTGTCACATGACTCCGAAATACCAGGATGAACAACACTGACTGGATCCACCAGATATGCTGAAATAGCTAACGACATGTTATGCAACCATGACAACCACGACTATCTGAACAGACAGAGGGCTTTGTCCTTGGAGTGACTGATTGGGGCTGGCAAGGGTACAAAGTAATGATGTCACCCCCCTCTGAAGGGGTGAGGTCATGGTTTCAGGAATGTGCTTTTGTTTTTGAAAGAAACGTTAGAACAGAGAGGGAACAGCTGGGAGGAGTCCAAAATCTCAAAATCAAAAAGGAACGTTGTTTCTTGTTGGTTGGCTTTAATTCTAAAATGCTTTCCCGCTGGCGCCTGTTAAGGAAACCTATTCCGGTTTTGACAGAAGAAAGCCCATTGCCACCCTTACAACACAAATAAAACATTTGTGATACTGATACTCAATGGACAGAAATGGGCACACCTCGCCACACGGATGTTTGTGGGTCATTTGTTTATATTTCAAAAGTTTGATACCCTAAAACGTTGGATTTTATGGTTCAATGGGTTAAGAAATGTGTTAGTGCCTCTGTAATCCATACAGTTTAAATTCAAAATCTGAGGTAGAACATTTGTAATTAAACTTTCAAAATGTAACTTTAAAACGCAGCAGTGCATTTAACCCACAGTCGAATGACTAACATGGTAACTGACCAGTATACTTCTGTTCAACAAGCTTTACAAGCTACATCCGTCCGTATCCCTGGTCACTAGGCCATACCATACTGATGAGGCACTCCGCACACATCTGCTGAAGAAATTAGGAGCAGGTTTATCGAATAGTATAATATTTCCCCAAAATGTCTTTCATTATATTCATCCATATCTGCTTTTGGCATACACGTGTCGCTCCAGCTCCTACACAGAACACTTTTTCTGAGACACAGGGGCTTGCGAAATCCGTGTCATGTTTAAAGTTGGAGCACTGCATAATACAAAGAGAATGTCAAGAATTAACTCCCCCGAATTGATTCCATGGCGATTATCTGGACTGCATTTGTTATGAGTGAAACTCAGACTATGGCTTATTAGGGCAAGAATAATTTCAATGTCGGCTTCAGTTGCCGTTAGGGCATTGGTTCTAATGCCAGAAAGTCTTGTTAGTTACGCAACAAGAGTGTTAAATATAAAAACAATACATCATGTTTTCCATTAATCCAATTGTAAACATCAAACCCTTTCATCTGGAATACATTTTCTGTGAGTTCATCCTGGCGTAAACTAACGTAATGTCATGTTTATCAACATGTTGAAAAGTTTGGAGCTGACGTGTGGGTTGGGTCAAAAGGGCTGCCCATTTCGTGTCATTATACTGTAGCAATGGCTTGCTAATTCAGTTATTGGTGACCTCCGTTGATGACTTTATTCAGCACTACCAAACAATTTTATGGAGGGAGAAATAGCAATAGTGTAAAGTACTTAAGCAAAAATAAAAAGTATATTTTTTTACTTGACTATTTATATTTTTGACAACTTTTACTTTTACTTCACTACATTCCTAAAGAAAATAATATACTTTTTAAAAATACATTTTAATGTACTTTCCCTGACACCCAAAAGTACTTGTTACATTTTGAATGCCTAGCAGGACAGGACAGATTGTATTGGTCACGTACACGTGTGTAGCAGATGTTATTGCGGGTGTAGCGAAAGGCTTGTGCTTCTAGCTCCGACAGTGCAGTAATATCTAACAAGTAATATCTAACAATTTCACAACATATACCCAAATACATCCCTGGCGATCTCTACTGCCTCTGATCTGAAGGAATCACTAAACACAAATGCTTCGTTTGTAAATGATGTCTTAAGTGTTGAGTGTTGGAGTGTGTCCCTGGCTATCGGTCAATTAAAAAAACATGAAAATTGTGCCGTCAGGTTTGCTTAATATAAGGAATTTGAAATAATTTACTTTTGATACCTAAGTATATTTGATCCATAACATTTACTTTTGATACTTAAAACCAAATAGTTTTACTTTTACTCAAGTAGTATTTTACTGGGTGACTTTCACTTTTACTTGAGTCCTTTTCCATTAAAGTATCTGTACTTTTACTCAAGTATGACAATTGGGTATTTTTTCCACCACTGAAAAATATTCTACATCCTGGTTCTCAGACCGGGGTTCCAGGAGAGAAATCTTCAATAAACCAATAGGGTTGAGTGATGTGAACACATCCTCACTTGAACACTGCCTCTTATTTGCATTGGATTTGTGAGTTTTTATTTCTATGTTAATTGTGTTCCATGTTCCTGCTTAACATACATTATTAATATCATGCCATAGTTGAGATCTCATTGCACAATTTCACCTGAACCAGTTAAGTGTCTAGTAATTGAGTGTTTGTGTCTGAATTGGTGTTGGCTAAAGAGGTAATTGTAGGTCCCCCGCACTAAATGAGATAATGAGCGACAGATGTTTAAATGTTTGTGGGAGAGTGCCAGTGTGGAAGAGAGTTAAGAAAGTATAGACCAGTGAAGATTATTCTTTTATTCTTGGGATAAATCTTTTAGTCAAATTTTTTTTTTGTACAATTTTAGCTCTGCCATTTTGAAGCCTGTTTTTGTATTTATATATTTATAGAAAATATATCTCAAAATTTGGAAGAAACGGTTCCAGATATTCTAGTAAAACCCTTTTTATGTGAAGGGCATCGTCCAGCCCTCTCACAGTTAAATCAGGTGTTTCAGGAGTTATGGAGGTACAACCAGGATTCTTCAATCAAACGGGAACCACGTGTGAACGTTGCAAACATTCTCAAAATACTTTGATGTTAGTATTTGATCTTACATTTATAGTAAATATTGCCATAATATATAGATACGGTGATAGATGGCATCCTTGTAACAAGCCCCTAGATAATGTGATATTAGATCAGTGTTTCTCACATTGTTGTGGCCCTGGACAAGCACACCTGATTCTACTGAATCAGGTGTTTTTGTCCAGGGCTACAACAAAATGGACCGGAGTTAGGAAACACTGTATTAGATCATGTAATATTAAGACTTTATGGGGTATCCCAAAATGGCACCCTTTTCTCTATATAATATTTTGACCAGAGTAGCACGGGCCCTGGTCTAAAGTAGTAAACTACCGCAGACAAACACAGACAAACAAACTATATGGGCTTTAGGACCCCTATTTACCTGCTAGCCTCCTGGAGAAGGCTCCAGTTCTCCTGCACCTCGGCCTGCTTCCGTGTCACTCTGGCAGCCAGGGTAGGGTGGAGGTCCGAAAGGCGTGAAACAGTCTCGTTCAGCATCTGGAGAGAGCGTGGTCGAGGGAGGGGATGGGGGCAGTGGAAGGAAATTACACAGTTCATTTGGCGTTGATTTACAGTCTTGGACAAAGACCCACGCTCTTTAAAACGGAAGGCTATGTTTAGATAGAACACAGAAGTATAACATCCCGTCACAGAAGGCTTCTTCTATGGTCAAGGGGGAAACCCCCCCCCCCAAAAAGATCCAGAGAATGTCTACGAAGGAGTAGTCTAGATTCTAATGTTATGTTCCACTGTCTTGAGATAGTTTCTCTGTGTTTTCCCTCTACTTAGAGTTGAAGTGGGCTTGAGTACTGAGCATGTGCTCAGACCGTACATTACAGTTGTGGTGCATTCCTTTTAAATTCAGTAAAACAGTGAAATTCTATTCATATTGGAGAACATTTATGTTGGCCATATTTTCAATGATAACTTTATTTCAAGTACTAGTATTTAACTTGAAATGGAATTGAACACAACCCTGATGTATGAAAGATGCATTACTTTATTTCACCATACATGTATTAATTAGTTTGCTACAGTACATTCTTCCACCATGTGCCACTCACCATGATTTGGCTGGCTATATTGCAGATCTCTGTCTGACCGCAGATCCCCTGGTTATCTGATCCAGACAGGACGCTTCTCTACCAAACAAGCAAAAATAATAAAGTGTAAATCTTGTGATAATAATCATGTGTAATAAACAGGGATAATCTGTAGAGCCTTGGGACAACATTTCCACATTACCATTCAAATGATAACAAGAACCTAAACAATGGAGTGAAAATATCTTATATTTTGGGTTATGATGCGGACAGACAGTTGTACTAAGCTCATGAGGCATTCAGTTGAAGTGGGAAGTCTACATACACTTAGGTTGAAGTCATAAACTCAATTTTTCAACCACTCCACAGATTTCATGTTAACAAACTATAGTTTTGGTAAGACGTTTAGGACATCTACTTTGTGCATGACACAAGTAATTCTCCCAACAATTGTTTACAGACAGATTTTTTCACTTATAATTCACTATATCACAATTTCAGTGGGTCAGAAGTTTACATACACTAAGTTGACTGTGCCTTTAAACAGCTTGGAAAATTCCAGAAAATTATGGCATGGCTTTACAAGCTTCTGATAGGCTAATTGACATAATTTGAGTCAATTGGAGGTGTACCTGTGGATGTATTTCAAGGCCTACCTTCAAACTCAGTGCCTCTTTGCTCGACATCATGGGAAAATCAAAATAAATCAGCCAAGAATTTGTAGACCTCCACAAGTCTGGTTCATCCTTGGGAGCAATTTCCAAATGCCTGAAGGTACCACTTTCATCTGTACAAACAATAGTATGCAAGTATAAACACCATTGGAACACGCAGCCATCATACCGCTCAGGAAGTTGACACGTTCTGTCTCCTAGAGATGAGCGTACTTTGGTGCGAAAAGTGCAAATCAATCCCAGAACAACAGTGAAGGACCTTGTGAAAATGCTGGAGGAAACAGGCACAAAAGTATCTATATCCACAGTAAAACGAGTCTTATATCAACATAACCTGAAAGGCCGCTCAGCAAGAAAGAAGCCACTGCTCCAAAACCGCCATGACAAAGCCAGACTACGGTTTGCAACTGCTCATGGGGACAAATATTGTACTTTTTGGAGAAATGTCCTCTGGTCTGATGAAAGAAAAAGAGAACTGTTTGGCCATAATGACCATCGTTATGTTTGGAGGAAAAAAGGGGGAGGTCTACAAAATAGATGGCATCATGCGGAAGGAAAATTATGTGGATATATTGAAGCAACATCTCAAGACATCAGTCAGGAGATGTTGCTTCGCAAATGCGTCTTCCAAATGGACAATGACCCCAAGCATACTTCCAAAGTTGTAGCAAAATGGCGTAAGGACAACAAAGTCAAGGTATTGGAGTGGCCATCACAAAGCCCTGACCTCAATTCTATAGAAAAATTGTGGTCAGAACTGAAAAAGCGTGTGCAAGCAAGGAGGCCTACAAACCTGACTCAGTTACACCAGTTCTGTCAGGAGGAATGGGCCAAAATTCACCCAACTTATTGTGGAAGCTTGTGGAAGGCTACCCGAAACGTTTGACCCAAGTTAAACAATTTAAAGGCAATGCTACGAAATACTAATTGAATGTATGTAAACTTCTGACTCACTGGGAATGTGATGAAGGAAATAAAATAATTCTCTCTACATTATTGTGACATTTCACATTCTTAAAATAAAGTGGTGACCTAACTGACCTAAAACAGGGAGTATTTACTAGGATTAAATGTCAGGAAGTTTAAATGTATTTGGCTAAGGTGTATGTAAACTTCCGACTTCAACTGTATATTCTTCAAGAATCAATAATTTGAAATAAACATTTAACAGCATGTAAATATTGCAGATTGTACCTTTAAAGGATCACTGTTGCAAAATAGGACTCTTGTCCAAATTCATTTTCAGCTTTTTTACCTTCCTGTTGATGGTGCAGATGATGTTGTCAGCCTGTTGGTAGAAGGAGGACACGTCCAGAGCCAGTTTGAGGTCTTGGTGATAGTTTCTTAACAGTGACTGGAACCTCAGCCAGCTACAGTACCAAAGAGATTACAGTATCTAGTTCAGTGCTTTGCCAACGGGATCACAATGAGGTCAAATTCTTTCATGACCCCCACATGGTATGACTTGAAATCCAAGATGGCTGTGGACGTAACTCAAGTCAGACCAAGTACTGTTACATCAAAACAACATGCTAACGCTAGCCATAACAAATGTATATCCATAGTATATGTAGACTAGTCATAGAGAAACACAGAAATATATAACAAAGCAATAAAGCACGATGATTTAGGCCATGATTTATCATGAATATATCACAGCTTAGTGCCTTATTCTTATTGTTTTATTAATTAACTACAGTAAGGTGTTACTGATCTAACAGTCAAACAGTCAATAAAGAACGATGATTTAGGCCATGATTTATCATGAATATATCACAGCTTAGTGCCTTACTGTTATTGTTTTATTAATTAACTACAGTAAGGTGTTACTGATCTATCTTGCTCAAACAGTCAAGAAATGGGACCTACGTTTGGTTAACGGTGTTCTCTCTAGAAGGGATTTTGTTGCCTTCTAACTGTTTTGGTCTCTTCCTCTTCTCTCCCTTGTGGTCGGTCTCCACGCCAAGCGTCTCGTACTGATGTCCATCCTATAGAGGTCATTATAAAGGAAGAGCCTGTGAACCAGTATACTCAATGCATGGTTCTGTATGTGGATACAGTACAGTATCGTATGACGTAATCAATGTGCATAAAGGCCCATGACATGATGACGTTTCTTAATCCATGCCAGGGTGCACGTTTTTCCGTTCAAGGCCAGCACTAACACACCTGATTCGACTAATGAATGGCTAATTTATCAGTTGATTAGTTGAGTCAGGTGTGTTGGTGCTGGGCTAGAACAAAACATTTCGTATGGATTAAGAAACTGAATTATGAGCTTTATTACATCATGGGCCTTTGTGCACGACACATTGATTTATGAATCAAAGCACAAACCTGCTTAACGTCCAAACTTCTCGTCATCTGTATGAGGGAATTCTCAATGTCCTTGAGGTCCCGCTGTTGGGTCGGAGACGCGTCCTCTGGGTCCTGCGAAGGACATCCAAGGACACTACAGCCATACTTCCGATCCCAAAGCTTCCTCTTGAACCAAGAGTCCACCTGTATAGAAACACCGTTGAGAAATCACAGTGGCAGTGTTTGGCGAACTGAACAGTTTGGAGCCTGGGATTAAACATCTGATAAACTGTACTATTATTGATGGTCATTTGTTACCAAAGTAAAACTGCAATATAATCATGAAATATATTATTGATAGTCATTACGGAACAGGCCTGCAATATATCATGAAATACATTTCCCAATATCATTTACACAGACATGTCAAATTGCAAGCATTGCAGCTGCACTGAGAGACAGTTGCAAGCATGTCTCTTGTGTTACTCATAATTCTTGTTTCACAATTGCACAAATACATAAAAAAGAAGTGATGAAATAAAACAGATGACTAGCTCCCATCCCTTACATTTCTCATTGGACAGTTAGTTCAATTCTACGATAGTCTGTAAACAAGATTAATAAGTCCCATGTGGGTAATATATATGTACATATAACTTTTTCCCCATAAGGAAAAGGTATTTTTGTTTATTTAAATTGCATAACATTTTTTGTGTTTTTTTGTGTGTGATTTGTTAAATTGGGTAACCTTTATCTGTCAATGGTGTTGAAGTGAAGATTACATATCCATCTGTCCAAATATGTAAAAAGAAAAAAAGAGAACTTTCCAGGGGGTGTACTTACTTTTTCACATGACTGTATGTATATATATATATATATATACATACTACTGTTCAAATGTTTGGGGTCACTTTTGAAAGAAAAGCACATTTGTTGTCCATTAAAATAACATCAAATTGATCAGACATACAGTGTAGACATTGTTAATGTTGTAAATGACTATTGTAGCTGGAAACGGCTGATTTTTTATGGAATATCTACATAGGTGTACAGAAGCCCATTATCAGCAACCATCAATCCTGTGTTCCAGTGGCACGATGTGTTAGCTAATCCAAGTTTATCATTTTAAAAGGCTAATTGATCATTAGAAAACCCTTTTGCAATGATGTTAGCACAGCTGAAAACTGTTATGCTGATTAAAGAAGCAATAAAACTGGCCTTCTTTAGACTAGTTGAGTATCTGGAGCATCGGCATTTGTGGGTTCGATTACAGGCTCAAAATGGACAGAAACAAAAAACGTTCTTCTGAAACTCGGTCAGTCTATTCTTGTTCTGAGAAATGAAGGCTATTCCATGCGAGAAATTGCCATGAAACTGAAGATTTCATACAACGCTGTGTACTACTCCCTTCACAGAACAGCGCAAACTGGCTCTAACCAGAATAGAAAGAGGAGTGGGAGGCCCTGGTGCACAACTGAGCAAGAGGACAAATACATTAGAGTGTCTAGTTTGAGAAACAAACACCTCACAAGTCCACAACTGGCAGCTTCATTAAATAGTACCCGCAAAACAACAGTCTCAACGTCCACAGTGAAGATGAGACTCCGGGATGCTGGCCTTCTAGGCAGATTTGCTAAGAAAAAAACATATCTCAGACTGGCCAATAAAAATAAAATATTAAGATGGGCAAAAGAACACAGACACTGGACAGAGGAATATTGGAAAAAGTGTTATGGACAGACGAAGTTTGAGGTGTTCGGATCACAAAGGAGAACATTCGTGAGACGCAGACCAAATGAAAAGATGCTGGAGGAGTGCTTGACGCCATCTGTCAAGCATGGTGGAGGCAATGTGATGGTCTGGGGGTCCGTTGGTGGTGGTAAAGTGGGAGATTTGATTTGTACAGGGTAAAAGGGATCTTGAAGAAGGAAGGCTATCACTCCATTTTGCAACACCATGCCATACTCTGTGGACGGCGCTTAATTGGAGCCAATTTCCTCCTACAACAGGACAATGACCCAAAGCACAGCTCCAAACTATGCAAGAACTATTTAGGGAAGAAGCAGTCAGCTGGTATTCTGTCTATAATGGAGTGGCCAGCACAGTCACCGGATCTCAACCCTATTGAGCTGTTGTGGGAGCAGCTTGACCGTATGGTACGTAAGAAGTGCCCATCAAGCCAATCCAACTTGTGGGAGGTGCTTCAGGAAGCATGGGGTGAAATCTCTTCAGATTACCTCAACAAATGTACAACTAGAATGCCAAATGTCTGTAAGGCTGTAAATGCTGCAAATGGACGATTCTTTGACGAAAAGCAAAGTTTGAAGGACACAATTATTATTTCAATTAAAAATCATTATTTATAACCTTGTCAACGTCTTGACTATATTTCCTATTCATTTTGCAACAAATTTCAACTAAGGACATTTCTAAGTGACCCCAAACTTTTGAATGGTAGTGTATATGTTTACATACACTGAACAAATATATAAACACAACATGTAAAGTGTTGGTCCCATGTTTCATGAGCTGAAATAAAAGATCCCAGAAATGCTCCATATACAGAAAAAGCGTATTTCTCTCAAATGTTGGGCACAAATTTGTTTACATCCCTGTTAGTGAGCATTTGCCAAGGTAAGCCATCCCCCAGACAGGTGTGGCATATCAATAAGCTGATTAAACAGCATGATCATTACACAGGTGCACCTTGTGCTGGGGACAATAAAAGGCCACTCTAAAATGTGCAGTTTTGTCACACAACACAATGCCACAGATGTCTCAAGTTTTGAGGGAGCGTGCAATTGGCATGCTGACTGCAGGAATGTAAAGCAGAGCTGTTACCAGAGAATTGAATGTCCATTTCTCTATAAGACGCCTTCAACGTCGTTTTAGAGAATTTGGCAGTACGTCCAACCGGCCTCACAACCCCAGACAAGGGGGTAAAAATTACCCATGATGTGTTATGAATGGTTATCGCAACTGCTTTACTGCACTATGAGCATGGTCATGCGTTATACAGATGGTTATCAGTATTTGTAACATACAAATGTGAAAATAATGTATTTTTGCCACAGCTGTCAAATCCCTACAGGCGATACATTCATTTCACTGTATAGGTGAATCATTTACTTCTGCTACTTTTGCGATGAATCATTCTCTGCGAGCCGCAGAGCACCACTCCGTCTCCATCTTTGCGGTTTTCAGAACCTTAAGCTCGTGGAACCTTTTCCTCGTCTGTCTCTGCTTTCTCTTTGCCATGCCGACGCATTCTGTACTTATGACCTCATGCAAAAACGTTGAATGATGCACGTTATCTTTCCAAGACCTCTTAGGGTGGAGTAACCTGCTGCTGGTTCCCTGCAGTCTCCACGATAATCTGAAATGTGTTAGGCCTGCCTGGTTTTCATCTTAGACACATATTTGTTTTCCTGGAATATAAATGTACTGTATTTTCTAAAAAAAATACAAACTTTGGTAAAAGTTGACTTAAAGCTGGCAGTTATAATGCATTATGATGAGTTGATAAGCTTGTATACAAGCCTTTTATAGTGTTTTATAATAACGTATCACTGTAAGCCCTGTTGCACAGGTTTCACCAAGATTTCCATGTGCCTTGGAAGTTCCAGCCGCAGGTAGGCTACAAAAGACCTCAAAACTGAATGCACGTAGCCTGCAGTCTTTGCATAGGTTTCCTGGCTATAAACAATACGCCAAGTCTCTGAACAAGTGTCTACTTAGTCTTGAAAAGTAGAAAACGTCGAGAGAAGTTGTCATGAGAAACAGGGGTATGTATGTACAGACTCATGCGCACAAACTTGAGCTATAATCAATCCTGGTGAAAAATGGAACTTGTGTACTAAACACAGCGATGAGATAACGCAGGCTTTGTGTGGCTCAGTCAGCCCACCTACACAGGGCCGAGATGAAGAGTGAAGAGAGCCAAAACCATGATCTCATCTCAGAATAATTGCTCCTCTTTTTCACTGTTCCAGTTCCCTCTCCCCTCCCACTGTCCTAGTTCCTCAGCATTGAAACCTGTAACCATGGGACTGTTGTCTGTAACATCATTTCCCTGTTTACTTCAAATGCATATCATGCTTTCTGAGTATGCGCGTTAACATGGTACGTGATAATAAGTACACTGTCTTCCTCATCTGAAAGCTTATTTTGGCCACTGGTGTGGAACTTATGGAACTTGTGGACTTCTATTTCAAAATAGTTGTTCAATGTCACCGTTAAATACTATCGGGAGACCCTTCGATTCCCAAAGGCATTCGCAAAGATTGAAATAACCCGTTTTCCAGCTGTGGATCTGTGGATCTGGAGAAACACTTAATCACAGGTACAACTTCAGTTCGGCATCATTATATCCACCAACGCAATGTGCCTGATTGCTATTTTCATCACACAACCCCTTCAATTATGAGAGTCGTTTATTCTGTGGAAAATAACCAGTTCATCCGAAACGTGGCCTTTTGCCTTTGCCTAATGAAAGCCTGCTGATGATCTCATAGCTTGAGAGTACAGTGTGGATAATGCAACACTGTGGTAATAGTGCACACGTGTGTGTGTGTGTGTGTGTGTGTGTGTGTGTGTGTGTGTGTGTGTGTGTGTGTGTGTGTGTGTGTGTGTGTGTGTGTGTGTGTGTGTGTGTGTGTGTGTGTGGAGGGTTTCATGTTGGAACAATGCACGTTATGGTGGTGTTTATATCATGTTGCTTTTGGTAATAGGGTGAAAGGCATCCAACGGAAAGATTCTGATGTTGCTCAGCTTAGTCAGTAACCGCAAATTCAATAATTAATAGTATGTGAAAAAACACTATTACGTAATGAGAGCATGACATAGGATGTGAAACGAGACAAAAACAAACCATTACTAACACTGGGTTTTATGGTTATGGATTTAATTCCCAATCCTCCTATTGCCTTTTGGCTCTGGACTTACTTTCTTTAAAGCAAACAAGTCAATTAACTTGTTTTCAGAAAGCTTGAGGACGGTTAACATTGGTTACATTGACCAACAGAAACAAAACTAATGTCCACAACAACACTGGTTGAGACATTCACCATTTCTATTTCATATAAAAGCCAATTGATTTGAACCAAGTGATTTGAAACATACATGAGTTGGTGCTGGCTTGCACCCTATCCCAACCCAATAACATGTGGGACAAAACAAATAAACAAATGTATTCCAAGGTTACCTTAGACGGAGAATTGGACTTCTTCTCCAAGTCGTCCTTTACCATCAAGGATGGCGGCTTTGGGTGAACACTGTTGTTGTTGCTTCCGATGGTCTCCGACGTGGATCTGACTGAGGTGGCCAGGTCAGAGTCGCACAGGGACACGTTGGGGACCGTCTCGGCGTTCCGGCAAATAGCGATCTTCCTGATGGACCTAGAGGACGCAGTGGGGGACACAGAATTCCTGTCCTCCTCCACTCTCTCATCCTGATGTCCCTCTGGAGTTGAAGCATCGACCTGGGTGGCCACTTGTGGGAGTTCCGAGTTCCCAGTCCCAGGCAAAACCTGGGACTGACTCATGTAAAGGGACATTTGGTCATGTAGGTTGTTCTGTAGCTCCAACTTGTTCGGAGCAGCAGACTTCGGCAGATAGACGTCCACAAACTCCTGGCATTTGGCTTCGGAGGGGACAGACAGCCTGGTCCCAATGGTAAAGGGTTGGATTTTCCTGACGACACCCTCAGACATGATTCTTGATAGCTCTGCAGTTTAGCCTAGTTGGGCATACTGTGACAATAATCGCAAAACAATACAGATCTCTCACCTCTGCAGTGTCCAGTATCAGAAGACCAGAGTGAGAGGAAAAAACAAGACGAATCCTCGAAAATGAACAATGCACCTCCAAGTAAAGGACACACAATAGGACGTCCCCTTCTGTCTGTTTCCAAGTTATCAACTGAGCTACAGCGCCTGTGCCATGTCAGGGGAAACCAATGTGAGAAGCCGCAGAGGGAGGAGTGCCTCTTCTGAGCAACCACCAAGCCGATAGTGAGAGAGAGAGAGAGAGAGAGAGAGAGAGAAAGAGAGAGAGAGAGAGAGCAAAAAGGGAAAGTGTCTGGCTTGCTGCCTGGCTGCTCTCTTCGAGAGAAAAAAAAGAAAAATAGGAAGAGAAAGAGAGGGGGGAAGTTTCATTAAAGAAGAGTGAGGTCACCACTTTCTGTCAAGGGCTGGGCAGAGTCAGAGTGACTGAGGGTTGTAAACTGGGGCTGTAAAAACTTCCTACCCAAACAAAAAGCTCCATGCTCAGATATGAGTAGAGTAACAGAGGGGTAAACGCTCTCCCTCTCTGTCTTCTGCTCTGCCTGCTCAGTCACAGCTGGACAATGAGGTAATGCTTTTAACAAGAACAACAAACTGCAGCACCTCTAGATCTCACGTCTGAATAGTCTCTCTCTCTCTCTCTCTCTCTCTCTCTCTCTCTCTCTCTCTCTCTCTCTCTCTCTCTGTCTCTCTCTCTCTCTCTACCTCTCTCTACCTCTCTGCTCTCTCTCTCTGTCTCTCTCTCTCTGTCTCTCTCTGTCTCTCTCTTTCTACCTCTCTCTCTCTCTCTGTCTCCCTCTCTCTGTCTCTCTCTCTCTCTCTCTGTCTCTCTCTTTCTACCTCTCTCTCTCTCTCTGTCTCTCTCGCTCTGTCTCTCTCTCTCTCTCTGTCTCTCTCTTTCTACCTCTCTCTCTCTCTCTGTCTCTCTCTATGTCTCTCTCTCTCTCTCTCTCTCTCTCTCTCTCTACCTCTCTCTACCTCTCTGCTCTCTCTCTCTGTCTCTCTGTCTCTCTGTCTCTCTCTCTCTCTCTCTCTCTCTCTCTCTCTCTCTCTCTCTCTCTCTCTCTCTCTCTCTCTCTACCTCTCTGCTCTCTCTCTCTGTCTCTCTCTGTCTCTCTCTTTCTACCTCTCTCTCTCTCTCTCTCTGTCTCTCTCTGTCTCTCTCTCTCTCTCTCTCTCTGTCTCTCTCTTTCTACCTCTCTCTCTCTCTGTCTCTCTCTCTCTGTCTCTCTCTCTCTGTCTCTCTCTTTCTACCTCTCTCTCTCTCTCTGTCTCTCTCTCTGTCTCTCTCTCTGTCTCTCTCTCTGTCTCTGTCTCTCTCTCTCTCGCTCTCTCTCTCTCTCTCTCTCTCTCTCTCTCTCCCTCTCTCCCTCTCCATAACTGGTCAAATTGTAAAATGTTTGTTCCGCAAAGACAAAAGATGAAGGTTTTTGCTTGTTCTCAAATATGCCTCGAGAATCCATCGTCTTCTCTAATAGTTTTCACACAGTCGCTGAGAGTTTGTTTTGAGAAGTAACAAAGTCCAATGCACATTTTTTTTTCTCCCACTTCTTTCCTGGTTCCATAGTCCCAGTCCAACCACTTACAGACAAGCATAGGAAACACATTGTGCTTACTCAGGCCTCAGGCTTCCGCTTGATTTGAACCAGGTGTCCCATCTATGGGTCAAACTAGTGCATCAGGCTACTGTGAGATCCTCTGTATTTCTTTGACAATCACTTACAGGTCTTTTTCCATGTTATAAACCATAGGCCTCTACTGTATGTAGACTGGGACTTATACAATGACAGTTTGTCCTTATAGGACTAGGAGAAAAATGCCTATTTTTTGTTTTCAAGAAGATGGAGTGGGATTTTGTAGAATGGAGATAATTTTTGTTTTCTCTAATATTTCACTGTGTAATGCCTACACTCTGGTGGAACTGTGTTCACATATTTGGCTTGTACAAGACGGAGGGAAATTCCCTGGTCGATTTGTGAACACGACACCGTTACACCGTGCCAACTTGCTCACTCTCACAAATGAACACTCTTTTCATGTTCGTATTTTACCCTTACACCCCATGCCTCCTTTCTGTTGAGGCCCAACACCACGAGGACCGAAAACACTTAAGGCATGAAACCGCCCTGTCCATTTACCGTTCCAACAACCAAACGTCTTAAGTACTGTAGCTTCATGACCTCAAATTCCTCTGGCTATAGGTCATCCCCTTACCATGTCTTGACAGCTCTTGTTTTGCTGATAGCAAGAACGAAGAGTTCAGTCACACTTTCTAAACATGAAACATTCCAGAATGATTTTCAGAGTCTAAATGTAAATCTGACCATCTTGATCCTACCATAAAACAAACTCTATGGGGCGGTTTCGGCGGACACAGATTAAGCCTAATCCGAGACTAAATTTCACTTTTAAATTGGACTAACTGAAATTACATTTCTCAGACTTGGTTTAAAATAGTCTCAGACTTGCCCTAGTCTAGATTTAAAAAGTCAGATTTCCAGAAGGACAATTAGAATTAATATAGATCTAAGTGAAAGGTTCAATTAAACCTGGCCAAAGGCAGGTTTAACTTCAGATGAATGGATGTTGGCTACCAGGTTGACCTTGGCAATGTCAGTTAAAATTAATTACCGGGACTATTTCAATGACGATCAATAACAGAATGGCGGTTATAGACATGAGAAACCCACTGAATGATTTTGATTAAATCAATTTTCATGACCATTTTTGTATATACAAAGAAAATGCACCTGACATTGAGGTTTTTGGCATCTGGAACCTTCCGTCTTGAAACAGGAGTTTTGTGTGGTGCAAGTTAACCAACAGTATGCAGAATTAGTCCATAAAGTCTGCAATGCTACATGTGAACTGAAAGACAATTACATCAAGTTCCCTGATGCTGTTGCCAAGCAACAGATGGAAGTCATATGTCCCTTTATTTAAATTGTATTTTAATTTAACCATTATTTTAACTAGGCAAGTCAGTTAAGAACAAACTCTTATTTACAATGACGGTCTACCTACAGGGTCACCCCCTGGAGCAAATTAGGGTTAAGTGCCTTGCTCAAGGACACATCGACAGGTTTTTTTCAGACCTGACAGCAGTGGTGTAAAGTACTTAAGTAAAAATACTTAAGTAGTTTTTTTTGAGTATCTGTACTTTACTTTTACTCCACTACATTCTTAAAGAAACAAATGTACTTTTTACATGCATTTTCCCTGACACCCAAAAGTAGGACAGAATTACTATCAATATAACGCTTTGTCATCCCTACTGCCTCTGATCTGGCGGACTCACCAAACACAAATACTCTGTTTGTAAAAGATGTCTGAGTGTTGGAGTGTGCCACTGTCTGTCAATAATTAAAAATAATACCAAAATCGTGCCGTCTGGTTTGCTTAATATAAGGAATTTGATGTATAGTATTTACTTTTACTTTGTACTTTTACTCAAGTATGACAATTGAAAGAGGAATATAATGATACGAATCGAATGGAGTTTCCACATCTCCCCATTTAGATGATTTCTGGCGCAGCACAGAAATGCCTTTATCCATATGGTGTTTCCTAACAGACCTGCTAACTTTCTTTGCTGCTACTTTTAAGGTTTAACCAACATGCAGTACCTCCAGCAGGCAAGAACTATTCGTCCACCAGCTCCTGATCTTTGTGTTTCAAATTAATTACATCACTGGACTTTTTCAAAACGTAATGCATTTGTATTGTTTTAAAAAATGTAAAAATAAAAGGAAATGCTTTAAACATGTCTTTAAAGTTTATTTGTTTTAGTTTTTCTGTTGGTGAATTCCCTAAGTGTTAAATACATCTGTGTTTTACATTATTAAGCCTTTAAGTACAGCGTCATGTGATACAAGGAATGTATGTACGTGTTATAAATTACGAAAGGGGTTTGACTTTAAAGTAAGTACAAGCAATAACATCTGTTAACCACGTGTATGTGACCAATAAAATTTGATTTGATTTTTGTGTAATGAATGACTGAAAGTGTCTTACTTCAAACTAAGTATTAAAGGTTAAGACTGCTATATTATCAAATGGATTCTCTAGGCTTAATGATTATGTGATTAAACTAACCTGACTAATGAAGTCCAAGTTTGATAAGTTGGATCTTCTGCACATTTGGGCAGAAGTGTCTGGGAACAAGACTAGGTGGAATGTGACTAACATGACGTCACTTTAGAGCGAGGGCCATCCTTGGGTTATGTCACATTTGATATTGGTGATTATGTCACACAGTTATGCCATATTTATGAACCCCTTATAAAGCATGACATACGGTTATAGATGCTTTGTAACACATTCATGTAGTGCTTATGAATACATTATAAAGGCTTTATAAGCTGAACATCATTTAAAGCAGACCGTCTTTTTTCACTCTACAAGTAAGCCTGCCTACCAATGAGAATTACAACAATTGTTGAGCAGTGTTGTCCAATTTTATCCAGAGCAAAGCTCTGAAGTGCATCGGGGAGGGCCGAGAAACACGTTCGTGTCGGGATAGACAGAGGAAAGTGCATTGAAGTAGATCATTTCATCATTTGTAACAAGGTCCCATTTAAGGGACCTTCTCACAGACATCTCTGGTCCCTGCATCTCAACAGCTGTTCAACAGCGCCTCCTCTCGGCGGTTCGCTGAAATACTACACGGGAATCAGTCACACAGAAGAGTCCAGCTAGCTAGCTACCAGTACGCAACTCAAACGGGGATAACATCTTGGGCTGGTTGCTATTATAGTTATTTTCTAAGGATCGTCGTTCGTATAAATGTAAGTCGTTAACGTGCCTACTTAATAACTATTTAGACCCCCCCCCCAAAAAAAAAAAAAACTAAAAACAACACTGTAGCTAATGTTAGCTGGTAGCATTAGCCATGCAGGACAAGGCCTCTCTAAAGCCTGGTACTCGAGTTGTGTTCCACCCGGAGGGGGAGAGTGAACGCCGGGGACATGTCGCAAAAAGAACGGCTACAGTAGTAGGGCGTAACAGCAAGAGCTGGCTACCATACTTACCGTTCCACCTGGGACTGGCTTTACCATGTAGCGCACGTCAATTTGTTTTAGGGGTTTTATGTAACCTTTCTCGCCATAGTAGGAAGGCGAGCCACCGTTTCTAAGGACTCTGGTATCTGTAGTTCTACGTGTAGCAGCCATATTATGTGTAGAGGGGTTTCACCCTCTGGTGTTAAAATCTCAAAGTAGGCTACCTAAATCTTTCTCAGGCCACATACATTTTTGTAAGGGAGTGAGCTAAGGCTTACATGTTCCTATGTTTCTTTTCACAGTCCACAATGTCCTCCGGTCGCCAGAAAGCAACCATGAAGCGAAAGAAACATGAAGAAGTGGCTGTCACTGTGTCTAACTTGGACAGCAAGTCGAAAAAGACCAAAAGTCTGTCGAATGAAGCCCCTGACAGTAGTGATGACGCCTCCGAGCTGGAACAAAACTTTGCCTTGCTCAGTAAAAAGAGCTCCTCAGGTATGAGCGAGGAAGACCCGGAAGAGTCTGGACGAGAGGAAGAGGAGGACAGTTTGAGTGGTGCAGAAGCTCTTGAGGATGACAGTGAAGAAGAAGAAGAGGAGTCTAATGATGAAGGTGATGCAGAGGATGAAAATGCAGCGATTGATGGTGCTGCGGGGACTGATGATGATGATGATGAAGACCAGACAGGTTTGGGTAGTGACACTGAGGACTCCGAGGATGTGGATGATGAAGCAGAACAACCTGAAACAGTAAACAGCGGTGAAATACAACCGGAAGACGATATTAAAAAAGGTAAGCACAGTTTCATTAAACTGCAGTTGATCTTCCAGGAACAAATGTTATGTCTATTTAGGATAGTTTGGTGTCTCCATCTCATTTACGAAGAACATCCTGTAGCCATACTGAACTATACCATTTTTAACCAATTGGAAATTGTCTGCATTTGAAGTTTAAATGTATAATTTAAACATAACAAGGTTATGAAAGATTCTCTACTAGTGAAACGTCACGTATTCTAAGCGAGCCAGCGAATCCTTAATTTTTCTTTGTCACTTTTACAGAGCTTTCAACCATGTCTTTTGAGGACATTATGGAGCTGCAAAACAAGGTGGGGACAAAGGTCTATAACGAAATAGCCTATGGAACGACCAAGGCAAAACAGACTCCTACGAAGAAACGCCTCAACAAGAATAGGTAATGTCCAAGAATAGGTAATGTCTGTTCACCTTTCATGCATTAGAATAAGGCCATTCCAATAGCTCAGTTGGTTGGAGCATGGATGGCGCTCTCAATACCAGTGTTATGGGTTTTTGATTCCTATGACAACCAGGTTGTTACAGATACTGAATGTATGTGTTGAGTGAAAGTCATTTTGGAGAAAAGCTGTTATTTCAGCACTGTAGGGATGGTATATGTATTAAAACTCGTAACAATCCTTCCTCAAAAATGTCATTTCGTTTTAAGGCCCATGGAGATATCAGCCAAGCGGCACGTTCCTTTTCTCAGACAAGTAGTTCCTGTCAAGAAAACAGTAAGGCACTTCTGAAGTCTTTTGTAGACTGACATCTTTTCCAAAATGTTGCTAGTGACCTCTCAACCCATCTTGCTTCATGCTGTAATTGTCTGTCACGTTCCCCTCCCCCAGGTGTCAAGAGACCCTCGATTTGACGATCTGTCTGGGGAATACAAACCGGAGATCTTTGAGAAAACATACAGATTCATCAACGACATCAAACAGCGCGAGAGAGATGTGTGAAAACAATCAAGTCTAATCAACCCATATTTGTCTAGTCCATATCAGTCCGTTTTTCATTTTAGACAACATACATTTTAAATAGGACTTGTTCCGCATGTCTTTTGTACACCATGATCCTGCGTGTCCTCAAGATTTGTTTTATTTTAATTGTGATTTTAATTGTGTCCGTCCTTTGTGGTGTGTGTCTATAGGTAGTGCAGAAGAGCCTCAAGAAACCAATCAAGAGCTCCCAGAAGAAGGAGAATCTCCAGTTCCTGTTGAAAAGAATGGCGAGTTAACTGCTGAACACACACACACCCATGCGAAGTAGTTTTAGAACGAGGGCTGCTTTTTCTATATAACTCACCCGATTCCTTCCCATCCTTCTCATATTCAGGAGAACCAGGAGCGGGCCCGGAAGAACCGGGAACAGCAGCGGGAGAAGGAGCTAGAGTTTAAGAGGAAACAGAGAGAGATGGCGGGCCGGGGACTGAAGCCTTTCTTCCTCAAGAAATGTAAGTGTATTACCAGTCGGGGTGTAAAGCATGCCGTTCTATTCTGTAATCTATTGATTCTACTCTAAATTACAGTATATCGTAACTTCAGATATAATACAGTTCTGTGATCAAGGCAACAACAATGCAATATTGTTGAACCCCTCACTGAATTTGCCACTAGACTATAATACAATGCCGTACCCTGTTTGGTTGGGTGGAGAAACACTTATGTTTTTTTTTTCTCCACATTGTGATTCAGACATATTACAATGGAATAAGAGACTGTATCACTGTCCAAACGTCATCTTCATTGACCACGAGACACTTGTTGTAGAAATGCTAGGACACTCGAAGCCTTATTCTGCTCTCTTAACCCTCTCACAGCCGACAAGAAGAAGCTGGAGCTGGCAGAGAAGTACAGCGAACTGAAGAAGAGCGGCAAGCTGGAAAACTTCCTCAGCAAGAAGAGGAAGAGGAATGCTGGAAAAGACCGCAGGAAGCTGCCTTTCCAGCAGAAGTGACTCTCCTGATTGGGACATTTTGGCCTCAAAAACTGGCCCAGGAACAGTCTTGCTGTTTTGCTTGTCCTGATAATAATGGGACATTTTGTCCCAGGAACAGTTTACACTGCTTTGTGTTTAGTAAGGACCAATCTGCCAATGGCCACTCTAACTTGAGATTCATGTGAGTAACTGGATCTTTAGTCCGAATGCCGTTAACAATGTATGATTTATGTGAGAGTCCAAGATGCTTGCGTGCATCTCAAGTTTGAACTGAGCCAATAAGGTTAGGAGAGGGCTGAAAGAAACTGAAGCCAAGCGAATGCGGCCCTATCATGGCCATGGAGTTGTCCCAGGGGAGATGACTTAATCACAACATGGTATATTATCTAGTATTTCATATCGTCTTTCAGGCGAGGAATTGCTGAAAAGCACACTGTTGATTTTGTATGTTTTACGAGGACTTCCAATGCAATTGCGTATGGCTTGTATGTATCATGTTATTTCATTGGAACATGCAGAAGAGTAATTTTTGTATTAAATATACGCCATTGCCGGTATCATGAGTGTCAATCCTCTCCTCAACCAAACCTTTGGGCTGCACATAGCCTAGCGGTTGAAGCGTTGGGCCAGTAACCGAAAGGTCGCTGGTTCGAATATCCAAGCCGACAAGGCACTTCACCCTAAATATCACTTCCAGCCGTACTACTATGGCTGGAAGGCACATACGTGCACTCACATTGTCAAATCGATGTTTTCACCATTGGTGAGTCACAGGTGAGCCATTTTGTGTGTAATTCAAGACTATTCTGACTAAAAAACAGTTTTTGTTTATTAAATGGGTTTACTTGCAAGAAAATGGGAAAATACAGATGGGTCATAAACATATTTTAAATATATTTTGGGAACTCAACCACAGCTCTACCATGTACTTCTCCCCTATACACATTTGGCATTCCATTAGGTGTATGGAGCTGTTTGTATTTCCAAAGTGCATCTGTGCTGGCCTATACTACTCTTGATTGATTTATCTGTTGTTAGGACTTCTCTAACCCTCAAGCACACTCACTGAGTATGGAATGCATTGGTCAATAGAGTGAAAAAATTTGCAAGCATTTGTCCCAAAACATCATTGGTGGCACCACAGATGCAATGTCAACATTTCTTGAATTTCCGCTGTGGAGGGTTGTAGATAATCTCAGAATCTCACCTACGGGTGCTAATGGGTCGTGTATACATTTTGATAATCGGATTGGAGTAATTGGGAATTTCAAAACTGAAAAATCAGAATCTGTTTATTCTGATTGGATTACCAAATCCCAATCTGACCTTTAATCCAGATTAAATGTTGTAGTTGTTTTGATGTCGATAATCTTAATCCCACTGGAAGGGTGGATTCATGGTGGATTTAGAAATGTGAAAGGCACTAAAACCAATATATTAGTGTACCTTTTATTTAACCTTTATTGAACTAACTAAGAACAAATTAGAGAGGTATATTTTCTGGGATATTTAAATATTGACTGGCTTTCATCAAGCTGCCCACACAAGAAAAAGCTTCATACTGTAACCAGTGCAGTCAACCTACCAGGGTATTTACAAACAGCACAGGAATTAAATCATCACATCTTTACTAATGCTGCAGAAATTAGCTTTAAAGCAGTATCCAGATCCATCGGATGTAGTGATCACAATATAGTAGACATATGTAGGAAAACCAAAGTTCCAAAGGTTGGGCCTAATATAGTGTATAAGAGGTCATACAATAAGTTATGTAGTGATTCATATGTTGTTGATGTAAATAATATGTGCTGGTCTGTGGTGTGTAAGGAGGAGCAACCAGACGCTGCACTTGACACATTTATGAAATGTCTTATTCCAGTTACTAATAAGAACGCACCCATTAATAAAATGACTGTAAAAATGGTTAAATCCCCGTGGATTGATGAGGAATTGAGAGGGATGAGGCTAAAGGTATGGCAAATAAGTCTGGCTCCACAACTGATTGGCTAACGTACTGCAAATTGAGAAATCATGTGACTAAACTGAATAAAAAGAAGAAGAAATTATATAAAGAATGATAGTAAAAAAGCTTTGAAGCACCTCAAGGCAAATTCAGTTCCATCATTCATTAAATCAGATGGCTCATTCATCACAAAACCCACTGATATTGTCGATTATTTTAATTATTTTTTTCATTGGCAAGATTAGCAAACTTAGGCTTGACATGCCAGCAATAAACACTGACACATCCAAGTATAACTAGCATTGACAAGCATTGACATTTTGAATTCTGTAGAGTGAGTGTGTAAAAAATGATTAATGTCTATTAACAATGACAAGCCACTGGCTTTGAGTAAATGTATGTGGGCAGTTCGGGGCCTCTCGCAGGGTGCAAGAGTAGATGCTACCTTGGCAGAAGCTAATGGGGATACTAATACAGTTGTGTCAAGTTGGCTGGATGTCCTTTGGGTGGTGGGCCATTCTTGATACACAGAGGAAACTACATAGTTGTAGTTCTTGACAAAGTCACCCCGTTCAAAGTCACTTAAATATTTGTCTTGTCCATTCACCCTCTGAATGGCGCACATACACAATCCAACTGTCTTAGTGTTACAATGTCGACATGACCATAATACAGGTAATTGCAATATGTTGCATGTAGAGCAAATTATATCAGATTACACTGTGCAATAATAGTAGTACACATATACACACACACATTAGACGTACCGTCCTCAGAGTTAGCTTCATTGAGTGAACTTGCTAACAGCACTCCCACTAGAGTGAACAGCAGTAACATACCCTGCATCTTCTACTAAGCTAACCTATGTAATTGTTTTAAGATGGTCATACCAAGCATCATTTAGCTATTGATTTAGAAATGTTGTTTTGCAAATAAATTATAACAGTCTTATGTGAGTCCCCAACTTTTAAGGTATTTTATCCAATGTTTTTGTCAAAATAGCATCCACCAACCAAGACGCAGCGCGGGGATTATAGTTCGACATTTCTTTATTTTTTTACTATGTATATAAATGTATCAAATGAACAAACTACATAATATAAACAAACACGTCACGTTCACCAAACCAGACACGAATGAAACGGACCCGGACTGGGCACCGGTGGGGCAACCCGGCTCCGGACATGGAGCGGGGAAATTAACCGGGCCCGGACTGGGCACCGGTGGGGTAAACGGCTCCGGCTCAGGAGAGGGGAAAACAACCGGGCCCGGACTGGGCACCGGTGGGGTAAACGGCTCCGGCTCAGGAGAGGGGAAAACAACCGGGCCCGGACTGGGCACCGGTGGGGCAAACGGCTCCGGCCATGGAGCTGGGCAATTAACCGGGCCCGGACTGGACACCGGTGGGGTAAACGGCTCCGGCCATGGAGCTGGGAAAACAACAGGGCATGGACTTGGACTGCTCAGGTTCTGGAGCGGAGCAGACAGCTGAACCCGGACTGGGTACCGGTGGAGCGGACTGCTCTGGCACTGGAGCGGAGCAGACGGCTGGGCCCGGAATGGGCACCGGTGGAGCGGACTGCTCTGGCTCTGGAGCGGAGCAGACGGCTGGACCCGGATTGGGCACCGGTAGGGCGGACTGCTCTGGCACTGGAGCGGAGCAGACGGCTGGACCCGGAATGGGCACCGGTGGAGCGGACGGCTCTGGCTCTGGAGCGGAGCAGACGGCTGGACCCGGATTGGGCACCGGTAGGGCGGACTGCTCTGGCACTGGAGCAGAGCAGACGGCTGGACCCGGAATGGGCACCGGTGGAGCGGACTGCTCTGGCTCTGGAGCGGAGCAGACGGCTGGACCCGGATTGGGCACCGGTAGGGCGGACTGCTCTGGCACTGGAGCGGAGCAGACGGCTGAACCCGGAATGGGCACGGGTGGAGCGGACTGCTCTGGCACTGGAGCGGAGCAGACGGCTGGACCCGGAATGGGCACCGGTGGAGCGGACGGCTCTGGCTCTGGAGCGGAGCAGACGGCTGGACCCGGATTGGGCACCGGTAGGGCGGACTGCTCTGGCACTGGAGCAGAGCAGACGGCTGGACCCGGATTGGGCACCGGTAGGGCGGACTGCTCTGGCACTGGAGCGGAGCAGACGGCTGGACCCGGATTGGGTACCGGTGGAGCGGACTGCTCTGGCACTGGAGCGGAGCAGACGGCTGGACCCGGATTGGGTACCGGTGGAGCGAGCTGCTCTGGCACTGGAGCGGAGCAGACGGCTGGACCCGGATTGGGCACCGGTAAGGCGGACTGCTCTGGCACTGGAGCGGAGCAGACGGCTGGACCCGGAATGGGCACCGGTGGAGCGGACTGCTCTGGCACTGGAGCGGAGTAATGTACGAATGAAGGGAGCGATGTAATTGTGTGGATCCAGAACATTCTGTCAGCTTTTGAACTCTTTAAACAGGATATTTGAACGTAAAACCTCTCTACCATGACTCAACAAGGACCTTTCCTTGAAAAAAGCAATGAAGTCTGTTAAGAATGATGATAGACAAATTTACAGCACTGAGAAACAAGGTGGTAAGGTCTATAAACAAAATGCAAAACAGAGTTCCTCCTCAGAGTGATCAATGAAGCAAACGGAAATGGCAAAGTGATTTGGGAAAACCTCAACAAACTTACATGGTGAGGAGCTGAAAAGACCAAAAAAATTCTAACGCAAGACTGTAATTTGATACCGACCACTATTAACAATTTCATTAATAATAATAATAATAATAATAATAAATTGGGTTTGTATATCACATCTCATCTGCTGAGACAGATCTCTGAGCTCTTCACAGGTAAAAGACTATGGTAAATGAAGAAAACTCTGTTAGGGAACTGGCTCAAGGATTTTCAACCAAGATCATAACTCCAACCCCCATGGATAAACAATATTCAGAATTCCAGGAATTATCAGCTCCTTCAGGAACTCTAGGAAAAAATATTTACAGTGCCTTCAGAAAGTATTCACACCCCTCGACATTTTCCACACTTTTTTGTGACAGCCTGAATTTGAAAATTGATTCAATTGAGATTCGTCACTGGCCTACACACAATTTCCCATAATTTTAAAGTGGAATCCTATTTGTTTTTACAAATGAATAAAAAATGAAAAAATGAAATATCTTGAGTCAATAAGTATTAAATCCCTTTGTTATGGCAAGCTAAATAAGTTCAGGAGTGAAAATGTGCTTAATAAGTCACATAATAATTTGGATGGACTCACTGGTGTGAAATAATAGTTTCTTACACGATTTTTGAATGACAACCTCGTCTCCTTGCCCGCACATACAATTATCTGTAAGGTCACTCAGTCGAGCAGAGAATTTCAAACATGGATTCAACCACAGAAACCAGGGGTGTTTTCCAATTCCATCACAAAAAAGGCCACCTATTTGTAGATGGGTAAAAATAAAAAGAAGTTGACATTGAATATCCCTTTTAGCATGGTGAAGTTATTAATTTCACTTTGGATATCAATACACCAGTCACAGTTTCCGGAGAGGAAGGAAACCTCTCAGGGATTTCACAATGAACCATTTACAGAGTTAAATGTCTGTGATAGGAGAAAACTGAGGATGGATCAACAAATTGAAGTTACTACTAACCTAACTGACGGAGTGAAAAGAGGGAAGCCTGTACAGAATATAAATATTTCAAAAACATGCATCCTGTTTACAACAAGGCTCTAACTTAATTGTGCAAAAAATGTGGCAAAGCAATTCACTTTTTTTTTTAATACAAAGTGTTATGTTGGGGAAAATACAATACAATACAATACTTAGTATCACTCTCCATATTTGCAAGTATAGTGGAGGCTGCAACTTTTTATGGGTATTTATGTAATTTTTAAGGACTGGGGAGTTTTTCAGGATAAAAAGAAATGTAATTGAAGTTAGCACAGTCAACATCCTTGAGGAAAACCTGGTTCATTCTGCTTTCCGCCAGACACTGGGAGATGTATTCACCTTTCAGTAGGACGTTAACTTCATACAGAAGGCCAGACCTACACTGGAGTTGCTTACCAAGAAGACAGTGAATATTCCTGAGTTGCTGTATGGCAAGACTTAAAAATGGTTGTCTAACGCAGGGAGTCAGGAAGCAGGTGAAGTCGGTGAGTTTAATAATGAACGTTGCCAGGTGTTCGTAATGATGGGTTGCCAGGACTGGTGGTTAGAAGACCGGCGACGCCAAGCCCCGGAGAGGGGGAGTATTTAATTTTCAATAAATTTGCAAAAATATCTAAAGATGATTTCACTTTGTCATTATGGGGTAATGTGTGTAGATTGGTGACAAAAAATAATTTTGAAGTAAGAATGTAACTCAACAAAATGTGGAATACATTTTGTATATGTGGAAGTAGTTTAATGCCAAAAACTAAACCTTTTTCTGATCTTTCTTATGGCTGACAGATATAGGGCAGACACTTCAAAACAAACTTACTTTAGGATATTTTTCTGACCACTTTTTCATATATATTATTCAACGCGTTTCTATGGGCTAAAAGCAATAATGCCAAATTCAATGTTTAATCTTTTTAATTAATTTATTGTTATACCTAAAGGGGTCCTAAAATTACAAATCAATAGCTAAATGATCCTTGGTTTGACCATCTTAATAGAATTACATACGTTAGCTTAGTAGAAGATGCAGGGTATGTTACTGCTGTTCACTCTAGTGGGAGTGCTGTTAGCAAGCTCACTCAATGAAGCTAACTCTGAGGACGGTACGTCTAATGTGTGTGTATGTGTGTGTGTGTGTATGTGTGTGTGTGTGTGTGTGTGTGTGTGTGTGTGTGTGTGTGTGTGTGTGTGTGTGTGTGTGTGTGTGTGTGTGTGTACTACTATTACTGCCCAGTGTAATCTGATATAATTTGCTTTACATGCACCGTATTGCAATTTCCTGTATTATGGTCATGTTGACATTGTAACACTAAATAAAAACATGGAATAAAACTACATTATGGAACATGTATGATGTAATTGAAACACTGCTAAACATGTAAGATTCATATAAAAAACTAAACTTGTGTAATGCTTGATAGTTTTTTGGAGGATCACAATATGACACGTCAACCATACAACATTGATACCAGAAATTCTGATCATCATTATTTATCCACTAACTTGACCAATCATCTATCATGTATCATAAAGTACATGTTTATGGATAAAACATATAAGTCATAATGTTGATGAGTTCTTCTCAGTACCAAAGTACCAAATAACTGTATTAGTGTTTAGTTTTTTGTTAGTCAATGATTGATGGATGGTTGATGGAATGATTCATTGAGGTAATGTTAGTGATGATGTCAGAGGTGGTAGCTGATTCCATATGGAGACTGGAAAGGATCCTCAGCGTCACCATTCTGGTCGCTTCTCACCCAATAAGTTGCTTGGCTGTGTTCCAAAGCTCGCTCCAAACTGTGGAATATAGTTTTAAATTAGATTTACAGACAATACATTTTTTTTAAGTTAAACATTTGAAAAAGACACCAAAATGTTCAATACATATCCCAATTATGAGTGACTATCCTACTGTTGTAAGACCAGTATTTGACTACCATTTAACAAATAATTAGCTAATAAACAGTAGATGGAGTTAGTAATGGTACTCCCTCCACCTTCCCTATCATCCTCTACTAACCTCCCATTGTCACTTTACTGTTGCTCAGAAAGATAAACAGATACTGTAGATAGATAGATAGATAGATAGATAGATAGATAGATAGATAGATAGATAGATAGATAGATAGATAGATAGATAGATAGATAGATAGATAGATAGATAGATAGATAGATAGATAGATAGATAGATAGATAGATAGATAGATAGATAGATAGATAGATAGATAGATAGATAGATAGATAGATAGATAGATAGATATATAGCTCACATGGTGCTTCATCTTCAGAGGCGCTGGCCTTCAGAACAGCCAACTTTGCCAAAAAGGCCGCCTTTCCACCTTTTAGACCGTCTTCCTGCAGGAGAGCTGAGGAAGAGAGATTTTTCATTTTAGTAAATTAAAACAGATTAAACCCAGGTGGTAAAGGAGTACACATACGCACACTAGACATACCTTCCTCAGAGTTATCTCTATTGAGAGAGCTTCCTAACAGGACGCCCACTAGAGAGAACAGCACTAACAAACTCTGGATCTTCATCCTTTACTGAAGAACATAGATCAAAACATGTTAACACACACACACACAATGGGTCCTCCTCCTCTACCAAATGACAGAAAGCACAGCAAGTTAATATGGATCCCAGGTCTACCGTGTTACATTATACACCTGTCCACCTACACCTGTCCATCCATTCACACCTGTCCACCTGTATACACATGTCCACTCTTAAATACCTATGCAAAGAAGATTCTCAGTGAAAACAAACGTACCTCTTAGAGTTGGACAATAGCTGTTGGTCTGGATGATGTCTTCTGGACTTCAGTAGTAGTGTGGTGTCTCTCTGACCTCTGCAGCCCTGTTTTATACTCTTTCTTCAGCTAACGGACCCATCCAGCCACACCCCTCACAGTCGAATAACTAACAAGGTGACATTACAGCCATGGAGATAACCACAGTCACGCACACCCTGAAGTGTATGACCTCCCTCCAGGCTAAACCTTGGTCAATATTACGGTTTCCTAGTAATTTCAACTTAATTTTTGTTCTGGAGCAATGATAGGCTTGAATTTATAAATGGTAGTAACACTTTATTTTAAGGTTGTATCCATAACCCATTCATAACACATTTATGAAACCAATCATTACACCATTTTATTTAAACTATATTAAACCAGGTTAGTCTCGTTGAGATAAAAATCTCATATTCAAGAGAGACATGAAACAAGACAGCAGCATCAAACTCACTCAGAGCTCTCTGTTGTTCACATGTTTATGTTAATCATGTTTCCTGAGTGTTCCCCGCATTCCCAGCATAAGGCGCAAGTAGACTCAGGCACAGCTGGGTAATTTATAGACAGGGCTTTTTCCCATAAGTTAGGGATTCCTATTGTGTCTTTAAATGTGCCTTTCCCCGTGCATGCCCTAGATTGTCATCCTTTGGGGTCAGGGCTGATTGGGGAGGCCACAGCCCCACTAAGAATGGTGACACAGGGGGGTCATGAGTAGCGTATTAGTCTCTTCCTCATTGATTCTCCTGCATTTCCCGTGGTGCTGGGCATACCCTGGTTGGCCCATCATGACCCCAATATTTCGTGGCAACAGAGGGCTCTGAAGGGATGGTCCAGAGGGTGCTCGGGTAGGTGTGTGGGTGTTTCCGTCGGTGCTACGACGGTGGAGAGTCCAGACCAGGTATCCACAGTGCATATCCCCTCAGAATATGCCGATTTGGCTCTCGCCTTCTGTAAAAGGAAGGCGACTCAATTACCACCCCATCGACGAAGGGATTGTTCGATAAACCTCCTGGTAGACGCTACACTTCCTCGGAGTCACATGTATCCTCTGTCACAGGAGGAGACGGAGGCTATGGAGACATATGTCTCCGAATCTCTGGGGCAGGGATACATTCGGCCCTCCACTTCACCTGCCTCCTCAAGTTTCTTTTTTGTGAAGAAAAAGGAGGGAGGTCTGCGCCCGTGTATTGACTATAGAGGAATCAATCAGATCACTGTGAGGAACAGCTACCCGCTGCCTCTCATAGCCAGTGCGATCGATTCAATGCACGTGGCAAGTTTTTTCACAAAATTGGATCTCAGGAGCGCTTACAACCTTGTGCGTATCCGAGAGGGAGACGAGTGGAAAACAGCATTTAGTTCCACCTCAGGGCACTATGAGTACCTCGTCATGCCGTACGAGTTGAAAAATGCTCCAGCAGTCTTCCAATCCTTTGTAGACGAGATCTACAGGGACCTGCTCGGGCGGGGTGTAGTGGTGTATATCGACAACATACTGATATACTCCACTACACGCGCGGAGCATGTGTCCCTGGTGCACAGGGTGCTTGGCAGATTGTTGGAGCATGATCTGTACATCAAGGCAGAGAAGTGTCTGTTTTTCAAACAATCCGTCTCTTTTCTAGGATATCGCATTTCCACGTCTGGGGTGGAGATGGAGAGTGACCGCATTTCAGCCGTGCGTAATTGGCCGACTCCAACCACGGTAAAGGAAGTGCAGCGGTTTTTAGGGTTTGCCAACTACTACCGGAGGTTTATCCGGGGCTTCGGGCAGGTAGCGGCCCCCATTACCTCACTGCTGAGGGGCTGCGGTGGTCAGCTGAGGCGGACAGGGCTTTTGGTCACCTGAAGGCGCTGTTCACCTCGGCCCCCGTGCTGGCTCATCCGGACCCCTCTCGGTCCTTCATAGTTGAGGTGGACGCGTCCGAGGCTGGGATAGGAGCTGTGCTGTCTCAGCGCTCGGGCACGCCACCAAAACTCCGCCCCTGTGTCTTTTTTTCGAAGAAGCTCAACTCGGCGGAGCGAAACTATGACATGGGGGACAGGGAGCTGTTGGCTGTCGTGAGGGCTCTGAAGGCGTGGAGGCATTGGCTTGAGGGGGCTAAACATTGTTTTCTCATCTGGACGGACCACCGCAATCTGGAGTACATCAGGGTGACGAGGAGACAAAACCCTCGCCAGGCAAGGTGGGCAATGTTTTTCACCCGGTTCGACTTCACCCTATCGTACCGGCCAGGTTCCCAGAACGGCAAGGCAGACGCGCTGTCCAGGCTGTATGACACAGAGGAGCGGTCCATCAATCCCACTCCCATCCTCCCTGCCTCCTGTTTGGTGGCACCGGTTGTATGGGAGCTGGACGCGGACATCGAGCGGGCGAGGCGTCAAGAGCCTACTCCCACTCAGTGTCCAGCTGGGCGTAGGTATGTTCCGTCCTCTGTCCGCGACCGCCTGATCGTATGGGCCCACACCTCACTCTCCTCTGGTCATCCTGGAATCGCCCGGACGGCGCGCTGTCTGAGTGAGAAATATTGGTGGCCCACCTTAGCTAAGGACGTGAGAGCGTATGTTTCCTCCTGCTCGGTGTGCGCTCAGTACAAGACGCCTAGGCACCTGCCTAAAGGGAAATTGCAACCCCTACCCGTTCCACAGCGACCGTGGTCACACCTGTCGGTGGACTTTGTGACGGATCTTCCACCATTAGGGAAAACGACGATCCTGGTTGTTGTGGATTGGTTCTCTAAGTCTTGTCACCTCCTGCCTTTGCTCGGTCTCCCTACGGCTCTACAGACGGCGGAGGCTCTGTTCACCCACGTCTTCCGGCACTACGGGGTGCCTGAGGACATAGTGTCTGATCGGGGCTCCCAGTTCACGTCGAGGGTGTGGAGAGCATTCATGGAACGCCTGGGGGTCTCGGTCAGCCTGACCTCGGGTTTTCACCCCTGAGGTCGTATTGCCAGGACCGGCCGGGGGAGTGGGCGGTCTTCATCCCCTGGGCTGAGATGGCCCAGAACTCACTCTGCCACTCCTCCACTAACCTAATGCCATTCCAATGTGATTTAGGTTATCAGCCAGTCCTGGCACCGTGGCATCCGAGCCAGACCGAGGTTCCTGCGGTGGATGAGTGGTTTAAGCCCACGTGCACCTGAAACGAGCCGTGAGGCGGCATAAGGCGAGCGCCGACCACCACTGCAGTGAGTCCGGGTCTGGCTCTCGACCCGAAACCTGCCTCTCCGCCTGCCCTGCCGGAAGCTGGGGCCGCGGTTTGATCGATATGCAAAACAATATTTCTAAATGTCGTGCTCCAGGTTAGGTGGAATCAGTCATTTCAGGCCTACCATGTTTGCTTACTGGGAACTCATAATATTGGCTTATCTTGGCAGTGAGCACCCTCTAGGCCAGGTATAGAAGTTGCATCATACTTCAGATCCACTCCCTGCTGGAAATTGCACAGTCTTCATATTTTGTTTCCTTGTCTCTCAAAAGGGATTAAACAGATAGATAGATAGATAGATAGATAGATAGATAGATAGATAGATAGATAGATAGATAGATAGATAGATAGATAGATAGATAGATAGATAGATAGATAGATAGATAGATAGATAGATAGATAGATAGATAGATAGATAGATAGATAGATAGATAGATAGATAGATAGATAGGTACTTTATTCAACACAACCTTCTCCACAATTTCAAAGTTAATGAAAAATTATGGAAACATTTAATGTCTTCACACCCCCAGAGTTAATGCTTGGTGGAAGCACCATTGGTAGCCATTACAGCTGTGAATCATTTTGAATAATATTGAACCAACTTTACACTACATCCAGTTTATACATACACTACATATATTAACAACATTGGGAGACATATTGAGACAGCTGATGTACATTTTTACATGGATTACACTATTCTCTACTCGAGTAGCAGTAGTTTTGAAAGTAGGGTTTAGATAAAGCTCACAGATTTTAATATCATTCAATGGAATTTGAATGATCTGAAGCTTGTTCCTAATCCCTCTCAAACAAAATGCATAGTATTTTCCAATGCTAAACACTCTGAAAACCATGTAATTACTACCTTGGAAGGACATTCCATAGAACAAGTAAAAACATACAAATATCTGGGAGTTTGGGTGGATGAGAAGTTGAGCTTCACACCACATGTAGAGAACCTTGTCGGGAAACTCAAGCTGCGTATTGGGCTTTATTACGGGAAAAAAGTTAGTTTTTCCTTTACTGCCAGAAAAGGGATGATTCATTGTACTTTTCTCTCTGTGTTGGACTATGGTAATACTATTTATGTGCAAGCCTCAAGCTCAACACTGAAGACTCTTGACTGTATCATGTGATCCCTACATTGCTTTCGGATGGACATAGCTAGCAACACAGGCTAAAACACGCTTCCATTCTTATTTACAAGGTAATTTAATATTTCCGCTTCTAGCTCAAAATGAAAACACTTACAAGCTCAGATACCAATCTTGTTTTAGGCTAACAGTCCGAACATTAGAACAGAGCATGGAAAAAAGTATTTTCACTACTCAGTCCCCTGGTCTTGGAATTCCCTTCAAGCACAAATTAAACTCCAGGACTTGGTGTCCCTATAGAGGTTCAAAGCACAAAGAGATGAACAGGTTGATTAGAAATGTAGTTGATTCTAGTTGTCACCCATGTTACTAGTCAGCGTTGCCTTATTTATGGCGGATGTTGTTTTACTGGAAGCATTTTGATACTGTAACCTGGTTTAATATAGTTTAAATGAAATGGTGTAATGATTGGTTTCATAAATGTGTTATGAATGGATTATGGATACAACCTTAAAATAAAGTGTTACTACCATTTATAAATTCAAGCCTATCGTTGCTCCAGGTCAAAAATTCAGTTGAAATTACTAGGAAACCATAATATTGACCAAGGTTTAGCCTGGAGGGAGGTCATACACTTCAGGGTGTTTGTGACTGTGGTTATCTCAATGGCTGTAATGTCACCTTGTTAGTTATTCGACTGTGAGGGGTGTGGCTGGATGGGGCCGTTAGCTGAAGAAAGAGTATAAAACAGGGCTGCAGAGGTCAGAGAGACACCACACTACTACTGAAGTCCAGAAGACATCATCCAGACCAACAGCTATTGTCCAACTCTAAGAGGTATGTTTGTTTTCACTGAGAATCTTCTTTGCATAGGTGTGTACAGGTGGACAGGTGTATACAGGTGGACAGGTGTATACAGGTGGACAGGTGTGAATGGATGGACAGGTGTAGTTGGACAGGTGTATAATTGTAACACGGTAGACCTAGGATCCATATTAACTTGCTGTGCTTTCTGTCATTTGGTAGAGGTGGAGGACCCATTGTGTGTGTGTGTGTTAACATGTTTTGATCTATGTTCTTCAGTAAAGGATGAAGTTCCAGAGTTTGTTAGTGCTGTTCTCTCTAGTGGGCGTCCTGTTAGGAAGCTCTCTCAATAGAGATAACTCTGAGGAAGGTATGTCTAGTGTGCGTATGTGTACTCCTTTACCACCTGGGTTTAATCTGTTTTAATTTACTAAAATGAAAAATCTCTCTTCCTCAGCTCTCCTGCAGGAAGACGGTCTAAAAGGTGGAAAGGCGGCCTTTTTGGCAAAGTTGGCTGTTCTGAAGGCCAGCGCCTCTGAAGATGAAGCACCATGTGAGCTATATATCTATCTATCTATCTATCTATCTATCTATCTATCTATCTATCTATCTATCTATCTATCTATCTATCTATCTATCTATCTATCTATCTATCTATCTATCTATCTATCTATCTATCTATCTATCTATCTATCTATCTATCTATCTATCTATCTATCTATCTATCTATCTATCTATCTATCTATCTATCTATCTATCTATCTATCTATCTATCTATCTATCTATCTACAGTATCTGTTTATCTTTCTGAGCAACAGTAAAGTGACAATGGGAGGTTAGTAGAGGATGATAGGGAAGGTGGAGGGAGTACCATTACTAACTCCATCTACTGTTTATTAGCTAATTATTTGTTAAATGGTAGTCAAATACTGGTCTTACAACAGTAGGATAGTCACTCATAATTGGGATATGTATTGAACATTTTGGTGTCTTTTTCAAATGTTTAACTTAAAAAAAATGTATTGTCTGTAAATCTAATTTAAAACTATATTCCACAGTTTGGAGCGAGCTTTGGAACACAGCCAAGCAACTTATTGGGTGAGAAGCGACCAGAATGGTGACGCTGAGGATCCTTTCCAGTCTCCATATGGAATCAGCTACCACCTCTGACATCATCACTAACATTACCTCAATGAATCATTCCATCAACCATCCATCAATCATTGACTAACAAAAAACTAAACACTAATACAGTTATTTGGTACTTTGGTACTGAGAAGAACTCATCAACATTATGACTTATATGTTTTATCCATAAACATGTACTTTATGATACATGATAGATGATTGGTCAAGTTAGTGGATAAATAATGATGATCAGAATATCTGGTATCAATGTTGTATGGTTGACGTGTCATATTGTGATCCTCCAATAAACTATCAAGCATTACACAAGTTTAGTTTTTTATATGAATCTTACATGTTTAGCAGTGTTTCAATTACATCATACATGTTCCATAATGTAGTTTTATTCCATGTTTTTATTTAGTGTTACAATGTCAACATGACCATAATACAGGAAATTGCAATACGGTGCATGTAAAGCAAATTATATCAGATTACACTGGGCAGTAATAGTAGTACACATATACACACACACACACACACACACACACACACACACACACACACACACACACACACACACACACACACACACATACACACACACACACATACACACACATTAGACGTACCGTCCTCAGAGTTAGCTTCATTGAGTGAGCTTGCTAACAGCACTCCCACTAGAGTGAACAGCAGTAACATACCCTGCATCTTCTACTAAGCTAACGTATGTAATTCTATTAAGATGGTCAAACCAAGGATCATTTAGCTATTGATTTGTAATTTTAGGACCCCTTTAGGTATAACAATAAATTAATTAAAAAGATTAAACATTGAATTAGGCCTTATTGCTTTTAGCCCATAGAAACGCGTTGAATAATATATATGAAAAAGTGGTCAGAAAAATATCCTAAAGTAAGTTTGTTTTGAAGTGTCTGCCCTATATCTGTCAGCCATAAGAAAGATCGGAAAAAGGTTTAGTTTTTGGTGTTAAACTACTTCCACATATACAAAATGTATTCCACATTTTGTTGAGTTACATTCTTACTTCAAAATTATTTTTTGTCACCAATCTACACACAATACCCCATAATGACAAAGTGAAATCATCTTTAGATATTTTTGCAAATTTATTGAAAATTAAATACTCCCCCTCTCCGGGGCTTGACGTCGCCGGTCTTCTAACCACCAGTCCTGGCAACCCATCATTACGAACACCTGGCAACGTTCATTATTAAACTCACCGACTTCACCTGCTTCCTGACTCCCTGCGTTAGACAACCATTTTTAAGTCTTGCCATACAGCAACTCAGGAATATTCACTGTCTTCTTGGTAAGCAACTCCAGTGTTGGTCTGGCTTTCTGTATGAAGTTATCGTCCTACTGAAAGGTGAATACATCTCTCAGTGTCTGGCAGAAAGCAGAATGAACCAGGTTTTCCTCAAGGATGTTGACTGTGCTAACTTCAATTCCGTTTCTTTTTATCCTGAAAAACTCCCCAGTCCTTAAAAATTACAAAAATACCCATAAAAAGTTGCAGCCTCCACTATACTTGCAAATATGGAGAGTGATACTACGTATTGTATTGTATTGTACTTTCCCCAACATAACACTTTGAATTAAAAAAAAAAGTGAATTGCTTTGCCACATGTTTTGCACAATTAAGTTAGAGCCTTGTTGTAAACAGGATGCATGTTTTTGAAATATTTATATTCTGTACAGGCTTCCCTCTTTTCACTCCGTCAGTTAGGTTAGTAGTAACTTCAATTTGTTGATCCATCCTCAGTTTTCTCCTATCACAGCCATTTAACTCTGTAAATGGTTCATTGTGAAATCCCTGAGAGGTTTCCTTCCTCTCCGGAAACTGTGACTGGTGTATTGATATCCAAAGTGAAATTAATAACTTCACCATGCTAAAAGGGATATTCAATGTCAACTTCTTTTTATTTTTACCCATCTACAAATAGGTGGCCTTCTTTGTGATGGCATTGGAAAACACCCCTGGTCTCTGTGGTTGAATCCATGTTTGAAATTCACTGCTCGACTGAGGGGCCTTACAGATAATTGTATGTGCGGGGCAAGGAGATGAGGTTGTCATTCAAACATCGTGTAAGAAACAATTATTTCACACCAGTGAGTCCATCCAAATTATTATGTGACTTATTAAGCACATTTTCACTCCTGAACTTATTTAGCCATTTAATACTTATTGACTCAAGATATTTCAGTTTTTCATTTTTTGTTAATTTGTAAAAACAAATAGGATTCCACTTTGACATTATGGGGAATTTTTCTGTCGAGGGGTGTGAATGCTTTCTGAAGGCACTGTAAATATTTTGTTCTAGAGTTCCTGAAGGAGCTGATAATTCCTGGAATTCTGAATATTGTTTATCCATGGGGGTTGGAGTTATGATCTTGGTTGAAACTCCTTGAGCCAGTTCCCTAACAGAGTTTTCTTCATTTACCATAGTCTTTTACCTGTGAAGAGCTCAGAGATCTGTCTCGGATGATGAGATGTGATATACAAACCCAATTTTTTATTATTATTATTAATGAAATTGTTAATAGTGGTCGGTATCAAATTACATTGCGTTAGAATCCCATTAACTTTTCATTCTGGATGCTTTTTGGTCTTTTCAGCTCCTCACCATGTAAGTTTGTTGAGGTTTTCCCAAATCACTTTGCCATTTCCGTTTGTTTCATTGATCACTCTGAGGAGGAACTCTGCTTTGCATTTCTTTTATAGACCTTACCACCTTGTTTCTCAGTGCTGTAAATTTGTCTATCATCATTCTTAACAGACTTCATTGCTTTTTTCAAGGAAAGGTCCTTGTTGAGTCATGGTAGAGAGGTTTTACGTTGGAATATCCTGTTAAAAGAGTTCATCACTTTGTCAAAAGCTGCCAGAATGTTCTGGATCCACACAATTACATCGCTCCGTTCATACGTACATTATTCCGCTCCAGTGCCAGAGCAGTCCGCCTTACCGGTGCCCAATCCGGGTCCAGCCGTCTGCTCCGCCCCAGTGCCAGAGCAGTCCGCTCCACCGGTGCCCATTCCTGGTCCAGCCGTCTGCTCCGCTCCAGTGCCAGAGCAGTACGCTCCACCTGTACCCAATCCAGGTCCAGCCGTCTGCACCGATCCAATGCCAGAGCAGTTTGCTCCACCGGTACCCAATCCGGGTCCAGCCGTCTGCTCCGCTCCAGTGCCAGAGCAGTCCGCTCCACCGGTGCCCATTCCGGGATCAGCCGTCTGCTCCGCTCCAGAGCCTGAGCAGTCCGCCCCACCGGTGCACAGTCCAGGCCCGGTTGTTTTCCCTGCTCCATGGCCGGAGCCGTTTGCCCCACCGGTGCCCAGTCCAGGCCCGGTTGTTTGACCCGCTCCATGGCCGGAGCCGTTTACCCCATCGGTGCCAAGTCCGGGTCCGGTTCCTTGCCCAGATCCATGGCCGGAGCCGTTTACCCCACCGGTGCCCATCCCTGGTCCGGTTGTCTTCCCCACTCCACGGCCGGAGCCGTTTACCCCACCGGTGCCAAGTCTGGGTCCGGTTCCTTGCCCAGCTCCATGGCCGGAGCCGTTTACCCCACCGGTGCCCATCCCTGGTCCGGTTGTCTTCCCTGCTCCATGGCCGGAGCCGTTTACTCCACCGGTTACCAGTCGGGGTCCGGTAAATTGCCCAGCTCCATGGCCGGATCCGTTTGCCCCACCGGTGCCCAGGCCGGACCCGGTTGTCTTCCCCGCTCCATGGCCGAAGTCGTCAACCCCACCGGTGCCCTGTCCGAGCCCGGTAAATTGCCCAGCTTCATGGCCGGGCATAAGGAAGGGGCATGGGAGGAGACTCTCAACGTCGCCCCAGCCAGAACCGCCACCGGCGAGCTAATCTTCCCTCCCTGACCCCCCCCCATGTAGTTGTGTCCTGGAGATTAGCTCGCCGGTGGCGGTTCTGGCTCGGGCGACGTTGAGAGTCTCCTCCCATGCCCTGTGGAAGTCTGTGGAAGGGGGTGAGAGCTATGAGCCTCCTAGGTTTTGTATTAGCAGCAAATGTTATGCATTGCACCTTTCATATGACTGAGAGACTGCCTATCAACATGGCAAAACCGTGCTCTCTCTATTGTCAGTGTAACATCATATGGATCAATGTTGCGATTGTCTATTTCCTCATTTTCTTTTGCAGAAACAGTATCAGCCATTTTGTTAGAAATTATTATTTTTATTTTTCACAGGAAACAGGAAGGAGCTTGATTAGGAAATCTCAGGATTTCAGTTTCTGGCATTAATTCCAAGTGTGTACAGAGTTCTGTATGCTGCCTCGTCCTCTTGTAGTTCAGCAGGATGACAATGATTAAACAGCCCTGGGAATTATTGCAAATTGTCTTAGAAAATAATTCAGTTGAAATTGCCTATATCCGGTAGAAGGAGGATTTGATGTGTGATGCAAATTCAATACCTGGCCTAGAGCGTGTTCTGGTCCGGACAACCTGGTGTAACTGTAATGCAGGGCCAACAGCTTGTTCTGTTCCAAGATAAGCCAATATCATAAATTAGTTCCCAGCATACCAAAAACCTGCTAATTAACTTCACCACTGTATTTATTTACCATGTTCCTAGCATATAATGGGCCTTCGAAGACCACAGTCCTCTATGACCACAACCTCTGTCATCACAATAAAGACCACAAAACTATAAACTCTTTCACATAAGACTATATGATCGATATGTAAAACAATATTTCTAAACGTCCAGCTCAAGGCTAGGCGGAATCGGTCATTTCAGGCCTTCCAAGTTGTCTTACTGGGAACTCATAATATTGGCTTATCTTGGCAGTGAGCACCCTCTAGGCCAGGTATAGAAGTTGCATCATACTTCAGATCCACTCCCTGCTGGAAATTGCACGGTCTTCATATTTTGTTTCCTTGTCCCTCAAAAGGTAATAAACCGATCAACACAACCTTCTCCACAATTTCAAAGTTAATGAAAAATTATGGAAACATTTCATGTCTTCACACCCCCAGAATTAATGCTTGGTGGAAGCACCATTGGTAGCCATTACAGCTGTGAATCATTTTGAGTAATATTGTACCAACTTTGCAAAACTCTTAAGGTATTTTATCCAATGTTTTTGCCAAAAAAGCTCAAGCTCAATAAAGTTGTGTGGAGTTCATTGATGGACAGAAAAATTCAGACCTTGTCTCTGATTTTCAAGCAAATTTAAGTCAGTAATGAGTCTGGATCACTCAGAAACACTCAACACCCCTTTAAAAGCCATTCTGGTGTATTTCAGATTGAAACAAATATATATTATCCCGCTGAAAAACTGTATCCCATCCCCATGTTCGTGTCTGTGCGTGTTGGCACTGAGGAATGAAGTAACTTGGTGGGAAAGATTATTAAGGGTTTTTCTACATAAGATATCATACACAATTATTGCATTGTGTTTGTCCCTGATATTTTCAAATAGCTCAGGAATCAGCAGTAGAAACAATAACTAAGTGGTAATCCCCGCCCCTGTTTCAGTAACAAAAGAGGGATCAAATACAATTCTATTGAATTTGTCACATGATTCATAAAAAAACTGGTGTAGAATAACAGTGAAACTCTTGCTTATGGGTCCTTCCCAACAATGCAGAGAAAGAAAATAGAGAACTAATAGAAAAGTAAGCATGTAATAATGAAAGTAGTTATAAATACACAATGAGTAACGATAACTTGGCTATACCAGTACTGAGTCGATGTGCAGGTTTACAAGGTAATTGAGGTAGATACTGTATGTACATGTACTGTAAATAGGAATAAAGTCTATGCAGATAGTCCTGGTAGCTATTTGGTTAACTATTTAACTAATTATTTAGTAGTGTTATGACTGATAGAAGCTGTTCAGGGTCCTGTTGGTTCTAGACTTGGTACATCGGTACTGCTGGTCATGCGGTAGCAGAGAGAACAGTCTGTAGAAATGTAATCACTCTCAAATTCATAGACAGAGCTGTTGATGCAAGGACTGACCATCCATGTTGTAAAAATTATAGGTTCAGCCATTTCTTTAGGCTCTATAGTGTTTGTTTACATTTTTATTTGCATACAAACCTTGGAATAAAACAAGCTTATATTTTGGGTTCTGATTGGGTACAACAGTGGCATGAGGCATAAATAAGTTATATTCTTCAAGAATCAAAGGGTAAATATCATTCATGAATATGTCCCAAAATGTATGTAGCCACTGCCAATTCCCATCCAGGAAATACTGTCTATAGGTGCTGTCACAAAGTCCAATTTCAACACAGTTCTCACTGACTAGTTGGATACTCTTTTCCCACTGAGCAAACATTTCCTGTACTTACAGCATTCTTATAAATTCTTTATCTGTCAGGTTTTTGTTTGGCGGACCTCATTTTGATATTGAAAATGTTCTCCTTTTTTTGCTTTTAATGTTCCAAGATACTCCATACTCAGGATTGACAGGGGAGACGGCAGAGGGGTGGATTGCTTATGCATATTGTGGCAGACGGCAGGGAGAGGTGAGGGGAGTGGTGACTGAGGGAAGATATCTGGCAGCCAGTTGGCTCCACCCCCGAGCCTTATAGGGACTTCCTGCACCAACGAGAGAGGGTGTGAATCGTTAAGTGATTGAGTGTTTGTAGATAAGAAGGGAAGCAGACCGGAAGAGGCGAGGAGAGGTGTGTTACAAAGAGTGTGACAAGTTAAGTTAATTTGTGATCTGTATGACTGGGACTAGGGATTTAACCCCGTGTACCGAATTGGACTGGCTGAGAACCGTGCCGGGCGACCCTGCAGGTTACTGATGACATGCTGGGCTGAGGAGAGTAGGCCTTCCCCTGTCACTCCGGTAAGAGACACCACGGCACTGTTGGATTCCGGGAGTATGGTGACCCTGATCCGACCTGACTTGGCCCAACCCTCAAACCGGGCTGACACCGTGGCCATCACATGCATTCAAGTTGAGACCAAGGACTACCCTACTACAATTCTCCACCTACAGACAACAAAGGGACAACACACTGGACCAGTGGAAGTCGTTCCAAACCTACCCATACCAGTACTTATCGGGAGAGATTGCCCGATGTTCCTCCAATTGTGGTCCAGTATGTACAGCGACGCGGGGAACAAATGGAACCATAAGGGAGAAAGAAGCTGGAGGAGTGGAAGGCCCGAAAGAAAGCGAATGTGTGGGTTCCAGGAAGTAGAACTCCAGGCGTCAACAGCGGCCCTTTCGGAGGATGACTCCGAGGAAGTAAGACCAGAGGAAGGTGAGGCAAGTCTGAACGACATGTTCCCAATGGACCACAAAGCCAGCCTCTCTAGCGGGCCGGTTCGGCACGGCCCAATTGGAGGATCCCAACCTGGCCAGCGCTCTCCAGCAGGTGACTGTGGTGGACGGGAAGCCCATTGAGGGGGTAAGTCAGATCATATACCCTCACTTTTCTATAAAGAAGAAACTGCTGTATCAAATTGTGAAGGCAAATTAAGAGTTTAGGGAGTTGTTGCTGGTGCCTCGTCCTTTTGTACAATCTGTCCTGCAGTTGGCAAATTCTCACCTTCTTGGGGCTCACCTAGGAGTAGAGAAAACCTTAGACTGGATAAAGACCCGATTTTATTGGCTGGGGGTGAAGAGAGCGGTGGAGGATTACTGCCGCAGTTGCCCAGAGTGCCAGCGGGTGGCACCAAAGACACACTTTCGCAACCCCTTACCCATCATTTCAGTCCCATTTAGCAGGATCGCAATGGACATGGTGGGACCGCTACCCAAGAGCAACCGAGGGCACCAATACATCCTGGTGGTTCTGGATTATGCCACCAGGTATCAAGAAGCCTTTCCCCTATGCACTATGGCTACCAAAGGAATTTCACGTGAGTTAGTCATGCTGTTTTCCCGAGTGGGCATCCCAGATGAGATATTAACAGATCAGGGAACTCTGTTTATGTCAAGAATTATGAAGGATCTCTGTAAACTAATGAAAATAACACAGTTGCGCACCTCATTGTACCACCCACAGACAGACGGCATGGTCGAAAGATTCAACCGGACCCTGAAGCAAATGTTAAAGAAGGTGATGGAGGCGGACGGGAGGAATTGGGATCAGCTTCTACCTTACCTGATGTTCTCAATCCGAGAAGTACCCCAAGCCTCAACAGGCTTCTCTCCCTTTGAACCCTTGTACGGGAGACGACCCCGGGGACTACTGGACCTGGCTAAAGAAGCCTGGGAACAACAGCCGTCGCCCATTCGAACCATGGATGAACACGTGGAGGACATGAGAGACCGGATGGCAACCCTGTGGCCCCTTGTACGGGAACATATGCAGGAGGCTCAGGAGGCCCAAGCACGGATATATAACAGAAGGGGCACAACAAAGAGCCTTCCAACCAGGAGACAAAGTATTGGTGTTGGTCCCCACCTCAGAATGTACGTTTTTGGCCCAATGGAATGGTCCATACGAAGTCCTTGAGAAAGTGGGTGATGTTAATTATAAGGTCAGATAGCCGGGACGTGGCATTTGACACAGATTTACCATGTGAATTTGTTAAAGAAATGGAATGTCCGTGATGTCCTCTACTCTGTCCCCCCCCCCCCCAAAGACAACCACAGAGACCAAGCCGACGGAGGTGCCTATGGGGGACAAGCTAAGCCAAGCACAAAAGCAAGATCTGACAGAGTTGGTTGGACAGAACCAGGATGTATTCTCTAGTGAACCAGGACACACCGATCTGGTACAGCACCACATCAACCCGGGGAAACGGTGAAGCTGAGACCATACCTCATACATGAAGCAAGGAGAGAGGACGTTAGGACTGAGGTGAAAATGATGTAGGAAGCAGATATCATAGAGGAATCGAATAGTGAGTGTTGCAGCCCCATAGTGTTGGTAATGAAACCAGATGGCACCATTCGCTTCTGTAATGATTTTAGAAAGGTAAACGATATCTCCAAATTTGATGCCTACCCTATGCCCCGAGTTGATTAATTAATCGAGCGGCTGGGGACAGTCCGATATATCAGCACTCTGGACCTGACAAAGGGTTATTGGCAGGTGCCCTTAGCTCCCGAAGAGCGGGAGAAAACTGCGTTTGCCAAGAAACTGCCCTTTGGTTTGCATGGGGCTCCAGCCACCTTCCAAAGGTTGATGGACCGGGTTCTCCGTCCCCACCGTGAGTATGCAGCAGCCTACCTTGATGATATTGTGATCCATGGGAGCAAGTGGGAGATCCATCTAGTACAGGTGAGCTAGGTATTGCAGGCCTTATGAGAGGCGGGGCTAACGGCTAACCCTAAGAAATGTCATCTTGGCCTGCGGGAGGCTGAGTACCTGGGGTACACAGTCGGGAGGGGTTGTGTCAAGCCCCAGGCGAAGAAAGTGGAGGCGATCCGGGACTGGCCACGCCCCCTCACCAAGAAGCAGGTAAGTACGAATGAGGGGTTGACTAGTTACTATCGAAGATTTATTCCCAATTATGCCTCGCTAGCCAGTCCCCTGACAGATCTGCTCAAGAACCGTCAGCCCACCCAGGTGAAGTGGACCGAGGAGACGGAGAAGGCCTTTCAGGACCTAAATGGTGCGCTATGCTCTGGACCTGTGCTGGTGACCCTGGACTTCTCCAAACCACTGGTGGTACAGACTGATGCATCCGAAACGGGGGTTGGGGCCGTCTTATCACAACTACACGAAGGTGAGGAACACCCAGTCATGTACATCAGCCGGAAGTTGTTGCCAAGGGAACAAAGATACTCCACGGTGGAAAAATTATGTCTAGCCATCAAGTGTGCCCTAGAGTCACTGAAATATTACTTATTGGGACATGCTCCTGTAGTATGGATGTCCCAAAATAAGGAAAGTAACGCCAGGGTGACCCACTGGTTCTTATCCTTACAACCCTTTGCTTTCTCTGTCATCCATAGATCTGGTGCAGCCCATGGAAATGCTGATACCCTTTCCAGGAAGGACGCTCTTGGGGCCTGGACCCAAGAGAGGAGGTGTGTAGCAGACGGCAGGGAGAGGTGAGGGGAGTGGTGATTGAGGGAAGAAATCTGGCAGCCAGTTGGCTCCACCCCCGAGCCTTATAGGGACTTCTTGCACCAACGAGAGAGGGTGTGAATCGTTAAGTGATTGAGTGTTTGTAGATAAGAAGGGAAGCAGACCGGAAGAGGCGAGGAGAGGTGTGTTACAGAGAGTGTGACAAGTTAAGTTGTGATCTGTATGACTGGGAAGAGGGATTTAACCCTGTGTACCGAATTGGACTGGCTGAGAACCGTGCTTCGGATTTACCCTTGGATAAATGGACAACGAGAAAAAATTGTATACTTTGAACTGGTAGCTAACCCCCCCCCCACCCCCTAATCCTTTCCCAACTGTGGACTTTTTTCCCTATTAAATTCCCAACTGCATTGAAATGACGCTGTGTGTGTCTGTTTGTTATTGAGCACACCCCTTAACTTGCTACAACATGAAAGATAGTATTAAAAGCAATCTTATTGAATGGAAACATGCCGATGACCTTGAATGTATGGGGTTGAATGTCTTCCTATCCCTTCATATGTTTCTCAGTATTATTGGCTTATATCGACCACCAACTTCTGATACCTTGTTTTTAACCCATCGTAAAGAATGTGATCATAAGAAGGAGATCATCCTCATGGACGATTTCAATATAAACGGGGAAAATAAAACTTGCAGGAAAATACTCAGAGATCACAGACCATTTCAACCTGACTCAAATAATACAAGGACCAACAAAAGCAACACATACATCCCAGACTCAAATTGGTACGGTGTTCACTAACAGACCTGAGGGAATAACTAAGTCCCTTAACTTAGTAACTGCCATCTGACCACAAGGCTGCATTAGTGATTAGAAAACTCACTAGAAAGAGATGTAATAACCATATCAATGTGCAGCAGTGAGATCAAAGAATCCCTAAAAGTGAACTGAGTAACTATGATGCAGCTATAAGTCAAATTGACTGGTCTGATCTGTTATGCCATGAAGACCCAGAGTGTGGATCCAGAACATTCTGTCAGCTTTTGACAAAGTGATGAACTCTTTTAACAGGATATTCTATTGTAAAACCTCTCTACCATGACTCAACAAGGACCTTTCCTTGAAAAAAGCAATGAAGTCTGTTAAGAATGATAGACAAATTTACAGCACTGAGAAATAAGGTGGTAAGGTCTATAAAAAAATGCAAAGCAGAGTTCCTCCTCAGAGTGATCAATGAAGCAAACGGAAATGGAAAAGTGATTTGGGAAAACCTCAACAAACTAACAAGGAGAGGAGCTGAAAAGACCAAAAAGCATCCAGAATTAAAAGGTCATGGGATTCTCACGCAAGACTGTAATTTGATACCGACCACTATTAACAATTTCATTAATAATAATAAAAATAATAAATTGGGTTTGTATATCACATCTCATCATCCGAGACAGATCTCTGAGCTCTTCACAGGTAAAAGACTATGGTAAATGAAGAAAACTCTGTTAGGGAACTGGCTCAAGGATTTTCAACCAAGATCATAACTCCAACCCCCATGGATAAACAATATTCAGAATTCCAGGAATTATCAGCTCCTTCAGGAACTCTAGAACAAAATATTTACAGTGCCTTCAGAAAGCATTCACACCCCTCGACATTTTCCACAGTTTTTTGTGACTGCCTGAATTTGAAAATTGATTCAATTGAGATTCGTCACTGGCCTACACACAATTCCCCATAGTGTCAAAGTGGATTTATTTTTTATTTTTTATAAGTATTAAATCCCTTTGTTATGGCAAGCTAAATAAGTTCAGGAGTGAAAATGTTCTTAATAAATCACATAATAATTTGGATGGACTCACTGGTGTGAAATAATAGTTTCTTACACGATTTTTGAATGACAACATCGTCTCCTTGCCCCACACATACAATTAGATAGATAGATAGATAGATAGATAGATAGGTACTTTATTGATCCCCCGGGGGGGAAATTTCATTATCAAGCAGCTACAACAAAAACACAGGGCAGGTGCAAAATGCCACAACGAAAGTACACAAAAGACAGATACACGATACATGATACATAGAGCGGCAGTATGAAAAAGTATAGAAATACAGGATATCTGGAGTGCAAAAAAAAAGCTATAAAAGGACATTGCATAGTATGAGTGGTTGGCTGAATATGTACACTATACATTGGTGGATGTTGGATGGTTAACTATACTATACAGGTTGATGGCAGAGAAATACTTCAGTAGCTAATGCGTATGATATGAGCGAGGGTAATAATAGTTTACTTAATAGACAGACTGGGTAAATGAACAGGTAAGTGAAAATTTTGCATGGTTAAATTAGCTGTACAGTTAGGTATACAGTTATATTTACAGATAAGTGAATACTTGCATGTTTACACAAACTGTACAGGTAAATGACAGGAAGAGATACTTTAATAGCTAAATGTGTGTATGATATCATTGGGGTAATAATAGTAATTCCCTTAAAATACAGTCCTTAGTGCGCAGGGTTTAATTACAGACAACTGCACTTATTGCACATTTGATATACTAAAAGCAATGAGAAAAGGTGCAACTGGCAGGATACTAATATGCATTCCTGAGTGAATGCCTAGGTCCAATAATTACTTACAATATTGCATGTGATATAATATAACAACTGTACATGGGTATGTATATACAGACCTGTATGAATAAGTAGGTCCTGAGTGGATGAGTGCTGACGGAACAGAGTTACTCACGGATGGATGCATAATTGTTAAACTAGGTCCTAGCACCCCAACAGTTCCAGATCTATGTTGCCGACGGCACGGCACCCCGGTGAGGCATTATATAGTCTCATAGCCGCCGGCAGGAAGGACCTCCTGTAGCGCTCTCTGGCACACCGTGGTGGGATCAGTCTGTGACTGAAAGAGCTCCTCTGCGTCATAACCATAGCGTGCAGAGGGTGGGTGACGTTGTCCATGATGGCCAGCAGTTTGGCCAGGATCCGTCTCTCCGCCACCTCCTCTAGAGTGTCAAGGCTCATCCCCAGGACAGAGCTAGCCTTCCTGATCAGCTTATTTACCCGAGAAGCATCACCGGCTTTGATGTTTGCTCCCCAGCACACCACTGCAAAAAAGATGGCACTGGCCACCACAGACTGGTAGAAGGTATGCAGTAGTTTACTGCACACGTTGAAGGACCTGATCCTCCTCAGAAAGTAGAGTCGGCTCTGGCCCTTTTTGTACAGGGCCCCGGTGTTACCAGCCCATTCCAGTCTGTTGTCCATATGGACACCCAAGAACTTGTATGACTCAACCATTTCCACCTCCATCCCCTTTATAGGGACTGCAGTCAGTTGTGCCTTGGTTCTCTTGAAGTCCACCACCATCTCCTTAGTTTTGCTGATGTTGAGCTGAAGGTGGTTCTGCTCACACCACAACACAAAGTCACTGATTGTGCTCCTGTACTCCTCCTCCTGCCCACCCCTGATGCACCCTACAATAGCAGAGTCATCCGAGAACTTCTGTAGGTGGCATGTTTCAGAGTTATATCTGAAGTCTGAGGTGTAGAGGGTGAACAGGAAGGGGGACAGGACCGTACCCTGGGGGGCCCCTGTGTTGCTAACTGCCCGTTCTGACACACAGCTCTGTAGTCGCACAAATTGTGGCCTACCGGTCAGGTAGTCCGTGACCCAGGAGACTAAGGGTGCTTCCACTTTCATCCTCCTCATCTTCTCACCCAGTAGCAGGGGCTGAATGGTATTGAAGGCACTGGAGAAGTCAAAAAACATGACCCTCACAGTGCAACCTGCGTTGTCCAGGTGAGAGTAGGCCCTCTGCAGAAGGTAGATGATTGCATCATCCACCCCGATGTTGCGCTGGTATGCAAACTGCAGGGGGTCCATTGATGAACACACCAGGGGTCTGAGGTGAGCGAGGACTAACCTTTCCAGGGTCTTCATGATGTGGGATGTTAGCGCTACAGGTCTGAAGTCATTCAGGACAGTGGGGTGTGCCTTCTTGGGCACTGGGACGAGGCAGGATGTTTTCCACAGCACAGGGACCCTTTCTAGGCTCAGGCTAAGGTTGAAAAGACGCTGGAGTATTCCACACAGTTGGTCAGCACAGACCCTCAGCACCCTTGGGCTGATGCCATCAGGGCCCGCCGCTTTCCACTGGTGTAGTCTCTCCAGCTCTCTCTTCACTTGGTTGGTGGTGAAAGCCAGCCCAGGTAGGGAGGTGGGGGGAAGGGGGGTGTTGAGGATCAGTCCAGGGGGGGCAGGGGCGGAGGTGGGGTCACTGATTGTCTCAGCAGAGGTGCTGTGAGCAAAGTGGGGGTGGGATAGCCGTGAGGGTGTGTGGTCTGGGGAGCTGGAGGGGAGGTGGACAGGGCCAGTATCGAACCTGTTAAAAAATTGGTTCAGCTCATTGGCTCTGTCCTGGGTCCCCTCCGTCTGCCCACTGTTTGACTTTTTGAAGCCAGTGATATTTCTCATACCCTTCCACACCTCTCTCACCTGGCTCTGCCTCAGCTTGTCCTCCATCTTCTCCTTATACACTCTCTTCCCCTCAGCAATCCGCAACTTCAGCTCCTTCTGGACGCATTTCAATTTGTCCTTGTCCTTCTCCTTGAAGGCCCTCTTCTTCTCATTCAGCAGGGCCTTCAGGTCGCTGGTGACCCAGGGTTTATTGTTTGGGAAACAGCGTACCTTCCTGGTGGGTACAGTGTTGTCTACACAAAAATTAATATAGTCTGTTATGCAGTCAGTGAGTCCATCGATGTCCTCCCCATGAGCCTCACAGAACACATCCCAGTCTGTTGTTTCAAAGCAGTCCTGTAGGGCCTCATTCGCCTCCGGGGACCATCTCCTAATAGTCCTGGTGGTTGCAGGCTGCTGTTGGACCATAGGCCTGTAGAGTGGGGTGAGGTGGACAAGGTTGTGATCCGATCTACCGAGGGGAGGGAGTGCAGTGGAGTTGTATGCATTCTTCACATTAGCATATAACAAGTCCAGAGTTTTATTATTCCTGGTTGGGCACTTCACAAACTGTTTGAACGTGGGCAGCGTTGAAGAGAGAGATGCATGGTTAAAATCCCCCGAAATTGCAAAGAAAGCACTGGGATGCGCTGTCTGTAACCTCGCGATAACAGAGTGGATGACGTCACACGCTGCGTTTGCGTCAGCAGAGGGCGGGATGTAAACAATAACAGCAATGGCCGCCGTGAATTCCCTAGGTAGATAGTAGGGTCTCAGGCTAACGGCTAGCAGTTCAATGTCCGGGCTACAAAACTTTTCCTTAAGAGTAATATGGTTCGGATGACACCATCTGTTGTTAACTAATAAAGCCAGCCCACCACCCTTACTCTTACCGGAAGAGACGCGATCCCTGTCCGCTGTGATGGTCTGGAAACCGTCGATAGTGACGTTCTGTATGGGGATGTTGTCGTTCAGCCAAGTCTCAGTAAAACACATTAGGCTCGTTTCCCGATAAATCCTTTGTCCACGAACAAGTCCCGCCAACTCATCCATCTTGTTATGTAGACACCTCACATTGCCCATAATAATAGATGGTATAGCCGGCTTGTACTTGAACCTCCTCCGCTTTGCCTTACATTTCAATCCCGCCCTGCATCCACGGCGTCGTCTTTTCAATTCGTCCGGAATATCAAACTTTTCCCTGGGGAGCAGCAGCGCTGCGTGGGCTAAATCCAGGAGCTGGGCTCTGTTGTAAACAATAACAGTTGACGACTCCTGTCGACGTTCAGCTGCCATCAACCTGTATAGTATAGTTAACCATCCAACATCCACCAATGTATAGTGTACATATTCAGCCAACCACTCATACTATGCAATGTCCTTTTATAGCTTTTTTTTGCACTCCAGATATCCTGTATTTCTATACTTTTTCATACTGCCGCTCTATGTATCATGTACCGTGTATCTGTCTTTTGTGTACTTTCGTTGTGGCATTTTGCACCTGCCCTGTGTTTTTGTTGTAGCTGCTTGATAATGAAATTTCCCCCCCGGGGGATCAATAAAGTACCTATCTATCTATCTATCTATCTATCTATCTATCTATCTATCTATCTATCTATCTATCTATCTATCTATCTACATGTTTCATAATACTGTTTTATTCCATGTTTTTATTCAGTGTTACAATGTCAACATGACCTTAATACAGATAATTACAATACGGTGCATGTATAGCAAATTATATCAGATTACACTGGGTAGTAATAGTAGTACACATATACACACACACATACACACACACACACACACACACACTAGACGTTCCGTCCTTAGAGTTAGCTTCATTGAGTGAGCTTGCTAACAGCACTCCCACTAGAGTGAACAGCAGTAACATACCCTGCATTTTCTACTAAGCTAACGTATGTAATTCTATTAAGATGGTCATACCAAGGATCATTTAGCTATTGATTTGGAATTTTAGGACCCCTTTAGGTATAACAATAAATACATTAAAAAGATTAAACATTGAATTTGGTCTTACTGCTTTTAGCCCATAGAAATGCGTTGAATATTATATATGAAAAAAAAGTCTGAAAAATATTCTAAAGGAAGTTTGTTTTGAAGTGTCTGCCCTAAATCTGTCAGCCAAAAGAAAGATCAGAAAAAGGTTTTGTTTTTGACATAATTAACTCCTTTTTTGGCACTAAACTACTTCCACATATACAAAATGTATTCCACATTTTGTTGCGTTACATTCTGACTTCCAAATGGATTAAATAGATTGTTTTTGTCACCAATCTACACATAATACCCCATAATGTCAAAGTGAAAACATGTTAAGACATTTTTGCTAACTTACAGGTTTGGCGCCGCCCTGAGTGGTCGCCTTTTAAGCAGCTCCCGTTGTCCCGTTGTTCGTGCATTAATTGTTGTTTTAGTTCGTTTTCTTTCGTCTATTTTCTTTAGTTTTATTTTTTATTTTGCTACAGTCGAACTATAACAGTTCAGGATTATGGATTTTATGGATTTTATCGCAGCTGAACGTCGACAGGAGTCGTCAACTGTTATTGTTTACAACAGAGCCCAGCTCCTGGATTTAGCCCACGCAGCGCTGCTGCTCCCCAGGGAAAAGTTTGATATTCCGGACGAATTGAAAAGACGACGCCGTGGATGCAGGGCGGGATTGAAATGTAAGGCAAAGCGGAGGAGGTTCAAGTACAAGCCGGCTATACCATCTATTATTATGGGCAATGTGAGGTGTCTACATAACAAGATGGATGAGTTGGCGGGACTTGTTCGTGGACAAAGGATTTATCGGGAAACGAGCCTAATGTGTTTTACTGAGACTTGGCTGAACGACAACATCCCCATACAGAACGTCACTATCGACGGTTTCCAGACCATCACAGCGGACAGGGATCGCGTCTCTTCCGGTAAGAGTAAGGGTGGTGGGCTGGCTTTATTAGTTAACAACAGATGGTGTCATCCGAACCATATTACTCTTAAGGAAAAGTTTTGTAGCCCGGACATTGAACTGCTAGCCGTTAGCCTGAGACCCTACTATCTACCTAGGGAATTCACGGCGGCCATTGCTGTTATTGTTTACATCCCGCCCTCTGCTGACGCAAACGCAGCGTGTGACGTCATCCACTCTGTTATCGCGAGGTTACAGACAGCGCATCCCAGTGCTTTCTTTGCAATTTCGGGGGATTTTAACCATGCATCTCTCTCTTCAACGCTGCCCACGTTCAAACAGTTTGTGAAGTGCCCAACCAGGAATAATAAAACTCTGGACTTGTTATATGCTAATGTGAAGAATGCATACAACTCCACTGCACTCCCTCCCCTCGGTAGATCGGATCACAACCTTGTCCACCTCACCCCACTCTACAGGCCTATGGTCCAACAGCAGCCTGCAACCACCAGGACTATTAGGAGATGGTCCCCGGAGGCGAATGAGGCCCTACAGGACTGCTTTGAAACAACAGACTGGGATGTGTTCTGTGAGGCTCATGGGGAGGACATCGATGGACTCACTGACTGCATAACAGACTATATTAATTTTTGTGTAGACAACACTGTACCCACCAGACGGCCGGACCCGGACTGGGCACCGGTGGAGGGAGGTCATACACTTCAGGGTGTGTGTGACTGTGGTTATCTCCATGGCTGTAATATCACCTTGTTAGTTATTCGACTGTGAGGGGTGTGGCTGGATGGGGCCGTTAGCTGAAGAAAGAGTATAAAACAGGGCTGCAGAGGTCAGAGAGACACCACACTACTACTGAAGTCCAGAAGACATCATCCAGACCAACAGCTATCGTCCAACTCTAAGAGGTATGTTTGTTTTCACTGAGAATCTTCTTTGCATAGGTATGTAAGAGTGGACAGGTGTATACAGGTGGACAGATGTGAATGGATGGACAGGTGTAGGTGGACAGGTGTATACAGGTGGACAGGTGTATACAGGTGGACAGGTGTGAATGGATGGACAGGTGTAGGTGGACAGGTGTGAATGGATGGACAGGAGTATACAGGTGGACAGGTGTGAATGGATGGACAGGTGTATACAGGTAGACAGGTGTGAATGGATGGACAGGTGTAGGTGGACAGGTGTATACAGGTGGACAGGTGTGAATGGATGGACAGGTGTAATTGGACAGGTGTATAATGTAACACGGTAGACCTGGGATCCATAGTAACTAGCTGTGCTTTCTGTCATTTGGTAGATGAGGAGGACCCATTGTGTGTGTGTGTGTGTTAACATGTTTTGATCTATGTTCTTCAGTAAAGGATGAAGATCCAGAGTTTGTTACTGCTGTTCTCTCTAGTGGGCGTCCTGTTAGCAAGCTCTCTCAATAGAGATAACTCTGAGGAAGGTATGTCTAGTAAGTGTATGTGTACTCCTTTACCACCTGGGTTTAATCTGTTTTAATTTACTAAAATGAAAAATCTCTCTTCTTTAGCTCTCCTGCAGGAGGACGATCTAAAAGGTCTAAAGGCGGCCTTTTTGTCAAAGTTGGCTGCTCTGAAGCCCAGCACCTCTGAAGATGAAGCAGCATGTGAGCTATCTATCTATCTATCTATCTATCTATCTATCTATCTATCTATCTATCTATCTATCTATCTATCTATCTATCTATCTATCTATCTATCTATCTATCTATCTATCTATCTATCTATCTATCTATCTATCTATCTATCTATCTATCTATCTATCTATCTATCTCAGCATCAGTAGAGTGACAACAGGAGGTTATCAGAGGGTGATACGGACGAAAAATGTCTAACTCCATCTCTACTGTTAATTAGTATCATAGAGGCTAATTATTTTGAAATGGTAGTCAAATACTGTTCTAACAAAAGTAGGTTTAAAAGGTAGCCACTTCTAATTGGGATATGTGTTGAAAATGTTGGAGTCATTTTCAAATGTTTAGATTTTCCATAAAGCATATTTAAAACTGTATTCCACAGTTTGGGCCGAGATTAAGAACGCATTCAAGAGTCTTGGGTGACAGCAAACCTAAATGGTGACGTCGAGGATTCTTCCAGTCTCCATATGGAATCAGCTACCACCTCTGACATCATCACTAACATTACCTCAGTGAATCATTACATCATCCATCCATCAATCATTGACAAAAAAACCCAACAGTAATACATTTGTTTGGTACTTTGGTACTGAGAAGAACTCATCAACATTATGAAGAATATATGTTTTATCCATAAACATGTACTTGATGATACACGATAGATGATTGGTCAAGTTTGTGGATAAATTATGATGATAAGAATTTCTGGTATCAATGTTGTATGGTTGACGTGTCATATTGTGATCCTCCAATAAACTATCAAGCATTACACAAGTTTAGTTTTTTAGATGAATCTTACATGTTTATCAGTGTTTCAATTTCATCATACGTGTTCCATAATGTAGTTTTATTCCGTGTTTTTATTTAGTGTTACAATGTCAACATGACTATAATACAGGAAATTGCAATACGTTGCATGTAGAGCAAATTATATCAGATTACACTGGGCAGTAATAGTAGTACACATATACAAACACACACACACACACACACACACACACACACACACACACACACACACACACACACACACACACACACACACACACACACACACACACACACACACACACACACACACACACACACACACACACACACACACACACACACACACACACACACACACACACTAGACGTACCGTCTTCAGAGGTAGCTTCATTGAGTGAGCTTGCTAACAGCACTCCCACTATGGTGAACAGCAGTAACATACCCTGCACCTTCTACTAAGCTAACGTATGGAATTCTTTTAAGATGGTCATACCAAGGATAATTTAGCTATTGATTTGGAATTTTAGGACCCCTTTAGGTATAAAAATGTATGTATTAAAAAGATGAAAATAAAAATAAAAAATAGAATTCTATAAAAATAGAATTTGGCCTTACTGCTTTTAGCCCATAGAAACGTGTTGAATAACATATATGAAAAAAAAAAGTCTGAAAAATATCCTACAGGAAGTTTGTTTTGAAGTGTCTGCCCTATATCTGACAGCCATAAGAAGGTTTTGTTTTTGACATATTTAACCACTTTTTTGGCACTAAACTACTTCCACATATACAAAATGTATTCCACATTTTGTTTCGTTACATTCTGACTTCAAAATAGATTAAATAGATTGTTTTTGTCACCAATCTACAAACAATACCTCATAATGACAAAGTGAACTTTTTTTTAGACATTTTTGCCAATTTATTGAAAATTAAATACAGAAATATCTAATTTACATAAGTATTCACAACCCTGAATCAATAAATGTTAGCTTTGTAAGTCTCTAAGAGCTTTGCACACCTGGATTGTACAATATTTGCCGATTATATTATTACAATTCTTCAAGTTCTGTCAAATTGTTTGTTGATGTCACGTCTACTCCTGCTCCCCCTCTCCGGGGCTTGACGTGATTACGCAACCTGCACCTCATCATTACACCTGGACTTCATCACTTCCCTGTTTATTCCCCCATTGTCTAGCACTCCGTTGTTGTTACTCATCAGGCAGTTTTGTTTCTGTGTTTATTTTCATACGCCATTCTATGTTTGTTCTTATAAAACTCACCGACTTCACCTGCTTCCTGACTCCCTGCGTTAGACAACCCTTTTCAAGTCTTGCCATACAGCAACTCAGGAATATTCACTGTCTTCTTGGTAAGCAACTCCAGTGTATTTCTGGCCTTGTGTATGAAGTTATTGTCCTACTACATCTCCCAGTGTCTGGCGGAAAGCAGACTGAACCAGGTTTTCCTCAAGGATGTTGCCTGTGCTTAAATCAATTCTGTTTCTTTTTTATGCTGAAAAACTCCCCAGTCCAATTACAAGCATACCCATAAAATGTTGCAGCCTCCACTATACTTGAAAAGATGGAGAGTGATACTAAGTAATATATTGTGTCACGTTCGGGTGTGTAGAGAGACCAAGGCGCAGCGTATCGATAGTTCGACATGTTTATTAATTAAATAAACTATACTTGACATTGAACTATACAAATATAACAAATGAAACTGAAACACACGTAACACGAGACAACATACAACAATGAACCACGCCAACGGAGTGGAACACAGACATATAAGTAAGATCCCTAATTAGAGGTAATGCCAAGCAGCTGCCTCTAATTAGGGATCCCACACACAACACCACACAGACGTAGAAATAATAGATCTGCCAGACTCTGACCATAGAAATATAGAGAAGCAAAGCTTCTCTATGGCCAGAGCCTGACATATTGTCTTGGATTTGCCCCAAACATAACACTTTGTTTTCAAGAAAAAAGTTAGTAGTAACTTCAATGTTGTTGATCCATCCTCAGTTTTCTCCTATCACAGCCTTTAAACTGATGGTGGTAAATGGTTCATGGTGAAATCCCTGAGAGGTTTCCTTCCTCTCCGGCAACTGTGACTGGGTATATTGATATCCAAAGTGTAATTAATAACTTCACCATGATAAAAAGGGATATTCAATGTCAACTTCTTTTTCATTTTTACCCATCTACAAGTAGGTGCCCTTCTTTGCGACGGCATTGGAAAACACCCTGGTCTCTGTTGTTGAATCTGTGTTTGAAATTCACAGCTCGACTGAGGGACCTTACAGATAATTGTATGTGCGGGGCAAGAAGATGAGGTAGTCATTCAAAAATAATGTAAGAAACTATTATTTCATCAAAATGATTATGTGTCTTATTAAGCACATTTTCACTTATTTAGCTTGCCATAACAAAGGGATTGAATTCTTATTGACTCAAGACATTTCAGTTTTTCATTTTTTTATTAATTTCTAAAAACAAAATTGAAAAATAGAATTCCACTTTGACATTATGGGTAATTGTGTGTAGGCCAGTGAAAAATCTCAATTGAATCAATTTTAAATTCATGCTGTCACAACAAAATGTGGATAATGTCGAGGGGTGTGAGTACTTTCTGAAGGCACTGTAAATATTTTGTTCAAGAGTTCCTGAAGGAGCTGATAATTTCTAGAATTCTGAATATTGTTTATCCTTGGGGGTGGGAGTTATGATCTTGTTTGAAAATCCTTGAGCCAGTTCCCTAACAGAGTTATCTTCTTTTACCATAGTTTTTTTTACCTGTGAAGAGCTCAGAGATCTGTCTCGGCAGATGAGAAGCGATATACAAAGCCAATTTATTATTATTATTATTATTAATGAAATTGTTAATAGTGGTCGGTATCAAATTACAGTCTTGCGTTAGAATCCCATTACCTTTTAATTCGGGAGGCTATTTTGACTTTTCAGCTGCTCTTTTGTTGAGGTTTTCCCAAATCACTTTGCCATTTCTGTTTGCTTCATTGATCACTCTGAGGAAGAACTGTGTTTGGCTTTTTTGTATAGTCCTTACCACCTTGTTTCTCAGTGCTGTAAATATGTCTATCATCATTCTTAACAGACTTCATTGCTTTTTTCAGGGAAAGGTCCTTGCTGAGCCATGGTAGAGAGGTTTGACTTCTTGGCTTACGTTGGAATTTCCTGTTAAAAGAGTTATTGACTTCGTCAAAATCTGGTCTGTGATCTCTGAGTATTTTCCTGCAAGTTTTATTTTCCCAGTTTATATTGAAATCGTCCATGAGGATGATCTCCTTCTTATGATCACATTCTTTACGATGGGTTAAAAACAAGGTATCAGAAGTTGGTGGTCGATATAAGCCAATAATATTGAGAGACACATGAAGGGAAGACTGTGACGACTGGGTGTTAATACAGACCAAGATGCAGCGCCGTGATAGTTCGACATACTTTGAATAAAGTAATCACTTAACAATGACGAACTATCCAAATGAAACATGATTCAAACCAAGGAAAACACACTTACGTCTCGGACATGAAGATAATGACCCACACCTAGGGTGTGGAACCTACAAACATAAGTAGGATCCCTAATTAGAGACAATGCATAGCAGCTGCCTCTAATTAGGGATCCAACACAAAACATCACATAGAAATTATAACCTAGATCTGTCAGACTCTGACCATGGCTATATAGAGACACAAAAGGCTTCTCTATGGCCAGAGCCTGACAGTACCCCCCCCCCCCAAAGGCGCGGACTCCCGATCGCAAGACAATAAACACAAACATGGGAGGAGGGTTAGGGAGGGAATATTAGTTCGTCGGTGGCGGTTCTGGCCCCGGCGAAGTGGACAGCTTCCTCCCCAGCTTTTCTCTGATGACCGGGCCTGGGCACCGGTGTGGCAGGCGACTCCGGCCATGGAGCGGGGCAGACGACCGGTCCCGGACTGAGCCCCGGTGGAGCAGACTGCTCCGGCACTGGAGTGGAGCAGATGACCGGAACCGAACTGAGCCCCGGTGGAGCGGACTGCTCCGGCACTGGAGCGGAGCAGGTGACAGGAACCGGACTAGGCAACGGTGGAGCGGACTGCTCTGACACTGGAGTGGAGCAGATGACCGGATCTGGACTGGGCACCGGTGGAGCGGACTGCTACGGCACTGGAGCGGAGCAGACGACCGGACCCGGACCAGGCACCGGTGGAGCGGACTGCTCTGGCGCTGGAGTGGAGCAGATGACCGGAACCGGAGCTCCTGCTCCAAAGCGGGGCTGCACGCCGTGCCCAGCCTGGGCACCGACGCAGAGGTGAGTTCCAGCCGTGTAGCTTGGCTGGTAGCCGGCCCCAGACTGGGCACCAGCACGTTAAGGAGCTCCTGCCCCAAAGCGGGGCTGTACGTCGTGCCCAGCCTGGGCACCGACGCAGAGAAGGGTTCCAGCCACAGAGCTGTGCTGGCCTCTGGAGGCTCCGGGCTGTGGGCCGTCACTGGAGGCACCGGGCTGTGGGCCGTCGTTGGAGGCTCCGGGCTGTACGCCGTCGCTGGAGGCTCCGGGCTGTGGGCCGTCACGGGAGGCTCCGGGCTGTGGGCCGTCACGGGAGGCTCCGGGCTGTGGGCCGTCACGGGAGGCTCCGGGCTGTGGGCCGTCGCTGGAGTCTCCGGACCGTGGGCCATAGCTGGAGGCTCTGTGCTGTGGGCCGTTGCTGGAGACTCCGGGCAGTGGGCCGTTGCTGGAGGCTCCTGGGTGGAACATTTGAAGAGCGAACAATAGGGAAAATGCTGGCGGTGGGAGACCTGAAGGCATTACTGGTAAGGGTGCTGGGGATGGCCAAAATGGAGGACGTGTTGCAGAGGTGTGGCCTCGGATGAGTGGTGCATGAGGGGGAACTGGATGGACTGACGTGACCAGTTCAGACAGGAGCTGTAGGGAATCCTGAGAACAGAGTATCCAGCCAAGGTAGACCCCAAAGCACTGAGGGGGGAAACACTGGGGAATATAGAAACCGAGCAAGCCATCTGTGTGAACACCTGAAAAGATGGCAACAAGAAACAGAAAAGGACTCCGAAGGGAAACCCTGATGAAAGCCATGTTCAGGACATCACTTCTGGAGGTGAGGCCGACACCAGTCAAGAGCAGACTGGAAGATGTGGTGGGACTACATTCAAAATCCCACTGAGAGTTCTGTGACAATGTCATCCATGCAGTGGAGAAACACAGAAAGGATGAACAAAAGCTGGAAGAACAGGGACATTCATAGAAAGCTGACACAACTGCAGCTGGAGGAATATACACGAAAGGACAAAAAGAAAACACAAGCCTCATTGACTGTTGAACCAGCATCTGAAGAGGCCGCCATGGTACCTGTCACCCAGGGAGGTCTGCAACCACCACCTCAGCCACAAGGCCTAAGGTCAACCACCACACCAGTAGTGAATGTGTACATGCAGCCACCACAGGGTAATTGGCAAGGAAATGGCCCACCTCGGATGCATGGCAGCAATCTCAAACACAGGCTCCACAGGGACCAGTGAACCACTGGGGAAGACCAAATAAATGTATTAGGAAGGGATGCACTATGTAGAATGGGCATTCAAAGTAAATGTACATCAGGAGAGATGATAATAGACAGGAAAGGAACAGGAATGGTGATGACTACAGAACAGGAAATGTGTATTGGGTAGGAGAGATAGAAGAGCCAGTACAGGAAGTGTTAGATAAAGGGGGTAAGTTTATTATATTTAAATTATACAAACTCCAAAGATGAAATGACCAGAGTTAGAATTTCCTTGTACATTCTAATATGACCCATACCAGGATCCTGTGTTGGAACAATTCTGGTTATATCCACAAGATTGTGTAGCAGAATCATTGACATTTACCAAATTATGAACAGATTTGTTGTCAGTTCCAATTCTAAGTACGACTTGGGAAGTTGTTTGAGGATGGATCTTGTTTTCAGGAAAGAGCAGGAGTGTGTGAGCAAAATATGTGTCATAAGAGAGGGGCAGTACAGGATGCAAACAGACTATGGAGAGACCAGGAAGGACCAACGCTTATGGGTTTAATCATTGTGCACCAGGGGGATGTATGTGTTGACAAATTACGTTTTTTAGTCTCCATACATGTAGGCAACAGTAGATGCACAGTTTTCAGAATGTGAAACATGTGCCAAGAATAATGTCAGGAAGGGGTTAACAGCACCAATTGGACATATTACAGTACCAGAAGGACCCTTTAAACACCTGGTAATGGACTATGTAGATATGATAAAATCTGTGAGAGTACAATGATGAATTGGGTGGTTGCTTTGCCTCTTGCACTAATGAGTTATCGCATGCAAACTAATCGAATAACACATCTAACACTGCATGAAATGCTTACAGTTTGACCCATGCCAGTGTCAGTTCTTAGAGCACCTTATGATGATCCACCTTTTAGAGAAATTGGAAAGAGAACTGAAAGAGTACATCAGACTGCTAACTGCTATGCATAAAGTTGTTTATTTACAGGAGAAAAACAGGGTTCCAGAGCCAGAGGTGGACCCACCTCGAGCGGTCGAGCGGGGGACAGAGTGTACTTCAGGGACTTCCGGAGGAAGTGGAACGAACCGAGATGAGAGGGTCCCTACACTGTCACCCAGGTCACACCAACAGCTGTTTGAGTAGAGGGAAGTTCGACTTGGTACCATCTCTAACCATTGCACCAGAGTACCACAATGGGTACAGCGATCCAATGATGAGGGAGCAGAAGCTGCTGAAACCCCATCCGGGGAAGGAGATGACACGGGGACAGACGACGAAGGGGAGAGGGATGATGCTCAGGCAGAAACACTACTCTCTGCTGAGACTCCAGCGATGGGGGACACTGGCAATGAGATTGTTGCTGCTGAGCTACGTACTCTGGTTGATGCCTATACAGTACAGGGCCAGACACAGATGAACCCTAAAGCAACCACCATTGAGACCCCTCAAACCATTCAGACCACCCAGACCTACACTCACCAGAACATCCAGAACTCCAAGATATCCAAGACCGCCCAGACTCTGCAGACGTCGAGGGGATTGGAGATTCTTTGATTTAGCAACCATCAACTGCACAGATATCACATTGTCAGAATGAACAAGTAGATCAATAAAGTACCTATCTATCTATCTATCTATATATCTAGAGACAGGTGTCGACAGACAAAATGGGAAAATGGACATAGAACAAACGGGACAATTCGAAACTAGAAGAAAGACAATGACTGGTACTACCAAAGGTGCTACAGAGCAGATCATTAACAGGCATGAGAGGGTCAAGTGGGTTCCATGGACTTATAAATAACTAATGAATGGCAGAATTTCTAATAGATAAGAGGGAAGGGACGACACATTCTGCTGACTTGATTGACAATAGTACATCAGTCTCTGCATCTGCTGAGGTGTCAATAGAAGTGAGTGAATGGATGTGGACAAAGCACTGAACAATGGCTGGTACAAATGAGCTAAGTAAACAGCTATGAAACATCAGATGGACAATTGTGTTCTGTGCAGTAAATCTCACATGGGGAAGAGTGGTAGTTGTGCCAGAACCTGCAACATATGAACAATGTGCTATATGGTAGTATACAAGATGTGACACAAAGACATTTTAATACCAATTGTCTGAAGCAAATTGTAGGGGAATTTGGGGAAATGTAATTGGCAGGAAGAGATTAAACATGAGTAGAAGAAGAAGTGAGTGTAATATCTTTAAGATATCTGCTAAATTAACAAAACCACCAATTGAAAAATATGATGTTAGTAAATATGAGTATGAATGTTTTTATAGTTACACAGGCTTAAATTCAGTAGGGAATACCACAGTTAAATGCAATGTGACATGGATCCTAGGATGGAGTCCTAGTTCAGGAAGGAGTGATTATTTACCAAAGGCAAGAATGGAGCAAATAGACTACTTGAATGACAAATGTGGCAAGATGACTTATGCCCGTCCATCCTTGACATATCATAGATTACAAGATGTTGGAGTAGCAGATCGTTTTTGGAGGGATGATGATGAGAAATCAGGAATTCATGTAACTCACAAACCATGTCCAAAGGAGGGTGATTGTATTTGGTGTTCTAAAGGACTAGGGGGTCCGGGAGTAGATGAACACTATCATAATTCTGAACCTTATGCTTGTGCTATGTGTCAAAGAGCAGACTGTCCTCTTTAAAGTGATAAAGAATGTGAATGACGGGGAATATTGATATGTCTTGTGAATTAAAGGGAGCATGACATACAGCGGGTGAAATAAGTATTGAACGCGTCACCATTTTTCTCAGTAAATATATTTCCAAAGGTGCTATTGACATGAAATTTTCACCAGATGTTGGTAACAACCCAAGTAATCCATACATACAAAGAAACCAAATACAAATACGTTCAAATTAAGTTATGTGTAATAATGTGAAATGACACAGGGAAAAAGTATTGAACACACTTACTGATATTTATTTAATACTTTGTACAAAAGCCTTGGTAATGACAGCTTCAAGACGCCTCCCGTATGGAGAAACTAGTCACATGCATTGCTCTGGTGTGATTTTGGCCCATTCTTCCACACAAACAGTCTTCAAATCTTGAAGGTTCCGTGGGCCTCTTATATGAATCTTGATCTTCAGTTCTTTCCATAGATCTTCAATGGGATTTAAGTTAGGTGATTGGCTGGGCCATTCTAGCAGCTTTATTTTCCTTCTTTGAAACCAATTGAGAGTTTCCTTGGCTGTGTGTTTGGGATCATTGTCTTGCTGAAATGTCCACCCTCGTTTCATCTTCATCATCCTGGTAGATGGCAGCAGATTTTTGTCAAGTTTGCCAGTACCATTTGCTGAAAAGCAGCCCCACACCATGATGTTCCCACCTCCAAACTTCACTGTTGGCGTGGTGTTTTTAGGCTGATGTGCAGTGCCATTTCTCCTCCAAACATGGTGTGTATTATGACATCCAAACAGTTCAATTTTGCTCTCATCTGACCACACTATATTCTCCCAGTGTTTCACTGGCTTTTCCAAATGTTGTGCAGCAAACTTTAAACGAGCTTCAACATGTTTTTTTTTCAGCAATGGAGTCTTGAGTGGTGAGCGTGCATATAGGCCATGGCGGTGGAGTGCATTACTTACTGTTTTCTTTGAGACAACAGTACCTGCTAATTGCAGGTCTTTTTTAAGCTCTCCACAAGTGGTCCTTGGCTCTTGGACAACTCTTCTGATTATTCTTTTCACTCCTCTGTCAGAAATCTTGCGAGAAGCACCTGGTCGAGGCAAATTTATGGTGAAATGATTGTCTTTCCACTTCCGTATTATGGCCCCAACAGTGCTCACTGGAACATTCAGAAGCTTAGAAATGCACCTATAACCAATGCCATCATTATATTTTGCAACAATAAGGGTTGCGAAGGTCTTGAGACAGCTCTTTGCTTTTACCCATCATGAGATGTGTCTTGTGTGACACCTTGGCAATGAGACCTTTTTGTAGGCCATCAGTTGGGACTGAACCAGATGATATTAATTTGCACTGACATGGGGCTGGATTGCTTTTTAATTACTGATAGTCTTCAGCTGTTGTCTTGGCTTTCCATGCCATTTTGCACCTCCCTTTCTTCATGTGTTCAATACTTTTTTCCTGTGTCATTTCACATTTTTACACATAACTTAATTTCTGAACTTATTTGTTTTGGTTTCTTTGTATTTATGGATTACTTGGGTTGTTATGTCAATAGCACCTTTGGAAATATATTTACTGAGAAAAATGGTGACGTGTTCAATACTTATTTCACCCACTGTAATTAAATTATTATGGATAAATTAAGTTTGTAATGTTTTAGTAGTATATGTACATGGTTATCCAGCTATAAATGTCTATTTGACAGGCTCTTTATCCCCTATGCAGGATTCGCTTTAATTTGGGAAAAGTTGCTAGGGAGGTGTCCGAGAGGAAGAGCATTTATAAATATTATATTGGGAAGGGGTTGTTAGGAATGGGAAATGGGTTGATTGATGCCAATAGGAACGTATATTGGAAACGTATATTGGAAATATATATTGGGAGCATACATTTGAATTTACTTTATTAATCGTATGATTACTCTATTGGAAACAACGCTATGCAAGGCTTTGAAGTGCATGCTCATACATTGGTGATATATGTTCTGTATTGGTATTTTTTTATTGTTTTTGGTTTTATTGAATTTTTGGGTGATTGATCGTTTATTTTTGTGTTTGTATTTGTGTTATGGTTTATGTGACTATTCTAGTCACAACGGGGGGATATGTTATGAATATTCTTAAGCTTTTGGTTAATATTTTAGGCCATTGATCCAAAACATAGAATAGGAAGGTTAGAAACCACAGTAGGTTATTTAGTAAACATATAGAATGGTATAGGATAGCGACAGGATGGAGGTCAGAGCAGTCAGCAGAAGCCCAATAAACAGTGCAGTCAGCAAAACCCAATAGTTAACGCAGTCAGTGAAGCCCAAAGGTTAAGGGGTGCACTCAGACACACAAATAGAATAGTATGTGTTGTGCTGTGTTTGCACCGGGGTTTGACATACACTAGGATTTATGGGTGCATATATGCTTATCTCTATATGTGCAGGTCCCATACGGGTCGCCCTGAGTTCGCCACTATTGGTTCAAATCTTGAAGGTGTAACAGCCAATGGAGGGCGTAGACAAACTAGAATTGGAGGGTTTTGAAACGATAGTGGAAGACGGTTAAGGGGTGCTTATCATTCTACCCGTTAGGGAGGGACTATGTATGCTATGTAACTACAAATTGTATAAAAAGAGTGGGATGAAACTAGGAAGACAGAAGTCTCCGGGGGCTCCTCTGCTTTTGTTGCTTATGTAATAAAAGTCTATGTTACTTTTCCAAACTTTGAAAGTGCTTTATTTTTTAAGAGAAAGAGTAAGATTATTGTCAGGCTCTGGCCATAGAGAAGCTTCTCTATGTGGCCATGGTCAGAGTCTGACAGTTTCTATTCCTTTCTGTTTCTGTGTGGGTTTTGGGTTGGATCCCTAATTAGAGGCAGCTGCACCGCATTGTCTCAAATTAGGGATCCTATATGTGTCTGTAAGTCCTACACCTTTGTGTGGGTCGTTATTCCTCCAGTCACAAGTGAGTTGCCACATTACGTATTAATATCGTGTTTCATTTGGAGGTTATGTTTATTAATTTATCGTGTTTCATTTGGACGTTACGTTTGTGGATTATTGTTTGTTTGTGTTGTATAGTTCGTTCTCCATTAATTGAATAAATAGTAAATTAAAAAGGAATGTCGAACTACTATCCCTGCACTGCGTCTTGGTCTCTCCACACACACAATTGTGACAGAACGACCCACCACCTTGAGACCAAGTAGCGTAACTGGCGAGAGACGGAGAGAGCGACTGCCCCTCGTCGGTATACGGACACGGAACTCCTCTGGGGGTTCGAGACGGACTCAGAGGAGGAAGAGGAGGTAGCGCCAGTACCATTTCCCACGTGGCCTAGGGTGGAGCCTGATAAGGGAATTTGTATGTTTAATGTTAATGACTAAGATGTTTCACCCTGAAACGTTGTAATGTTTGAGATGTATTACAATTACAAGATTATGATTCTAAGAATGTGCGAACATAGACAATGTTCAGACCAGGTTAGAATGTTACCATTTGGTAAATGAGTCAGGATGTGGTTAAGATGAACAAAGGGGGAGATAGACCATTTGTGAAGGCTGTTGGGCTGGCAGGAGATTAGCCATAAAAGGTTACCACCCTCATCTATCAGAGTGGGGGTCTGGTCTTCGAGGTGTAAACATTAGCAACTGAAGAATGTCTTGAAGGGAGTGAACTGAGATAACAGGAACTTGTGTTGGTATAAATAAAGGGCTCCTGAGGGGCAGAACGTTCTATGAATAAAGACTGACCATTTGCAAAGCTGGAGCTCTCTCTGTATTATTTAAACAAACTGAAGAATTTACAACCTTCAGGATACAGATAGAGTTAAAAAGTTCATTTAGAACATTGGAATAGAAAAAATCGTGACAATTTGGTCCTTCGAACCGGACTCAAAAATCCGTTTTCAGTCGTCCCAGGGAAACACCGAAACCGTGCACGGGCGGATCTAACATCCGTATTATAAAGTCCTGACCTCTGAAATTGAGGGATTATTTCAGGACGGTGGGAAACTGGACGCGACAGTTAAACGGTGACGAGATCCAACCAACATTTAGTCCCAGCTGCAAGGATACGGTCAGTAATTTTTATTCATGGGTTTTGGGGGAATTTGTGTTTTAAAATACAGTAAATCAGGAGTGAGGATCTCAGTTTACAAACATGGGAGGTAAATCCTCAAAGGGAGGATCTCATTTTACAAACATGGGAGGTAAATCCTCAAAGGGAGAGATTTTCTGTGGAAAATAATACAGATTTCTTTAGAACCCCACCAGATAGATTTCTTTAGAACCCCTCCAAATAGACGGATTTTCTCTGTCTATTTGGAGAAAATCCAACGCACTAGTATCCAAATAGATAGAAAATTATTGTAATAGGTTAAGGTCAAAAAGGAAAGGGGGGTCCGAAACTGACTACAGGTAGTTTAGGCCATTACCAATAAAAACTACCCTATGTTGAGGCGATCGGAGCACGCCAAGGATATGTAGGAAGGAAAGTGGAATATTAGTTTTTGGACGTTTATCTAGAAGAAAACCAAGCGCCAGTATTGTGGAATTAACATAAAACGAAAGCACACTTTTAGGGAGGATCTCATTATATGAACATGGGAGGCAAATCCTCAAAGGGGGTCCTGGAAACTAACCAGGGAATGAGAGACATGGAGCCTAAGGATAGGAGGAACATTATTAGGATCCTCAGTGGAGGAAGGAAAATGGATTTGATGGGAGGTCAAATATAGAGTAATTGAAAACTAAGGTGTGCCGATACAAACAACTTGTGGAGATAATGTGAGGAAACAGCAGGCAGAAGGGGTAAATAAGGAGGTGAGGTAACCTATTTAACATGAGAGGACGAAGGAAATAATTATCGATATGTTAGGTAGAAATACTAATCAGTCAAAAGTCATAAGGAACGGCACAATAACGGAAGTTATTTAATCCGTATACGTGTGAGACCTAGTAATACTAATCAGTCAAAAGTCATGAGGAACGGCACAATAATTTAAGACATTATTTAACCCGTATACATGTGAGACCTAGTGATCTACTAAAAGTCATAAAATAATTATTCCAGGTGAAGAGTGGAGACTGCGAAGAATGTGTGTTTGAAAAGTTGATCTTGAAACCCCGCTGTGGGAGCGTTTACCCAAGTTAATGGTATTGTGAATTTAAGCTGTATAATTGTGTTATTTGTGTGTAAACCGGTGTTGTAAGAACAAGTATAATATAAGTATGAATCTAAGTGAAAACTGACGAGTTTGTCGTGATTGTGTGTGGAACGGTAGGAACCAACATGTCCTGCCATTTAAACGTGGCATAGTTTGTCTCTGATTGTTGATTGTTGGCATGTCTTGCGAGGAACTGTAAGCGAAGAGTTTGTCCCTGTGTGGGAATAACTAATTGTGTTGATGTAGGTAAGCGAAGAGTTTGTCCCTGTGTGGGAATAACTAATTGTGTTGATAAGTATTGTTATGAACGTTGATCAAGGGCTGGGTGTCGGATTGTTTTCTTCATATTGGGTAGGTAAACTTTAACTAACAACGGACACCAGGACAAAATGGTTATAGGAATTTAGGAGTCTAGGTTGGCTATATTGAGTGAAACCTTTTTGAAACTAATTTAGGTCCATTTCCCAATGGAACTTTGCTTAGGGAAGTTATAATAATAAAATAATACTAATCACTTCCCTAGGTCCTGTGTTATTGAGCCTTTTACAGTAGCCTGGCTGGCTAGCGCACGTAAAACTGTTGAATTATCTGTTAAATCGGGCCGCATTAAGTTTAAAGAAAATTACTACTCTTGTTTGGGGTTTCTTTCCCCATAATATACATTTTACTCCTCATTAACCGAGGTTGTGTGTAATAGATGGTATCATATATTGACTGACATTATAAATTAATTGGCATTTTAGGTTACATAGATAATTCTGGATTGAAATTATATCCCTCATTAGTAGATCGGGCATGGAGGGAGAATACAGATGATGAAGTAGTAGTGGTGAGGGACCCCAACCCCCAATCCTAATCAGAGGGAAACTGAGGGAGCTCAGGGGGGAGAGGGGGATGAGACAGATGTAGAGATAGGTCTCACAGAAATTTTAAAGGAACTATTGGTGAGACAGGGAGGCAAGGGAGTTGGAGGAAAGAACAGGAGAGAAACAAAACTAGGGAGAGGTCATAGAGGGTGGAAAACCCAGATCCCTAAAGAGACTTGAACCTTATAATAGAAGTCCAGTTATGAGAAGAGCTCAGAGAAGGATCAGAGTGAGTCTGAAGATGAGGTAACAGGAGGTCTCCCTGCAAATCAGTGCCCATTGATAGCCTAACTAATCCATTAGCAGGCATATATGGGGCAGCGCCCACATTAGATGTGTATAAACCATGGACAGAGAGCAGTTAAAGATAGTATTCCTCACTGTAATGAGACCTGTAATGAGTAGAAGCTGTTAAGAAAACATTGGTGGGAAGATGGGGGACTGCACCATTGGTAGACGTTAAAAGATATGCGATCCATCACAAGCAGAATGAAAAACAGGATCAAGCTAAGCATAGTTTAATATTTTAATGTTTCCAGTAAAAAAAAAAAAACAAGCAGCTCCCAGTAATGATTGGAGAATGGTATTAGATCTCCAGGGATTGAATCAGAGTGTGGTAGAGCTCTAGGTGTATCAGATTTACACACCCTGCATAGTCAAGTGAGATGGGAAAATATTTAGCTAACTATGATGAATTTGGCTAAATGGTTTTTTAGCATACCTGTACGTCCTGTTAGCCAAGGGTGGTTTGGGTTTACCTTTTAGGGGAAGAAATTGCCATATATAAAGGGGTTTTAGTAAGGCTGTACGGAAAGTCCTACAGATTTTTTACAAGCTATCTATTAGTAATCTAGTAAAATTAGAGCCTCAGAGGAAACAGAAATTTTGATTTATGTAGATGATATTCTAGTGGCTAACCCTACTGGTGTAGGATGCGGATGGGATAAACTTTAGTTGTTAAAGTATATGGTAGAACAAGGCCATAAAGTGAGCAAAAGGAAACTACAATTGTAGCAAACTGTGGTTGTGTATTTGAGACATACTATACCTTGAGAAGGGCGTACTCTGAACCCCTCTAGAAAATAGACAAATTTGGAACCTGGGTGTCACATTTCGCTCTACACACAGGGAAATTGAGTGAGTTGATCTATGGGAAAGCTATGGCTGCCAAAGATAAGATAGAATGGACCAAGGAGGCTGAGGACCAGTTTGTAAACATAAAGAAATTATTGACATCAAGTACTGTCCTGGCCTTCCCCAGATATGACCGCCCTTTCACACAGACAGTAGATTGTAGGCAGGGATTTATGACATCGGTTCTAACACAGAAACACGGAGGTAGGAACAGACCAATTGCATACTATTCCTCTAGATTGGATGCAGTGGCTCAGGCTATGCCCCTATGTTTGCAATCAGTGGTGGCAGCAGCTCAAGCTGTAGAAGACTCAGCTTCAGTAGTACTTTATCATGATTTGACGTTAAAAGTACCACATGCAGTGTCAATCTTGTTACTTGAACACAAGATGGCCTACATGTCACCAGCTAGACATCTGTCTTGTATGATAATCCTGTTAAATATGCCAAACCTTCCCATAGAGAGATGTACTACTCTGAACCCCTCTACTCTGGTTCCTATTGCAACAGATGGCAGCCCACATGATTGTGTAACAGAAACTGAGAAATTAGTATTGCCAAGACCTGATTTGACGGACCTAGCATTAGCAGATGGGGAAGTAACTATGTTTGTTGATGGTTCATCAAGGAAGAATATAGATGGGACAAATGCTACAGGATATGCAGTGGTAACTGAGACTGATGTTTTAGAGGCTGAACCTTTACCAAAGAATTATTCAGCACAACAGGCGGAGATTGTGGCATTAACTAGAGCCTGTCATCTGGGTAAAGGAAAAAGGGTCACCATCTACACAGATAGTGCCTATGCATTTAACACGATACACATGTTTGCTGCACAATGGAGGAATATAGGGATGGTGACCACATCTGGTAAACCTATAACACATGCTCAGTTAATCCTGAATCTCTTGGATGCTGTTCTTTTACCAGCCAAATTGGCAATACGCAAATGTGAGGCTCATACTAGAGGAACAGATAGCGTTAGCAATGGGAATAGGAAAGCAGATGAGGAAGCAAAGAAGGCAGGCCTTCAACCACAGACAGCAGCTCAGCAGCACATACAGGAGGAAGTGAGCATTGACATAGACCTGTTGAAGGACAGTCAGTTGGGGGCACCGATGAAGGAAGTAACTACATGGGAGAGGTTGGGAGCAGTTCAGAAAGAGGGAATTTGGTATAAGGGTGATTTGCCTATACTACCCAAGTCTTTGTTTAGATATGCAGCTATTTTGACACATGGGCAAAGCCATGTGTCAACAGGAGGAATGGTAGAAATAATCAGGAAACATTTCATGGCATATGGTATAACAAATTATCTAAAAAAAAATGTGTTCCAGATGTGTGATTTGTGCACAGAGTAATCATCAAGGGGGGCAAAGGGCACCAAAAGGAGAGTTTCCTCAGGCAAGGTATCCATTCCAACAGTTGGAGATGGACTTTCTAGAACTTACAAAGAGTGAGGGAAAGAAATGGTGTTTGACAATAATTGATAAATATACAAAATGGGTAGAAGCATTCCCAACTCGCTCAGCGGATGCAATAACAGTAGCAAAGGCCCTATGTCAAGAAATTATCCCTAGGTTTGGATTACCTGAGACCATCTACAGTGACAATGGATCCCACTTCTTAAATCAGGTTATTGATAATATAGGACAGAAATTGAGCATTAATATGAAGAAACATTGTTCCTATCATCCCCAAAGTGCAGGATTGATAGAACGGATGAATGGAACAATTAAAAGTAGATTGAGGAAAACGCATTTGAGTACTGGGAGAAATTGGGTAAAGTGTTTGCCAATAGTATTAATGACCTTTAGGATAACCCCAGATAGAGATGGGCTATCCCCTTTTGAGAAAGTGTTTGGAAGACCATATAGAATGCCAGAATTGGGAAGGATAGAGCAAGCTGACAATGAATTGGAAGATACATTAGCAGAACACATGAGGTGGTTGTTCACTAACCAAACCCGTATGTCAAAGATTTTGTGTCCCACAGGTGAATTACAGAAGAAGGTGATTCACTCCATTCAACCCGGTGACTGGGTGTGGATTCAATCATTGAAAAAGAAGGACTGGAAGCAGCCCCGTTGGGAATGTCCATACCAGGTCTTGTTGGTAACAGCCTTTGCCATTAGAATAACTGAGAGAGCCACTTGGGTCCACGTTACCCACTGCAAAAAGGTAGGAACACATACGAACACTACTGGAGACACACAGAGTTAGGGAGCAGAACCGAGTACCAATAGGGTCCGGGGGTTACCTCCCTAACGAAGATTTCCTACCCTGACTTATCATCACTGTGTGGTTCCGTAGAGGTGGGAGTATGGGGTTGTTCCTGGCAGAGAGGGTTGGCGGTTCTTGGGAATATGGGGGACCCTGAGCTGTATCATAGTCTTAATAATCTTCTGGATAAATCCAGATCCACCACCTTACAACCAACAACGATTTGTGAATCAGACTCGAGATGCGGTGAAAGGAATCTCTGACCAATTATCCGCCACCTCACTCATGACCTGGCAAAATAGGCTTGCTCTCGATATGTTATTGGCAGAAAAGGGCGGGGTATGTAGAATGGTAGGGGCTCATTGTTGTACCTTCATTCCAAACAATACGGCACCAGATGGCACAATTACCAGAGCTCTTGCAGGATTGACAGCTCTAAGTGAAGGATGGGCTGAGAACGCAGGAGTGAATACATATGTGATTTGGTAAATGGAAAACAATAGTAGCCACCATCTCTGGTGCTGCTATTGCTTGTATGTGCATGCTTGTATTCTCATTTCCCTGTGTCAGAGGATAGGTGAGAAAGGCGTTGGAAAGTGCAGGCGTCCAAGCAGATGGTGAGACATGGACCAGTTCCAGATTCTGATCAGTGGAAGGAGGAATACAATTCACCAGCAGTGGTGGACGATGAGGACACTGATGATCGATTCGACCCAGACGACTACAGATTGGATGAAACATTTCTTAGATCTAATGTGAAAATCTTGAATAAAGAGTTGTAACTGGAAGGGGAAATGGAACTTTGTTCAGGCTAACAGATGTTGTATACATTTAGTGGAATGATGAAGATACCCCTCCAAGCCTAGTAAATGATTGAGATCCTTTCCATTCCAAGGAGCCCATGTTGAATGAGACTATCTTTAATGCTTAGAAAAGACTGATTCTTTATATGAAGGTCATGACGAAGATCCTAACCGGAAGAGTTATGACTGAATAGGCCTAGAACAGTCGTTGATGAGAATGGAATATAAATACATGTATTGGTTTTGTTTGGATTAAGTTTGACTAGGAATCTTATGACGATAGATGTGTAATGATCAGTGTGAAAATTTAGTCAAAGGGTGGATTGATAAAGGAATTTGTATGTTTAATGTTAATGACTAAGATGTTTCACCCTGAAACGTTGTAATGTGTGAGATGTATTACAATTACAAGATTATGATTCTAAGAATGTGCGAACATTGACAATGTTCAGACCAGGTTAGAATGTTACCATTTGGTAAATGAGTCAGGATGTGGTTAAGATGAACAAAGGGGGAGATAGACCATTTGTGAAGGCTGTTGGGCTGGCAGGAGATTAGCCATAAAAGGTTACCACCCTCATCTATCAGAGTGGGGGTCTGGTCTTCGAGGTGTAAACATTAGCAACTGAAGAATGTCTTGAAGGGAGTGAACTGAGATAACAGGAACTTGTGTGGGTATAAATAAAGGGCTCCTCATGGGAGGGGCAGAACGTTCTGTAAGGTATAATTATCGGTTTTAGGCATTAATACCATAAGTCTGCTATGCAACCTGCCATTGTGTAAACTATGTTTAAGCAAGGATTAAGGCCTACTTCAATGTACAAGTTAAGAAAGCAGAAACTGTGTGGTTAATTATAAAGTGAGGCTAGTGATGCATGCAAGAAGAATGTTTCACAAGCTAGAGAGTTAGCTACATGAGAGACCACTAAGTACTGAAAGTGCAACAACTGGAACTGAACATGCGATCATGTCCTTGACACCACCTGCAAAGGTATAACAATAAATACATTAAAAAGATGAAACATTGAATTTGGTCTTACTGCTTTTAGCCCATAGAAACGCGTTGAATAATATATATGAAAAAAAAGTCTGAAAAATATTCTAAAGGAAGTTTGTTTTGAAGTGTCTGCCCTATATCTGACAGCCAAAAGAACGATCTGAAAAAGGTTTTGTTTATGACATATTTAACTCCTTTTTTGGCACTAAACTACTTCCACATATACAAAATGTATTGCACATTTTGTTGCGTTACATTCTGACTTCAAAATGGATGAAATAGATTGTTTTTGTCACCAATCTACACACAATACCCCATAACGTCAAAGTGAAAATATGTTAAGACATTTTTGCTAACTTACAGATAATTGTATGTGCGGGACAAGGAGATGAGGTTGTCATTCAAAAATCGTGTAAGAAACTATTATTTCACACCAGTGAGTCCATCCAAATTGTTATGTGACTTAAGAACATTTTCACTCCTGAACTTATTTAGCTTGCCATAACAAAGGGATTTAATACTTATAAAAAATAAAAATAAATCCACTTTGACACTATGGGGAATTGTGTGTAGGCCAGTGACGAATCTCAATTGAATCAATTTTCAAATTCAGGCAGTCACAAAAAAGTGTGGAAAATGTCGAGGGGTGTGAATGCTTTCTGAAGGCACTGTAAATAATTTGTTCAAGAGTTCCTGAAGGAGCTGATAATTCCTGGAATTCTGAATATTGTTTATCCATGGGGGTTGGAGTTATGATCTTGTTTGAAAATCCTTGAGCCAGTTCCCTAACAGAGTTTTCTTCATTTACCATAGTCTTTTACCTGTGAAGAGCTCAGAGATCTGTCTCGGCAGATGAGATGTGATATACAAACCCAATTTATTATTTTTATTATTATTAATGAAATTGTTAATAGTGGTCGGTATCAAATTACAGTCTTGCGTAAGAATCCCATGACCTTTTAATTCTGGATGCTTTTTGGTCTTTTCAGCTCCTCTCCTTGTTAGTTAGTTGAGGTTTTCCCAAATCACTTTGCAATTTCCATTTGCTTCATTGATCACTCTGAGGAGGAACTCTGCTTTGCATTTTTTTTATAGACCTTACCACCTTATTTCTCAGTGCTGTAAATTTGTCTATCATCATTCTTAACAGACTTCATTGCTTTTTTTAAGGAAAGGTCCTTGTTGAGTCATGGTAGAGAGGTTTTACGTTAGAATATCCTGTTAAAAGAGTTCATCACTTTGTCAAAAGCTGACAGAATGTTCTGGATCCACACTCTGGGTCTTCATGGCATAACAGATAAGACCAGTCAATTTGACTTATAGCTGCATCATAGTTACTCAGTTCACTTTTAGGGATTCTTTGATCTCACTGCTGCACATTGATATGGTTATTACATCTCTTTCTAGTGAGTTTTCTAATCACTAATGCAGCCTTGTGGTCAGATGGCAGTTACTAAGTTAAGGGACTTAGTTATTCCCTCAGGTCTGTTAGTGAACACCGTACCAATTTGAGTCTGGGATGTATGTGTTGCTTTTGTTGGTCCTTGTATTATTTGAGTCAGGTTGAAATGGTCTGTGATCTCTGAGTATTTTCCTGCAAGTTTTATTTTCCCCGTTTATATTGAAATCGTCCATGAGGATGATCTCCTTCTTATGATCACATTCTTTACGATGGGTTAAAAACAAGGTATCAGAAGTTGGCGGTCGATATAAGCCAATAATACTGAGAAACATATGAAGGGATGGGAAGACATTCAACCCCATACATTCAAGGTCATCGGCATGTTTCCATTCAATAAGATTGCTTTTAATACTATCTTTCATGTTGTAGCAAGTTAAGGGGTGTGGGGTTTCCACGTCATCAAGCTCAATAACAAACAGACACACACAGCGTCATTTCAATGCAGTTGGGAATTTAATGGGGAAAAAAGTCCACAGTTGGGAAAGAATTAAGGGGGGGGGGGGGGGGCGGATTTTAGCTACCAGTTCAAAGTCCACAATTTTTTCTCGTTGTCCATTTATCCAACCAAGGGTAAATCCGAAGCACGGTTCTCAGCCAGTCCAATTCGGTACACAGGGTTAAATCCCTCTTCCCAGTCATACAGATCATAACTTAACTTGTCACACTCTCTGTAACACACCTCTCCTCGCCTTTTCCGGTCTGCTTCCCTTCTTATCTACAAACACTCAATCACTTAACGATTCACACCCTCTCTCGTTGGTGCAGGAAGTCCCTATAAGGCTCGGGGGTGGAGCCAACTGACTGCCAGATATCTTCCCTCAATCACCACTCCCCTCACCTCTCCCTGCCGTCTGCTACACACCTCCTCTCTTAGCTCCGACCGGGAGGGAGGGGCGGTCCAGGCCCCAAGAGCGTTTTCCTGGAAAGGGTATCAGCATTTCCATGGGCTGCACCAGATCTATGGATGACAGAGAAAGCAAAGGGTTGTAAGGATAAGAACCAGTGGGTCACCCTGGCGTTACTTTCCTTATTTTGGGACATCCATACTAGAGGAGCATGGTCCGTTACGAGGGTGAAGTGCCGTCCCAATAAGTAATATTTCAGTGACTCTAGGGCACACTTGATGGCTAGACATAATTTTCCACCGTGGAGTATCTTTGTTCCCTTGGCAACAACTTCCGGCTGATGTACATGATTGGGTGTTCCTCACCTTCGTGTAGTTGTGATAAGACGGCCCCCACCTCCGTTTCGGATGCATCAGTCTGTACCACCAGTGGTTTGGAGAAGTCCGGGGTCACCAGCACAGGTCCAGAGCACAGTGCACCATTTAGGTCCAGAAAGGCCTTCTCCGTCTCCTCGGTCCACTTCACCTGGGTGGGCTGACGGTTCTTGAGCAGATCTGTCAGGGGACTGGCTAGCGAGGCATAATTGGGAATAAATCTTCGATAGTAACTAGTCAACCCCTCATTCGTACTTTCCTGCTTCTTGGTGAGGGGGCGTGGCCAGTCCCGGATCGCCTCCACTTTCTTCGCCTGGGGCTTGACACAACCCCTCCCGACTGTGTACCCCAGGTACTCAGCCTCCCGTAGGCCAAGATGACATTTCTTAGGGTTAGCCGTTAGCCCCACCTCTCATAAGGCCTGCAATACCTAGCTCACCTGTACTAGATGGATCTCCCACTTGCTCCCATGGATCACAATATCATCAAGGTAGGCTGCTGCATACTCACGGTGGGGACGGAGAACCTGGTCCATCAACCTTTGGAAGGTGGCTGGAGCCCCATGCAAACCAAAGGGCAGTTTCTTGTGCTGAAACAGCCCTTCGGGAGTAACCCTTTGTGCCAATAACCCTTTGTCAGGTCCAGAGTGCTGATATATCGGACTGTCCCCAGCCGCTCGATTAATTAATCAACTCGGGGCATAGGGTAGGCAGCAAATTTGGAGATATCGTTTACCTTTCTAAAATCATTACAGAAGCGAATGGTGCCATCTGGTTTCATTACCAACACTATGGGGCTGCAACACTCACTATTCGATTCCTCTATGATATCTGCTTCCTACATCATTTTCACCTCAGTCCTAACGTCCTCTCTCCTTGCTTCATGTATGCGGTATGGTCTCAGCTTCACCGTTTCCCCGGGTTGATGTGGTGCTGTACCAGATCGGTGTGTCCTGGTTCACTAGAGAATACATCCTGGTTCCGTCCAAACAACTCTGTCAGATCTTGCTTTTGTGCTTGGCTTAGCTTGTCCCCCATGGGCACCTCCGTCGGCTTGGTCTCTGTGGTTGTCTTTGGGGGGGGGGGGGGGGGGGGCAGAGTAGAGGACATCACGGACATTCCATTTCTTTAACAAATTCACATGGTAAATCTGTGTCAAATGCCACGTCCCGGCTATCTGACCTTATAATTAACATCACCCACTTTCTCAAGGACTTCGTATGGACCATTCCATTGGGCCAAAAATGTACATTCTGAGGTGGGGACCAACATCAATACTTTGTCTCCTGGTTGGAAGGCTCTTTGTTGTGCCCCTTCTGTTATATATCCGTGCTTGGGCCTCCTGAGCCTCCTGCATATGTTCCCGTACCAGGGGCCACAGGGTTGCCATCCGGTCTCTCATGTCCTCCACGTGTTCATCCATGGTTCGAATGGGCGACGGCTGTTGTTCCCAGGCTTCTTTAGCCAGGTCCAGTAGTCCCCAGGGTCGTCTCCCGTACAAGGGTTCAAAGGGAGAGAAGCCTGTTGAGGCTTGGGGTACTTCTCAGATTGAGAACATCAGGTAAGGTAGTAGCTGATCCCAATTCCTCCCGTCCGCCTCCATCACCTTCTTTAACATTTGCTTCAGGGTCCGGTTGAATCTTTCGACCATGCCGTCTGTCTGTGGGTGGTACACTGAGGTGCGCAACTGTGTTATTTTCATTAATTTACAGAGATCCTTCATAATTCTTGACATAAACAGAGTTCTCTGATCTGTCAATATCTCATCTGGGATGCCCACTCGGGAAAACAGCATGACTAACTCACTTGAAATTCCTTTGGTAGCCATAGTGCATAGGGGAATGGCTTCTGGATACCTGGTGGCATAATCCAGAACCACCAGGATGTATTGGTGCCCTCGGTTGCTCTTGGGTAGCGGTCCCACCATGTCCATTGCGATCCTGCTAAATGGGACTGAAATGATGGGTAAGGGAATTAAGGGGTTGCGAAAGTGTGTCTTTGTTGCCACCCGCTGGCACTCTGGGCAACTGCGGCAGTAATCCTCCACCGCTCTCTTCACCCCCAGCCAATAAAATCGGGTCTTTATCCGGTCTAAGGTTTTCTCTACTCCTAGGTGAGCCCCAAGAAGGTGAGAGTTTGCCAACTTCAGGACAGATTGTACAAAAGGACGAGGCACCAGCAACAACTCCCTAAACTCTTAATTTGCCTTCACAATCTGATACAGCAGTTTCTTCTTTATAGAAAAGTGAGGGTATATGATCTGACTTACCCCCTCAATGGGCTTCCCGTCCACCACAGTCACCTGCTGGAGAGCGCTGGCCAGGTTGGGATCCTCCAATTGGGCCGTGCCGAACCGGCCCGCTAGAGAGGCTGGCTTTGTGGTCCATTGGGAACATGTCGTTCAGACTTGCCTCACCTTCCTCTGGTCTTACTTCCTCGGAGTCATCCTCCGAAAGGGCCGCTGTTGACGCCTGGAGGTCCACTTCCTGGAACCCACACATTCGCTTTCTTTCGGGCCTTCCACTCCTCCAGCTTCTTTCTCCCTTATGGTTCCATCTGTTCCCCGCGTCGCTGTACATACTGGACCACAATTGGCGGAACATCGGGCAATCTCTCCCGATAAGTACTGGTATGGGTAGGTTTGGAACGACTTCCACTGGTCCAGTGTGTTGTCCCTTTGTTGTGTGCAGGTGGAGAATTGTAGTAGGGTAGTCCTTGGTCTCAACGTGAATGCATGTGATGGCCACGGTGTCAGCCCGGTTTGAGGGTTGGGCCAAGTCAGGTCGGATCAGGGTCACAATACTCCCGGAATACAACAGTGCCGTGGTGTCCTTCCCATTGGCTCTTACCGGAGTGACAGGGGAAGGCCTACTCTCCTCAGCCCAGCATGTCATCAGTAACCTGCAGGGTCGCCCGGCACGGTTCTCAGCCAGCCAATTCGGTACACAGGGTTAAATCCCAAGTCCCAGTTGTACAGATCACAAATTAACTTATCTTGTCACACTCTTTGTAACACACCTCTCCTCGCCTCTTCCGATCTGCTTCCCTTCTTATCTACAAACACTCAATCACTTAACGATTCACACCCTCTCTCGTTGGTGCAGGAAGTCCCTATAAGGCTCGGGGGTGGAGCCAATGGGCTGCCAGATATCTTCGCTCAGTCACCACTCCCCTCACCTCTCCCTGCCGTCTGCCACAATATACATAAGCAATCCACCCCTCTGCCGTCTCCCCTGTCAATCCTGAGTATGGAGTATCCTGGAACATTAAAAGCAAAAAAAGGGGAACATTTTCAATATCAAAATGAGGTCCGCCAAACAAAAACCTGACAGATAAAGAATTTATAAGAATGCTGTAAGTACAGAAAATGTTTGCTCACTGACTAGTATCCAACTAGTCAGTGAGAACTGTGTTGAAATTGGACTTTGTGACAGCACCTATAGACAGTATTTCCTGGATGGGAATTGGCAGTGGCTACATACATTTTGTGGACATATTCATGAATGATATTTACCCTTTGATTCTTGAAGAAAATAACTTATTTATGCCTCATGCCACTGTTGTACCCAATCAGAACCCAACATATAAGCTTGTTTTATTCCAAGGTTTATATGCAAATAAAAATGTAAACAAACACTATAGAGCCTAAAGAAATGGCTGAATCTATAATTTTTACAACATGGATGGTCAGTCCTTGCATCAACAGCTCTGTCTATGAATTTGAGAGTGATTACATTTCTACAGACTGTTCTCTCTGCTACCGCATGACAAGCAGTACTGATGTACCAAGTCTAGAACCAACAGGACCCTGAACAGCTTCTATCAGTCATAACACTACTAAATAATTAGTTAAATAGTTAACCAAATAGCTACCAGGACTATCTGCATATACTTTATTCCTATTTACAGTACATGTACATACAGTATCTACCTCAATTACCTTGTAAACCTGCACATCGACTCAGTACTGGTATAGCCAAGTTATCGTTACTCATTGTGTATTTATAACTACTTTAATTATTACATGCTTACTTTTCTATTAGTTCTCTATTTTCTTTCTCTGCATTGTTGGGAAGGACCCGTAAACAAGAGTTTCACTCTTATTCTACACCAGTTTTTTTATGAATCATGTGACAAATTCAATAGAATTGTATTTGATCCCTCTATTGTTACTGAAACAGGGGTGGGGATTACCACTTAGTTTTTGTTTCTACAACTGATTCCTGAGCTATTTGAAAATATCAGGGACAACCACAATGCAATAATTGTGTACGATATCTTATGTAGAAAAACCCTTAATAATCTTTCCCACCAAGTTACTTCATTCCTCAGTGCCAACATGCACAGACACGAACATGGGGATGGGATACAGTTTTTCAGCGGGATAATATATATTTGTTTCAATCTGAAATACACCAGAATGGCTTTTAAAGGAGTGTTGAGTGTTTCTGAGTGATCCAGACTCATTACTGACTTAAATTTGCTTGAAAATCAGCGACAAGGTCTGAATGTTTCTGTCCATCAATGAACTCCACACAACTTTATTGAGCTTGAGATTTTTTGACAAAAACATTGGATAAAATACCTTGAGTTGTGCAAATTTGGTACAATATTACTCAAAATGATTCACAGCTGTAATGGCTACCAATGGTGCTTCCACCAAGCATTAACTCTGGGGGTGTGAAGACATGAAATGTTTCCATAATTTTTCATTAACTTTGAAATTGTAGAGAAGGTTGTGTTGATCGGTTTATTACTTTTTGAGGGACAAGGAAACAAAATATGAAGACCGTGCAATTTCCAGCAGGGAGTGGATCTGAAGTATGATGCAACTTCTATACCTGGCCTAGAGGGTGCTCACTGCCAAGATAAGCCAATATTATGAGTTCCCAGTAAGACAACTTGGAAGGCCTGAAATGACTGATTCCGCCTAGCCTTGAGCTGGACGTTTAGAAATATTGTTTTACATATCGATCATATAGTCTTATGTGAAAGAGTTTATAGTTTTGTGGTCTTTAATGTGATGACAGAGGTTGTGGTCATAGAGGGCTGTGGTCTTCAAAGGCCCATTATATGCTAGGAACATGGTAAATAAATACAGTGGTGAAGTTAATTAGCAGGTTTTTGGTATACTGGGAACTAATTAATGATATTGGCTTATCTTGGAACAGAACAAGCTGTTGGCCCTGCATTACAGTTACACCAGGTTGTCCGGACCAGAACACGCTCTAGGCCAGGTATTGAATTTGCATCACACATCAAATCCTCCTTCTACCGGATAATTTCAACTGAATTATTTTCTAAGACAATTTGCAATAATTCCCAGGGCTGTTTAATCAGTGTCATCCTGCTGAACTACAAGAGGACGAGGCAGCATACAGAACTCTGTACACACTTGGAATTAATGCCAGAAACTGGAATCCTGAGATTTCCTAATCAAGCTCCTTCCCGTTTCCTGTGAAAAATAAAAATAAAAATTTCTAACAAAATGGCTGATACTGTTTCTGCAAAAGAAAATGAGGAAATAGACATTCGCAACATTGATTCATATGATGTTACACTGACAATAGAGAGAGCACGGTATTGCCATGTTGATAGGCAGTCTCTCAGTCATATGAAAGGTGCAATGCATAACATTTGCTGCTAATACAAAACCTAGGAGGCTCATAGCTCTCACCCCCTTCCACAGACTTACACAGTAATTATGACAACTTCTGGAGGACGTCCTCCAACCTATCAGAGCTCTTTCAGCATGAACTGATATGTTGTCCATAGTCCAGCATAAGGAAGGGGCATGGGAGGAGACTCTCAACGTCGCCCGAGCCAGAACCGCCACCCCTTCCTTATGCCCGGCCATGAAGCTGGGCAATTTACCGGGCTCGGACAGGGCACCGGTGGGGTTGACGACTTCGGCCATGGAGCGGGGAAGACAACCGGGTCCGGCCTGGGCACCGGTGGGGCAAACGGATCCGGCCATGGAGCTGGGCAATTTACCAGACCCCGACTGGTAACCGGTGGAGTAAACGGCTCCGGCCATGGAGCAGGGAAGACAACCGGACCAGAGATGGGCACCGGTGGGGTAAACGGCTCCGGCCATGGAGCTGGGCAAGGAACCGGACCCAGACTTGGCACCGGTGGGGTAAACGGCTCCGGCCGTGGAGTGGGGAAGACAACCGGACCAGGGATGGGCACCAGTGGGGTAAACGGCTCCGGCCATGGATCTGGGCAAGGAACCAGACCCGGACTTGGCACCGGTGGGGTAAACGGCTCCGGCCATGGAGCGGGTCAAACAACCGGGCCTGGACTGGGCACCGGTGGGGCAAACGGCTCCGGCCATGGAGCAGGGAAAACAACCGGGCCTGGACTGTGCACCGGTGGGGCGGACTGCTCAGGCTCTGGAGCGGAGCAGATGGCTGATCCCGGAATGGGCACCGGTGGAGCGGACTGCTCTGGCACTGGAGCGGAGCAGCCGGCTGGACCCGGATTGGGTACCGGTGGAGCAAACTGCTCTGGCATTGGATCGGAGCAGACGGCTGGACCTGGATTGGGTACCGGTGGAGCGTACTGCTCTAGCACTGGAGCGGAGAAGACGGCTGGACCCGGATTGGGTACCGGTGGAGCGGACTGCTCTGGCACTGGAGCTGAGCAGACGGCTGGACCCGGATTGGGCACCGGTAAGGCGGACTGCTCTGGCACTGGAGCGGAGTAATGTACGTATGAACTGAGCGATGTAATTGTGTGGATCCAGAACATTCTGTCAGCTTTTGACAAAGTGATGAACTCTTTAAACAGGATATTCCAACGTTCCTTGAAAAAAGCAATGAAGTCTGTTAAGAATGATGATAGACACATTTACAGCACTGAGAAACAAGGTGGTAAGGTCTATAAAAAAAATGCAAAGCAGAGTTCCTCCTCAGAGTGATCAATGAAGCAAACGGAAATGGCAAAGTGATTTGGGAAAACCTCAACAAACTTACATGGTGAGGAGCTGAAAAGACCAAAAAGCATCCAGAATGAAAAGTTAATGGGATTCTAACGCAATGTAATTTGATACCGACCACTATTAACAATTTCATTAATAATAATAATAAAAAATTGGGTTTGTATATTACATCTCATCTGCCGAGACAGATCTCTGAGCTCTTCACAGGTAAAATACTATGGTAAATGAAGATCATAACTCCAACCCCCATGGATAAACAATATTCAGAATTCCAGGAATTATCAGCTCCTTCAGGAAAAAATTCCCCATAATGTCAAAGTGGAATCCTATTTGTTTTTACAAATTAATAAAAAATGAAAAACTTAAATATCTTGAGTCAATAAGTATTAAATGGCTAAATAAGTTCAGGAGTGAAAATGTGCTTAAAAAGTCACATAATAATTTGGATGGACTCACTGGTGTGAAATAATAGTTTCTTACACAATGTTTGAATGACAACCTCATCTCCTTGCCCCGCACATACAATTATCTGTAAGGCCCCTCAGTCGAGCAGTGAATTTCAAACATGGATTCAACCACAGAGACCAGGGATGTTTTCCAATGCCATCACAAAGAAGGCCACCTATTTGTAGATGGGTAAAAATAAAAAGAAGTTGACATTGAATATCCCTTTTAGCATGGTGAAGTTATCCGGAGAGGAAGGAAACCTCTCAGGGATTTCACAATGAACCATTTACAGATTTAAATGGCTGTGATAGGAGAAAACTGAGGATGGATCAACAAATTGAAGTTACTACTAACCTAACTGACGGAGTGAAAAGAGGGAAGCCTGTACAGAATATAAATATTTCAAAAACATGCATCCTGTTTACAACAAGGCTCTAACTTAATTGTGCAAAACATGTGGCAAAGCAATTCACTTTTTTTTAATACAAAGTGTTATGTTGGGGAAAATATAATACAATACAATACTTAGTATCACTCTCCATATTTGCAAGTATAGTGGAGGCTACAACTTTTTATGGGTATTTTTGTAATTTTTAAGGACTGGGGAGTTTTTCAGGATAAAAAGAAACGGAATTGAAGTTAGCACAGTCAACATCCTTGAGGAAAACCTGGTTCATTCTGCTTTCCGCCAGACACTGGGAGATGTATTCACCTTTCAGTAGGACGATAACTTCATACAGAAGGCCAGACCAACACTGGAGATGCTTACCAAGAAGACAGTGAATATTCCTGAGTTGCTGTATGGCAAGACTTGAAAATGGTTGTCTAACGCAGGGAGTCAGGAAGCAGGTGAAGTCGGTGAGTTTAATAATGAACGTTGCCAGGTGTTCGTAATGATAGGTAGCCAGGACTGGTGGTTAGTAGACTGACGACGTCAAGCCCCGGAGAGGGGGAGTATTTAATTTTCAATAAATTTGCAAAAATCACTTTGTCATTATGGGGTATTGTGTGTAGATTGGTGACAAAAAAATAATTTTGAAGTAAGAATGTAACTCAACAAAATGTGGAATACATTTTGTATATGTGGAAGTAGTTTAATGCCAAAAACTAATCCTTTTTCCGATCTTTCTTATGGCTGACAGATATAGGGCAGACACTTCAAAACAAACTTACTTTAGGATATTTTTCTGACCACTTTTTCATATATATTATTCAACGCGTTTCTATGGGCTAAAAGCAATAAGGCCAAATTCAGTGTTTAATCTTTTTAATGTATTTATTGTTATACCTAAAGGGGTCCTAAAATTACAAATCAATAGCTAAATGATCCTTGGTATGACCATCTTAAAATAATTCCTTACGTTAGCTTAATAGAAGATGCAGGGTATGTTACTGCTGTTCACTCTAGTGGGAGTGATGTTAGCAAGCTCACTCAATGAAGCCAACTCGGAGGACGGTACGTCTAATCTGTGTGTGTGTGTGTGTGTGTGTGTGTGTGTGTGTGTGTGTGTGTGTGTGTGTGTGTGTGTGTGTGTGTGTGTGTGTGTGTGTGTGTGTGTGTGTGTGTGTGTGTGTGTGTGTGTGTATATGTGTACTACTATTACTGCCCAGTGTAATCTGATATAATTTGCTCTACATGCACCGTATTGCAATTATCTGTATTATGGTCATGTTGACATTGTAACACTAAATAAAAACACGGAATAAAACAATATTATGAAACATGTATGATGTCATTGAAACACTGCTAAACATGTAAGATTCATCTAAAAAACTAGACTTGTGTAATGCTTGATAGTTTATTGGAGGATCACAATATGAAACGTCAACCATACAACATTCATACCATAAATTCTGATCATCATTATTTATCCACAAACTTGACCAATCATCTATCATGTATCATAAAGTACATGTTTATGGATAAAACATATATTGTTTAGAATGTTGATGAGTTCTCAGTACCAAAGTACCAAATAACTGTATTAGTGTTTTGTTTTATGTTAGTCAATGATTGATTGATGGATGATGTAATGATTCACTGAGGTAATGTTAGTGATGATGTCAGAGGTGGTAGCTGGTTCCATATGGAGACTGGAAAGGATCCTCAGCGTCACCATTCTGGTCGCTTTTCACCCAATAAGTTGCTTGGCTGTGTTCCAAAGCTCGCTCCAAACTGTGGAATATAGTTTTAAATTAGATTTACAGACAATACATTTTTTTAAGGTAAACATTTGAAAATGACATCAAAATGTTCAATACATATCCCAATTATGAGTGACTATCCTACTGTTGTAAGACCAGTATTTGACTACCATTTAACAAATAATTAGCTAATAAACAGTAGATGGAGTTAGTAATGGTTCTCCCTCCACCTTCCCTATCATCCTCTACTAACCTCCCATTGTCACTATACTGTTGCTCAGAAAGATAAACAGATACTGTAGATAGATAGATAGATAGATAGATAGATAGATAGATAGATAGATAGATAGATAGATAGATAGATAGATAGATAGATAGATAGATAGATAGATGATAGATAGATAGATAGATAGATAGATAGATAGATAGATAGATAGATAGATAGATAGATAGATAGATAGATAGATAGATAGATAGATAGATAGATAGATAGATAGATAGATAGATAGATAGCTCACATGGTGCTTCATCTTCAGAGGCGCTGGCCTTCAGAACAGCCAACTTTGCCAAAAAGGCCGCCTTTCAACCTTTTAGACCGTCCTCCTGCAGGAGAGCTGAGGAAGAGAGATTTTTCATTTTAGTAAATTTAAACAGATTAAACCCAGGTGGTAAAGGAGTACACAAACACACACTAGACATACCTCCCTCAGAGTTATCTATATTGAGAGAGCTTGCTAACAGGACGCCCACTAGAGAGAACAGCACTAACAAACTCTGGATCTTCATCCTTTACTGAAGAACATAGATCAAAACATGTTAACACACACACACACAATGGGTCCTCCTCCTCTACCAAATGACAGAAAGCACAGCAAGTTAATATGGATCCCAGGTCTACCGTGTTACATTATACACCTGTCCACCTACACCTGTCCATCCTTTCACACCTGTCCACCTGTATACACATGTCCACTCTTACATACCTATGCAAAGAAGATTCTCAGTGAAAACAAACATACCTCTTAGAGTTGGACAATAGCTGTTGGTCTGGATGATGTCTTCTGGACTCTCTCTGACCTCTGCAGCCCTGTTATATACTCTTTCTTCAGCTAACGGCCCCATCCAGCCACACCCCTCACAGTCGAATAACTTACAAGGTGACATTACAGCCATGGTGATAACCACAGTCACGCACACCCTGAAGTGTATGACCTCCCTCCAGGCTAAACCTTGGTCAATATTATGGTTTCCTAGTAATTTCAACTGAATTTTTGACCTGGAGCAACGATTGGCTTGAATTTATAAATGGTAGTACCACTTTATTTTAAGGTTGTATCCATAATCCATTCATAACACATTAATGAAACCAATCATTACACCATTTTATTTAAACTATATTAAACCAGGTTAGTCTCGTTGAGATAAAAATCTCATATTCAAGAGAGACCTGAAACAAGACAGCAGCATCAAACTCACTCAGAGCTCTCTGTTGTTAACATGTTTGTGTTAATCATGTTTCCTGAGTGTTCCCCGCATTCCCAGCATAAGGCGCTAGTAGACTCAGGCACAGCTGGTTAATTTATAGACAGGACGTTTGCCCATAGGTTAGGGATTCCTATTGTGTCTTTAAATGTGCCTTTCCCCGTGCATGCCCTAGATAGTCATCCTTTGGGGTCAGGGCTGATTGGGGAGGCCACAGCCCCACTAAGAATGGTGACACAGGGGGGTCATGAGTAGCGTATTAGTCTCTTCCTCATTGATTCTCCTGCGTTTCCCGTGGTGCTGGGCATACCCTGGTTGGCCCATCATGACCCCAATATTTCGTGGCAACAGAGGGCTCTGAAGGGATGGTCCAGAGGGTGCTCGGGTAGGTGTGTGGGTGTTTCCGTCGGTGCTACGACGGTGGAGAGTCCAGACCAGGTATCCACAGTGCATATCCCCTCAGAATATGCCGATTTGGCTCTCGCCTTCTGTAAAAGGGGATTGTGCGATAAACCTCCTGGTAGATGCTACACTTCCTCGGAGTCACGTGTATCCTCTGTCACAGGAGGAGACGGAGGCTATGGAGACATATGTCTCCGAATCTCTGGGGCAGGGATACATTCGGCCCTCCACTTCACCTGCCTCCTCAAGTTTCTTTTTTGTGAAGAAAAAGGAGGGAGGTCTGCGCCCGTGTATTGACTATAGAGGAATAAATCAGATCACTGTGAGGTACAGCTACCCGCTGCCTCTCATAGCCAGTGCGATCGATTCAATGCACGTGGCAAGTTTTTTCACAAAATTGGATCTCAGGAGCGCTTACAACCTTGTGCGTATCCGAGAGGGAGACGAGTGGAAAACAGCATTTAGTTCCACCTCAGGGCACTATGAGTACCTCGTCATGCCGTACGAGTTGAAAAATGCTCCAGCAGTCTTCCAATCCTTTGTATACGAGATCTACAGGGACCTGCTCGGGCGGGTGTAGTGGTGTATATCGACAACATACTGATATACTCCACTACACGCGCGGAGCATGTGTCCCTGGTGCACAGGGTGCTTGGCAGATTGTTGGAGCATGATCTGTACATCAAGGCAGAGAAGTGTCTGTTTTTCAAACAATCCGTCTCTTTTCTAGGATATCGCATTTCCACGTCTGGGGTGGAGATGGAGAGTGACCGCATTTCAGCCGTGCGGAATTGGCCGACTCCAACCACGGTAAAGGAAGTGCAGCGGTTTTTAGGCTTTGCCAACTACTACCGGAGGTTTATCCGGGGCTTCGGGCAGGTAGCGGCCCCCATTACCTCACTGCTGAGGGGCTGCGGTGGTCAGCTGAGGCGGACAGGGCTTTTGGTCACCTGAAGGCGCTGTTCACCTCGGCCCCCGTGCTGGCTCATCCGGACCCCTCTCGGTCCTTCATAGTTGAGGTGGACGCGTCCGAGGCTGGGATAGGAGCTGTGCTGTCTCAGCGCTCGGGCACGCCACCAAAACTCCGCCCCTGTGTCTTTTTTTCGAAGAAGCTCAACTCGGCGGAGCGAAACTATGACATGGGGGACAGGGAGCTGTTGGCTGTCGTGAGGGCTCTGAAGGCGTGGAGGCATTGGCTTGAGGGGGCTAAACATTGTTTTCTCATCTGGACTGACCACCGCAATCTGGAGTACATCAGGGTGACGAGGAGACAAAACCCTCGCCAGGCAAGGTGGGCAATGTTTTTCACCCGTTTCGACTTCACCCTATCGTACCGGCCAGGTTCCCAGAACGGCAAGGCAGACGCGCTGTCCAGGCTGTATGACACAGAGGAGCGGTCCATGGATCCCACTCCCATCCTCCCTGCCTCCTGTTTGGTGGCACCGGTTGTATGGGAGCTGGACACGGACATCGAGCGGGCGAGGCGTCAAGAGCCTACTCCCACTCAGTGTCCAGCTGGGCGTAGGTACGTTCCATCCTCTGTCCGCGACCACCTGATCATATGGGCCCACACCTCACTCTCCTCTGGTCATCCTGGAATCGCCCGGACGGCGCGCTGTCTGAGTGAGAAATATTGGTGGCCCACCTTAGCTAAGGACGTGAGAGCGTATGTTTCCTCCTGCTCGGTGTGCGCTCAGTACAAGGCGCCTAGGCACCTGCCTAAAGGGAAATTGCAACCCCTACCCGTTCCACAGCGACCGTGGTCACACCTGTCGGTGGACTTTGTGACGGATCTTCCACCGTCACAAGGGAAAACGACGATCCTGGTTGTTGTGGATTGGTTCTCTAAGTCTTGTCACCTCCTGCCTTTGCCCGGTCTCCCTACGGCTCTACAGACGGCGGAGGCTCTGTTCACCCACGTCTTCCGGCACTACGGGGTCCCTGAGGACATAGTGTCTGATCGGGACTCCCAGTTCACGTCGAGGGTGTGGAGAGCATTCATGGAACGCCTGGGGGTCTCGGTCAGCCTGACCTCGGGTTTTCACCCCTGAGGTCGTATTGCCAGGACCGGCCGGGGGAGTGGGCGGTCTTCATCCCCTGGGCTGAGATGGCCCAGAACTCACTCTGCCACTCCTCCACTAACCTAATGCCATTCCAATGTGTTTTAGGTTATCAGCCAGTCCTGGCACCGTGGCATCCGAGACAGACCGAGGCTCCTGCGGTGGATGAGTGGTTTAAGCTCTCGGAGGAGACATGGAATGCCGCCCACGTGCACCTGCAACGAGCCGTGAGGCGGGATAAGGCGAGCGCCGACCGCCACCGCAGTGAGGCCCCGGTGTTCGCACCGGGGAACCGGGTCTGGCTCTCGACCCAAAACCTGCCCCTCCGCCTGCCCTGCCGGAACCTGGGGCCGCGGTTTGTGGGGCCGTTCAAAGTCCTGAGGAGATTGAACGAGGTTATAAGTTACAGCTCCCCCCCGATTACCGTATTAACCCCTCGTTCCATGTGTCTCTCCTCAGGCCGGTGGGGGCTGGTCCACTCCGCCCCCGCTGGACATAGAGGGGGCCCGGCGTATGCGGTTCGAGCCATTACGAACTCAAGACGTCGGGCTAGGGGCCTTCAGTACCTCGTGGAGTGGGAGGGGTACGGACCGGAGGAGAGATGCTGGGTACCGGTGGAGGACATCCTGGATCCATCACTGGTAAAGGATTTCCATCGCCTCCACCCGGATCGCCCTGCTCCTCGTCCTCCAGGTCGTCCCCGAGACCGACGTCGGCACGCGTAAAGGGGGGGGTACTGTCACGTCTTCCACTGAATTTGGCCCCTCTCCTGTTTCGGGCGGCCACAGGCGGTCGATGTCACCAGCGTATTAGCCACCACCGATCCCATTTACTGTTTACATCTGTCCTGTTTCACGCACACCTGGCTCCCATCCCACTAATTGTCTGTGTCCTATATATATCCCTCTGCTCCCACCATGTCCTTGTGCATGATTGTTATGTGTTCAGTGTACTCCGGTTGGAGGTATCGATATTAGTTAAGGAATAAACATTGTGCATTTATACACGTTTATTCACGACCCGGTTTCCCTGCGCCTGCTTCCACCACCACGACCTCATACGTGTTTAGCATTGGAAAATACTATGCATTTTGTTTGAGAGGAATTAGGAACAAGCTTCAGATCTTACAAATTCCATTGATTGATGTTAAAAGCTATGAGCTTTTTCAAAACCCAAAGTCAAACTACTTTTACACGAGTAGAGAATACTGTAATCCACATAAAAATGTACCTCAGCTGTCTCAATATGTCTCCCAATGTTGTTAATATATGTAGTGTATGTATAAACTGGAAGTAGAAGTCTTAGTGTTTCTTTCCAGTACTTCCAATTAGGGGAGGGGTGGTAGCGTTAGGGGAAAATAATAAAGCAAAAATATATTTCAAAAAAATATGTATATAGATATATTTTAATAATATATATATTTATTTTAAAAAAGATATGGGGGATTTGAAATGACGCAGACAATTACATTGATAAAATCCACAATCTATTTATATTAAAGCTGATCAACCCCTAAATAAAGACAAGAAAACAGCATGATCACTTTGCTAGTTGTATTCCTTCTTGCAACTTTCAAGGCGCTCTCATCTCACATTTTCCCTTTGCTTGTGGACTTCAGCTGTCTGTGACCAAGCAAAAAATCGTACCATGACCTCTAACGCTACACACAGCCTACATCGTAGTGAAGTTATAGCCAACCTGGATACTAGCACTAATGCGCTAGTAAACCTGCTACACTCAGAAAGCAGATTAGCAGTTAAACCAGCTGGTCTTGGTGTGACGGCTCTAATATAGAATAGAGAGCCAGCCGCAGGAGGTAGCGTGAACTCAAGGATAACCTTTAATATCCAAAACACGCATTCAAAATCCGAACAGGATAGGTACAACTGTTTCAGATTAAAGACGAGAAAATAAAGATAATAAATACACTGTCACAATGAACAATATCCGACAAGGACATGAGGGAACAGAGGGAACATATATACATGAAGTAATGAGGGGAAATGAGAACCAGGTGTGCGTAATGACAAGACATGACAAATGGAATAATGAACGAGAGAGCAGCAGTGGCTAGAAAGCCAGTGACGACGATCGCCGAAGCATGTCCGAACAAGGGGGTGAGGCAACTTCGGCAGGAGTCGTGACACCTGGTGGCAATAAATTAATCAAACCAAAAGCTTACCATGACATGGAAGAGTTCCATTGTTGAATAGCCATAGCCAGCTAGCTAACATAGCATCCCTCTCTGTTTGAGCCGGGTGGGCAAAACTAGCTAGCTGCATTATCTAGCTATGTGAAAATTAAATAAATACAACTAAATATAGCTATCTCTCTCTCTCTTTCTCTTGCTTCTACTTCATTTTTAAATCAGTTAATTTGTTCAAAACTGTTTAACCATTGTCAGCAACTCACCACATTTTTTGCTAGCTTATGCTTTCAGTACTAGATTGATTATCTGATTATTTGATTGGCTGGACAACATATCAGATCATGCTGAAAGTGCTCTGATAGGTTGGAGGACGTCCTCCAGAAGTTGTCATAATTACTGTGTACGTCTGTGGAAGGGGGTTTTGTATTACCAGCAAATGTTATGAATTGCACCTTTCATATGACTGAGAGACTGCCTATCAACATGGCAATACCGTGCTCTCTCTATTGTCAGAGTAACATCATATGGATCAATGTTGCGAATGTCTATTTCCTCAGTTACTTTTGCAGAAAAAGTGTCAGCCATTTTGTTAGAAACTATTATTTTTCACAGGAAACAGGAAGGAGCTTTGTTAGGAAATCTCAGGATTCCAGTTTCTGGCATTAATTCCAAGTGTGTACAGAGTTCTGTATGCTGCCTCGTTCTCTTGTAGTTCAGCAGGATGACAATGAGTAAACAGCCCTGGGAATAATTGCAAATTGTCTTAGAAAATAATTCAGTTTAACTTGCCTATATCTTGTAGAAGGAGGATCTGATGTGTGGTCTAGAGCGTGTTCTGGCCCGGACAACCTGGTGTAACTGTAATGCAGGGCCAACAGCTTGTTCTGTTCCAAGATAAGCCAATATCATTAATTAGTTCCCAGTAAACCACAAACCTGCCAAGTTAAAGTAAGTGACACATTAGTTAAATCATTAATTAACTTCACCACTGTCTTTATTTACCATGTTCCTGGCATATAAGGTGAATTTGAAGACCACAGCCCTCTATGACTACAGCCTCTGTCATCACATTAAAGACCACAAAACTATAAACTCTTTTCCATAAGACTGTTTTGATCTATATGCAAAACAATATTTCTAAATGTTGTGCTCCAGGTTAGGTGGAATCAGTCATTTCAGGCCTACCAGGTTTGCTTACTGGGAACTCATAATATTGGCTTATCTTGGCAGTGAGCACCCTCTAGGCCAGGTATAGAAGTTTCATCATACTTCAGATCCACTCCCTGCTGGAAATTGCACAGTCTTCATATTTTGATTCCTTGTCCCTCAAAAGGGATTAAACCGATCAACACAACCTTCTCCACAATTTCAAAGTTAATGAAAAATTATGGAAACATTTAATGTCTTCACACCCCCAGAGTTAATGCTTGGTGGAAGCACCATTGGTAGCCATTACAGCTGTGAATCATTTTGAATAATATTGAACCAACTTTACACTACATCCAGTTTATACATACACTACATATATTAACAACATTGGGAGACATATTGAGACAGCTGATGTACATTTTTACGTGGATTACACTATTCTCTACTCGAGTAGCAGTAGTTTTGAAAGTAGGGTTTAGAAAAAGCTCACAGATTTTAATATCATTCAATGGAATTTGTAAGATCTGAAGCTTGTTACTAATTCCTCTCAAACAAAATGCATAGTATTTTCCAATGCTAAACACTCTGAAAACCATGTCATTACTACCTTGGAAGGACATTCCATAGAACAAGTAAAAACATACAAATATCTGGGAGTTTGGGTGGATGAGAAGTTGAGCTTCACACCACATGTAGAGAACCTTGTCGGGAAACTCAAGCTGCGTTTTGGGCTTTATTACGGGCACAAAGTTAGTTTTTCCTTTGCTGCTAGAAAAGGCATGATTCATTGTACTTTTCTCTCTGTGTTGGACTATGGTAATACTATTTATGTGCAAGCCTCAAACTCTACACTGAAGACTCTTGACTGTATCATGTGATCCATACATTGCTGTCAGATGGACATAGCTAGCAACACAGGCTAAAAAGCTTCCATTCTTATTTACAAGGTAATTTAATATATCCGCTTCTAGCTCGAAATGAAAACACTAACAAGCTCAGATACCAATTTTGTTTTAGGCTAACAGTCCCGAATATTAGAACAGAGCATGGATAAAAGTATTTTCACTACTCAGTCCCCTGGTCTTGGAATTCCCTTCAAGCCCAAATTAAACTCCAGGATTTGGTGTCCCTATAGGAGTACAAAGCACAAATAGATGAACAGGTTGATTAGAAATGTAGTTGATTCTAATTGTCACCATGTTACTAGTCAGCGTTGCCTTATTTATGGAAGGATGTTGTTTTACTGGAAGCATTTTGATACTGTAAGAACCCTGTCTTTTGACGTATTTCAATCTCTTTGTTTCTGGCTTGTGCTGTGTAAATGTTCTTTACTGACGTGCTGCTTTTTAAATTGATGCAGTGGGGAGAACAAGTATTTGATACACTGCCGATTTTGCAGGTTTTCCTACTTACAAAGCATGTAGAGGTCTGTTATTTTTATCATAGGTACACTTCAAAAATCCAGAAAATCACATTGTATGATTTTTAAATAATTAATTTGCATTTTATTGCATGACATAAGAATTTGATAAACCTACCAACCAGTAAGAATTCCGGCTCTCACAGACCTGTTAGTTTTTCTTTAAGAAGCCCTCCTGTTCTCCACTCATTACCTGTATTAACTGCACCTGTTTGAACTCGTTACCTGTATAAAAGACACCTGTCCACACACTCAATCAAACAGACTCCAACCTCTCCACAAAGGCCAAGACCAGAGAGCTGTGTAAGGACATCAGGGATAAAATTGTAGACCTGCACAAGGCTGGGATGGGCTACAGGACAATAGGCAAGCAGCTTGGTGAGAAGGCAACAACTGTTGGCGCAATTATTAGAAAATGGAAGAAGTACAAGATGATCTCCCTCGGTCTGGGGCACCATGCAAGATCTCACCTCGTGGGGTATAAATGATCATGAGGAAGGTGATGGATCAGCCCAGAACTACCCGGCAGGACCTGGTCAATGACCTGAAGAGAGCTGGGACCACAGTCTCAAAGAAAACCATTAGTAACATACTACGCCGTTATGGATTAAAATCCTGCAGCGCACGCAAGGTCCCCCTGCTCAAGCCAGCGCATGTCCAGGCCCGTCTGAAGCTTGCCAATGACCATCTGGATGATCCAGAGGAGGAATGGGAGATGTTCGTGTGATCTGATGAGACAAAAATAGAGCTTTTTGGTCTAAACTCCACTCGCTGTGTTTGGAGGAAGAAGAAGGATGAGTACAACCCCAAGAACACCATCCCAACCGTGAAGCATGGAGGTGGAAACATTCTTTGGGGATGCTTTTCTGCAAAGGGGACAGGACGACTTCACCGTATTGAGGGGAGGATGGATGGGGCCATGTATCGCGAGATCTTGGCCAACAACCTCCTTCCCTCAGTAAGAGCATTGAAGATGGGTCGTGGCTGGGTCTTCCAGCATGACAACGACTCGAAATACACAGCCAGGGCAACTAAGGAGTGGCTCCGTAAGAAGCATCTCAAGGTCCTGGAGTGGCCTAGCCACTCCAGAACCCAATAGAAAATCTTTGGAGGGAGCTGAAAGTCCGTATTGCCCAGCGACAGTCCCGAAACCTGAAGGATCTGGAGAAGGTCTGTATGGAGGAGTGGGCCAATATCCCTACTGCAGTGTGTGCAAACCTGGTCAAGAACTACAGGAAACGTATGATCTCTGTAATTGCAAACAAAGGTTTCTGTACCAAATATTACGTTCTGCTTTTCTGATGTATCAAATACTTATGTCATGCAATAAAATGCAAATTAATTACTTAAAAATCATACAATGTGATTTTCTGGATTTTTGTTTTAGATTCCGTCACTCACAGTTGAAAATACCTATGATAACAATTACAGACTTCTACATGCTTTGTAAGTGGGAAAACCTGCAAAATCGGCAGTGTATCAAATACTTGTTCTCCACTGTATGTCTTCGTCTGGTTGATGTCATAAGTCTGTTTGTCTGAAACTCATGTGTTGATGCTCCTGTCTTGTTCCAGGTCTCTCTTGAATGAGATTTTTATTCATTCAACGAGACTAACTGTCACGGTGAGTGTAGAGGGAACGAGGCACAGAACGAGAGGACGTTGCGAACATGTTTTATTATAAGAGTATTAATAATAAAACGAAACAAAACAACAAACCTATGAACACCGTGGTGTGAGTACTTACACAAATAGCACAAGCAATGATCCACACACAGGTGGATGTGTGTGGAGCCTAAATAATATCCCCAATCTAGACAGCTTTCTCTGATTGGGGATCATTAACTTCCCCTAACAAAGGATGTGATGACCTGATTGTGGTTCCCCCACTCCCTCTAGTGGGAGTCTGAGGCCAAGCCTCAATCAGGCCATCACAGTATCCCCCACCCCCCCCCCAAGGCGCGGGGTCCCGACCGCGATACCACCCCCTTACAAAAACCCCAAACAACAAAATCAACACAAAACAATTTTTTAGGGGGAAAGTGCGGAGTACTGGGGATGCTGCTGTTGGTGGGGGTTCCGGCACTGGAGTGGAGCAGCTTACCGGAGCTGGGCTGGACACCGGTGGAGCGGACTGCTCAGGCACTGGAGTGGAGCAGCTGCCTGGAGCTGGACTGGACACCGGTGGAAAGGACTGCTCCAGCACTGGAGTGGAGCAGCGGACCGGAGCTGGACTGGGCACCGGTGGAGCGGACTGCTCTGGCATGGGGGCGGAGTAGATCTCCGGTCCCGGACTGGGCACCGGTGGAGCGGACTGCCCCTGCACTGTAGCGGAGCAGACTTCCGGACCAGTATCCATCCCCATCTTTGGAGCAGGACTGAACGCCGTGCCCCGCCTGGGCACCGACGCAGAGGAGGATTCCAGCCCTGTTGTTGGGCTGTCCGCCGGCCCCAGACTGGGCACCGACACGCTATGGAGCTCCTGCTCCAAAGCTGGGCTGTACGTCGTGCCCGGTATGGGCACCGACGCAGAGAAGGGTTCCAGCCACAGAGCTGTGCTGACCTCTGGAGGTTCTGAGGGCCGTCACTGGAGGCTCCGGGCTGTCACTGGAGGCACCGGGCTGTGGGCAGTGGCTCGAGGGTCCGGGCTGTGGGCCGTCGCTCGAGGCTCGAGGCGTCGTCCTCCTCGGCCCAGTTCGGTACGTCCCGTGCCGGCTCCCCGCACCCGACCTCCAGTGCGTGCGCCCAGCCAGGTGCTTCCAGTGCCGGCTCCACGCACCCGTCGTCCGGGCCCGGTTGTTTTCCCCTGCTGCATGGTCGGAGCCGTTTGCCCCACCGGTACCCAGTCCGGGCCCGGTTATAAAGAAGGGGCATGGGAGAAAACTGTCCACTTCGTCGGAGCCAGAGCCGCCCCCGATGGACTAGTCTTCCCTCCCTATTAACCCCCCCTTGAACTTGTGTGTTTTTTTTGGGCGTTTTATGTGGGGGGGGGGGGGGGTTACTGTCAGGCTCTGTCCATAGAGAAGCCTATTTAAGTCTGACAGTGTCTTTCTATTCTGTTTCTGTGTGGGTTTTGGGTTGGATCCCTAATTAGAGGCAGCTGCACCTCATCATCTCTAATTAGGGATCCTACATATGTTTGTCTGTCCTTCACTCTGGTGTGGGTCGTTGTCGCAGTCACGGTGAAAGTAAGTGTGCCTTTTTTTACGTCCGTTCATTCATGTGTTTTGTGAACGTGACGTTTGTCTATAGTGTTTGTTTGTGTCCTGTAGTTCGTCATTCGTTTTGATTATATACATAGTATAATAATAAAATGTCGAACTACTATCCCTGCGCTGCATCTTGGTCTGTGTGTGCACCCTCTCGTGACAATTCCCCATAATGTCAAAGTGGATAATGTTTTTTAAAAATGAAAAACTGAAATGTCTTGAGTCAATAAGTATTCAATGTGTTGAGTGGTGGTTTGGTGATTTGTGTTGTGTTGGATCCCTAATTAGAGGAAGCTGCAGTGCATCATCTCTAATTAGGGATCCTACATATGTTTGTATGTCCCACACCTAGTCCACTCCACCGGTGCCAAGTCCGAGTCCGGTCGTCTGCTCTGCCTCCCGCACCCGATCTCCAGTGCGTGCGTACTGCCAGGTGCCTCCAGTGCCGGCTCCAAGCACCCGACCTCCGGTGCGCCTCCCCAGTTCGGTACGTCCCGTGCCGGCTCCCCGCACCCGACCTCCAGTGCGTGAGCCCAGCCAGGTGCTTCCAGTGCCGGCTCCATGCACCCGACCTCCGGTGCGCCTCCCCAGTCCGGTACATCCCGTGCCGGCTCCCCGCACCCGACCTCCAGTGCGTGCGCCCAGCCAGGTGCTTCCAGTGCCGGCTCCACGCACCCGACCTCCGGTGCACCTCCCCAGTCCGGTACGTCCCGTGCCGGCTCCCCGCACCCGACCTCCAATGCGTGCGCCCAGCCAGGTGCTTCCAGTGCCGGCTCCACGCACCCGACCTCCAGTGCACCTCCCCAGTCCGGAACGTGCAGTGCCGGCTCCACGCACCCGACCTCCGGTGCGCCTCCCCAGTCCGGTACAACCCGTGCCGGGTCCACGCACCCGACCTCCAGTACGTGCGCCCAGCCAGGTGCTTCCTGTGCCGGCTCCACACACCCGACCTCCGGTGCGCCTCCCCGGTCCGGTACGTCCAGTGCCGGCTCCACGCACCCAACCTCCCGTAGGGTCCACCGACCAGAGCTTTTCGCCGCACCGGTGCCCAGTCCGGATCCGGCCTTCTGCTCCGCTCCCGAGTCAGAGCAGTCCGCTCCACCGGTGCCCAGTCCGGGTCCGGTCGACTGCTCCGCTCCAGTGCCAGAGCAGTCCGCTCCACCGGTGCCCAGTCCAGGTCCGGTTGTATGCTCCGCTCCCGAGCCAGAGCAGTCCTCTCCACCGGTGCCCAGTCCGGGTCCGGCCGTCTGCTACGCTCAATGGCCGGAGCCGTTTACCCCACCGGTACCCAGTCCGGGCCCGGTCATAAGGAAAAGGCATGGGAGGAAGCTGTCTACTTTGCCGGAGCCAGAACCGCCACCGACAAACTAATCTTCCCTCCCTAACCCTCCCCCATGTATTTGTGTTTTTTGTGGGGGTACTGTCAGGCTCTGTCCATAGAGAAGCCTATTTAAGTCTGACAGTGTCTTTCTATTCTGTTTCTGTGTGGGTTTTGGGTTGGATCCCTAATTAGAGGCAGCTGCACCTCATCATCTCTAATTAGGGATCCTACATATGTTTGTCTGTCCTTCACTCTGGTGTGGGTCGTTGTCGCAGTCACGGTGAAAGTAAGTGTGCCTTTTTTTACGTCCGTTCATTCATGTGTTTTGTGAACGTGACGTTTGTCTATAGTGTTTGTTTGTGTCCTGTAGTTCGTCATTCGTTTTGATTATATACATAGTATAATAATAAAATGTCGAACTACTATCCCTGCGCTGCATCTTGGTCTGTGTGTGCACCCTCTCGTGACAATTCCCCATAATGTCAAAGTGGATAATGTTTTTTAAAAATGAAAAACTGAAATGTCTTGAGTCAATAAGTATTCAATGTGTTGAGTGGTGGTTTGGTGATTTGTGTTGTGTTGGATCCCTAATTAGAGGAAGCTGCAGTGCATCATCTCTAATTAGGGATCCTACATATGTTTGTATGTCCCACACCTAGTCCACTCCACCGGTGCCAAGTCCGAGTCCGGTCGTCTGCTCTGCCTCCCGCACCCGATCTCCAGTGCGTGCGTACTGCCAGGTGCCTCCAGTGCCGGCTCCAAGCACCCGACCTCCGGTGCGCCTCCCCAGTTCGGTACGTCCCGTGCCGGCTCCCCGCACCCGACCTCCAGTGCGTGAGCCCAGCCAGGTGCTTCCAGTGCCGGCTCCATGCACCCGACCTCCGGTGCGCCTCCCCAGTCCGGTACATCCCGTGCCGGCTCCCCGCACCCGACCTCCAGTGCGTGCGCCCAGCCAGGTGCTTCCAGTGCCGGCTCCACGCACCCGACCTCCGGTGCACCTCCCCAGTCCGGTACGTCCCGTGCCGGCTCCCCGCACCCGACCTCCAATGCGTGCGCCCAGCCAGGTGCTTCCAGTGCCGGCTCCACGCACCCGACCTCCAGTGCACCTCCCCAGTCCGGAACGTGCAGTGCCGGCTCCACGCACCCGACCTCCGGTGCGCCTCCCCAGTCCGGTACAACCCGTGCCGGGTCCACGCACCCGACCTCCAGTACGTGCGCCCAGCCAGGTGCTTCCTGTGCCGGCTCCACACACCCGACCTCCGGTGCGCCTCCCCGGTCCGGTACGTCCAGTGCCGGCTCCACGCACCCAACCTCCCGTAGGGTCCACCGACCAGAGCTTTTCGCCGCACCGGTGCCCAGTCCGGATCCGGCCTTCTGCTCCGCTCCCGAGTCAGAGCAGTCCGCTCCACCGGTGCCCAGTCCGGGTCCGGTCGACTGCTCCGCTCCAGTGCCAGAGCAGTCCGCTCCACCGGTGCCCAGTCCAGGTCCGGATGTATGCTCCGCTCCCGAGCCAGAGCAGTCCTCTCCACCGGTGCCCAGTCCGGGTCCGGCCGTCTGCTACGCTCAATGGCCGGAGCCGTTTACCCCACCGGTACCCAGTCCGGGCCCGGTCATAAGGAAAAGGCATGGGAGGAAGCTGTCTACTTTGCCGGAGCCAGAACCGCCACCGACAAACTAATCTTCCCTCCCTAACCCTCCCCCATGTATTTGTGTTTTTTGTGGGGGTACTGTCAGGCTCTGGACATAGAGAAGCCTATTTCTTCTCTATGTAGCCATGGTCAGAGTCTGACAGGTCTATAATTTCTGTTTCTGTGTGGGTGTTGGGTTGGATCCCTAATTAGAGGCAGCTGCAGTGCATTGTCTCTAATTAGGGATCCTACATATGTTTCTATGTCCCACACCTAGGTGAAAAGTAAGTGTGTTTCCGTTTTGTTTGCTTCGTGATTATTTTGTATAGTTCGTCAGTGTTGTGAATTTATCAATTAGTATTAAAAACATGTCAAACTATTATTCCTGCGCTGCGCCTTGGTCTCTCCATGCACCTTTTCTTGACACACTGGGAGATGTATTCACCTTTCAGTAGGACAATAACTTCATACAGAAGGCCAAACCTACACTGGAGTTGCTTACCAAGAAGACAGTGAATGTTCCTGAGTTACAGTTTGGCAAGACTTGAAAATGGTTGTCTAACGCAGGGAGTCAGGAAGCAGGTGAAGTCAGTGAGTTTAATAAGAACGAACATAGAGTGGCGTCTGAAAATAAATACAGAAACAAAACTGCCTGATGGGAAACAAAAACGGAGTGCTAGACAAAGGGGGAATAATCCAGGTGTAATGATGAGGCGCAGGTGGTGTAATGAACGTTGCCAGGTGTGCGTAATGATGTGTTGCCAGGACTGGTGGTTAGTAGACCGGCAACGTCAATAGCTTAATAGCTTAATAGAAGATGCAGGGTATGTTACTGCTGTTCACTCTAGTGGGAGTGCTGTTAGCAAGCTCAGTCAATGAAGCTAACTCTGAGAATGGTACGTCTAATGTGTGTGTGTGTGTGTCTGTGTGTGTGTGTGTGTGTGTGTGTGTGTGTGTGTGTGTGTGTGTGTGTGTGTGTGTGTGTGTGTGTGTGTGTGTGTGTGTGTGTGTGTGTGTGTGTGTGTGTGTGTGTGTGTATATGTGTACTACTATTACTGCCCAGTGTAATCTGATATAATTTGCTCTACATGCACCGTATTGTAATTATCTGTATTATGGTCATGTTGACATTGTAACACTAAATAAAAACACGGAATAAAACGATATTATGAAACATGTATGATGTAATTGAAACACTGATAAACATGTAAGATTCATCTAAAAAACTAAACTTGTGTAATGCTTGATAGTTTATTGGAGGATCACAATATGACACGTCAACCATACAACATTGATACCAGAAATTCTTATCATCATAATATATCCATGAAATTGACCAATCATCTATCATGTGTCATAAAGTACATGTTTATGAAAAAAACATATATTATTCATAATGTTGATGAGTTCTTCTCAGTTCAAAAGTACCAAATAACTGTATTACTGTTTAGTTTTTTGTTAGTCAACGATTGATGGATGGATGATGTAATGATTCACTGAGAAAATGTTAGTGATGATGTCAAAGGTGGTAGCTGATTCCATATGGAGGCTGGTAAGGATCCTCGGCGTCACCATTCTGGTCGCTTTTCACCCAAAAACTTTCTTGACTGTGTCCCAAATCGCGCTCAAAACTGTGGAATATAGTTTTAAACATGCTTTATGGACAATATTTTTTCTTTAAGTTATACATTTGAAAATGACACCAATATTTTCAATACATATCCCAAATATGAGTGACTATCTTTTAAACCTACTGTTGTAAGACCAGTATTTGACTACCATTTAAAAAATAATTTGCTTGTAAAGAGTAGAAATGGAGTTAGTAATGGTACTCCCTCCGCCTTCCCTATCATCCTCAACTGACCTCCCATTGTCACTTTTCTGTTGCTCAGATAGATAGATAGATAGATAGATAGATAGATAGATAGATAGATAGATAGATAGATAGATAGATAGATAGATAGATAGATAGATAGATAGATAGATAGATAGATAGATAGATAGATAGATAGATAGATAGATAGATAGATAGATAGATAGATAGATAGATAGATAGATAGATAGATAGATAGCTCACATGGTGCTTCATCTTCAGAGGCGCTGGCCTTCAGAGCAGCCAACTTTGCCAAAAAGGCTGCCTTTCCACCTTTTAGACCGTCCTCCTGCAGGAGAGCTGAGGAAGAGAGATTTTTCATTTTAGTAAATTAAAACAGATTATACCCAGGTGGTAAAGGAGTACACATACACACACTAGACATACCTTCCTCAGAGTTATCTCTATTGAGAGAGCTTGCTAACAGGACGCCCATTAGAGCGAACAGCACTAACAAACTCTGGATCTTCATCCTTTACTGAAGAACATAGATCAAAACATGTTAACACACACACACAATGGGTCCTCCTCCTCTACCAAATGACAGAAAGCACAGCAAGTTAAAATGGATCCCAGGTCTACCGTGTTACATTATACACCTGTCCACCTACACCTGTCCATCCATTCACACCTGTCCACCTGTATACTCCTGTCCATCCATTCACACCTGTCCACCTGTATACACCTGTCCACCTGTATACACATGTCCACTCTTACATACCTATGCAAAGAAGATTCTCAGTGAAAATAAACATACCTCTTAGAGTTGGACGAGAGCTGTTGGTCTGGATGATGTCTTCTGGACTTCAGTAGTAGTGTGGTGTCTCTCTGACCTCTGCAGCCCTGTTTTATACTCTAACGGCCCCATCCAGCCACACCCCTCACAGTCGAATAACTTACAAGGTGACATTACAGCCATGGAGATAACCACAGTCACACACACCCTGAAGTGTATGACCTCCCTCCAGGCTAAACCTTGGTCAATATTATGGTTTCCTAGTAATTTCAACTCAATTTATGACCTGGAGCAACGATAGGCTTGAATTTATAAATGGTAGTAACACTTTTTTTTAAGGTTGTATCCATAATCCATTCATAACACATTTATGAAACCAATCATTACACCATTTTATTTAAACTATATTAAACCAGGTTAGTCTCGTTGAGATAAAAATCTCATATTCAAGAGAGACTGGAAACAAGACAGCAGGAACATGGTAAATAAAGACAGTGGTGAAGTTAATTAGCAGGTTTTTGGTTTACTGGGAAGTAATTAATAATATTAGCTTATCTTGGAACAGAACAAGCAGTTGGCCCTGCATTACAGTTACACCAGGTTGTCCGGGCCAGAAAGCGCTCTAGGCCACACATCAAATCCTCCTTCTACCGGATATAGGCAAGTTAAACTGAATGATTTTCTAAGACAATTTGCAATAATTCCCAGGGCTGTTTACTCATTGTCATCCTTCTGATCTTCAAGAGAACGAGGCAGCATACATCACTCTGTACACACTTGGAATTAATGCCAGAAACTGGAATCCCGAGATTTCCTAATCAAGCTCCTTCCCGTTTCCTGTGAAAAATAATAATTTCTAACAAAATGGATGATACTGTTTCTGCAAAAGTAATTGAGGAAATAGACAATGGCAACATTGATCCATATGATGTTACACTGACAGTAGAGAGAGCACGGTATTGCCATGTTGATAGGCAGTCTCTCAGTCATATGAAAGGTGCAATGCATAACATTTGCTGGTAATACAAAACTTAGGAGGCTCATAGCTCTCACCCCCTTCCACAGACGTACACAGAAATTATGACAACTTCTGGAGGACGTCCTCCAACCTATCAGAGCTCTTTCAGCATGAACTGATATGTTGTCCAGCCAATCAAATAATCAGATAATCAATCTAGTACTGAAAGCATAAGTTACAGCTAGCTAGCAAAAAATGTGGTGAGTTACTGACTCAAAGAGAGAGAAACACAATGGTTAAACAGTTTTGAACAATTACATTTATTTAAAAATGAAGTAGAAGCAAAAGAAAGAGAGAGAGAGATAGCTATATTTAGTTGTGTTTATATAATTTTAACATAACTAATGCTGCTAATGCAGCTAGCTAGTTTTGCCCACCCGGCTCAAACAGAGAGGGATGCTATGTTAGCTAGCTGGCTATGGCTATCCAACACTGGAACTCTTCCAAGTCAAGGTAAGCTTTTGGTTTGATAAATTTATTGCCACCAGGAATATTTTATTACGAGCACAAAGTTAGTTTTTCCTTTGCTGCCAGAAAAGGGATGATTCATTGTACTTTTATGGCTCTGGCCATAGAGAAGCCTATTTGCTTCTCTATGTAGCTATGGTCAGAGTCTGACAGTGTCTTTCTTTTCTGTTTCTGTGTGGGTTTTAGGTTGGATCCCTAATTAGAGGCAGCTGCACCGCATTGTCTCTAATTAGGGATCCTATATATGTTAGTCTGTCCTTCAATCTGGTGTGGGTCGTTGTCGATGTATTTCGCAGTCACGGTGATAGTAAGTGTGCTTATTTTACGTTTGAGTGTCGCGTTTCAGTGTTGAGTGTTACGTGTGTCAATCGTGTTTTGTTTCTTGTGGTAGTTCGTCTTTTGTGTTTTAGATTACATAGTAAGTAAATAAAACAATGTCGAACTACAGTCCCTGCGCTGCGTCTTGGTTCGTGACAGAACGACCCACCACTAACAGACCAAGCAGCGTAACTGGGGAGAGACGGAGAAACAGTAAAGAAAGACACTGTCAGACTCTGACCATAGCTACATAGAGAAGCAAATAGGCTTCTCCATGGCCAGAGCCTGACAGTACCCCCCCCCCATAAAATGCCCCCCAAAAAAAACACAAATACAAAGGGAGGGAAGACTAGTCCATCGGGGGCGGCTCCGGCGAAGTGGACAGTTTTCTCCCATGCCCCTTCTTTATATCCGGGCCCGGGCTGGGTACTTAAAAATAAGCACACTTACTATCACCGTGACTGCGAAATACATCGACAACGACCCACACCAGAGTGAAGGACAGACTAACATACGGTGCAGCTGCCTCTAATTAGGGATCCAACCCAAAACCCACACAGAAACAGAAAAGAAAGACACTGATAAAAGTACAATGAATCATCCCTTTTCTGGCAGCAAAGGAAAAACTAACTTTGTGCTCGTAATAAAATATTCCTGGTGGCAATAAATTTATCAAACTAAAAGCTTACCTTGACTTGGAAGAGTTCCATTGTTGAATAGCCATAGCCAGCTAGCTAACATAGCATCACTCTCTGTTTGAGCCGGGTGGGCAAAACTAGCTAGCTGCATTAGCCGCATTAGTTATGTTAAAATGTTATAAACACAACTAAATATAGCTATCTCTCTCTCTCTTTCTCTTGCTTCTACTTCATTTTTAAATAAATTAAATTGTTCAAAACTGTTTAACCATTGTGTTTCTCTCTCTTTGAGTCAGCAACTCACCACATTTTATGCTAGCTAGCTGTAGCTTATGCTTTCAGTACTAGATTGATTATCTGATTATTTGATTGGCTGGACAACATATCAGTTCATGCTGAAAGAGCTCTGATAGGTTGGAGGACGTCCTCCAGAAGTTGTCATAATTTCTGTGTACGTCTGTGGAAGGGGGTGAGAGCTATGAGCCTCCTAGGTTTTGTATTACCAGCAAATGTTATGCATTGCAACTTTCATATGACTGAGAGACTGCCTATCAACATGGCAATACCGTGCTCTCTCTACTGTCAGTGTAACAGTGTAATAATCTTCCTAGTAAATCTCGGGATTCCAGTTTCTGGCATTAATTCAAGTGTGTACAGAGTGATGTATGCTGCCTCGTTCTCTTGTAGATCAGAAGGATGACAATGAGTAAACAGCCCTGGGAATTATTGCAAATTGTCTTAGAAAATAATTCAGTTTAACTTGCCTATATCCGGTAGAAGGAGGATTTGATGTGTGGCCTAGAGCGCGTTCTGGCCCGGACAACCTGGTGTAACTGTAATGCAGGGCCAACAGCTTGTTCTGTTCCAAGATAAGCTAATATTATTAATTACTTCCCAGTAAACCAAAAACCTGCTAATTAACTTCACCACTGTCTTTATTTACCATGTTCCTGCTGTCTTGTTTCCGGTCTCTCTTGAATATGAGATTTTCATCTCAATGAGACTAACCTGGTTTAATGTAGTTTAAATAAAATGGTGTAATGGTTGGTTTCATAAATGTGTTATGAATGGATTATGGATACAACCTTAAAATAAAGTGTTACTACCATTTATAAATTCAAGCCTATCGTTGCTCCAGGTCAAAAATTCAGTTGAAATTACTAGGAAACCATAATATTGACCAAGGTTTAGCCTGGAGGGAGGTCATACACTTCAGGGTGTGTGTGACTGTGGTTATCTCCATGGCTGTAATGTCACCTTGTTAGTTAGAGAGACACCACACTACTACTGAAGTCCAGAAGACATCATCCAGACCAACAGCTATCGTCCAACTCTAAGAGGTATGTTTGTTTTCTTCTTTGCATAGGTATGTAAGAGTGGACAGGTGTATACAGGTGGACAGATGTGAATGGATGGACAGGTGTAGGTGGACAGGTGTATACAGGTGGACAGGTGTATACAGGTGGACAGGTGTGAATGGATGGACAGGTGTAGGTGGACAGGTGTGAATGGATGGACAGGAGTATACAGGTGGACAGGTGTGAATGGATGGACAGGTGTATACAGGTAGACAGGTGTGAATGGATGGACAGGTGTAGGTGGACAGGTGTATACAGGTGGACAGGTGTGAATGGATGGACAGGTGTAATTGGACAGGTGTATAATGTAACACGGTAGACCTGGGATCCATAGTAACTAGCTGTGCTTTCTGTCATTTGGTAGATGAGGAGGACCCATTGTGTGTGTGTGTGTGTTAACATGTTTTGATCTATGTTCTTCAGTAAAGGATGAAGATCCAGAGTTTGTTACTGCTGTTCTCTCTAGTGGGCGTCCTGTTAGCAAGCTCTCTCAATAGAGATAACTCTGAGGAAGGTATGTCTAGTAAGTGTATGTGTACTCCTTTACCACCTGGGTTTAATCTGTTTTAATTTACTAAAATGAAAAATCTCTCTTCTTTAGCTCTCCTGCAGGAGGACGATCTAAAAGGTCTAAAGGCGGCCTTTTTGTCAAAGTTGGCTGCTCTGAAGCCCAGCACCTCTGAAGATGAAGCAGCATGTGAGCTATCTATCTATCTATCTATCTATCTATCTATCTATCTATCTATCTATCTATCTATCTATCTATCTATCTATCTATCTATCTATCTATCTATCTATCTATCTATCTATCTATCTATCTATCTATCTATCTATCTATCTCAGCATCAGTAGAGTGACAACAGGAGGTTATGAGAGGGATATGGGATATGTATTGAAAATGTTGGAGTCATTTTCAAATATTTAGATTTTCCATAAAGCATATTTAAAACTGTATTCCACAGTTTGGGCCGAGATTAAGAACGCATTCAAGAGTCTTGGGTGACAGCAAACCTAAATGGTGACGTCGAGGATTCTTCCAGTCTCCATATGGAATCAGCTACCACCTCTGACATCATCACTAACATTACCTCAGTGAATCATTACATCATCCATCCATCAATCATTGACAAAAAAAACCAACAGTAATACATTTGTTTGGTACTTTGGTACTGAGAAGAACTCATCAACATTATGAAGAATATATGTTTTATCCATAAACATGTACTTGATGATACACGATAGATGATTGGTCAAGGTTGTGGATAAATTATGATGATAAGAATTTCTGGTATCAATGTTGTATGGTTGACGTGTCATATTGTGATCCTCCAATAAACTATCAAGCATTACACAAGTTTAGTTTTTTAGATGAATCTTACATGTTTATCAGTGTTTCAATTACATCATACGTGTTCCATAATGTAGTTTTATTCCGTGTTTTTATTTAGTGTTACAATGTCAACATGACTATAATACAGGAAATTGCAATACGTTGCATGTAGAGCAAATTATATCAGATTACACTGGGCAGTAATAGTAGTACACACACACACACACACACACACACACACACACACACACACACACACACACACACACACACACACACACACACACACACACACACACACACACACACACACACACACACACACACACACACACACACACACACACACACACACACACACACACACACACACACATTAGACGTACCGTCTTCAGAGGTAGCTTCATTGAGTGAGCTTGCTAACAGCACTCCCACTATGGTGAACAGCAGTAACATACCCTGCATCTTCTACTAAGCTAACGTATGGAATTCTTTTAAGATGGTCATACCAAGGATAATTTAGCTATTGATTTGGAATTTTAGGACCCCTTTAGGTATAAAAATGTATGTATTAAAAAGATGAAAATAAAAATAAAAAATAGAATTCTATAAAAATAGAATTTGGCCTTACTGCTTTTAGCCCATAGAAACGTGTTGAATAACATATATGAAAAAAAAAGTCTGAAAAATATCCTACAGGAAGTTTGTTTTGAAGTGTCTGCCCTATATCTGACAGCCATAAGAAGGTTTTGTTTTTGACATATTTAACCACTTTTTTGGCACTAAACTACTTCCACATATACAAAATGTATTCCACATTTTGTTTCGTTACATTCTGACTTCAAAATAGATTAAATAGATTGTTTTTGTCACCAATCTACAAACAATACCTCATAATGACAAAGTGAACTTTTTTTTAGACATTTTTGCCAATTTATTGAAAATTAAATACAGAAATATCTAATTTAAATAAGTATTCACAACCCTGAATCAATAAATGTTAGCTTTGTAAGTCTCTAAGAGCTTTGCACACCTGGATAGTACAATATTTGCCGATTATATTATTACAATTCTTCAAGTTCTGTCAAATTGTTTGTTGATGTCACGTCTACTCCTGCTCCCCCTCTCCGGGGCTTGACGTGATTACGCAACCTGCACCTCATCATTACACCTGGACTTCATCACTTCCCTGTTTATTCCTCCATTGTCTAGCACTCCGTTGTTGTTACCCATCAGGCAGTTTTGTTTCTGTGTTTATTTTCATACGCCATTCTATGTTTGTTCTTATAAAACTCACCGACTTCACCTGTTTCCTGACTCCCTGCGTTAGACAACCCTTTTCAAGTCTTGCCATACAGCAACTCAGGAATATTCACTGTCTTCTTGGTAAGCAACTCCAGTGTAGGTCTGGCCTTCTGTATGAAGTTATTGTCCTACTACATCTCCCAGTGTCTGGCGGAAAGCAGACTGAACCAGGTTTTCCTCAAGGATGTTGCCTGTGCTTAAATCAATTCTGTTTCTTTTTTATGCTGAAAAACTCCCCAGTCCAATTACAAGCATACCCATAAAATGTTGCAGCCTCCACTATACTTGAAAAGATGGAGAGTGATACTAAGTAATATATTGTGTCACGTTCGGGTGTGTAGAGAGACCAAGGCGCAGCGTATCGATAGTTCGACATGTTTATTAATTAAATAAACTATACTTGACATTGAACTATACAAATATAACAAATGAAACTGAAACACACGTAGCTCTATGGCCAGAGCCTGACAGTACCCCCCCCCAAAGGCGCAGACTCCCGGCCGCAAGAAAAACAAACACAAAACATGAGGGAAGGGTCAGGGAGGGAAAAACATAACAACATCACAACCATCGCAGGTGGCGGTTCCGGCCCCGGCGAAGTGGATAGCTTCCTCCCCATTTCTACTGGACCCGGACTGGGCCCCGGTGTGGCTGGCAACTCAGGCCATTTAAAGGGGCAACCCACCGGTCCTGGAAATGACCATGGTGGGGCAAAAGGCTCAGGCCATGGAGCGGGGCAAATAACCGGGCCAGGACTGGGCACCGGTGTGACAGGCGACTCCGGCCATATAAAGGGGCAACCCACCGGTCCTAGAAACAACAATGGTGGGGCAAATAGTTCAGGCCATGGAGCGGGGCAAATAACCGGGCTAGGACTGAGCACCGGTGTGGCAGGCGACTCCGGCCTTTCAATCATCACGGGAGGCTTCGGGCTGTCGAGCGTCACGGGAGGCTCCGGGCTGTTGAGCGTCACGGGAGGCTCCGGGCTGTCGAGCGTCACGGGAGGCTCCGGGCTGTCGAGCGTCACGGGAGGCTCCGGGCTGTCGAGCGTCACGGGAGGCTCCGGGCTGTCGAGCGTCACGGGAGGCTCCGGGCTGTCGAGCGTCACGGGAGGCTCCGGGCTGTCGAGCGTCACGGAAGGCTCCGGGCTGTCGAGCGTCACGGAAGGCTCCGGGCTGTCGAGCGTCACGGGAGGCTCCGGGCTGTCGAGCGTCACGGGAGGCTCCGGGCTGTCGATCATCACGGGAGGCTCCGGGCTGTCGACCATCAAGGGAGGCTCCGGGCTGTCGACCATCACGGGAGTTTCCGGGCTGTCGACCATCACGGGAGTCTCCGGGCTGATGAGGCGCACCGACGGTCTGGTGCGTGGAGCTGGCACTGGAGGTACCTGGCTGGGCACACGCACTGGAGGTCGAGTGCGGGGAGTCGGCATGGGACGTACCGGACTGGAGAGGCGCACTGGAGGCCTGGTGCGTGGAGCCGGCACTGGAGGAACCTGGCTGGGCACACGCACTGGAGGTCGAGTGCGGGGAGTCGGCACGGGACGTACCGGACTGGAGAGGCGCACTGGAGGCCTGGTGCGTGGAGCCGGCACTGGAGGAACCTGGCTGGGCACACGCACTGGAGGTCGAGTGCGGGGAGTCGGCACGGGACGTACCGGACTGGAGAGGCGCACTGGAGGCCTGGTGCGTGGAGCCGGCACTGGAGGAACCTGGCTGGGCACACGCACTGGAGGTCGAGTGCGGGGAGTCGGCACGGGACGTACCGGACTAGAGACGCGCACTGGAAGCCTGGTGCGTGGAGTCGGCACTGGTGGCACTGGACTACTAACACGCACCTCAGGGCGAGTGCGGGGAGCAGGCACAGGACGTACCTGACTGGAGACGCGCACTGGAAGCCTGGTGCGTGGAGTCGGCATATGTGGCACCGAACTAGCGACACGCACTTCAGGGCGAGTGCGGGGAGCAGGCACAGGATGTGCCTGACTGGAGACACGCACTGGAAGCCTGGTGCGTGGAGTCGGCACATGTGGCACCGAACTAGCGACACGCACTTCAGGGCGAGTGCGGGGAGCAGGCACAGGATGTACCTGACTGGAGACACGCACTGGAAGCCTGGTGCGTGGAGTCGGCACTGGTGGTACCGGACTAATGACACGCACTTCAGGGCGAGTGCGGGGAGCAGGCACAGGACGTATCGGACTGGAGAGGCGCACTGGAGTGTAGCAGACAGCCGAACCCAGACTGGGCACCGTTGGAGTGAACTGTTCTGGCACTGGAGTAGAGCAGACGGCCGGACCCCGACTGGGCACAGGTAAAGCGGACTGCTCTTTCACGGGAGTGGAGTATGCGACTGGACACGGATAATTCCATTCCGACATTTCCCTTTCTACTTCCTCCGCTATCTCCCACATCTCCTCCAAAACGTCTCCAAAATGTCTCTCCAAATACTCCTCCTCTTCAACACTTTGCGCCCCCCATTTATATTTCGGGCACAGTGTATCCCAGATGGAGAGTGGTACTGGCTTGTCCTCCTCCAAACCAGACCACCCCCATAGCCCCCCCCCGAAATTTTCCTGGGGTTGACTACGGGCTCCTTTACCTCCGTATCCACGATTACGCCGCTGTCTTCCTTTTCTCTCCTTTGCTCCAGTATATCGCTGCTTGGTCGGGTGGTGGTTCATTCTTGTCACGAAATTGGGTTTGGAGAGACCAAGACGCAGCGCAGGGATAGTAGTTCGACATTTCTCTTTATTTTTACTATGTTTTCTTTTCTCAATGTAATAAAGAAACACAAATGACGAACTACAAAACGAAACCGAAACACGAATTTACAACGTTACGTTAAAACAACACACGACAGTTTAACGTAACCAACAGCACACTTACTTCACCCGTGACTGCGACATATACCTCGACATGTACGATAACAACCCACACCCGCGTGAGGGACAGACTCAACGTATATTGGGTCCCTAATTAGAGACAATGGTTAGCAGCTGCCTCTAATTAGAGATCCACCCAAACCCCACAAAGAAACAGAAAAGAACGACACTGTCAGACTCTGCCCATAGCTACATAGAGATGCCTATTGCTTCTCTATGGCCAGAGCCTGACAGTACCCCCCCCCCAAGGCGCGGACTCCCGGACGCCTAAAAAAAAACCCACACACAAAACACGGGGGGGTAAATGGGTGGGAAAACTAGTCCATCGGGGGCGGCTCCGGCTCCGGCGATGTGGACAGTTTTGTCCCGTGCCCCTTCCTTATCACCGGTCCCGGGCTGTGGACCGGTGGGGCAAAAGGCTCCGGCCATGGAGCGGGGAAAACAACCGGGCCCGGACTGGGCACCGGTGGGGCAAACGGCTCCGGCCATGGAGCGGGGAAAACAACCGGGCCCGGACTGGGCCCCGGTGGGGCAAACGGCTCCGGCCATGGAGCGGGGAAAACAACCGGGCCCGGACTGGGCCCCGGTGGGGTAACCGGCTCCTGCCATGGAGCGGGGAACACAACCGGACCCGGACTGGGCACCGGTGGGGTAAACGGCTCCGGCCATGGAGCGGGGAAAACAACCGGGACCGGACTGGGCACCGGTGGGGTAAACGGCTCCGGCCATGGAGCGGGGAAAACAACCGGGCCCGGACTGGGCCCCGGTGGGACAAACTGCTCCGGCCATGGAGCTGGGAAAACCGCCGGACCCGGACTGGGCACCGGTGGGGTAAACGGCTCCGGCCATGGAGTGGGGAAAACAACCGGGCCCGGACTGGGCACCGGTGGGGTAAACGGCTCCGGCCATGGAGCGGGGAAAACCGCCGGACCCGGACTGGGCACCGGTGGGGCGGACTGCTCAGGCTCTGAAGCGGAGCAGACGGCTGGACCCTGATTGGGTACCGGTGGAGCGGACTGCTCTGGCACTGAGGCGGAGCAGGCGGCTGGACCCGGACTGGGTACCGGCGGAGCGGACTGCTCGGGCACTGAGGCGGAGCAGGCGGCTGGACCCGGACTGGGTACCGGCGGAGCGGACTGCTCTGGCCCAAGAGCGGAGCAGACGGCTGGAGGTTCAGGGACGCTGACCTTCGCCGGAGGTGCAGGGACGCCGACCTTCGCCGGAGGTGCAGGGACGCCGACCTTCGCCGGAGGTGCAGGGACGCCGACCTTCGCCGGAGGTGCAGGGACGCCGACCTTCGCCGGAGGTGCAGGGACGCCGACCTTCGCCGGAGGTGCAGGGACGCCGACCTTCGCCGGAGGTGCAGGGACGCTGACCTTCGCCGGAGGTGCCGGGACGCTGACCTTCGCCGGAGGTGGCGGGACGCTGACCTTCGCCGGAGGTGGCGGGACGCTGACCTTCGCCGGAGGTGGCGGGACGCTGACCTTCGCAGGAGGGACGCTGACCTTCGCAGGAGGGGCCGGGACGCTGACCTTCGCAGGAGGTGGCGGGACGCTGACCTTCGCAGGAGGTGGCGGGACGCTGACCTTCGCAGGAGGTGGCGGGACGCTGACCTTCGCAGGAGGTGGCGGGACGCTGACCTTCGCTGGAGGGACGCTGACCTTCGCCGGAGGTGGCGGGACGCTGACCTTCGCCGGAGGTGGCGGGACGCTGACCTTCGCAGGAGGGACGCTGACCTTCGCAGGAGGTGGCGGGACGCTGACCTTCGCAGGAGGTGGCGGGACGCTGACCTTCGCAGGAGGTGGCGGGACGCTGACCTTCGCAGGAGGTGGCGGGACGCTGACCTTCGCAGGAGGTGGCGGGACGCTGACCTTCGCAGGAGGTGGCGGGACGCTGACCTTCGCTGGAGGGACGCTGACCTTCGCAGGAGGTGGCGGGACGCAGACCTTCGCAGGAGGTGGCGGGACGCAGACCTTCGCAGGAGGTGGAGGGACGCTGACCTTCGCTGGAGGGACGCTGACCTTCGCTGGAGGTGGCGGGACGCTGACCTTCGCTGGAGGTGGCGGGACGCTGACCTTCGCTGGAGGTGGCGGGACGCTGACCTTCGCTGGAGGTGGCGGGACGCTGACCTTCGCTGGAGGTGGCGGGACGCTGACCTTCGCTGGAGGTGGCGGGACGCTGACCTTCGCTGGAGGTGGCGGGACGCTGACCTTCGCTGGAGGTGGCGGGACGCTGACCTTCGCTGGAGGTGCGGGGACGCTGACCTTCGCTGGAGGTGCGGGGACGCTGACCTTCGCTGGAGGTACGGGGACGCTGACCTTCGCTGGAGGTGCGGGGGCGCTGACCTTCGCTGGAGGTGCGGGGGCGCTGACCTTCGCAGGAGGTTTAGAGGCGCTGACCTTCGCAAGAGGTTTAGAGGCGCTGACCTTCGCAGGAGGTTTAGAGGCGCTGACCTTCGCAGGAGGTTTAGAGGCGCTGACCTTCGCAGGAGGTTTAGAGGCGCTGACCCTCGCTGGAGGCTCAGGGTGGCTGACCCTCGCTGGAGGCTCAGGGTGGCTGACCCTCGCTGGAGGCTCAGGGTGGCTGACCCTCGCTGGAGGCTCAGGGTGGCTGACCCTCGCTGGAGGCTCAGGGGCGCTGACCCTCGCTGGAGGCTCAGGGGCGCTGACCTTCGCTGGAGGCTCAGGGGCGCTGGCCTTCGCTGGAGGCTCAGGGGCGCTGGCCTTCGCAGGAGGCTCAGGGGCGCTGGCCTTCGCAGGAGGCTCAGGGGCGCTGGCCTTCGCAGGAGGCTCAGGGGCGCTGGCCTTCGCAGGAGGCTCAGGGGCGCTGGCCTTCGCAGGAGGCTCAGGGGCGCTGGCCTTCGCAGGAGGCTCAGGGGCGCTGGCCTTCGCAGGAGGCTCAGGGGCGCTGGCCTTCGCAGGAGGCTCCGGGGCGCTGACCTTCGCAGGAGGCTCAGGGGCACTGACCTTCTCAGGAGGCTCAGGGGCGCTGACCTTCGCAGGAGGCTCAGGGGCGCTGACCTTCGCAGGAGGTTTAGGGGCGCTGACCTTCGCAGGAGGTTTAGGGGCGCTGACCTTCGCAGGAGGTTTAGGGGCGCTGACCTTCGCAGGAGGTTCCGGGCCAACCATCTGCCTCGCCACGAGAGTCATCTGGCGCTTGAAGGCCACCAACGCCTGAATAACCAGCGGATCCCTCAGCTTCTCCAGAGGAAGAGCATTCCAGGCTCTCCACCACCTCGTCCGCTCCTCCTCCGGGTATTCCTCGAACCCCTCTGGCCGCTCCCGATCCAGATCTGTGGGCATCCGAAGTGGTGTGCGATCCCCCTTCTTCCTTCTCTCTCTCTCCATCACTCTCCATTGCGCCATGAACCTTCCACGGTCCTCTGGCTCCACCCTAGGCCACGTGGGAAACGGCACTGGCACTTCCTCCTCCGTCTCTCGCCAGCTGCGCTGCTTGGTCTCCAGGTGGTGGGTTGTTCTGTCACGAAATGGGGTTTGGAGAGACCAAGACGCAGCGCAGGGATAGTAGTTCGACATTTCTCTTTATTTTTACTATGTTTTCTTTTCTCAATGTAATAAAGAAACACAAATGACGAACTACAAAACGAAACCAAAACACGAATTTACAACGTTACGTTAAAACAACACACGACAGTTTAACGTAACCAACAGCACACTTACTTCACCCGTGACTGCGACATATACCTCGACATGTACGATAACAACCCACACCCGCGTGAGGGACAGACTCAACGTATATTGGATCCCTAATTAGAGACAATGGTTAGCAGCTGCCTCTAATTAGAGATCCACCCAAACCCCACAAAGAAACAGAAAAGAACGACACTGTCAGACTCTGCCCATAGCTACATAGAGATGCCTATTGCTTCTCTATGGCCAGAGCCTGACAATTCTGTCACGTTCGGGTGTGTAGAGAGACCAAGGCGCAGCGTATCGATAGTTCGACATGTTTATTAATTAAATAAACTATACTTGACATCGAACTATACAAATATAACAAATGAAACTGAAACACACGTAGCACGAACACGAGACAACATACAACAATGAACCACGCCAACGGAGTGGAACACAGACATATAAGTAAGATCCCTAATTAGAGGTAATGCCAAGCAGCTGCCTCTAATTAGGGATCCCACACACAACACCACACAGACGTAGAAATAATAGATCTGCCAGACTCTGACCATAGAAATATAGAGAAGCAAAGCATCTCTATGGCCAGAGCCTGACATATTGTCTTGGATTTGCCCCAAACATAACACTTTGTTTTCAAGAAAAAAGTTAGTAGTAACTTCAATGTTGTTGATCCATCCTCAGTTTTCTCCTATCACAGCCTTTAAACTGATGGTGGTAAATGGTTCATGGTGAAATCCCTGAGAGGTTTCCTTCCTCTCCGGCAACTGTGACTGGGTATATTGATATCCAAAGTGTAATTAATAACTTCACCATGCTAAAAAGGGATATTCAATGTCAACTTCTTTTTCATTTTTACCCATCTACAAGTAGGTGCCCTTCTTTGCGACGGCATTGGAAAACACCCTGGTCTCTGTTGTTGAATCTGTGTTTGAAATTCACAGCTCGACTGAGGGACCTTACAGATAATTGTATGTGCGGGGCAAGAAGATGAGGTAGTCATTCAAAAATAATGTAAGAAACTATTATTTCATCAAAATGATTATGTGTCTTATTAAGCACATTTTCACTTATTTAGCTTGCCATAACAAAGGGATTGAATTCTTATTGACTCAAGACATTTCAGTTTTTCATTTTTTTATTAATTTCTAAAAACAAAATTGAAAAATAGAATTCCACTTTGACATTATGGGTAATTGTGTGTAGGCCAGTGAAAAATCTCAATTGAATCAATTTTAAATTCATGCTGTCACAACAAAATGTGGATAATGTCGAGGGGTGTGAGTACTTTCTGAAGGCACTGTAAATATTTTGTTCAAGAGTTCCTGAAGGAGCTGATAATTTATAGAATTCTGAATATTGTTTATCCTTGGGGGTGGGAGTTATGATCTTGTTTGAAAATCCTTGAGCCAGTTCCCTAACAGAGTTATCTTCTTTTACCATAGTTTTTTTTACCTGTGAAGAGCTCAGAGATCTGTCTCGGCAGATGAGAAGCGATATACAAAGCCAATTTATTATTATTATTATTATTAATGAAATTGTTAATAGTGGTCGGTATCAAATTACAGTCTTGCGTTAGAATCCCATTACCTTTTAATTCGGGAGGCTATTTTGACTTTTCAGCTGCTCTTTTGTTGAGGTTTTCCCAAATCACTTTGCCATTTCTGTTTGCTTCATTGATCACTCTGAGGAAGAACTGTGTTTGGCTTTTTTGTATAGTCCTTACCACCTTGTTTCTCAGTGCTGTAAATATGTCTATCATCATTCTTAACAGACTTCATAGCTTTTTTCAGGGAAAGGTCCTTGCTGAGCCATGGTAGAGAGGTTTGACTTCTTGGCTTACGTTGGAATTTCCTATCGTCAAAATCTGGTCTGTGATCTCTGAGTATTTTCCTGCAAGTTTTATTTTCCCAGTTTATATTGAAATCGTCCATGAGGATGATCTCCTTCTTATGATCACATTCTTTACGATGGGTTAAAAACAAGGTATCAGAAGTTGGTGGTCGATATAAGCCAATAATATTGAGAGACACATGAAGGGATGGGAAGACTGTGACGACTGGGTGTTAATACAGACCAAGATGCAGCGCCGTGATAGTTCGACATACTTTGAATAAAGTAATCACTTAACAATGACGAACTATCCAAATGAAACATGATTCAAACCAAGGAAAACACACTTACGTCTCGGACATGAAGATAATGACCCACACCTAGGGTGTGGAACCTACAAACATAAGTAGGATCCCTAATTAGAGACAATGCATAGCAGCTGCCTCTAATTAGGGATCCAACACAAAACATCACATAGAAATTATAACCTAGATCTGTCAGACTCTGACCATGGCTATATAGAGACACAAAAGGCTTCTCTATGGCCAGAGCCTGACAGTACCCCCCCCAAAGGCGCGGACTCCCGATCGCAAGACAATAAACACAAACATGGGAGGAGGGTTAGGGAGGGAATATTAGTTCGTCGGTGGCGGTTCTGGCCCCGGCGAAGTGGACAGCTTCCTCCCCGGCTTTTCTCTGATGACCGGGCCTGGGCACCGGTGTGGCAGGCGACTCCGGCCATGGAGCGGGGCAGACGACCGGTCCCGGACTGAGCCCCGGTGGAGCAGACTGCTCCGGCACTGGAGTGGAGCAGATGACCGGAACCGAACTGAGCCCCGGTGGAGCGGACTGCTCCGGCACTGGAGCGGAGCAGGTGACAGGAACCGGACTAGGCAACGGTGGAGCGGACTGCTCTGACACTGGAGTGGAGCAGATGACCGGATCTGGACTGGGCACCGGTGGAGCGGACTGCTACGGCACTGGAGCGGAGCAGACGACCGGACCCGGACCAGGCACCGGTGGAGCGGACTGCTCTGGCGCTGGAGTGGAGCAGATGACCGGAACCGGAGCTCCTGCTCCAAAGCGGGGCTGCACGCCGTGCAGTTCAATTTTGCTCTCATCTGACCACACTATATTCTCCCAGTGTTTCACTGGCTTTTCCAAATGTTGTGCAGCAAACTTTAAACGAGCTTCAACATGGTTTTTTTTCAGCAATGGAGTCTTGAGTGGTGAGCGTGCATATAGGCCATGGCGGTGGAGTGCATTACTTACTGTTTTCTTTGAGACAACAGTACCTGCTAATTGCAGGTCTTTTTTAAGCTCTCCACAAGTGGTCCTTGGCTCTTGGACAACTCTTCTGATTATTCTTTTCACTCCTCTGTCAGAAATCTTGCGAGAAGCACCTGGTCGAGGCAAATTTATGGTGAAATGATTGTCTTTCCACTTCCGTATTATGGCCCCAACAGTGCTCACTGGAACATTCAGAAGCTTAGAAATGCACCTATAACCAATGCCATCATTATATTTTGCAACAATAAGGGTTGCAAAGGTCTTGAGACAGCTCTTTGCTTTTACCCATCATGAGATGTGTCTTGTGTGACACCTTGGCAATGAGACCTTTTTGTAGGCCATCAGTTGGGACTGAACCAGATGATATTAATTTGCACTGACATGGGGCTGGATTGCTTTTTAATTACTGATAGTCTTCAGCTCTTGTCTTGGCTTTCCATGCCATTTTGCACCTCCCTTTCTTCATGTGTTCAATACTTTTTCCCTGTGTCATTTCACATTTTTACACATAACTTAATTTCTGAACTTATTTGTTTTGGTTTCTTCGTATTTATGGATTACTTGGGTTGTTATGTCAATAGCACCTTTGGAAATATATTTACTGAGAAAAATGTTGACGTGTTCAATACTTATTTCACCCACTGTAATTAAATTATTATGGATAAATTAAGTTTGTAATGTTTTAGTAGTATATGTATATGGTTATCCAGCTATAAATGTCTATTTGACAGGCTCTTTATCCCCTATGCAGGATTCGCTTTAATTTGGGAAAAGTTGCTAGGGAGGTGTCCGAGAGGAAGAGCATTTATAAATATTGTATTGGGAAGGGGTTGTTAGGAATGGGAAATGGGTTGATTGATGCCAATAGGAACGTATATTGGAAACGTATATTGGAAATATATATTGGGAGCATACATTTGAATTTACTTTATTAATCGTATGATTACTCTATTGGAAACAACGCTATGCAAGGCTTTGAAGTGCATGCTCATACATTGGTGATATATGTTCTGTATTGGTATTTTTTTATTGTTTTTGGTTTTATTGAATTTTTGGGTGATTGATCGTTTATTTTTGTGTTTGTATTTGTGTTATGGTTTATGTGACTATTCTAGTCACAACGGGGGGATATGTTATGAATATTCTTAAGCTTTTGGTTAATATTTTAGGCCATTGATCCAAAACATAGAATAGGAAGGTTAGAAACCACAGTAGGTTATTTAGTAAACATATAGAATGGTATAGGATAGCGACAGGATGGAGGTCAGAGCAGTCAGCAGAAGCCCAATAAACAGTGCAGTCAGCAAAACCCAATAGTTAACGCAGTCAGTGAAGCCCAAAGGTTAAGGGGTGCACTCAGACACACAAATAGAATAGTATGTGTTGTGCTGTGTTTGCACTGGGGTTTGACATACACTAGGATTTATGGGTGCATATATGCTTATCTCTATATGTGCAGGTCCCATACGGGTCGCCCTGAGTTCGCCACTATTGGTTCAAATCTTGAAGGTGTAACAGCCAATGGAGGGCATAGACAAACTAGAATTGGAGGGTTTTGAAACGATAGTGGAAGACGGTTAAGGGGTGCTTATCATTCTACCCGTTAGGGAGGGACTATGTATGCTATGTAACTACAAATTGTATAAAAAGAGTGGGATGAAACTAGGAAGACAGAAGTCTCCGGGGGCTCCTCTGCTTTTGTTGCTTATGTAATAAAAGTCTATGTTACTTTTCCAAACTTTGAAAGTGCTTTATTTTTTAAGAGAAAGAGTAAGATTATTGTCAGGCTCTGGCCATAGAGAAGCTTCTCTATGTGGCCATGGTCAGAGTCTGACAGTTTCTATTCCTTTCTGTTTCTGTGTGGGTTTTGGGTTGGATCCCTAATTAGAGGCAGCTGCACCGCATTGTCTCAAATTAGGGATCCTATATGTGTCTGTAAGTCCTACACCTTTGTGTGGGTCGTTATTCCTCCAGTCACAAGTGAGTTGCCACATTACGTATTAATATCGTGTTTCATTTGGAGGTTATGTTTATTAATTTATCGTGTTTCATTTGGACGTTACGTTTGTGGATTATTGTTTGTTTGTGTTGTATAGTTCGTTCTCCATTAATTGAATAAATAGTAAATTAAAAAGGAATGTCGAACTACTATCCCTGCGCTGCGTCTTGGTCTCTCCACACACACAATTGTGACAGAACGACCCACCACCTTGAGACCAAGTAGCGTAACTGGCGAGAGACGGAGAGAGCGACTGCCCCTCGTCGGTATACGGACACGGAACTCCTCTGGGGGTTCGAGACGGACTCAGAGGAGGAAGAGGAGGTAGCGCCAGTACCATTTCCCACGTGGCCTAGGGTGGAGCCTGATAAGGGAATTTGTATGTTTAATGTTAATGACTAAGATGTTTCACCCTGAAACGTTGTAATGTGTGAGATGTATTACAATTACAAGATTATGATTCTAAGAATGTGCGAACATAGACAATGTTCAGACCAGGTTAGAATGTTACCATTTGGTAAATGAGTCAGGATGTGGTTAAGATGAACAAAGGGGGAGATAGACCATTTGTGAAGGCTGTTGGGCTGGCAGGAGATTAGCCATAAAAGGTTACCACCCTCATCTATCAGAGTGGGGGTCTGGTCTTCGAGGTGTAAACATTAGCAACTGAAGAATGTCTTGAAGGGAGTGAACTGAGATAACAGGAACTTGTGTTGGTATAAATAAAGGGCTTCTGAGGGGCAGAACGTTCTATGAATAAAGACTGACCATTTGCAAAGCTGGAGCTCTCTCTGTATTATTTAAACAAACTGAAGAATTTACAACCTTCAGGATACAGATAGAGTTAAAAAGTTCATTTAGAACATTGGAATAGAAAAAATCGTGACAATTTGGTCCTTCGAACCGGACTCAAAAATCCGTTTTCAGTCGTCCCAGGGAAACACCGAAACCGTGCACGGGCGGATCTAACATCCGTATTATAAAGTCCTGACCTCTGAAATTGAGGGATTATTTCAGGACGGTGGGAAACTGGACGCGACAGTTAAACGGTGACGAGATCCAACCAACATTTAGTCCCAGCTGCAAGGATACGGTCAGTAATTTTTATTCATGGGTTTTGGGGGAATTTGTGTTTTAAAATACAGTAAATCAGGAGTGAGGATCTCAGTTTACAAACATGGGAGGTAAATCCTCAAAGGGAGGATCTCATTTTACAAACATGGGAGGTAAATCCTCAAAGGGAGAGATTTTCTGTGGAAAATAATACAGATTTCTTTAGAACCCCTCCAAATAGACGGATTTTCTCTGTCTATTTGGAGAAAATCCAACGCACTAGTATCCAAATAGATAGAAAATTATTGTAGTAGGTTAAGGTCAAAAAGGAAAGGGGGGTCCGAAACTGACTCCAGGTAGTTTAGGCCATTACCAATAAAAACTACCCTATGTTGAGGCGATCGGAGCACGCCAAGGATATGTAGGAAGGAAAGTGGAATATTAGTTTTTGGACGTTTATCTAGAAGAAAACCAAGCGCCAGTATTGTGGAATTAACATAAAACGAAAGCACACTTTTAGGGAGGATCTCATTATATGAACATGGGAGGCAAATCCTCAAAGGGGGTCCTGGAAACTAACCAGGGAATGAGAGACATGGAGCCTAAGGATATGAGGAACATTATTAGGATCCTCAGTGGAGGAAGGAAAATGGATTTGATGGGAGGTCAAATATAGAGTAATTGAAAACTAAGGTGTGCCGATACAAACAACTTGTGAAGATAATGTGAGGAAACAGCAGGCAGAAGGGGTAAATAAGGAGGTGAGGTAACCAATTTAACATGAGAGGACGAAGGAAATAATTATCGATATGTGAGGTAGAAATACTAATCAGTCAAAAGTCATAAGGAACGGCACAATAACGGAAGTTATTTAATCCGTATACGTGTGAGACCTAGTAATACTAATCAGTCAAAAGTCATGAGGAACGGCACAATAATTTAAGACATTATTTAACCCGTATACATGTGAGACCTAGTAATCTACTAAAAGTCATAAAATAATTATTCCAGGTGAAGAGTGGAGACTGCGAAGAATGTGCGTTTGAAAAGTTGATCTTGAAACCCCGCTGTGGGAGCGTTTACCCAAGTTAATGGTATTGTGAATTTAAGCTGTATAATTGTGTTATTTGTGTGTAAACCGGTGTTGTAAAAACAAGTATAATATAAGTATGAATCTAAGTGAAAACTGACGAGTTTGTCGTGATTGTGTGTGGAACGGTAGGAACCAACATGTCCTGCCATTTAAACGTGGCATAGTTTGTCTCTGATTGTTGATTGTTGGCATGTCTTGCGAGGAACTGTAAGCGAAGAGTTTGTCCCTGTGTGGGAATAACTAATTGTGTTGATGTAGGTAAGCGAAGAGTTTGTCCCTGTGTGGGAATAACTAATTGTGTTGATAAGTATTGTTATGAACGTTGATCAAGGGCTGGGTGTCGGATTGTTTTCTTCATATTGGGTAGGTAAACTTTAACTAACAACGGACACCAGGACAAAATGGTTATAGGAATTTAGGAGTCTAGGTTGGCTATATTGAGTGAAACCTTTTTGAAACTAATTTAGGTCCATTTCCCAATGGAACTTTGCTTAGGGAAGTTAGAATAATAAAATAATACTAATCACTTCCCTAGGTCCTGTGTTATTGAGCCTTTTACAGTAGCCTGGCTGGCTAGCGCACGTAAAACTGTTGAATTATCTGTTAAATCGGGCCGCATTAAGTTTAAAGAAAATTACTACTCTTGTTTGGGGTTTCTTTCCCCATAATATACATTTTACTCCTCATTAACCGAGGTTGTGTGTAATAGATGGTATCATATATTGACTGACATTATAAATGAATTGGCATTTTAGGTTACAATACATGTAGGACGACCCTAGTGGATGATGGAGTTATAATTCTGGTGGATCTTAAACGTTTGAATGAAGGGCGTTTGCCTGGGCTGAGTGGTTTTAACGTTTGAGCTTGATAAGAAACAAATGTGGGGGTTGGGCTGTGTTGGTAATAGGAATGAGGATGATGGAGAATCCAATGTGTTGCTGACCCATGATAATTTAGAAGGGAATAGTGTTGAAATAATTGCATACTGAGAGGGTGTGTTGATAGGGAAATAGATGTTAAGTAGAATAATATGGATATTATTAGAACCATGGAGATGTTTTATATGGAAATGTGGAATAGCTGATTAGTTCAGTACTTAAAAATGTAAGAGATAGGAGAGGTTAATACTTGGAGGTTTGAAACACCAAATGATAGAGAAATAACATGGATGTTATTAGGAGGGAAACAATTATGGTCTAGTTATTCCAGATTAGATGGGCTATTAGGAAAATACTGGAGGACAGGAGAAACCGAGTGGGTTACAATTTATGATAATTTTATGGAGGGACATTTTGAGCATTTGACAGAGGGGAGGAGGAGGCAAGCCTATTGAGGCCCCCTGCGTTCTGTAGAGATAAGTTGGGAGTCTATCCATAAACCCTGAATGTTTACTGAAGTTTAACCTGGGGGGGAGGTTAGGTACCCTGCCAGACCAAGAGAACAACTGGTTCTCCACTATCAGATCAGATGTCTCAAGAACTAGGAGACCTGATGAATGAAGATAAGAAAGTCAGAGTGTGAGGGCTTGGTTGTGGTAAGGCCTCTTACTCCCACCTAGGGGAGGAGAGAGTCACACAACCAAGTCCTCACACACTTAACTAGGGAGATTATCATCCCCAATCAGAGACAGCTGTCTAGCGTTGTCTCTGATTGGGGATAGTATATAGGCTCCACACAAATCCACCTGTGTGTGGATCATTGTTCCTGCTTGTCTGCACTGCATGTAGCCTAGCAAGTAAGTCACTGTGTTTTTGATTGTAATCGTGTTTTTTTGTTATACTCTCCTTTTATTTTATGCCTCGAGAGAACATCTCATTAAATAAAAGGATGACACTTCACCAGCGCTCCGTTTACCGTCCCTTATATAATGCGCACCGTGACAGAATGATCCACCACCCTGGGACGCAACGGGGGATTACTTTAGGAGATATCCTCCTCGGTATGGGAAAAATTACCGAGGAGGAACACTCTTACTATCGTTCGGTGGAGGAAGGCTGGGGTCCGGAGCAGCAGAGGCGCCGAAGACGGGGGAAACGTCACCGGGCTAAAGTTGAGGACCAGCCTGGAGCCCAGAAAAACCCCCAAACTGATTTTGGGGGGGGGCTATGGGGGTGGTCGGGGATCGAAGGAGAAGAGCCCCGACCACTGCACTCGTGGGGGTTCCAGGAGGAGCCCCTACAGCCATGGGAGCAGGAGTACAGAGAGGAGTCGGAGGAAGACGACGACGATGTGCTTCTGTTCCCTCACTCGTGGGGGTTCCCGGAGGAACCCTCACAGGATGGGGATTGGCGGTGGAGTAGGGACGACAGGGACAGTCGTGCTCCAGCGCCAGTTCCCAGTCCGGTGCCTCCAGCGCCGGTCCAGAGTCGGAGGAAGAGGAGACCGACTCTGCGCACCAAACCATCGGTGCGCAACATTAGCCCGGTGCGACCCGTACCAGCTAAACGCACCAACCCAACGGTGCGTTTCCCCAGCCCGGTACGGCCCGCGCCTGCTCCGCGCACCAGCCCTATGGTGCGTGTCTCCAGCCCGGTGCGACCCGTGCCAGCTAAACGCACCAGCCCAACGGTGCGTTTCCCCAGCCCGGTGCGACCTGTACCAGCTCAATGCACCAACGCAACGGTGCGTTTCCCCAGCCCGGTACGGCCCGTGCCTGCGCCTCGCAGCAGACCAGTGGTGCGCTCACCCAGTCCAGTATGCCCCGTGCCCATTCCTCACACGGAGCCTACAGCGAGGGTCGACAGCGCAGCTCTGTGGTTGGAGACCATCTCTGCGTCGGTGCCCAGGGTGGGCACGACGTTCAGTCCCGCTGTGGAGCAGGAGCTCCATAGCGCGTCGGTGCCCAGTCTGGGGCCGACAGCCAGCCCAACCACAGGGCTGGAAACCATCTCTGCGTCGGTGCCCAGGGTGGCCGAGGTCTCCGGAGAAGGTCAGCAGCCCGAAGCCTTCGTTGAAGGTCAGCAGCCAGAGACCTCCAGAGAAGGTCAGCAACCCGAGGCCTCCTGTGAAGGTCAGCAGCCCGAGGCCTCCGGTGAAGGTCAGTAGCCCGAGACCTCCGGAGAAGGTCAGCAGCCCGAGGCTTCCGGAGAGGGTCAGCAGCCCGAGGCCTCCTGTGAAGGTCAGCAGCCCGAGGCCTCCGGTGAAGGTCAGCAGCCCGAGGTCCCCGGCGAAGGTCAGCAGCCCGAGACCTCCGGGGAAGGTCAGCAGCCCGAGACCTCCGGGGAAGGTCAGCAGCCCGGGACCTCAGGTGAAGGTGAGCAGCCCTGAACCTCCACCGCAGCCACATCCGGGTCCAGCAGTTTGCTCTGCTCCAGTGACGGAGCAGTCCGCTCCACCGGTGCCCAGTCCGGGGCCGGTCGTCTGCGTCGCTCCAGCGGCGGAGCAGTCCGCTCCACCGGTGCCCAGTCCGGGGCCGGTCGTCTACGTCGCTCCAGTGGCGGAGCAGTCCGCTCCACCGGTGCCCAGTCCGGGGCCGGTCGTCTGCGTCGCTCCAGTGCCGGAGCAGTCCGCTCCACCAGTGCCCATTCCGGGGCCGGTCGTCTGCGTCGCTCCAGTGGCAGAGCAGTCCGCTCCACCGGTGCCCAGTCCGGGGCCGGTCGTCTGCGTCGCTCCAGTGCCGGAGCAGTCCGCTCCACCGGTGCCCAGTCCGGGGCCGGTTGTCAGCTCCTCTCCAGGGTCGAGGGCTCCCACACCAGGGTCCAGACAGGACTTGCTGGATGGCGGGAGTACTGAGGGCGGAACCATCGCGCCGGGGTCCGGACCGGACCGGGCGTGCAACAGAGAGGTAGGAGGGAAGCTACTCTCACAGCCTGTGCCACGCCCGGAACCGGAACCGGAGCCTCCACCAGCAACCACCTCAGTACCCCGCCATGTCCCCCCTAGTTTTTTTGACATTTTTCTGTCAGGAGAGGGGGGATTTTTTTTGTGCGATCGGGAGTCCGCACCTTAGGGGGGGGGGGTACTGTGAGGGCTTGGTTGTGGTAAGGCCTCTTACTCCCACCTAGGGGAGGAGAGAGGCACACAACCAAGTCCTCACACACTTAACTAGGGAGATTATCATCCCCAATCAGAGACAGCTGTCTAGCGTTGTCTCTGATTGGGGATAGTATATAGGCTCCACACAAATCCACCTGTGTGTGGATCATTGTTCCTGCTTGTCTGCACTGCATGTAGCCTAGCAAGTAAGTCACTGTGTTTTTGATTGTAATCGTGTTTTTTTGTTATACTCTCCTTTTATTTTATGCCTCGAGAGAACATCTCATTAAATAAAAGGATGACACTTCACCAGTGCTCCGTTTACCGTCCCTTATATAATGCGCACCGTGACACAGAGCAGAGACAGACATTTTGGAAGCTAAATCTTACCTATAAATTATTCTGAATAACAGACAGAAATAGTGGCTCTTACTTGTGCATGTTGTTTGGGTAAAGGGAAAATAGTTACCATTTACACAGATAGTACACATATTTGCTGCACAATGGATGAACAGGGGAATGGTGACTATTACACATGCTAAGTTGATTTTGAATCTTTTGGATGCTGTACTCCTACCAGAGGAATTGGCTATTTGTAAATGTCAGCAAGGAGAAGGAGTTGGGACCACATAATTGGAGATTATATAGATGAAAAGTTGAGTTTACACATATCCCTAGTGGAAAGATACCTCAGAGGAATGGAGGTTCTTAGGGAAGTGGGTAGTGGATAATAGATTGGTAATAAATACCAGAGGGAGACTAGTATAGTCTATTTGTTGGCAGATATAGATGAGAGTTGAATTGGAGAGAGAAACTTAGAAGTGGGAACTGACTAATGACAGAGAGATGTGTTTTTCACTCAGGGAAAGGGAGTGAGTTGAAGACATACCTTCTAAGTTATAGTCCTAAGGATTTGTTGATGAAGGATTGATTAAAGAAGTAATTTTGGTGAAGGTAGTTTTGAAGGTTAATTATAGATTGTATTAAAAGTAATATTTTATGAAGTCTGAGAGTAAGAAAGAACAGTTGAAGTCAGAACCCACGGCCACCCATAGATAATTCTGGATTGAAATTATATCCCTCATTAGTAGATCGGGCATGGAGGGAGAATACAGATGATGAAGTAGTAGTGGTGAGGGACCCCAACCCCCAATCCTAATCAGAGGGAAACTGAGGGAGCTCAGGGGGGAGAGGGGGATGAGACAGATGTAGAGATAGGTCTCACAGAAATTTTAAAGGAACTATTGGTGAGACAGGGAGGCAAGGGAGTTGGAGGAAAGAACAGGAGAGAAACAAAACTAGGGAGAGGTCATAGAGGGTGGAAAACCCAGATCCCTAAAGAGACTTGAACCTTATAATAGAAGTCCAGTTATGAGAAGAGCTCAGAGAAGGATCAGAGTGAGTCTGAAGATGAGGTAACAGGAGGTCTCCCTGCAAATCAGTGCCCATTGATAGCCTAACTAATCCATTAGCAGGCATATATGGGGCAGCGCCCACATTAGATGTGTATAAACCATGGACAGAGAGCAGTTAAAGATAGTATTCCTCACTGTAATGAGACCTGTAATGAGTAGAAGCTGTTAAGAAAACATTGGTGGTAAGATGGGGGACTGCACCATTGGTAGAAGTTAAAAGATATGCGATCCATCACAAGCAGAATGAAAAACAGGATCAAGCTAAGCATAGTTTAATTTTTTAATGTTTCCAGTAAAAAAAAAAAAACAAGCAGCTCCCAGTAATGATTGGAGAATGGTATTAGATCTCCAGGGATTGAATCAGAGTGTGATAGAGCTCTAGGTGTATCAGATTTACACACCCTGCATAGTCAAGTGAGATGGGAAAATATTTAGCTAACTATGATGAATTTGGCTAAATGGTTTTTTAGCATACCTGTACGTCCTGTTAGCCAAGGGTGGTTTGGGTTTACCTTTTAGGGGAAGAAATTGCCATATATAAAGGGGTTTTAGTAAGGCTGTACGGAAAGTCCTACAGATTTTTTACAAGCTATCTATTAGTAATCTAGTAAAATTAGAGCCTCAGAGGAAACAGAATTTTGATTTATGTAGATGATATTCTAGTGGCTAACCCTACTGGTGTAGGATGCGGATGGGATAAACTTTAGTTGTTAAAGTATATGGTAGAACAAGGCCATAAAGTGAGCAAAAGGAAACTACAATTGTAGCAAACTGTGGTTGTGTATTTGAGACATACTATACCTTGAGAAGGGCGTACTCTGAACCCCTCTAGAAAATAGACACATTTGGAACCTGGGTGTCACATTTCGCTCTACACACAGGGAAATTGAGTGAGTTGATCTATGGGAAAGCTATGGCTGCCAAAGATAAGATAGAATGGACCAAGGAGGCTGAGGACCAGTTTGTAAACATAAATAAATTATTGACATCAAGTACTGTCCTGGCCTTCCCCAGATATGACCGCCCTTTCACACAGACAGTAGATTGTAGGCAGGGATTTATGACATCGGTTCTAACACAGAAACACGGAGGTAGGAACAGACCAATTGCATACTATTCCTCTAGATTGGATGCAGTGGCTCAGGCTATGCCCCTATGTTTGCAATCAGTGGTGGCAGCAGCTCAAGCTGTAGAAGACTCAGCTTCAGTAGTACTTTATCATGATTTGACGTTAAAAGTACCACATGCAGTGTCAATCTTGTTACTTGAACACAAGATGGCCTACATGTCACCAGCTAGACATCTGTCTTGTATGATAATCCTGTTAAATATGCCAAACCTTCCCATAGAGAGATGTACTACTCTGAACCCCTCTACTCTGGTTCCTATTGCAACAGATGGCAGCCCACATGATTGTGTAACAGAAACTGAGAAATTAGTATTGCCAAGACCTGATTTGACGGACCTAGCATTAGCAGATGGGGAAGTAACTATGTTTGTTGATGGTTCATCAAGGAAGAATATAGATGGGACAAATGCTACAGGATATGCAGTGGTAACTGAGACTGATGTTTTAGAGGCTGAACCTTTACCAAAGAATTATTCAGCACAACAGGCGGAGATTGTGGCATTAACTAGAGCCTGTCATCTGGGTAAAGGAAAAAGGGTCACCATCTACACAGATAGTGCCTATGCATTTAACACGATACACATGTTTGCTGCACAATGGAGGAATATAGGGATGGTGACCACATCTGGTAAACCTATAACACATGCTCAGTTAATCCTGAATCTCTTGGATGCTGTTCTTTTACCAGCCAAATTGGCAATACGCAAATGTGAGGCTCATACTAGAGGAACAGATAGCGTTAGCAATGGGAATAGGAAAGCAGATGAGGAAGCAAAGAAGGCAGGCCTTCAACCACAGACAGCAGCTCAGCAGCACATACAGGAGGAAGTGAGCATTGACATAGACCTGTTGAAGGACAGTCAGTTGGGGGCACCGATGAAGGAAGTAACTACATGGGAGAGGTTGGGAGCAGTTCAGAAAGAGGGAATTTGGTATAAGGGTGATTTGCCTATACTACCCAAGTCTTTGTTTAGATATGCAGCTATTTTGACACATGGGCAAAGCCATGTGTCAACAGGAAGAATGGTAGAAATAATCAGGAAACATTTCATGGCATATGGTATAACAAATTATCTAAAAAAAAATGTGTTCCAGATGTGTGATTTGTGCACAGAGTAATCATCAAGGGGGGCAAAGGGCACCAAAAGGAGAGTTTCCTCAGGCAAGGTATCCATTCCAACAGTTAGAGATGGACTTTCTAGAACTTACAAAGAGTGAGGGAAAGAAATGGTGTTTGACAATAATTGATAAATATACAAAATGGGTAGAAGCATTCCCAACTACCTCAGCGGATGCAATAACAGTAGCAAAGGCCCTATGTCAAGAAATTATCCCTAGGTTTGGATTACCTGAGACCATCTACAGTGACAATGGATCCCACTTCTTAAATCAGGTTATTGATAATATAGGACAGAAATTGAGCATTAATATGAAGAAACATTGTTCCTATCATCCCCAAAGTGCAGGATTGATAGAACGGATGAATGGAACAATTAAAAGTAGATTGAGGAAAACGCATTTGAGTACTGGGAGAAATTGGGTAAAGTGTTTGCCAATAGTATTAATGACCATTAGGATAACCCCAGATAGAGATGGGCTATCCCCTTTTGGGAAAGTGTTTGGAAGACCATATAGAATGCCAGAATTGGGAAGGATAGAGCAAGCTGACAATGAATTGGAAGATACATTAGCAGAACACATGAGGTGGTTGTTCACTAACCAAACCCGTATGTCAAAGATTTTGTGTCCCACAGGTGAATTACAGAAGAAGGTGATTCACTCCATTCAACCCGGTGACTGGGTGTGGATTCAATCATTGAAAAAGAAGGACTGGAAGCAGCCCCGTTGGGAATGTCCATACCAGGTCTTGTTGGTAACAGCCTTTGCCATTAGAATAACTGAGAGAGCCACTTGGGTCCACGTTACCCACTGCAAAAAGGTAGGAACACATACGAACACTACTGGAGACACAGAGTTAGGGAGCAGAACCGAGTACCAATAGGGTCCGGGGGTTACCTCCCTAACGAAGATTTCCTACCCTGACTTATCATCACTGTGTGGTTCCGTAGAGGTGGGAGTATGGGGTTGTTCCTGGCAGAGAGGGTTGGCGGTTCTTGGGAATATGGGGGACCCTGAGCTGTATCATAGTCTTAATAATCTTCTGGATAAATCCAGATCCACCACCTTACAACCAACAACGATTTGTGAATCAGACTCGAGATGCGGTGAAAGGAATCTCTGACCAATTATCCGCCACCTCACTCATGACCTGGCAAAATAGGCTTGCTCTCGATATGTTATTGGCAGAAAAGGGCGGGGTATGTAGAATGGTAGGGGCTCATTGTTGTACCTTCATTCCAAACAATACGGCACCAGATGGCACAATTACCAGAGCTCTTGCAGGATTGACAGCTCTAAGTGAAGGATGGGCTGAGAACGCAGGAGTGAATACATATGTGATTTGGTAAATGGAAAACAATAGTAGCCACCATCTCTGGTGCTGCTATTGCTTGTATGTGCATGCTTGTATTCTCATTTCCCTGTGTCAGAGGATAGGTGAGAAAGGCGTTGGAAAGTGCAGGCGTCCAAGCAGATGGTGAGACATGGACCAGTTCCAGATTCTGATCAGTGGAAGGAGGAATACAATTCACCAGCAGTGGTGGACGATGAGGACACTGATGATCGATTCGACCCAGACGACTACAGATTGGATGAAACATTTCTTAGATCTAATGTGAAAATCTTGAATAAAGAGTTGTAACTGGAAGGGGAAATGGAACTTTGTTCAGGCTAACAGATGTTGTATACATTTAGTGGAATGATGAAGATACCCCTCCAAGCCTAGTAAATGATTGAGATCCTTTCCATTCCAAGGAGCCCATGTTGAATGAGACTATCTTTAATGCTTAGAAAAGACTGATTCTTTATATGAAGGTCATGACGAAGATCCTAACCGGAAGAGTTATGACTGAATAGGCCTAGAACAGTCGTTGATGAGAATGGAATATAAATACATGTATTGGTTTTGTTTGGATTAAGTTTGACTAGGAATCTTATGACGATAGATGTGTAATGATCAGTGTGAAAATTTAGTCAAAGGGTGGATTGATAAAGGAATTTGTATGTTTAATGTTAATGACTAAGATGTTTCACACTGAAACGTTGTAATGTGTGAGATGTATTACAATTACAAGATTATGATTCTAAGAATGTGCGAACATTGACAATGTTCAGACCAGGTTAGAATGTTACCATTTGGTAAATGAGTCAGGATGTGGTTAAGATGAACAAAGGGGGAGATAGACCATTTGTGAAGGCTGTTGGGCTGGCAGGAGATTAGCCATAAAAGGTTACCACCCTCATCTATCAGAGTGGGGGTCTGGTCTTCGAGGTGTAAACATTAGCAACTGAAGAATGTCTTGAAGGGAGTGAACTGAGATAACAGGAACTTGTGTGGGCATAAATAAAGGGCTCCTCATGGGAGGGGCAGAACGTTCTGTAAGGTATAATTATCGGTTTTAGGCATTAATACCATAAGTCTGCTATGCAACCTGCCATTGTGTAAACTATGTTTAAGCAAGGATTAAGGCCTACTTCAATGTACAAGTTAAGAAAGCAGAAACTGTGTGGTTAATTATAAAGTGAGGCTAGTGATGCATGCAAGAAGAATGTTTCACAAGCTAGAGAGTTAGCTACATGAGAGACCACTAAGTACTGAAAGTGCAACAACTGGAACTGAACATGCGATCATGTCCTTGACACCACCTGCAAAGGTATAACAATAAATACATTAAAAAGATGAAACATTGAATTTGGTCTTACTGCTTTTAGCCCATAGAAACGCGTTGAATAATATATATGAAAAAAAAGTCTGAAAAATATTCTAAAGGAAGTTTGTTTTGAAGTGTCTGCCCTATATCTGACAGCCAAAAGAACGATCTGAAAAAGGTTTTGTTTATGACATATTTAACTCCTTTTTTGGCACTAAACTACTTCCACATATACAAAATGTATTGCACATTTTGTTGCGTTACATTCTGACTTCAAAATGGATGAAATAGATTGTTTTTGTCACCAATCTACACACAATACCCCATAACGTCAAAGTGAAAATATGTTAAGACATTTTTGCTAACTTACAGATAATTGTATGTGCGGGACAAGGAGATGAGGTTGTCATTCAAAAATCGTGTAAGAAACTATTATTTCACACCAGTGAGTCCATCCAAATTGTTATGTGACTTAAGAACATTTTCACTCCTGAACTTATTTAGCTTGCCATAACAAAGGGATTTAATACTTATAAAAAATAAAAATAAATCCACTTTGACACTATGGGGAATTGTGTGTAGGCCAGTGACGAATCTCAATTGAATCAATTTTCAAATTCAGGCAGTCACAAAAAAGTGTGGAAAATGTCGAGGGGTGTGAATGCTTTCTGAAGGCACTGTAAATAATGTGTTCAAGAGTTCCTGAAGGAGCTGATAATTCCTGGAAATCTGAATATTGTTTATCCATGGGGGTTGGAGTTATGATCTTGTTTGAAAATCCTTGAGCCAGTTCCCTAACAGAGTTTTCTTCATTCACCATAGTCTTTTACCTGTGAAGAGCTCAGAGATCTGTCTCGGCAGATGAGATGTGATATACAAACCCAATTTATTATTTTTATTATTATTAATGAAATTGTTAATAGTGGTCGGTATCAAATTACAGTCTTGCGTAAGAATCCCATGACCTTTTAATTCTGGATGCTTTTTGGTCTTTTCAGCTCCTCTCCTTGTTAGTTAGTTGAGGTTTTCCCAAATCACTTTGCAATTTCCGTTTGCTTCATTGATCACTCTGAGGAGGAACTCTGCTTTGCATTTTTTTTATAGACCTTACCACCTTATTTCTCAGTGCTGTAAATTTGTCTATCATCATTCTTAACAGACTTCATTGCTTTTTTCAAGGAAAGGTCCTTGTTGAGTCATGGTAGAGAGGTTTTACGTTAGAATATCCTATTAAAAGAGTTCATCACTTTGTCAAAAGCTGACAGAATGTTCTGGATCCACACTCTGGGTCTTCATGGCATAACAGATAAGACCAGTCAATTTGACTTATAGCTGCATCATAGTTACTCAGTTCACTTTTAGGGATTCTTTGATCTCACTGCTGCACATTGATATGGTTATTACATCTCTTTCTAGTGAGTTTTCTAATCACTAATGCAGCCTTGTGGTCAGATGGCAGTTACTAAGTTAAGGGACTTAGTTATTCCCTCAGGTCTGTTAGTGAACACCGTACCAATTTGAGTCTGGGATGTATGTGTTGCTTTTGTTGGTCCTTGTATTATTTGAGTCAGGTTGAAATGGTCTGTGATCTCTGAGTATTTTCCTGCAAGTTTTATTTTCCCCGTTTATATTGAAATCGTCCATGAGGATGATCTCCTTCTTATGATCACATTCTTTACGATGGGTTAAAAACAAGGTATCAGAAGTTGGCGGTCGATAAAACCAATAATACTGAGAAACATTTGAAGGGATGGGAAGACATTCAACCCCATACATTCAAGGTCATCGGCATGTTTCCATTCAATAAGATTGCTTTTAATACTATCTTTCATGTTGTAGCAAGTTAAGGGGTGTGGGGTTTCCACGTCATCAAGCTCAATAACAAACAGACACACACAGCGTCATTTCAATGCAGTTGGGAATTTAATGGGGAAAAAAGTCCACAGTTGGGAAAGAATTAAGGGGGGGGGGGGGGGGCGGGGTTTAGCTACCAGTTCAAAGTCCACAATTTTTTCTCGTTGTCCATTTATCCAAGGGTAAATCCGAAGCACGGTTCTCAGCCAGTCCAATTCGGTACACAGGGTCCTCGCCTCTTCCGGTCTGCTTCCCTTCTTATCTACAAACACTCAATCACTTAACGATTCACACCCTCTCTCGTTGGTGCAGGAAGTCCCTATAAGGCTCGGGGGTGGAGCCAACTGACTGCCAGATATCTTCCCTCAATCACCACTCCCCTCACCTCTCCCTGCCGTCTGCTACACACCTCCTCTCTTAGCTCCGACCGGGAGGGAGGGGCGGTCCAGGCCCCAAGAGCGTTTTCCTGGAAAGGGTATCAGCATTTCCATGGGCTGCACCAGATCTATGGATGACAGAGAAAGCAAAGGGTTGTAAGGATAAGAACCAGTGGGTCACCTTGGCGTTACTTTCCTTATTTTGGGACATCCATACTAGAGGAGCATGGTCCGTTACGAGGGTGAAGTGCCGTCCCAATAAGTAATATTTCAGTGACTCTAGGGCACACTTGATGGCTAGACATAATTTTCCACCGTGGAGTATCTTTGTTCCCTTGGCAACAACTTCCGGCTGATGTACATGATTGGGTGTTCCTCACCTTCGTGTAGTTGTGATAAGACGGCCCCCACCCCCGTTTCGGATGCATCAGTCTGTACCACCAGTGGTTTGGAGAAGTCCGGGGTCACCAGCACAGGTCCAGAGCACAGTGCACCATTTAGGTCCAGAAAGGCCTTCTCCGTCTCCTCGGTCCACTTCACCTGGGTGGGCTGACGGTTCTTGAGCAGATCTGTCAGGGGACTGGCTAGCGAGGCATAATTGGGAATAAATCTTCGATAGTAACTAGTCAACCCCTCATTCGTACTTTCCTGCTTCTTGGTGAGGGGGCGTGGCCAGTCCCGGATCGCCTCCACTTTCTTCGCCTGGGGCTTGACACAACCCCTCCCGACTGTGTACCCCAGGTACTCAGCCTCCCGTAGGCCAAGATGACATTTCTTAGGGTTAGCCGTTAGCCCCACCTCTCATAAGGCCTGCAATACCTAGCTCACCTGTACTAGATGGATCTCCCACTTGCTCCCATGGATCACAATATCATCAAGGTAGGCTGCTGCATACTCACGGTGGGGACGGAGAACCTGGTCCATCAACCTTTGGAAGGTGGCTGGAGCCCCATGCAAACCAAAGGGCAGTTTCTTGTGCTGAAACAGCCCTTCGGGAGTAACCCTTTGTGCCAATAACCCTTTGTCAGGTCCAGAGTGCTGATATATCGGACTGTCCCCAGCCGCTCGATTAATTAATCAACTCGGGGCATAGGGTAGGCAGCAAATTTGGAGATATCGTTTACCTTTCTAAAATCATTACAGAAGCGAATGGTGCCATCTGGTTTCATTACCAACACTATGGGGCTGCAACACTCACTATTTGATTCCTCTATGATATCTGCTTCCTACATCATTTTCACCTCAGTCCTAACGTCCTCTCTCCTTGCTTCATGTATGCGGTATGGTCTCAGCTTCACCGTTTCCCCGGGTTGATGTGGTGCTGTACCAGATCGGTGTGTCCTGGTTCACTAGAGAATACATCCTGGTTCCGTCCAAACAACTCTGTCAGATCTTGCTTTTGTGCTTGGCTTAGCTTGTCCCCCATGGGCACCTCCGTCGGCTTGGTCTCTGTGGTTGTCTTTGGGGGGGGGGGGGGGGGCAGAGTAGAGGACATCACGGACATTCCATTTCTTTAACAAATTCACATGGTAAATCTGTGTCAAATGCCACGTCCCGGCTATCTGACCTTATAATTAACATCACCCACTTTCTCAAGGACTTCGTATGGACCATTCCATTGGGCCAAAAATGTACATTCTGAGGTGGGGACCAACATCAATACTTTGTCTCCTGGTTGGAAGGCTCTTTGTTGTGCCCCTTCTGTTATATATCCGTGCTTGGGCCTCCTGAGCCTCCTGCATATGTTCCCGTACCAGGGGCCACAGGGTTGCCATCCGGTCTATCATGTCCTCCACGTGTTCATCCATGGTTCGAATGGGCGACGGCTGTTGTTCCCAGGCTTCTTTAGCCAGGTCCAGTAGTCCCCAGGGTCGTCTCCCGTACAAGGGTTCAAAGGGAGAGAAGCCTGTTGAGGCTTGGGGTACTTCTCAGATTGAGAACATCAGGTAAGGTAGTAGCTGATCCCAATTCCTCCCGTCCGCCTCCATCACCTTCTTTAACATTTGCTTCAGGGTCCGGTTGAATCTTTCGACCATGCCGTCTGTCTGTGGGTGGTACACTGAGGTGCGCAACTGTGTTATTTTCATTAATTTACAGAGATCCTTCATAATTCTTGACATAAACAGAGTTCCCTGATCTGTCAATATCTCATCTGGGATGCCCACTCGGGAAAACAGCATGACTAACTCACGTGAAATTCCTTTGGTAGCCATAGTGCATAGGGGAATGGCTTCTGGATACCTGGTGGCATAATCCAGAACCACCAGGATGTATTGGTGCCCTCGGTTGCTCTTGGGTAGCGGTCCCACCATGTCCATTGCGATCCTGCTAAATGGGACTGAAATGATGGGTAAGGGAATTAAGGGGTTGCGAAAGTGTGTCTTTGTTGCCACCCGCTGGCACTCTGGGCAACTGCGGCAGTAATCCTCCACCGCTCTCTTCACCCCCAGCCAATAAAATCGGGTCTTTATCCGGTCTAAGGTTTTCTCTACTCCTAGGTGAGCCCCAAGAAGGTGAGAGTTTGCCAACTTCAGGACAGATTGTACAAAAGGACGAGGCACCAGCAACAACTCCCTAAACTCTTAATTTGCCTTCACAATCTGATACAGCAGTTTCTTCTTTATAGAAAAGTGAGGGTATATGATATGACTTACCCCATCAATGGGCTTCCCGTCCACCACAGTCACCTGCTGGAGAGCGCTGGCCAGGTTGGGATCCTCCAATTGGGCCGTGCCGAACCGGCCCGCTAGAGAGGCTGGCTTTGTGGTCCATTGGGAACATGTCGTTCAGACTTGCCTCACCTTCCTCTGGTCTTACTTCCTCGGAGTCATCCTCCGAAAGGGCCGCTGTTGACGCCTGGAGGTCCACTTCCTGGAACCCACACATTCGCTTTCTTTCGGGCCTTCCACTCCTCCAGCTTCTTTCTCCCTTATGGTTCCATCTGTTCCCCGCGTCGCTGTACATACTGGACCACAATTGGCGGAACATCGGGCAATCTCTCCCGATAAGTACTGGTATGGGTAGGTTTGGAACGACTTCCACTGGTCCAGTGTGTTGTCCCTTTGTTGTGTGCAGGTGGAGAATTGTAGTAGGGTAGTCCTTGGTCTCAACGTGAATGCATGTGATGGCCACGGTGTCAGCCCGGTTTGAGGGTTGGGCCAAGTCAGGTCGGATCAGGGTCACAATACTCCCGGAATACAACAGTGCCGTGGTGTCCTTCCCATTGGCTCTTACCGGAGTGACAGGGGAAGGCCTACTCTCCTCAGCCCAGCATGTCATCAGTAACCTGCAGGGTCGCCCGGCACGGTTCTCAGCCAGCCAATTCGGTACACAGGGTTAAATCCCAAGTCCCAGTCGTACAGATCACAAATTAACTTATCTTGTCACACTCTTTGTAACACACCTCTCCTCGCCTCTTCCGATCTGCTTCCCTTCTTATCTACAAACACTCAATCACTTAACGATTCACACCCTCTCTCGTTGGTGCAGGAAGTCCCTATAAGGCTCGGGGGTGGAGCCAATGGGCTGCCAGATATCTTCGCTCAGTCACCACTCCCCTCACCTCTCCCTGCCGTCTGCCACAATATACATAAGCAATCCACCCCTCTGCCATCTCCCCTGTCAATCCTGAGTATGGAGTATCCTGGAACATTAAAAGCAAAAAAAGGGGAACATTTTCAATATCAAAATGAGGTCCGCCAAACAAAAACCTGACAGATAAAGAATTTATAAGAATGCTGTAAGTACAGAAAATGTTTGCTCACTGACTAGTATCCAACTAGTCAGTGAGAACTGTGTTGAAATTGGACTTTGTGACAGCACCTATAGACAGTATTTCCTGGATGGGAATTGGCAGTGGCTACATACATTTTGTGGACATATTCATGAATGATATTTACCCTTTGATTCTTGAAGAATATAACTTATTTATGCCTCATGCCACTGTTGTACCCAATCAGAACCCAACATATAAGGTTGTTTTATTCCAAGGTTTATATGCAAATAAAAATGTAAACAAACACTATAGAGCCTAAAGAAATGGCTGAATCTATAATTTTTACAACATGGATGGTCAGTCCTTGCATCAACAGCTCTGTCTATGAATTTGAGAGTGATTACATTTCTACAGACTGTTCTCTCTGCTACCGCATGACAAGCAGTACTGATGTACCAAGTCTAGAACCAACAGGACCCTGAACAGCTTCTATCAGTCATAACACTACTAAATAATTAGTTAAATAGTTAACCAAATAGCTACCAGGACTATCTGCATATACTTTATTCCTATTTACAGTACATGTACATACAGTATCTACCTCAATTACCTTGTAAACCTGCACATCGACTCAGTACTGCTATAGCCAAGTTATCGTTACTCATTGTGTATTTATAACTACTTTAATTATTACATGCTTACTTTTCTATTAGTTCTCTATTTTCTTTCTCTGCATTGTTGGGAAGGACCCGTAAACAAGAGTTTCACTGTTATTCTACACCAGTTTTTTTATGAATCATGTGACAAATTCAATAGAATTGTATTTGATCCCTCTATTGTTACTGAAACAGGGGTGGGATTACCACTTAGTTTTTGTTTCTACAACTGATTCCTGAGCTATTTGAAAATATCAGGGACAACCACAATGCAATAATTGTGTACGATATCTTATGTAGAAAAACCCTTAATAATCTTTCCCACCAAGTTACTTCATTCCTCAGTGCCAACATGCACAGACACGAACATGGGGATGGGATACAGTTTTTCAGCGGGATAATATATATTTGTTTCAATCTGAAATACACCAGAATGGCTTTTAAAGGGGTGTTGAGTGTTTCTGAGTGATCCAGACTCATTACTGACTTAAATTTGCTTGAAAATCAGCGACAAGGTCTGAATTTTTCTGTCCATCAATGAACTCCACACAACTTTATTGAGCTTGAGCTTTTTTGACAAAAACATTGGATAAAATACCTTGAGTTGTGCAAATTTGGTACAATATTACTCAAAATGATTCACAGCTGTAATGGCTACCAATGGTGCTTCCACCAAGCATTAACTCTGGGGGTGTGAAGACATGAAATGTTTCCATAATTTTTCATTAACTTTGAAATTGTAGAGAAGGTTGTGTTGATCGGTTTATTACTTTTTGAGGGACAAGGAAACAAAATATGAAGACCGTGCAATTTCCAGCAGGGAGTGGATCTGAAGTATGATGCAACTTCTATACCTGGCCTAGAGGGTGCTCACTGCCAAGATAAGCCAATATTATGAGTTCCCAGTAAGACAACTTGGAAGGCCTGAAATGACTGATTCCGCCTAGCCTTGAGCTGGACGTTTAGAAATATTGTTTTACATATCGATCATATAGTCTTATGTGAAAGAGTTTATAGTTTTGTGGTCTTTAATGTGATGACAGAGGTTGTGGTCATAGAGGGCTGTGGTCTTCGAAGGCCCATTATATGCTAGGAACATGGTAAATAAATACAGTGGTGAAGTTAATTAGCAGGTTTTTGGTATACTGGGAACTAATTAATGATATTGGCTTATCTTGGAACAGAACAAGCTGTTGGCCCTGCATTACAGTTACACCAGGTTGTCCGGACCAGAACACGCTCTAGGCCAGGTATTGAATTTGCATCACACATCAAATCCTCCTTCTACCGGATAATTTCAACTGAATTATTTTCTAAGACAATTTGCAATAATTCCCAGGGCTGTTTAATCAGTGTCATCCTGCTGAACTACAAGAGGACGAGGCAGCATACAGAACTCTGTACACACTTGGAATTAATGCCAGAAACTGGAATCCTGAGATTTCCTAATCAAGCTCCTTCCCGTTTCCTGTGAAAAATAAAAATAAAAATTTCTAACAAAATGGCTGATACTGTTTCTGCAAAAGAAAATGAGGAAATAGACATTCGCAACATTGATTCATATGATGTTACACTGACAATAGAGAGAGCACGGTATTGCCATGTTGATAGGCAGTCTCTCAGTCATATGAAAGTTGCAATGCATAACATTTGCTGCTAATACAAAACCTAGGAGGCTCATAGCTCTCACCCCCTTCCACAGACTTACACAGTAATTATGACAACTTCTGGAGGACGTCCTCCAACCTATCAGAGCTCTTTCAGCATGAACTGATATGTTGTCCATAGTCCAGCATAAGGAAGGGGCATGGGAGGAGACTCTCAACGTCGCCCGAGCCAGAACCGCCACCCCTTCCTTATGCCCGGCCATGAAGCTGGGCAATTTACCGGGCTCGGACAGGGCACCGGTGGGGTTGACGACTTCGGCCATGGAGCGGGGAAGACAACCGGGTCCGGCCTGGGCACCGGTGGGGCAAACGGCTCCGGCCATGGAGCTGGGCAATTTACCAGACCCCGACTGGTAACCGGTGGAGTAAACGGCTCCGGCCATGGAGCAGGGAAGACAACCGGACCAGAGATGGGCACCGGTGGGGTAAACGGCTCCGGCCATGGAGCTGGGCAAGGAACCGGACCCAGACTTGGCACCGGTGGGGTAAACGGCTCCGGCCGTGGAGTGGGGAAGACAACCGGACCAGGGATGGGCACCAGTGGGGTAAACGGCTCCGGCCATGGATCTGGGCAAGGAACCAGACCCGGACTTGGCACCGGTGGGGTAAACGGCTCCGGCCATGGAGCGGGTCAAACAACCGGGCCTGGACTGGGCACCGGTGGGGCAAACGGCTCCGGCCATGGAGCAGGGAAAACAACCGGGCCTGGACTGTGCACCGGTGGGGCAAACGGCTCCGGCCATGGAGCAGGGAAAACAACCGGGCCTGGACTGTGCACCGGTGGGGCGGACTGCTCAGGCTCTGGAGCGGAGCAGATGGCTGATCCCGGAATGGGCACCGGTGGAGCGGACTGCTCTGGCACTGGAGCGGAGCAGCCGGCTGGACCCGGATTGGGTACCGGTGGAGCAAACTGCTCTGGCATTGGATCGGAGCAGACGGCTGGACCTGGATTGGGTACCGGTGGAGCGTACTGCTCTAGCACTGGAGCGGAGAAGACGGCTGGACCCGGATTGGGTACCGGTGGAGCGGACTGCTCTGGCACTGGAGCTGAGCAGACGGCTGGACCCGGATTGGGCACCGGTAAGGCGGACTGCTCTGGCACTGGAGCGGAGTAATGTACGTATGAACTGAGCGATGTAATTGTGTGGATCCAGAACATTCTGTCAGCTTTTGACAAAGTGATGAACTCTTTAAACAGGATATTCCAACGTTCCTTGAAAAAATCAATGAAGTCTGTTAAGAATGATGATAGACAAATTTACAGCACTGAGAAACAAGGTGGTAAGGTCTATAAAAAAAATGCAAAGCAGAGTTCCTCCTCAGAGTGATCAATGAAGCAAACGGAAATGGCAAAGTGATTTGGGAAAACCTCAACAAACTTACATGGTGAGGAGCTGAAAAGACCAAAAAGCACTTAGAATGAAAAGTTAATGGGATTCTAACGCAATGTAATTTGATACCGACCACTATTAACAATTTCATTAATAATAATAATAAAAAATTGGGTTTGTATATCACATCTCATCTGCCGAGACAGATCTCTGAGCTCTTCACAGGTAAAATACTATGGTAAATGAAGATCATAACTCCAACCCCCATGGATAAACAATATTCAGAATTCCAGGAATTATCAGCTCCTTCAGGAAAAAATTCCCCATAATGTCAAAGTGGAATCCGATTTGTTTTTACAAATTAATAAAAAATGAAAAACTTAAATATCTTGAGTCAATAAGTATTAAATGGCTAAATAAGTTCAGGAGTGAAAATGTGCTTAATAAGTCACATAATAATTTGGATGGACTCACTGGTGTGAAATAATAGTTTCTTACACAATGTTTGAATGACAACCTCATCTCCTTGCCCCGCACATACAATTATCTGTAAGGCCCCTCAGTCGAGCAGTGAATTTCAAACATGGATTCAACCACAGAGACCAGGGATGTTTTCCAATGCCATCACAAAGAAGGCCACCTATTTGTAGATGGGTAAAAATAAAAAGAAGTTGACATTGAATATCCCTTTTAGCATGGTGAAGTTATCCGGAGAGGAAGGAAACCTCTCAGGGATTTCACAATGAACCATTTACAGATTTAAATGGCTGTGATAGGAGAAAACTGAGGATGGATCAACAAATTGAAGTTACTACTAACCTAACTGACGGAGTGAAAAGAGGGAAGCCTGTACAGAATATAAATATTTCAAAAACATGCATCCTGTTTACAACAAGGCTCTAACTTAATTGTGCAAAAAATGTGGCAAAGCAATTCACTTTTTTTTAATACAAAGTGTTATGTTGGGGAAAATATAATACAATACAATACTTAGTATCACTCTCCATATTTGCAAGTATAGTGGAGGCTGCAACTTTTTATGGGTATTTTTGTAATTTTTAAGGACTGGGGAGTTTTTCAGGATAAAAAGAAACGGAATTGAAGTTAGCACAGTCAACATCCTTGAGGAAAACCTGGTTCATTCTGCTTTCCGCCAGACACTGGGAGATGTATTCACCTTTCAGTAGGACGATAACTTCATACAGAAGGCCAGACCAACACTGGAGATGCTTACCAAGAAGACAGTGAATATTCCTGAGTTGCTGTATGGCAAGACTTGAAAATGGTTGTCTAACGCAGGGAGTCAGGAAGCAGGTGAAGTCGGTGAGTTTAATAATGAACGTTGCCAGGTGTTCGTAATGATAGGTAGCCAGGACTGGTGGTTAGTAGACTGACGACGTCAAGCCCCGGAGAAGGGGAGTATTTAATTTTCAATAAATTTGCAAAAATCACTTTGTCATTATGGGGTATTGTGTGTAGATTGGTGACAAAAAAATAATTTTGAAGTAAGAATGTAACTCAACAAAATGTGGAATACATTTTGTATATGTGGAAGTAGTTTAATGCCAAAAACTAATCCTTTTTCCGATCTTTCTTATGGCTGACAGATATAGGGCAGACACTTCAAAACAAACTTACTTTAGGATATTTTTCTGACCACTTTTTCATATATATTATTCAACGCGTTTCTATGGGCTAAAAGCAATAAGGCCAAATTCAGTGTTTAATCTTTTTAATGTATTTATTGTTATACCTAAAGGGGTCCTAAAATTACAAATCAATAGCTAAATGATCCTTGGTATGACCATCTTAAAATAATTCCATACGTTAGCTTAATAGAAGATGCAGGGTATGTTACTGCTGTTCACTCTAGTGGGAGTGATGTTAGCAAGCTCACTCAATGAAGCCAACTCGGAGGACGGTACGTCTAATCTGTGTGTGTGTGTGTGTGTGTGTGTGTGTGTGTGTGTGTGTGTGTGTGTGTGTGTGTGTGTGTGTGTGTGTGTGTGTGTGTGTGTGTGTGTGTGTGTGTGTGTGTGTATATGTGTACTACTATTACTGCCCAGTGTAATCTGATATAATTTGCTCTACATGCACCGTATTGCAATTATCTGTATTATGGTCATGTTGACATTGTAACACTAAATAAAAACACGGAATAAAACAATATTATGAAACATGTATGATGTCATTGAAACACTGCTAAACATGTAAGATTCATCTAAAAAACTAGACTTGTGTAATGCTTGATAGTTTATTGGAGGATCACAATATGAAACGTCAACCATACAACATTCATACCATAAATTCTGATCATCATTATTTATCCACAAACTTGACCAATCATCTATCATGTATCATAAAGTACATGTTTATGGATAAAACATATATTGTTTAGAATGTTGAAGAGTTCTCAGTACCAAAGTACCAAATAACTGTATTAGTGTTTTGTTTTATGTTAGTCAATGATTGATTGATGGATGATGTAATGATTCAGTAAGGTAATGTTAGTGATGATGTCAGAGGTGGTAGCTGGTTCCATATGGAGACTGGAAAGGATCCTCAGCATCACCATTCTGGTCGCTTTTCACCCAATAAGTTGCTTGGCTGTGTTCCAAAGCTCGCTCCAAACTGTGGAATATAGTTTTAAATTAGATTTACAGACAATACATTTTTTTAAGGTAAACATTTGAAAATGACATCAAAATGTTCAATACATATCCCAATTATGAGTGACTATCCTACTGTTGTAAGACCAGTATTTGACTACCATTTAACAAATAATTAGCTAATAAACAGTAGATGGAGTTAGTAATGGTTCTCCCTCCACCTTCCCTATCATCCTCTACTAACCTCCCATTGTCACTATACTGTTGCTCAGAAAGATAAACAGATACTGTAGATAGATAGATAGATAGATAGATAGATAGATAGATAGATAGATAGATAGATAGATAGATAGATAGATAGATAGATAGATAGATAGATAGATAGATAGATAGATAGATAGATAGATAGATAGATAGATAGATAGATAGATAGATAGATAGATAGATAGATAGATAGATAGCTCACATGGTGCTTCATCTTCAGAGGCGCTGGCCTTCAGAACAGCCAACTTTGCCAAAAAGGCCGCCTTTCCACCTTTTAGACCGTCCTCCTGCAGGAGAGCTGAGGAAGAGAGATTTTTCATTTTAGTAAATTTAAACAGATTAAACCCAGGTGGTAAAGGAGTACACAAACACACACTAGACATACCTTCCTCAGAGTTATCTCTATTGAGAGAGCTTGCTAACAGGACGCCCACTAGAGAGAACAGCACTAACAAACTCTGGATCTTCATCCTTTACTGAAGAACATAGATCAAAACATGTTAACACACACACACACAATGGGTCCTCCTCCTCTACCAAATGACAGAAAGCACAGCAAGTTAATATGGATCCCAGGTCTACCGTGTTACATTATACACCTGTCCACCTACACCTGTCCATCCTTTCACACCTGTCCACCTGTATACACATGTCCACTCTTACATACCTATGCAAAGAAGATTCTCAGTGAAAACAAACATACCTCTTAGAGTTGGACAATAGCTGTTGGTCTGGATGATGTCTTCTGGACTCTCTCTGACCTCTGCAGCCCTGTTATATACTCTTTCTTCAGCTAACGGCCCCATCCAGCCACACCCCTCACAGTCGAATAACTTACAAGGTGACATTACAGCCATGGTGATAACCACAGTCACGCACACCCTGAAGTGTATGACCTCCCTCCAGGCTAAACCTTGGTCAATATTATGATTTCCTAGTAATTTCAACTGAATTTTTGACCTGGAGCAACGATTGGCTTGAATTTATAAATGGTAGTACCACTTTATTTTAAGGTTGTATCCATAATCCATTCATAACACATTAATGAAACCAATCATTACACCATTTTATTTAAACTATATTAAACCAGGTTAGTCTCGTTGAGATAAAAATCTCATATTCAAGAGAGACCTGAAACAAGACAGCAGCATCAAACTCACTCAGAGCTCTCTGTTGTTAACATGTTTGTGTTAATCATGTTTCCTGAGTGTTCCCCGCATTCCCAGCATAAGGCGCTAGTAGACTCAGGCACAGCTGGTTAATTTATAGACAGGACGTTTGCCCATAGGTTAGGGATTCCTATTGTGTCTTTAAATGTGCCTTTCCCCGTGCATGCCCTAGATAGTCATCCTTTGGGGTCAGGGCTGATTGGGGAGGCCACAGCCCCACTAAGAATGGTGACACAGGGGGGTCATGAGTAGCGTATTAGTCTCTTCCTCATTGATTCTCCTGCGTTTCCCGTGGTGCTGGGCATACCCTGGTTGGCCCATCATGACCCCAATATTTCGTGGCAACAGAGGGCTCTGAAGGGATGGTCCAGAGGGTGCTCGGGTAGGTGTGTGGGTGTTTCCGTCGGTGGTACGACGGTGGAGAGTCCAGACCAGGTATCCACAGTGCATATCCCCTCAGAATATGCCGATTTGGCTCTCGCCTTCTGTAAAAGGGGATTGTGCGATAAACCTCCTGGTAGATGCTACACTTCCTCGGAGTCACGTGTATCCTCTGTCACAGGAGGAGACGGAGGCTATGGAGACATATGTCTCCGAATCTCTGGGGCAGGGATACATTCGGCCCTCCACTTCACCTGCCTCCTCAAGTTTCTTTTTTGTGAAGAAAAAGGAGGGAGGTCTGCGCCCGTGTATTGACTATAGAGGAATCAATCAGATCACTGTGAGGTACAGCTACCCGCTGCCTCTCATAGCCAGTGCGATCGATTCAATGCACGTGGCAAGTTTTTTCACAAAATTGGATCTCAGGAGCGCTTACAACCTTGTGCGTATCCGAGAGGGAGACGAGTGGAAAACAGCATTTAGTTCCACCTCAGGGCACTATGAGTACCTCGTCATGCCGTACGAGTTGAAAAATGCTCCAGCAGTCTTCCAATCCTTTGTATACGAGATCTACAGGGACCTGCTCGGGCGGGGTGTAGTGATGTATATCGACAACATACTGATATACTCCACTACACGCGCGGAGCATGTGTCCCTGGTGCACAGGGTGCTTGGCAGATTGTTGGAGCATGATCTGTACATCAAGGCAGAGAAGTGTCTGTTTTTCAAACAATCCGTCTCTTTTCTAGGATATCGCATTTCCACGTCTGGGGTGGAGATGGAGAGTGACCGCATTTCAGCCGTGCGTAATTGGCCGACTCCAACCACGGTAAAGGAAGTGCAGCGGTTTTTAGGGTTTGCCAACTACTACCGGAGGTTTATCCGGGGCTTCGGGCAGGTAGCGGCCCCCATTACCTCACTGCTGAGGGGCTGCGGTGGTCAGCTGAGGCGGACAGGGCTTTTGGTCACCTGAAGGCGCTGTTCACCTCGGCCCCCGTGCTGGCTCATCCGGACCCCTCTCGGTCCTTCATAGTTGAGGTGGACGCGTCCGAGGCTGGGATAGGAGCTGTGCTGTCTCAGCGCTCGGGCACGCCACCAAAACTCCGCCCCTGTGTCTTTTTTTCGAAGAAGCTCAACTCGGCGGAGCGAAACTATGACATGGGGGACAGGGAGCTGTTGGCTGTCGTGAGGGCTCTGAAGGCGTGGAGGCATTGGCTTGAGGGGGCTAAACATTGTTTTCTCATCTGGACTGACCACCGCAATCTGGAGTACATCAGGGTGACGAGGAGACAAAACCCTCGCCAGGCAAGGTGGGCAATGTTTTTCACCCGGTTCGACTTCACCCTATCGTACCGGCCAGGTTCCCAGAACGGCAAGGCAGACGCGCTGTCCAGGCTGTATGACACAGAGGAGTGGTCCATGGATCCCACTCCCATCCTCCCTGCCTCCTGTTTGGTGGCACCGGTTGTATGGGAGCTGGACGCGGACATCGAGCGGGCGAGGCGTCAAGATCCTACTCCAACTCAGTGTCCAGCTGGGCGTAGGTATGTTCCGTCCTCTGTCCGCGACCGCCTGATCGTATGGGCCCACACCTCACTCTCCTCTGGTCATCCTGGAATCGCCCGGACGGCGCGCTGTCTGAGTGAGAAATATTGGTGGCCCACCTTAGCTAAGGACGTGAGAGCGTATGTTTCCTCCTGCTCGGTGTGCGCTCAGTACAAGGCGCCTAGGCACCTGCCTAAAGGGAAATTGCAACCCCTACCCGTTCCACAGCGACCGTGGTCACACCTGTCGGTGGACTTTGTGACGGATCTTCCACCATTAGGGAAAACGACCATCCTGGTTGTTGTGGATTGGTTCTCTAAGTCTTGTCACCTCCTGCCTTTGCTCGGTCTCCCTACGGCTCTACAGACGGCGGAGGCTCTGTTCACCCACGTCTTCCGGCACTTCGGGGTGCCTGAGGACATAGTGTCTGATCGGGGCTCCCAGTTCACGTCGAGGGTGTGGAGAGCATTCATGGAACGCCTGGGGGTCTCGGTCAGCCTGACCTCGGGTTTTCACCCCTGAGGTCGTATTGCCAGGACCGGCCGGGGGAGTGGGCGGTCTTCATCCCCTGGGCTGAGATGGCCCAGAACTCACTCTGCCACTCCTCCACTAACCTAATGCCATTCCAATGTGATTTAGGTTATCAGCCAGTCCTGGCACCGTGGCATCCGAGCCAGACCGAGGTTCCTGCGGTGGATGAGTGGTTTAAGCCCACGTGCACCTGAAACGAGCCGTGAGGCGGCATAAGGCGAGCGCCGACCACCACCGCAGTGAGTCCGGGTCTGGCTCTCGACCCGAAACCTGCCTCTCCGCCTGCCCTGCCGGAAGCTGGGGCCGCGGTTTGATCGATATGCAAAACAATATTTCTAAATGTCGTGCTCCAGGTTAGGTGGAATCAGTCATTTCAGGCCTACCATGTTTGCTTACTGGGAACTCATAATATTGGCTTATCTTGGCAGTGAGCACCCTCTAGGCCAGGTATAGAAGTTGCATCATACTTCAGATCCACTCCCTGCTGGAAATTGCACAGTCTTCATATTTTGTTTCCTTGTCTCTCAAAAGGGATTAAACAGATAGATAGATAGATAGATAGATAGATAGATAGATAGATAGATAGATAGATAGATAGATAGATAGATAGATAGATAGATAGATAGATAGATAGATAGATAGATAGATAGATATGTACTTTATTCAACACAACCTTCTCCACAATTTCAAAGTTAATGAAAAATTATGGAAACATTTAATGTCTTCACACCCCCAGAGTTAATGCTTGGTGGAAGCACCATTGGTAGCCATTACAGCTGTGAATCATTTTGAATAATATTGAACCAACTTTACACTACATCCAGTTTATACATACACTACATATATTAACAACATTGGGAGACATATTGAGACAGCTGATGTACATTTTTACATGGATTACACTATTCTCTACTCGAGTAGCAGTAGTTTTGAAAGTAGGGTTTAGAAAAAGCTCACAGATTTTAATATCATTCAATGGAATTTGAATGATCTGAAGCTTGTTCCTAATCCCTCTCAAACAAAATGCATAGTATTTTCCAATGCTAAACACTCTGAAAACCATGTAATTACTACCTTGGAAGGACATTCCATAGAACAAGTAAAAACATACAAATATCTGGGAGTTTGGGTGGATGAGAAATTGAGCTTCACACCACATGTAGAGAACCTTGTCGGGAAACTCAAGCTGCGTATTGGGCTTTATTACGGGCAAAAAGTTAGTTTTTCCTTTGCTGCCAGAAAAGGGATGATTCATTGTACTTTTCTCTCTGTGTTGGACTATGGTAATACTATTTATGTGCAAGCCTCAAGCTCAACACTGAAGACTCTTGACTGTATCATGTGATCCCTACATTGCTTTCGGATGGACATAGCTAGCAACACAGGCTAAAACACGCTTCCATTCTTATTTACAAGGTAATTTAATATTTCCGCTTCTAGCTCAAAATGAAAACACTTACAAGCTCAGATACCAATCTTGTTTTAGGCTAACAGTCCCGAACATTAGAACAGAGCATGGAAAAAAGTATTTTCACTACTCAGTCCCCTGGTCTTGGAATTCCCTTCAAGCACAAATTAAACTCCAGGACTTGGTGTCCCTATAGAAGTTCAAAGCACAAAGAGATGAACAGGTTGATTAGAAATGTAGTTGATTCTAGTTGTCACCCATGTTACTAGTCAGCGTTGCCTTATTTATGGCGGATGTTGTTTTACTGGAAGCATTTTGATACTGTAACCTGGTTTAATATAGTTTAAATGAAATGGTGTAATGATTGGTTTCATAAATGTGTTATGAATGGATTATGGATACAACCTTAAAATAAAGTGTTACTACCATTTATAAATTCAAGCCTATCGTTGCTCCAGGTCAAAAATTCAGTTGAAATTACTAGGAAACCATAATATTGACCAAGGTTTAGCCTGGAGGGAGGTCATACACTTCAGGGTGTGTGTGACTGTGGTTATCACTATGGCTGTAATGTCACCTTGTAAGTTATTCGACTGTGAGGGGTGTGGCTGGATGGGTCCGTTAGCTGAAGAAAGAGTATAAAACAGGGCTGCAGAGGTCAGAGAGACACCACACTACTACTGAAGTCCAGAAGACATCATCCAGACCAACAGCTATTGTCCAACTCTAAGAGGTATGTTTGTTTTCACTGAGAATCTTCTTTGCATAGGTGTGTACAGGTGGACAGGTGTATACAGGTGGACAGGTGTATAGAGGTGGACAGGTGTGAATGGATGGACAGGTGTAGTTGGACAGGTGTATAATTGTAACACGGTAGACCTAGGATCCATATTAACTTGCTGTGCTTTCTGTCATTTGGTAGATGAGGAGGACCCATTGTGTGTGTGTGTGTTAACATGTTTTGATCTATGTTCTTCAGTAAAGGATGAAGTTCCAGAGTTTGTTAGTGCTGTTCTCTCTAGTGGGCGTCCTGTTAGCAAGCTCTCTCAATAGAGATAACTCTGAGGAAGGTATGTCTAGTGTGCGTATGTGTACTCCTTTACCACCTGGGTTTAATCTGTTTTAATTTACTAAAATGAAAAATCTCTCTTCCTCAGCTCTCCTGCAGGAGGACGGTCTAAAAGGTGGAAAGGCGGCCTTTTTGGCAAAGTTGGCTGTTCTGAAGGCCAGCGCCTCTGAAGATGAAGCACCATGTGAGCTATCTATCTATCTATCTATCTATCTATCTATCTATCTATCTATCTATCTATCTATCTATCTATCTATCTATCTATCTATCTATCTATCTATCTATCTATCTATCTATCTATCTATCTATCTATCTATCTATCTATCTATCTATCTATCTATCTATCTATCTATCTATCTATCTACAGTATCTGTTTATCTTTCTGAGCAACAGTAAAGTGACAATGGGAGGTTAGTAGAGGATGATAGGGAAGGTGGAGGGAGTACCATTACTAACTCCATCTACTGTTTATTAGCTAATTATTTGTTAAATGGTAGTCAAATACTGGTCTTACAACAGTAGGATAGTCACTCATAATTGGGATATGTATTGAACATTTTGGTGTCTTTTTCAAATGTTTAACTTAAAAAAAATGTATTGTCTGTAAATCTAATTTAAAACTATATTCCACAGTTTGGAGCGAGCTTTGGAACACAGCCAAGCAACTTATTGGGTGAGAAGCGACCAGAATGGTGACGCTGAGGATCCTTTCCAGTCTCCATATGGAATCAGCTACCACCTCTGACATCATCACTAACATTACCTCAATGAATCATTCCATCAACCATCCATCAATCATTGACTAACAAAAAACTAAACACTAATACAGTTATTTGGTACTTTGGTACTGAGAAGAACTCATCAACATTATGAAGAATATATGTTTTATCCATAAACATGTACTTTATGATACATGATAGATGATTGGTCAAGTTAGTGGATAAATAATGATGATCAGAATTTCTGGTATCAATGTTGTATGGTTGACGTGTCATATTGTGATCCTCCAATAAACTATCAAGCATTACACAAGTTTAGTTTTTTATATGAATCTTACATGTTTAGCAGTGTTTCAATTACATCATACATGTTCCATAATGTAGTTTTATTCCATGTTTTTATTTAGTGTTACAATGTCAACATGACCATAATACAGGAAATTGCAATACGGTGCATGTAAAGCAAATTATATCAGATTACACTGGGCAGTAATAGTAGTACACATATACACACACACACACACACACACACACACACACACACACACACACACACACACACACACACACACACACACACACACACACACACACACACACACACACACACACACACATACACACACATTAGACTTACCGTCCTCAGAGTTAGCTTCATTGAGTGAGCTTGCTAACAGCACTCCCACTAGAGTGAACAGCAGTAACATACCCTGCATCTTCTACTAAGCTAACGTATGTAATTCTATTAAGATGGTCAAACCAAGGATCATTTAGCTATTGATTTGTAATTTTAGGACCCCTTTAGGTATAACAATAAATTAATTAAAAAGATTAAACATTGAATTAGGCCTTATTGCTTTTAGCCCATAGAAACGCGTTGAATAATATAAATGAAAAAGTGGTCAGAAAAATATCCTAAAGTAAGTTTGTTTTGAAGTGTCTGCCCTATATATGTCAGCCATAAGAAAGATCGGAAAAAGGTTTAGTTTTTGGTATTAAACTACTTCCACATATACAAAATGTATTCCACATTTTGTTGAGTTACATTCTTACTTCAAAATTATTTTTTGGCACCAATCTACACACAATACCCCATAATGACAAAGTGAAATCATCTTTAGATATTTTTGCAAATTTATTGAAAATTAAATACTCCCCCTCTCCGGGGCTTGACTTCGCCGGTCTTCTAACCACCAGTCCTGGCAACCCATCATTACGAACACCTGGCAACGTTCATTATTAAACTCACCGACTTCACCTGCTTCCTGACTCCCTGCGTTAGACAACCATTTTTAAGTCTTGCCATACAGCAACTCAGGAATATTCACTGTCTTCTTGGTAAGCAACTCCAGTGTTGGTCTGGCCTTCTGTATGAAGTTATCGTCCTACTGAAAGGTGAATACATCTCTCAGTGTCTGGCAGAAAGCAGAATGAACCAGGTTTTCCTCAAGGATGTTGACTGTGCTAACTTCAATTCCGTTTCTTTTTATCCTGAAAAACTCCCCAGTCCTTAAAAATTACAAAAATACCCATAAAAAGTTGCAGCCTCCACTATACTTGCAAATATGGAGAGTGATACTACGTATTGTATTGTATTGTACTTTCCCCAACATAACACTTTGAATTAAAAAAAAAAGTGAATTGCTCTGCCACATTTTTTGCACAATTAAGTTAGAGCCTTGTTGTAAACAGGATGCATGTTTTTGAAATATTTATATTCTGTACAGGTTTCGCTCTTTTCACTCCATCAGTTAGGTTAGTAGTAACTTCAATTTGTTGATCCATCCTCAGTTTTCTCCTATCACAGCCATTTAACTCTGTAAATGGTTCATTGTGAAATCCCTGAGAGGTTTCCTTCCTCTCCGGAAACTGTGACTGGTGTATTGATATCCAAAGTGAAATTAATAACTTCACCATGCTAAAATGGATATTCAATGTCAACTTCTTTTTATTTTTACCCATCTACAAATAGGTGGCCTTCTTTGTGATGGCATTGGAAAACACCCCTGGTCTCTGTGGTTGAATCCATGTTTGAAATTCACTGCTCGACTGAGGGGCCTTACAGATAATTGTATGTGCGGGGCAAGGAGATGAGGTTGTCATTCAAACATCGTGTAAGAAACTATTATTTCACACCAGTGAGTCCATCCAAATTATTATGTGACTTATTAAGCACATTTTCACTCCTGAACTTATTTAGCCATTTAATACTTATTGACTCAAGATATTTCAGTTTTTCATTTTTTGTTAATTTGTAAAAACAAATAGGATTCCACTTTGACATTATGGGGAATTTTTCTGTCGAGGGGTGTGAATGCTTTCTGAAGGCACTGTAAATATTTTGTTCTAGAGTTCCTGAAGGAGCTGATAATTCCTGGAATTCTGAATATTGTTTATCCATGGGGGTTGGAGTTATGATCTTGGTTGAAAATCCTTGAGCCAGTTCCCTAACAGAGTTTTCTTCATTTACCATAGTCTTTTACCTGTGAAGAGCTCAGAGATCTGTCTCGGATGATGAGATGTGATATACAAACCCAATTTTTTATTATTATTATTAATGAAATTGTTAATAGTGGTCGGTATCAAATTACATTGCGTTAGAATCCCATTAACTTTTAATTCTGGATGCTTTTTGGTCTTTTCAGCTCCTCACCATGTAAGTTTGTTGAGGTTTTCCCTAATCACTTTGCCATTTCCGTTTGTTTCATTGATCACTCTGAGGAGGAACTCTGCTTTGCATTTCTTTTATAGACCTTACCACCTTGTTTCTCAGTGCTGTAAATTTGTCTATCATCATTCTTAACAGACTTCATTGCTTTTTTCAAGGAAAGGTCCTTGTTGAGTCATGGTAGAGAGGTTTTACGTTGGAATATCCTGTTAAAAGAGTTCATCACTTTGTCAAAAGCTGCCAGAATGTTCTGGATCCACACAATTACATCACTCCGTTCATACGTACATTACTCCGCTCCAGTGCCAGAGCAGTCCGCCTTACCGGTGCCCAATCCGGGTCCAGCCGTCTGCTCCGCCCCAGTGCCAGAGCAGTCCGCTCCACTGGTGCCCATTCCTGGTCCAGCCGTCTGCTCCGCTCCAGTGCCAGAGCAGTACGCTCCACCGGTACCCAATCCAGGTCCAGCCGTCTGCTCCGATCCAATGCCAGAGCAGTTTGCTCCACCGGTACCCAATCCGGGTCCAGCCGTCTGCTCCGCTCCAGTGCCAGAGCAGTCCGCTCCACCGGTGCCCATTCCGGGATCAGCCGTCTGCTCCGCTCCAGAGCCTGAGCAGTCCGCCCCACCGGTGCACAGTCCAGGCCCGGTTGTTTTCCCTGCTCCATGGCCGGAGCCGTTTGCCCCACCGGTGCCCAGTCCAGGCCCGGTTGTTTGACCCGCTCCATGGCCGGAGCCGTTTACCCCACCGGTGCCAAGTCCGGGTCCGGTTCCTTGCCCCACTCCACGGCCGGAGCTGTTTACCCCACCGGTGCCAAGTCTGGGTCCGGTTCCTTGCCCAGCTCCATGGCCGGAGCCGTTTACCCCACCGGTGCCCATCCCTGGTCCGGTTGTCTTCCCTGCTCCAGGGCTGGAGCCGTTTACTCCACCGGTTACCAGTCGGGGTCCGGTAAATTGCCCAGCTCCATGGCCGGATCCGTTTGCCCCACCGGTGCCCAGGCCGGACCCGGTTGTCTTCCCCGCTCCATGGCCGAAGTCGTCAACCCCACCGGTGCCCTGTCCGAGCCCGGTAAATTGCCCAGCTTCATGGCCGGGCATAAGGAAGGGGCATGGGAGGAGACTCTCAACGTCGCCCCAGCCAGAACCGCCACCAGCGAGCTAATATTCCCTCCCTGACCCCCCCCCCCATGTAGTTGTGTTTTGTTGTTGGCGTCCGGGAGATTAGCTCGCCGGTGGCGGTTCTGGCTCGGGCGACGTTGAGAGTCTCCTCCCATGCCCTGTGGAAGTCTGTGGAAGGGGGTGAGAGCTATGAGCCTCCTAGGTTTTGTATTAGCAGCAAATGTTATGCATTGCACCTTTCATATGACTGAGAGACTGCCTATCAACATGGCAATACCGTGCTCTCTCTATTGTCAGTGTAACATCATATGGATCAATGTTGCGATTGTCTATTTCCTCATTTTCTTTTGCAGAAACAGTATCCGCCATTTTGTTAGAAATGATTATTTTTATTTTTCACAGGAAACAGGAAGGAGCTTGATTAGGAAATCTCAGGATTTCAGTTTCTGGCATTAATTCCAAGTGTGTACAGAGTTCTGTATGCTGCCTCGTCCTCTTGTAGTTCAGCAGGATGACAATGATTAAACAGCCCTGGGAATTATTGCAAATTGTCTTAGAAAATAATTCAGTTGAAATTGCCTATATCCGGTAGAAGGAGGATTTGATGTGTGATGCAAATTCAATACCTGGCCTAGAGCGTGTTCTGGTCCGGACAACCTGGTGTAACTGTAATGCAGGGCCAACAGCTTGTTCTGTTCCAAGATAAGCCAATATCATAAATTAGTTCCCAGCATACCAAAAACCTGCTAATTAACTTCACCACTGTATTTATTTACCATGTTCCTAGCATATAATGGGCCTTCGAAGACCACAGCCCTCTATGACCACAACCTCTGTCATCACAATAAAGACCACAAAACTATAAACTCTTTCACATAAGACTATATGATCGATATGTAAAACAATATTTCTAAACGTCCAGCTCAAGGCTAGGCGGAATCGGTCATTTCAGGCCTTCCAAGTTGTCTTACTGGGAACTCATAATATTGGCTTATCTTGGCAGTGAGCACCCTCTAGGCCAGGTATAGAAGTTGCATCATACTTCAGATCCACTCCCTGCTGGAAATTGCACGGTCTTCATATTTTGTTTCCTTGTCCCTCAAAAGGTAATAAACCGATCAACACAACCTTCTCCACAATTTCAAAGTTAATGAAAAATTATGGAAACATTTCATGTCTTCACACCCCCAGAATTAATGCTTGGTGGAAGCACCATTGGTAGCCATTACAGCTGTGAATCATTTTGAGTAATATTGTACCAACTTTGCACAACTCTTAAGGTATTTTATCCAATGTTTTTGTCAAAAAAGCTCAAGCTCAATAAAGTTGTGTGGAGTTCATTGATGGACAGAAAAATTCAGACCTTGTCGCTGATTTTCAAGCAAATTTAAGTCAGTAATGAGTCTGGATCACTCAGAAACACTCAACACCCCTTTAAAAGCCATTCTGGTGTATTTCAGATTGAAACAAATATATATTATCCCGCTGAAAAACTGTATCCCATCCCCATGTTCGTGTCTGTGCGTGTTGGCACTGAGGAATGAAGTAACTTGGTGGGAAAGATTATTAAGGGTTTTTCTACATAAGATATCATACACAATTATTGCATTGTGTTTGTCCCTGATATTTTCAAATAGCTCAGGAATCAGCAGTAGAAACAATAACTAAGTGGTAATCCCCGCCCCTGTTTCAGTAACAAAAGAGGGATCAAATACAATTCTATTGAATTTGTCACATGATTCATAAAAAAACTGGTGTAGAATAACAGTGAAACTCTTGCTTATGGGTCCTTCCCAACAATGCAGAGACAGAAAATAGAGAACTAAAAGAAAAGTAAGCATGTAATAATTAAAGTAGTTATAAATACACAATGAGTAACGATAACTTGGCTATACCAGTACTGAGTCGATGTGCAGGTTTACAAGGTAATTGAGGTAGATGCTGTATGTACATGTACTGTAAATAGGAATAAAGTCTATGCAGATAGTCCTGGTAGCTATTTGGTTAACTATTTAACTAATTATTTAGTAGTGTTATGACTGATAGAAGCTGTTCAGGGTCCTGTTGGTTCTAGACTTGGTACATCGGTACTGCTGGTCATGCGGTAGCAGAGAGAACAGTCTGTAGAAATGTAATCACTCTCAAATTCATAGACAGAGCTGTTGATGCAAGGACTGACCATCCATGTTGTAAAAATTATAGGTTCAGCCATTTCTTTAGGCTCTATAGTGTTTGTTTACATTTTTATTTGCATACAAACCTTGGAATAAAACAAGCTTATATTTTGGGTTCTGATTGGGTACAACAGTGGCATGAGGCATAAATAAGTTATATTCTTCAAGAATCAAAGGGTAAATATCATTCATGAATATGTCCCAAAATGTATGTAGCCACTGCCAATTCCCATCCAGGAAATACTGTCTATAGGTGCTGTCACAAAGTCCAATTTCAACACAGTTCTCACTGACTAGTTGGATACTCTTTTCCCACTGAGCAAACATTTCCTGTACTTACAGCATTCTTATAAATTCTTTATCTGTCAGGTTTTTGTTTGGCGGACCTCATTTTGATATTGAAAATGTTCTCCTTTTTTTGCTTTTAATGTTCCAAGATACTCCATACTCAGGATTGACAGGGGAGACGGCAGAGGGGTGGATTGCTTATGCATATTGTGGCAGACGGCAGGGAGAGGTGAGGGGAGTGGTGACTGAGGGAAGATATCTGGCAGCCAGTTGGCTCCACCCCCGAGCCTTATAGGGACTTCCTGCACCAACGAGAGAGGGTGTGAATCGTTAAGTGATTGAGTGTTTGTAGATAAGAAGGGAAGCAGACCGGAAGAGGCGAGGAGAGGTGTGTTACAAAGAGTGTGACAAGTTAAGTTAATTTGTGATCTGTATGACTGGGACTAGGGATTTAACCCCGTGTACCGAATTGGACTGGCTGAGAACCGTGCCGGGCGACCCTGCAGGTTACTGATGACATGCTGGGCTGAGGAGAGTAGGCCTTCCCCTGTCACTCCGGTAAGAGACACCACGGCACTGTTGGATTCCGGGAGTATGGTGACCCTGATCCGACCTGACTTGGCCCAACCCTCAAACCGGGCTGACACCGTGGCCATCACATGCATTCAAGTTGAGACCAAGGACTACCCTACTACAATTCTCCACCTACAGACAACAAAGGGACAACACACTGGACCAGTGGAAGTCGTTCCAAACCTACCCATACCAGTACTTATCGGGAGAGATTGCCCGATGTTCCTCCAATTGTGGTCCAGTATGTACAGCGACGCGGGGAACAAATGGAACCATAAGGGAGAAAGAAGCTGGAGGAGTGGAAGGCCCGAAAGAAAGCGAATGTGTGGGTTCCAGGAAGTAGAACTCCAGGCGTCAACAGCGGCCCTTTCGGAGGATGACTCCGAGGAAGTAAGACCAGAGGAAGGTGAGGCAAGTCTGAACGACATGTTCCCAATGGACCACAAAGCCAGCCTCTCTAGCGGGCCGGTTCGGCACGGCCCAATTGGAGGATACCAACCTGGCCAGCGCTCTCCAGCAGGTGACTGTGGTGGACGGGAAGCCCATTGAGGGGGTAAGTCAGATCATATACCCTCACTTTTCTATAAAGAAGAAACTGCTGTATCAAATTGTGAAGGCAAATTAAGAGTTTAGGGAGTTGTTGCTGGTGCCTCGTCCTTTTGTACAATCTGTCCTGCAGTTGGCAAATTCTCACCTTCTTGGGGCTCACCTAGGAGTAGAGAAAACCTTAGACTGGATAAAGACCCGATTTTATTGGCTGGGGGTGAAGAGAGCGGTGGAGGATTACTGCCGCAGTTGCCCAGAGTGCCAGCGGGTGGCACCAAAGACACACTTTCGCAACCCCTTACCCATCATTTCAGTCCCATTTAGCAGGATCGCAATGGACATGGTGGGACCGCTACCCAAGAGCAACCGAGGGCACCAATACATCCTGGTGGTTCTGGATTATGCCACCAGGTATCAAGAAGCCTTTCCCCTATGCACTATGGCTACCAAAGGAATTTCACGTGAGTTAGTCATGCTGTTTTCCCGAGTGGGCATCCCAGATGAGATATTAACAGATCAGGGAACTCTGTTTATGTCAAGAATTATGAAGGATCTCTGTAAACTAATGAAAATAACACAGTTGCGCACCTCATTGTACCACCCACAGACAGACGGCATGGTCGAAAGATTCAACCGGACCCTGAAGCAAATGTTAAAGAAGGTGATGGAGGCGGACGGGAGGAATTGGGATCAGCTTCTACCTTACCTGATGTTCTCAATCCGAGAAGTACCCCAAGCCTCAACAGGCTTCTCTCCCTTTGAACCCTTGTACGGGAGACGACCCCGGGGACTACTGGACCTGGCTAAAGAAGCCTGGGAACAACAGCCGTCGCCCATTCGAACCATGGATGAACACGTGGAGGACATGAGAGACCGGATGGCAACCCTGTGGCCCCTTGTACGGGAACATATGCAGGAGGCTCAGGAGGCCCAAGCACAGATATATAACAGAAGGGGCACAACAAAGAGCCTTCCAACCAGGAGACAAAGTATTGGTGTTGGTCCCCACCTCAGAATGTACGTTTTTGGCCCAATGGAATGGTCCATACGAAGTCCTTGAGAAAGTGGGTGATGTTAATTATAAGGTCAGATAGCCGGGACGTGGCATTTGACACAGATTTACCATGTGAATTTGTTAAAGAAATGGAATGTCCGTGATGTCCTCTACTCTGTCCCCCCCCCCCCCAAAGACAACACAGAGACCAAGCCGACGGAGGTGCCTATGGGGGACAAGCTAAGCCAAGCACAAAAGCAAGATCTGACAGAGTTGGTTGGACGGAACCAGGATGTATTCTCTAGTGAACCAGGACACACCGATCTGGTACAGCACCACATCAACCCGGGGAAACGGTGAAGCTGAGACCATACCGCATACATGAAGCAAGGAGAGAGGACGTTAGGACTGAGGTGAAAATGATGTAGGAAGCAGATATCATAGAGGAATCGAATAGTGAGTGTTGCAGCCCCATAGTGTTGGTAATGAAACCAGATGGCACCATTCGCTTCTGTAATGATTTTAGAAAGGTAAACGATATCTCCAAATTTGATGCCTACCCTATGCCCCGAGTTGATTAATTAATCGAGCGGCTGGGGACAGTCCGATATATCAGCACTCTGGACCTGACAAAGGGTTATTGGCAGGTGCCCTTAGCTCCCGAAGAGAGGGAGAAAACTGCGTTTGCCAAGAAACTCCCCTTTGGTTTGCATGGGGCTCCAGCCACCTTCCAAAGGTTGATGGACCGGGTTCTCCGTCCCCACCGTGAGTATGCAGCAGCCTACCTTGATGATATTGTGATCCATGGGAGCAAGTGGGAGATCCATCTAGTACAGGTGAGCTAGGTATTGCAGGCCTTATGAGAGGCGGGGCTAACGGCTAACCCTAAGAAATGTCATCTTGGCCTACGGGAGGCTGAGTACCTGGGGTACACAGTCGGGAGGGGTTGTGTCAAGCCCCAGGCGAAGAAAGTGGAGGCGATCCGGGACTGGCCACGCCCCCTCACCAAGAAGCAGGTAAGTACGAATGAGGGGTTGACTAGTTACTATCGAAGATTTATTCCCAATTATGCCTCGCTAGCCAGTCCCCTGACAGATCTGCTCAAGAACCGTCAGCCCACCCAGGTGAAGTGGACCGAGGAGACGGAGAAGGCCTTTCAGGACCTAAATGGTGCGCTATGCTCTGGACCTGTGCTGGTGACCCTGGACTTCTCCAAACCACTGGTGGTACAGACTGATGCATCCGAAACGGGGGTTGGGGCCGTCTTATCACAACTACACGAAGGTGAGGAACACCCAGTCATGTACATCAGCCGGAAGTTGTTGCCAAGGGAACAAAGATACTCCACGGTGGAAAAATTATGTCTAGCCATCAAGTGTGCCCTAGAGTCACTGAAATATTACTTATTGGGACATGCTCCTGTAGTATGGATGTCCCAAAATAAGGAAAGTAACGCCAGGGTGACCCACTGGTTCTTATCCTTACAACCCTTTGCTTTCTCTGTCATCCATAGATCTGGTGCAGCCCATGGAAATGCTGATACCCTTTCCAGGAAGGACGCTCTTGGGGCCTGGACCCAAGAGAGGAGGTGTGTAGCAGACGGCAGGGAGAGGTGAGGGGAGTGGTGATTGAGGGAAGAAATCTGGCAGCCAGTTGGCTCCACCCCCGAGCCTTATAGGGACTTCTTGCACCAACGAGAGAGGGTGTGAATCGTTAAGTGATTGAGTGTTTGTAGATAAGAAGGGAAGCAGACCGGAAGAGGCGAGGAGAGGTGTGTTACAGAGAGTGTGACAAGTTAAGTTGTGATCTGTATGACTGGGAAGAGGGATTTAACCCTGTGTACCGAATTGGACTGGCTGAGAACCGTGCTTCGGATTTACCCTTGGATAAATGGACAACGAGAAAAAATTGTATACTTTGAACTGGTAGCTAACCCCCCCCCCCCACCCCCTAATCCTTTCCCAACTGTGGACTTTTTTCCCTATTAAATTCCCAACTGCATTGAAATGACGCTGTGTGTGTCTGTTTGTTATTGAGCACACCCCTTAACTTGCTACAACATGAAAGATAGTATTAAAAGCAATCTTATTGAATGGAAACATGCCGATGACCTTGAATGTATGGGGTTGAATGTCTTCCTATCCCTTCATATGTTTCTCAGTATTATTGGCTTATATCGACCACCAACTTCTGATACCTTGTTTTTAACCCATCGTAAAGAATGTGATCATAAGAAGGAGATCATCCTCATGGACGATTTCAATATAAACGGGGAAAATAAAACTTGCAGGAAAATACTCAGAGATCACAGACCATTTCAACCTGACTCAAATAATACAAGGACCAACAAAAGCAACACATACATCCCAGACTCAAATTGGTACGGTGTTCACTAACAGACCTGAGGGAATAACTAAGTCCCTTAACTTAGTAACTGCCATCTGACCACAAGGCTGCATTAGTGATTAGAAAACTCACTAGAAAGAGATGTAATAACCATATCAATGTGCAGCAGTGAGATCAAAGAATCCCTAAAAGTGAACTGAGTAACTATGATGCAGCTATAAGTCAAATTGACTGGTCTGATCTGTTATGCCATGAAGACCCAGAGTGTGGATCCAGAACATTCTGTCAGCTTTTGACAAAGTGATGAACTCTTTTAACAGGATATTCTAACGTAAAACCTCTCTACCATGACTCAACAAGGACCTTTCCTTGAAAAAAGCAATGAAGTCTGTTAAGAATGATAGACAAATTTACAGCACTGAGAAATAAGGTGGTAAGGTCTATAAAAAAATGCAAAGCAGAGTTCCTCCTCAGAGTGATCAATGAAGCAAACGGAAATGGAAAAGTGATTTGGGAAAACCTCAACAAACTAACAAGGAGAGGAGCTGAAAAGACCAAAAAGCATCCAGAATTAAAAGGTCATGGGATTCTCACGCAAGACTGTAATTTGATACCGACCACTATTAACAATTTCATTAATAATAATAAAAATAATAAATTGGGTTTGTATATCACATCTCATCATCCGAGACAGATCTCTGAGCTCTTCACAGGTAAAAGACTATGGTAAATGAAGAAAACTCTGTTAGGGAACTGGCTCAAGGATTTTCAACCAAGATCATAACTCCAACCCCCATGGATAAACAATATTCAGAATTCCAGGAATTATCAGCTCCTTCAGGAACTCTAGAACAAAATATTTACAGTGCCTTCAGAAAGCATTCACACCCCTCGACATTTTCCACAGTTTTTTGTGACTGCCTGAATTTGAAAATTGATTCAATTGAGATTCGTCACTGGCCTACACACAATTCCCCATAGTGTCAAAGTGGATTTATTTTTTATTTTTTATAAGTATTAAATCCCTTTGTTATGGCAAGCTAAATAAGTTCAGGAGTGAAAATGTTCTTAATAAATCACATAATAATTTGGATGGACTCACTGGTGTGAAATAATAGTTTCTTACACGATTTTTGAATGACAACATCATCTCCTTGCCCCACACTTACAATTATCTGTAAGTTAGCAAAAATGTCTTAACATGTTTTCACTTTGACATTATGGGGTATTATGTGTAGATTGGTGACAAAAACAATCTATTTAATCCATTTGGAAGTCAGAATGTAACGCAACAAAATGTGGAATACATTTTGTATATGTGGAAGTAGTTTAGTGCCAAAAAAGGAGTTAATTATGTCAAAAACAAAACCTTTTTCTGATCTTTCTTTTGGCTGACAGATTTAGGGCAGACACTTCAAAACAAACTTCCTTTAGAATATTTTTCAGACTTTTTTTTCATATATAATATTCAACGCATTTCTATGGGCTAAAAGCAGTAAGACCAAATTCAATGTTTAATCTTTTTAATGTATTTATTGTTATACCTAAAGGGGTCCTAAAATTCCAAATCAATAGCTAAATGATCCTTGGTATGACCATCTTAATAGAATTACATACGTTAGCTTAGTAGAAAATGCAGGGTATGTTACTGCTGTTCACTCTAGTGGGAGTGCTGTTAGCAAGCTCACTCAATGAAGCTAACTCTAAGGACGGAACGTCTAGTGTGTGTGTGTGTGTGTGTGTGTGTGTATGTGTGTGTGTATATGTGTACTACTATTACTGCCCAGTGTAATCTGATATAATTTGCTATACATGCACCGTATTGTAATTATCTATATTAAGGTCATGTTGACATTGTAACACTAAATAAAAACATGGAATAAAACAATATTATGAAACATGTATGATGTAATTGAAACCCTAAAAACCGCTGCACTTCCTTTACCGTGGTTGGAGTCGGCCAATTACGCATGGCTGAAATGCGGTCACTCTCCATCTCCACCCCGGACGTGGAAATGCGATATCCTAGAAAAGAGACGGATTGTTTGAAAAACAGACACTTCTCTGCCTTGACGTACAGATCATGCTCCAACAATCTTCCAAGCACCCTGTGCACCAGGGACACATGCTCCGCGCGTGTAGTGGAGTATATCAGTATGTCGTCGATATACACCACTACACCCCGCCCGAGCAGGTCCCTGAAGATCTCGTCTACAAAGGATTGGAAGACTGCTGGAGCATTTTTCAACTCGTACGGCATGACGAGGTACTCACAGTGCCCTGAGGTGGTACTAAATGCTGTTTTCCACTCGTCTCCCTCTCGGATACGCACAAGGTTGTAAGCGCCCCTGACATCCAATTTTGTGAAAAAACGTGCCCCGTGCATTGACTCGATCGCACTGGCTATGAGAGGCAGCGGGTAGCTGTACCTCACAGTGATCTGATTGATTCCTCTATAGTCAATACACGGGTGCAGACCTCCCTCCTTTTTCTTCACAAAAAAGAAACTTGAGGAGGCAGGTGAAGTGGAGGGCCGAATGTATCCCTGCCCCAGAGATTCGGAGACATATGTCTCCATAGCCTCCGTCTCCTCCTGTGACAGAGGAGACACGTGACTCCGAGGAAGTGTAGCGTCTACCAGGAGGTTTATCGCACAAAATGAAAAACTGAAATGTCTTGAGTCAATAAGTATTCAATGTGTTGCGTGGTGGTTTTGGTGGTTTGTGTTGTGTTGGATCCCTAATTAGAGGCAGCTGCAGTGCATTGTCTCTAATTAGGGATCCTACATATGTTTGTATGTCCCACACCTAGGTTTGGGTCATTATAACTTCATGCCAGCTTAAAGTAAGTGTGTTTCCGTTTTGTTTGCTTTGTGTTTATTTTGTATAGTTCGTCAGTGTTGTGAATTTATCAATTAGTATTAAAAACATGTCAAACTATTATTCCTGCGCTGCTCCTTGGTCTCTCAGTTCACCCTTTCTTGACAGAATGACCTACTACAACGAGACCAAACAGCGCAATTGGGGAGAGAAGGAGAAGAAGGGAGCACAGCGGAGGAATCGGGGCTCAGGAAGGAATAAAGCCCGAAAGCAACCCCAATAAAACATTTTGGGGGGGCTATGGGGGTGGTCTGGCAACGAGGAGGAAGCGCCAGTACGACTCCCCATGTGGAATTTGCCGAGGCCGAAGTACAAATGGGGGGCGCAGAGCAAGGAGTAGGAGGAGTATTTGGAGGAGTATTTTGGAGCTGTTCTGGAGGAAATGAGGGAGCTAGATGAAGAGGTAGAGAAGGAGATGACAGAGTGGCTCAGTCCGGGTCCGGGTCCGCTCCACTGGTGCCCAGTCCGGATCCGGTTGTCTGCTCCGCTCCAGTGCCAGAGCAGTCCACTCCACCGGTGCCAAATCCGGGTCCGGTTGTCTGCTCTGCCTCCCGCACCTGATCTCCAGTGCGTGCACACTGCCAGGTGCCTTACCGGCTCCACACACCCGACCTCCGGTGCGCCTCCCCAGTTCGGTACGTCCTGTGCCGGCTACCCGCACCCGACCTCCAGTGCGTGAGCCCAGCCAGGTGCCGGCTCCACGCACCCGACCTCCGGTGCGCCTCCCCAGTCCGGTACGTCCCGTGCCGGCTCCCCGCACCCGACCTCCAGTGCGTGCGCCCAGCCAGGTGCTTCCAGTGCCGGCTCCACGCACCCGACCTCCGGTGCGCCTATCCAGTCCGGTACGTCCCGTGCCGGCTCCCCGCACCCGACCTCCAATGCGTGCGCCTAGCCAGGTGCTTCCAGTGCCGGCTCCACGCACCCGACATCCGGTGCACCTCCCCAGTCCGGTACGTGCAGTGCCGGCTCCACGCACCCGACCTCCGGTGCTCCTCCCCAGTCCGGTACAACCCGTGCCGGCTCCACGCACCCGACCTCCAGTGCGTGCGCCCTGCCAGGTGCTTCCTGTGCCGGCTCCACGCACCCGACCTCCGGTGCGCCGTCCCAGTCCGGTACGTCCAGTGCCGGCTCCACGCACCCAACCTCCCGTGAGGGTCCACCGACCAGAGCCTTTCGCCGCACGGGTGCCCAGTCCGGATACGGTCGACTGCTCCGCTCCAATGCCAGAGCAGTCCACTCCACCGGTGCCCAGTTCGGGTCCGGCCGTCTGCTCCGCTCCCGAGTCAGAGTAGTCCGCTCCACCGGTGCCCAGTCCGGGTCCGGTCGACTGCTCCGTTCCAGTGCCAGAGCAGTCCGCTCCACCGGTGCCCAGTCCAGGTCCGGTTGTCTGCTCCGCTCCCGAGCCAGAGCAGTCCGCTCCACCGGTGCCCAGTCCGGGTCCGGCCGTCTGCTACGCTCCCGAGCCAGAGCAGTCCGCTCAACCGGTGCCCAGTCCGGGTCCGGCCGTCTGCTACGCTCCCGAGCCAGAACAGTCCGCTCCACAAGTGTCCAGTCCGGGTCCGGTTGTCTGCTCCGCTTCAGTGCCAGAGCAGTCCACTCCACCGGTGCCCAGTCCGGTTCCGGTCGTCTGCTCCGCTCCAGTGCCAGAGCAGTCCAATCCACAGGTGACCAGTTCGTGCCCGGTTATTTGCCCCGCTCCATGGCCGGAGCCGTTTACCCCACGGTTGCCCAGGCTGGGCCCAGTTATTTGCCCCCCTCCATGGCCGGAGCCGTTTACCCCACGGTTGCCCAGGCTGGGCCCAGTTATTTGCCCCCCTCCATGGCCGGAGCCGTTTACCCCACCGGTGCCCAGTCCGGGCCCGGTTGTCTGCTCCGGTCCATGGCGTGAGACGTTTACCCCACCGGTACCCAGTCCGGGCCCCGTCATAAGGAAAAGGCATGGGAGGAAGCTGTCTACTTCGCCGGAGCCAGAACCGCCACCGACAAACTAATCTTCCCTCCCTAACACTCCCCCCATGTATTTGTGTTTTTTGTGGAGGTACTGTCAGGCTCTGGCCAAAGAGAAGCCTATTGCTTCTCTATCTAGCCATGGTCAGAGTCTGACAGGTCTATCATTTCTGTTTCTGTGTGGGGGTTTGTGTTGGATCCCTAATTAGAGGCAGCTGCAGTGCATTGTCACTAATTAGGGATCCTACATATGTTTCTATGTCCCACACCTAGGTGGAAAGTAAGTGTGTTTCCGTTTTGTTTGCTTCGTGTTTATTTTGTATAGTTCGTCAGTGTTTTGAATTTATCAATTAGTATTAAAAACATGTCAAACTATTATTCCTGCGCTGCGCCTTGGTCAATCCATGCACCCTTTCTTGACACACTGGGAGATGTATTCACCTTTCAGTAGGACAATAACTTCATACAGAAGGCCAAACCTACACTGGAGTTGCTTACCAAGAAGACAGTGAATGTTCCTGAGTTACAGTATGGCAAGACTTGAAAATGGATGTCTAACGCAGGGAGTCAGGAAGCAGGTGAAGTCGGTGAGTTTAATAAGAATGAACATAGAGTGGCGTCTGAAAATAAATACAGAAACAAAACTGCCTGATGTGTGACAACAACGGAGTGCTAGACAAAGGGGGAATAATTCAGGTGTAATGATGTGGCGCAGGTGGTGTAATGAACGTTGCCAGGTGTGCGTAATGATGGGTTGCCAGGACTGGTGGTTAGTAGACAGGCGACGTCAAGCCCCGGAGAGGGGGAGCAGGAGTAGACGTGACATCAACAAACAATTTGACAGAGCTTCAAGAATTGTAAAAATAATATAATCGGCAAATAATGTACAATCCAGGTGTGCAAAGCTCTTAGAGACTTATGAAGCTAACATGTATTGACTCAGGGTTGTGAATACTTATGCAAATTAGATATTTCTGTATTTAATTTTCAATAAATTAGCAAAAATGTCTAAACATGTTTTCACTTTGACATTATGGGGTATTGTGTGTAGATTGGTGACAAAAACAATCTATTTAATCCATTTTGAAGTCAGAATGTAACGCAACAAAATGTGGAATACATTTTGTATATGTGGAAGTAGTTTAGTGCCAAAAAAGGAGTTAAATATGTGAAAAACAAAACCTTTATCTGATCTTTCTTTTGGCTGACAGATAAAGGGCAGACACTTCAAAACAAACTTCCTTTAGAATATTTTTCAGACTTTTTTTTCATATATATTATTCAACGCGATTCTACGGGCTAAAAGCAGTAAGACCAAATTCAATGTTTAATCTTTTTAATGTATTTATTGTTATACCTAAAGGGGTCCTAAAATTCCAAATCAATAGCTAAATGATCCTTGGTATGACCATCTTAATAGTATTACATACTTTAGCTTAGTAGAAGATGCAGGGTATGTTACTGCTGTTCACTCTAGTGGGAGTGCTGTTAGCAAGCTCACTCAATGAAGCTAACTCTGAGGACGGTACATCTAATGTGTGTGTGTGTGTGTGTGTGTGTACTACTATTACTGCCCAGTGTAATCTGACATAATTTGCTCTACATGCAACGTATTGCAATTACCTGTATTATGGTCATGTTGACATTGTAACACTAAATAAAAACACGTAATAAAACAATATTATGAAACATGTATGATGTAATTGAAACACTGATAAACATGTTAGATTCATCTAAAAAACTAAACTTGTGTAATGCTTGATAGTTTATTGGAGGATCACAATATGACACGCCAGCCATACAACATTGATACCAGAAATTCTGATCATCATTATTTAACTATTAACTTGACCAATCATCTATCATGTATCATAAAGTACATGTTTATGGATAAAACATATATTATTCATAATGTTGATGAGTTCTTCTCAGTACCAAAGTACCAAACAACTGTATTACTGTTTAGTTTTTTTGTCAATGATTGATGGATGGATGATGGAATGATTCACTGAGGAAATGTTAGTGATGATGTCAGAGGTGGTAGCTGATTCCATATGGAGACTGGTAAGGATCCTCGGCGTCCCCATTCTGGTCGCTTTTCACCCAAAAACTTTCTTGACTGTGTCCCAAATAGCGCTCAAAACTGTGGAATATAGTTTTAAATATGCTTTATGGACAATATCTTTTCTTTAAGTTATACATTTGAAAATGACACCAATATTTTCAATACATATCCCAATTTTGAGTGACAGTCTTTTAAACCTACTGTTGTAAGACCAGTATTTGACTACCATTTAAAAAATAATTTGCTTGTAAAGAGTAGAAATGGAGTTAGTAATGGTACTCCCTCCACCTTTCCTATCATCCTCTACTAACCTCCCATTGTCACTTTACTGTTGCTCAGATAGATAGATAGATAGATAGATAGATAGATAGATAGATAGATAGATAGATAGATAGATAGATAGATAGATAGATAGATAGATAGATAGATAGATAGATAGATAGATAGATAGATAGATAGATAGATAGATAGATAGATAGATAGATAGATAGATAGATAGATAGATAGCTCACATGGTTCTTCATCTTCAGAGGCGCTGGCCTTCAGATCAGCCAACTTTGCCAAAAAGGCCGCCTTTCCGCCTTTTAGACCGTCCTCCTGCAGGAGAGCTGAGGAAGAGAGATTTTTCATTTTAGTAAATTAAAAAAGATTATACCCAGGTGGTAAAGGAGTACACATACACACACTAGACATACCTTCCTCAGAATTATCTCTATTGAGAGAGCTTGCTAACAGGACGCCCACTAGAGCGAACAGCACTAACAAACTCTGGATCTTCATCCTTTACTGAAGAACATAGATCAAAACATGTTAACACACACACACACAATGGGTCCTCCTCATCTACCAAATGACAGAAAGCACAGCAAGTTAATATGGATCCCAGGTCTACCGTGTTACATTATACACCTGTCCACCTACACCTGTCCATCCATTCACACCTGTCCACCTGTATACTCCTGTCCATCCATTCACACCTGTCCACCTGTATACACCTGTCCACCTGTATACACCTGTCCACCTGTATAAACATGTCCACTCTTACACACCTATGCAAAGAAGATTCTCAGTGAAAACAAACGTACCTCTTAGAGTTGGACGATAGCTGTTGGTCTGGATGATGTCTTCTGGACTTCAGTAGTAGTGTGGTGTCTCTCTGACCTCTGCAGCCCTGTTTTATACTCTTTCTTCAGCTAACGGCCCCATCCAGCCACACCCCTCACAGTCGAATAACTAACAAGGTGACATTACAGCCATGGTGATAACCACAGTCACACACACCCTGAAGTGTATGACCTCCCTCCAGGCTAAACCTTGGTCAATATTATGGTTTCCTAGTAATTTCAACTGAATTTTTGACCTGGAGCAACGATAGGCTTGAATTTATAAATGGTAGTAACACTTTATTTTAAGGTTGTATGCATAATCCATTCATAACACATTTATGAAACCAATCATTACACCATTTTATTTAAACTACATTAAACCAGGTTAGTCTCGTTGAGATAAAAATCTCATATTCAAGAGAGACCGGAAACAAGACAGCAGGAACATGGTAAATAAAGACAGTGGTGAAGTTAATTAGCAGGTTTTTGGTTTACTGGGAAGTAATTAATGATATTGGCTTATCTTGGAACAGAACAAGCTGTTGGCCCTGCATTACAGTTACACCAGGTTGTCCGGGCCAGAACGCGCTCTAGGCCACACATCAAATCCTCCTTCTACCGGATATAGGCAAGTTAAACTGAATTATTTTCTAAGACAATTTGCAATTATTCCCAGGGCTGTTTAATCATTGTCATCCTGCGGAACTACAAGAGGACGAGGCAGCATACAGAACTCTGTACACACTTGGAATTGATGCCAGAAACTGGAATCCCGAGATTTCCTAATCAAGCTCCTTCCCGTTTCCTGTGAAAAATAATAATTTCTAACAAAATGGCTGATACTGTTTCTGCAAAAGTAATTGAGGAAATAGACAATCGCAACATTGATCCATATGATGTTACACTGACAGTAGAGAGAGTGCGGTATTGCCATGTTGATAGGCAGTCTCTCAGTCATATGAAAGTTGCAATGCATAACATTTGCTGGTAATACAAAACCTAGGAGGCTCATAGCTCTCACCCCCTTCCACAGACGTACACAGAAATTATGACAACTTCTGGAGGACGTCCTCCAACCTATCAGAGCTCTTTCAGCATGAACTGATATGTTGTCCAGCCAATCAAATAATCAGATAATTAATCTAGTACTGAAAGCATAAGCTACAGCTAGCTAGCAAAAAATGTGGTGAGTTGCTGACTCAAAGAGAGAGAAACACAATGGTTAAACAGTTTTGATTCATTGTACTTTTATGGCTCTGGCCATAGAGAAGCCTATTTGCTTCTCTATGTAGCTATGGTCAGAGTCTGACAGTGTCTTTCTTTTCTGTTTCTGTGTGGGTTTTAGGTTGGATCCCTAATTAGAGAAAGCTGCACCGCATTGTCTCTAATTAGGGATCCTATATATATTAGTCTGTCCTTCACTCTGGTGTGGGTCGTTGTCGATGTATTTCGCAGTCACGGTGATAGTAAGTGTGCTTATTTTACGTTTGAGTGTCGCGTTTCAGTGTTGAGTGTTACGTGTGTCAATCGTGTTTTGTTTCTTGTGGTAGTTCGTCTTTTGTGTTTTAGATTACATAGTAAGTAAATAAAACAATGTCGAACTACAGTCCCTGCGCTGCGTATTGGTCTCTCACTGCACCCGTTTGTGACAGAACGACCCACCACTACCAGACCAAGCAGCGTAACTGGGGAGAGACGGAGAAACAGAAAAGAAAGACACTGTCAGACTCTGACCATAGCTACATAGTGAAGCAAATAGGCTTCTCCATGGCCAGAGCCTGACAGTACCCCCCCCCCCCATAAAAAGCCCCCCAAAAAAACACAAATACAAGGGGAGGTTAATAGGGAGGGAAGACTAGTCCATCGGGGGCGGCTCTGGCTCCGGTGAAGTGGACAGTTTTCTCCCATGCCCCTTCTTTATATCCGGGCCCGGGCTGGGTACCGGTGGGGAAAACGTTTCCGGCCATGGAGCGGGGAAAACAACCGGTCCCGGACTGGGCCCCGGTGGGGCAAACGGCTCCGGCCACGGAGCGGGGGAAAACAACCGGGCCCAGACTGGGCACCGGTGGGGTAAACGGCTCCGGCCATGGAGCGGGGAAAACAACCGGGCCAGGACTGGGCACCGGTGGGGCAAACGGCTCCGGCCATGGAGTGGGGCAAACAACCAGGCCTGGACTGGGCACCGGTGGGGCAACCGACTCTGGCCATGGAGCTGGGAAAACAACCGGGCCTGCACTGGGCACCGGTGGGGCGGACTGCTCAGGCTCTGGAGCGGGGCTGACGACCGGTCCCGGACTGGGCACCGGTGGAGCGGACTGCTCTGACACTGGAGTGGAGCAGATGACCGGATCTGGACTGGGCACCGGTGGAGCGGACTGCTCCGGCACTGGAGCGGAGCAGACGACCGGACCTGGACCAGGCACCGGTGGAGCGGACTGCTCTGGCGCTGGAGTGGAGCAGATGACCGGAACCGGAGCTCCTGCTCCAAAGCGGGGCTGCACGCCGTGCCCAGCCTGGTGAGTTCCAGAGGTGAGTTCCAGCCGTGTAGCTTGGCTGGTAGCCGGCCCCAGACTGGGCACCGGCACGTTAAGGAGCTCCTGCCCCAAAGCGGGGCTGTACGGCCTGGGCACCGACGCAGAGAAGGGTTCCAGCCACAGAGCTGTGCTGGCCTCTGGAGGCTCTGGGCTGTGGGCCGTCACTGGAGGCACCGGGCTGTGGGCCTTCGTTGGAGGCTCCCGGCTGTACGCCGTCGCTGGAGGCTCCGGGCTGTGGGCCGTCACGGGAGGCTCCGGGCTGTGGGCCGTCGCTGGAGTCTCCGGACCGTGGGCCATAGCTGGAGGCTCTGTGCTGTGGGCCGTTGCTGGAGACTCCGGGCAGTGGGCCGTCGCTGGAGGCTCCGGGCTGGAATATTTGAAGAGCGAACAATGGGGAAAATGCTGGCGATGGGAAACCTGAAGGCATTACTGGTAAGGGTGCTGGGGATGGCCAAAATGGAGGACGTGTTGCAGAGGTGTGGCCTGACGTGACCAGTTCAGCCAGGAGCTGTAGGGAATCCTGAGAACAGAGTATCCAGCCAAGGTAGACCCCAAAGCACTGAGGGGGAAACACTGGGGAATATAGAAACCGAGAAAGCCATCTGCGTGAACACCTGAAAAGATGGCAACAAGAAACAGAAAAGGACTCCGAAGGGAAACCCTGATGAAAGCCATGTTCAGGACATCACTTCTGGAGGTGAGGCCGACACCAGTCAAGAGCAGACTGGAAGATGTGGTGGGACTACATTCAAAATCCCACTGAGAGTTCTGTGACAATGTCATCCATGCAGTGGAGAAACACAGAAAGGATGAACAAAAGCTGGAAGAACAGGGGAGAGACATTCAGAGAAAGCTGACACAACTGCAGCTGGAGGAATATACATGAATGGACAAAAAAGAAAACACAAGCCTCATTGACTGTTGAACCAGCATCTGAAGAGGCCGCCATGGTACCTGTCACCCAGGGAGGTCTGCAACCACCACCTCAGCCACAAGGCCTAAGGTCAACCACCACACCAGTAGTGAATGTGTACATGCAGCCACCACAGGGTAATTGGCAAGGAAATGGCCCACCTCGGATGCATGGCAGCAATCTCAAACACAGGCTCCACAGGGACCAGTGAACCACTGGGGAAGACCAAATAAATGTATTAGGAAGGGATGCACTATGTAGAATGGGCATTCAAAGTAAATGTACATCAGAAGAGATGATAATAGACAGGAAAGGAACAGGGATGGTGATGACTACAGAACAGGCAGAAAATGTGTGTTGGGTAGGAGAGATAGAAGAGCCAGTACAGGAAGTGTTAGATAAAGGGGGTACGTTTATTATATTTAAATTATACAAACTCCAAAGATAAAATGACCAGAGTTAGAATTTCCTTGTACATTCTAATATGACCCATACCAGGATCCTGTGTTGGAACAATTATGGTTATATCCACATGATTGTGTAGCAGAATCATTGACATTTACCAAATTATGAACAGATTTGTTGTCAGTTCCTGAGGAAGTTGTTTGAGGATGGATCTTGTTTTCAGGAAAGAGCAGGAGTGTGTGAGCAAAATATGTGTCGTAAGAGAGGGGCAGTACAGGATGCAAACAGACTATGGAGAGACCAGGAAGGACCAACGCTTATGGGTTTAATCATTGTGCACCGGGGGGATGTATGTGTTGACAAATTACGTTTTTTAGTCTCCATACATGTAGGCAACAGTAGATGCACAGTTAGCAGAGTGTGAAACATGTGCCAAGAATAATGTCAGGAAGGGGTTAACAGCACCAATTGGACATATTCCAGTACCAGAAGGACCATTTAAACACCTGGTAATGGACTATGTAGATATGATAAAATCTGTGAGAGTACAATGATGAATTGGGTGGTTGCTTTGCCTCTTGCACTAATGAGTTATCGCATGCAAACTAATCGAATAACACATCTAACACTGCATAAAATGCTTACAGTTTGACCCATGCCAGTGTCAGTTCTTAGAGCACCTTATGATGATCCACCTTTTAGAGCAATTGGAAAGAGAATTGAAAGAGTACATCAGACTACTAACTGCTATGCATAAAGTTGTTTATCTACAGGAGAAAAACAGGGTTCCAGAGCCAGAGGTGGACCCACCTCGAGCGGTCGAGCGTGGGACAGAGTGTACTTCAGGGACTTCCTGTCAGGCTCTGGCCATAGAGAGGCCTATTTTGCTTCTCTATGTTCTGTGTGGGTTTTGGGTTGGATCCCTAATTAGAGGCAGCTGCACCGCATTGTCTCTAATTAGGGATCCTATATATGTTTGTCTGTCCTTCACTCTTGTGCGGGTCGATATATTCCTCCAGTCACGAGTGAAGTAAGTGCTTTACGTTTGTCCATTCGTGTTTATTTGTTTGTTTGTTTGGATGTTCCACAAGTGTTGGATTATACATAGTATAACAAATAAAAACAATGTCAAACTATTACTGCGCTGCGCCTTGGTCTCTCCTTCCACCTACTTGTGACAGATCGAACCACCTTAAGGAGACCAAGCAGCGCAAGGGAAAGGGGAAGCGACGACGGACCCAGAAGGAACAGCCTGGAGCCCAGACACCCCAAACGATTGTTGTAGGGGGGCTATGGGGGTGGTCGGGGGTAAACGGAGAAGAGCCCCGGCCACTGCACTCGTGGGGGATCCAGGAGGAGCCCCTACAGCCAAGGGATCAGAGGTACGGAGAGGAGTCGGAAGAGGAGGATGACGACATACTTCTGTTCCCTCTCTCGTGGGGACTCTTGGAGGAGATCTCACGAGGAGGGGATTGGCAAAGGAGTGAGGAAGATCGGGGCTGTCACAGCCCCCCAACGCCAGTTCCCAACCCAGTGCCTCCAGCGCCGGTCCGGAGCCAACAAAGGTCCATCGTGGCAGCCAGACGGTGCGCAGCCAGACCCCGGAGAGAATGAAGGAGGGGGATCGCACAACACTTCGTCTGCCCACATTTCATGATCGGGAGAAGCCCGAGGGGTTTCATAAATACCCAGAGGAGGAGCAGACGAGGCGGTGGAGAGCCTGGGTTGCACTTCCGGTGGAGGTGGAGAAAGACCCATTCCTACGGGAGATAGAGGAGGAGAAGGATTTTGAGCGCCGACGGGCACTATTGCTGAGGCTATGGGACAGAGGGACACCTCCAGCGAAGGTCAACAACCCTGAGCCTCCAGCGAAGGTTAGCAGCCCGAAACCTCCAGCGAAGATCCGCAGCCTGGAACCTCCAGCGAAGGTCAACAACTCTGAGCCTCCAACGAAGGTCAGCAGCTCGAAACCCCCAGCGAAGGTCCGCAGCCCGGAACCTCCAGCGAAGTTCCGCAGCCCTGAGCCTTCAGCCACGGTCCAATGCCTGGAACCGACCCCCCCAGTGGAGCAGGACCCCGTAGTCCGCCCTACCGGTGCCCAGTCCGGATCCAGCCATCTGCCCCGCTCCAGTGCCAGAGCAGTCCGCTCCACCGGTACCCAATCCGGGTCCAGCCGTCTGTTCCGCTCCAGTGCCAGAGCAGTCCGCTCCACCGGTGCCCATTCCGGGTCCAGCCGTCTGCTCCGCTCCAGTGCCAGAGCAGTCCGCTCCACCGGTGCCCAATCCGGGTCCAGCCGTTTGCACTCCAGAGTCAGAGCAGTCTGCTCCACCGGTGCCCATTCCAGGTCCAGCTGTCTGCTCCGCTCCAGTGCCAGAGCAATCCGCTCCACCGGTACCCATTCCAGGTTCAGCCGTCTGCTCCGCCCCAGTGCCAGAGCAGTCCGCTCTCCCGGTGCCCAATCCGGGTCCAGCCGTCTGCTCCGCTCCAGAGGCAGAGCAGTCCGCTCCACCAGTGCCCAATCCAGGTCCAGCCGACTGCTCCGCGCCAGAGCCAGAGCAGTCCGCTCCACCGGTGCCCAATCCGGGTCCAGCCATCTGCTCCACTCCAGTGCCAGAGCAGTCCGCCCCACCGGTGCCCAGTCCAGGCCCGGTTGTTTTCCCAGCTCCATGGCCGGAGCCGTTTGCCCCACCGGTGCCCAGTCCTGGCCCGGTTGTTTTCCACGCTCCATGGCCGGAGTCGTTTGCCCCACCGGTGCCCAGTCCGGGTCCGGTTTCTTGCCTAGCTCCGTGGCCGGAGCAGTTTACTCCACAGGTTCCCAGTCCGGGCCCGGTTGTTTTCCCCGCTCCTGAGCCGGAGCCGTTTACACCACCAGTGCCCAGTCCGGGCCCGGTTAATTGCCCAGCTCCATGGCCGGAGCCGTTTGCCCCACCGGTGCCCAGTCCGGGCCCGGTTGTTTTCCCCGCTCCATGGCCGGAGCCGTTTAACGCACTGGTGCCCAGTCCGGGCCCGGTTAATGGTTCCGCTCCATGGCCGAAGTCGTTGGCCCCACCGGTGCCCAGTCCTGGCCCGGTTGTTTTCCCCGCTCCATGGCCGGAGCCTTTTGTCCCACCGGTACCCAGTCTGGGCCCGGTAATAAAGAAGGGGCATGGGAGAAAACTGTCCACTTCGCCGGAGCCAGAGCCGCCCCCGATGGACTAGTCTTCCCTCCCTTTAACCCCCCCTTGTATTTGTGTGGTTTTTTTGGCGTCCGGGAGTCCGCGCCTTGGGGGGTGGTACTGTCAGGCTCTGGCCATAGAGAGGCCTATTTTGCTTCTCTATGTAGCTATGGTCAGAGTCTGACAGTGTCTTTCTTTTCTGTTTCTGTGTGGGTTTTGGGTTGGATCCCTAATTAGAGGCAGCTGCACCGCATTGTCTCTAATTAGGGATCCTATATATGTTTGTCTGTCCTTCACTCTTGTGTGGGTCGATATATTCCTCCAGTCACGGGTGAAGTAAGTGCTTTACGTTTGTCCATTCGTGTTTATTTGTGTGTTTGTTTTTTTGTTCGGATGTTCCACAAGTGTTGGATTATATATAGTATAACAAATAAGAACAATGTTGAACTATTACTGCGCTGCGCCTTGGTCTCTCCTTCCACCTACTTGTGACACTTCCGGAGGAAGTGGAACGAACCGAGATGAGAGGGTCCCTACACGGTCACCTATGTCACACCAACAGCTGTTCGAGTAGAGGGAAGTTCGACTTGGTACCATCTCCAACCATTACACCAGAGTACCACGACCGGTACAGCGATCCAATGATGAGGGAGCAGAAGCTGCTGAAACCCCATCCGGGGAAGGAGATGACACGGGGACAGACGACGAAGGGGAGAGGGAGGATGCTCAGGCAGAAACACCACTCTCTGCTGAGACTCCGGCGATGGGGGACACTGGCAATGAGATTGTTGCTGCTGAGCTACGTACTCTGGTTGATGCCTATACAGTACAGGGCCAGACACAGATGAACCCCAAAGCAACCACCATTGAGACCCCTCAAACCATTCAGACCACCCAGACCTACACCCACCAGAACATCCAGAACTCCAAGATATCCAAGACCGCCCAGACTCTACAGACGTCGAGGGGATTGGAGATTCTTTGATTTAGCAACCATCAACTGCACAGATATCACATGGTCAGAATGAACAAGTAGAGACAGGTGTCGATAGACTCACTGGGAAAATGGACATAGAACAAACGGGACAATTCGAAACTAGAAGAAAGACAATGACTGGTTCTACCAAAGGTGCTACAGAGCAGATCATTAACAGGCATGAGAGGGTCAAGTGGGTTCCATGGACTTATAAATAACTAATGAATGGCAGAATTCCTAATAGATATGAGGGAAGGGACGACACATTCTGCTGACTTGATTGACAGTAGTACATCATGCACTGCATCTGCTGAGGTGTCAATAGAAGTGAGTGAATGGATGTGGACAAAGCACTGAACAATGGCTGGTACAAATGAGCTAAGTAAACAGCTATGAAACATCAGATAGATAGATAGATAGATAGATATATAGATAGATAGATAGATAGATAGATAGATAGATAGATAGATAGATAGATAGATAGATAGATAGATAGATAGATAGATAGATAGATAGATAGATTGTCAGGCTCTGGCCATAGAGAAGCAATAGGCTTCTCTATGTTGCTTGGTCAGAGTCTGACAGTGTCGTTCTTTTCTGTTTCTTTGTGGGTTTTGGGTGGATCTCTAATTAGAGGCAGCTGCTACCCGTTGGCTCTAATTAGGGATCCAATATATGTTGAGTCTGTCCTTCACTGGGTGTGGGTTGTTATCGTTACATGTCGTTATATGTCGCAGTCACGGTAAAGTAAGTGTGCGTTTGTTACATCCATTCATTCGTGTTTTGTTTTCGGTGAACGTGACATTGTCTGTAGTGTTTGTTTCGGTGTTGTTTAGTTCGTCATTTGTCGGGTTTAATTATACATAGTATTGTATTAGATACATAGTATAATTGAAATAAATGTCGAAGTACTATCCCTGCGCTGCGTCTTGGTCTGTCTCTGCACCCGATCGTGACAGAACAACCCACCACCTGGAGACCAAGCAGAGCAGCTGGCGAGAGACGGAGGAGGAAGTAGCGCCAGTGCCGTTTCCCACGTGGCCTAGGGTGGAGCCAGAGGACCGTGGAAGGTTCATGAAGCAATGGAGGAGGATGGAGAAGGCAAGATCTGCAATGACTGTGAGCACCACACCATCGGGGCGCAGCCAGAGCCCGGAGAGGCTAAAAAAGGGGAGTCGCACGCCACTTCGGATGCCCACAGATCTGGATCGGGAGCGGCCAGAAGGGTTCGAGAAATACCTGGAGGAGGAGCGGACGAGGTGGTGGAGAGCCTGGAATGCTCTTCCTCTGGAGAAGCTGAGGGATCCGCTGGTTATACAGGCGTTGGTGGACTTCAAGCGCCAGATGACTCTCGTGGCGAGGCAGATGGTTGGACCGGAACCTCCAGCGAAGGTCAGCAGCCCTGCACCTCCAGCGAAGGTCAGCAACCCTAAACCTCCTGCGAAGGTCAGCGCCCCTGAACCTCCTGCGAAGGTCAGCGCCCCTGAACCTCCTGCAAAGGTCAGCGCCCCTGAACCTCCTGCGAAGGTCAGCGCCCCTTAACCTCCTGCAAAGGTCAGCGCCCCTAAACCTCCTGCGAAGGTCAGCGCCCCTGAACCTCCTGCGAAGGTCAGCGCCCCTGAACCTCCTGCGAAGGTCAGCGCCCCTGAACCTCCTGCGAAGGTCAGCGCCCCTGAACCTCCAGCGAAGGTCAGCGTCCCGCCACCTCCAGCGAAGGTCAGCGTCCCGCCACCTCCAGCGAAGGTCAGCGCCCCTAAACCTCCTGCGAAGGTCAGCGCCCCTGAACCTCCAGCGAAGGTCAGCACCCCTGAACCTCCAGCTAAGGTCAGCGCCCCGCCACCTCCAGCGAAGGTCAGCGTCCCGCCACCTCCAGCGAAGGTCAGCGTCCCGCCACCTCCAGCGAAGGTCAGAAGCCCTGAACCTCCTGCGAAGGTCAGCGCCCCTGAGCCTCCAGCGAAGGCCAGCAGCCCTGAGCCTCCAGCGAATACCAGCAGCCCTGAGCCTCCAGCGAAGACCAGCAGCCCTGAGCCTCCAGCGAAGGCCAGCAGCCCTGAGCCCCCACCGGTACCCAATCCGGGTCCAGGAATTCATGTAACTCACAAGCCATGTCCAAAGAAGGGTGATTGTATTTGGTGTTCTAAAGGACTATGGGGCCCGGGAGTAGATGAACACTATCATAATTTTGAACCTTATGCTTGTGCTATGTGTCAAAGAGCAGACTGTCTTCTTTGCAGTGATAAAGAAAGTGAATGACGGGGAATATTGATATGTCTTGTGAATTAAAGGGAGCATGACATACAGCGGGTGAAATAAGTATTGAACACGTCACCATATTTCTCAGTAAATATATTTCCAAAGGTGCTATTTACATGAAATGTTCACCAGATGTTGGTAACAACCCAAGTAATCCATACATACAAAGAAACCAAAACAAATAAGTTCAGAAATTAAGTTATGTGTAATAATGTGAAATGACACAGGGAAAAAGTATTGAACACACTTACTGATATTTATTTAATACTTTGTACAAAAGCCTTTGTTGGTAATGACAGCTTCAAGAAGCCTCCTGTATGGAGAAAGTAGTCGCATGCATTGCTCTGGTGTGATTTTGGCCCATTCTTCCACACAAACAGTCTTCAAATCTTGAAGGTTCCGTGGGCCTCTTCTATGAATCTTGATCTTCAGTTCTTTCCATAGATTTTCAATGGGATTTAAGTCAGGTGATTGGCTGGGCCATTCTAGCAGCTTTATTTTCTTTCTTTGAAACCAATTGAGAGTTTCCTTGGCTGTGTGTTTGGGATCATTGTCTTGCTGAAATGTCCACCCTCGTTTCATCTTCATCATCCTGGTAGATGGCAGCAGATTTTTGTCAAGAATGTCTCGGTAAATTTGCCCATTCATCCTTCCTTCAATTATGTGAAGTTTGCCAGTACCATTTGTTGAAAAGCAGCCCCACACCATGATGTTCCCACCTCCAAACTTCACTGTTGGTATGGTGTTTTTATGCTGATGTGCAGTGCCATTTCTCCTCCAAACATGGTGTGTATTATGACATCCAAACAGTTCAATTTTGCTCTCATCTGACCACACTATATTCTCCCAGTGTTTCACTGGCTTTTCCAAATGTTGTGCAGGAAACTTTAAACGAGCTTCAACATGCTTTTTTTTCAGCAATGGAGTCTTGCGTGGTGAGCGTGCAAATAGGCCATGGCGGTGGAGTGCATTACTTACTGTTTTCTTTGAGACAACAGTACCTGCTAATTGCAGGTCTTTTTGAAGCTCTCCACAAGTGGTCCTTGGCTCTTGGACAACTCTTCTGATTATTATTTTCACTCCTCTGTCAGAAATCTTGCGAGGAGCACCTGGTCGAGGCAAATTTATGGTGAAATGATTGGTTCAAATCTTGAAGGTGTAACTGCCAATGAAGGGCGTAGACAAACTAGAATTGGAGGGTTTTGAAACGATAGTGGAAGACGGTTAAGGGGTGCTTATCATTCTACCCGTGAGGGAGGGAGTATGTATGCTATGTAACTACAAATTGTATAAAAAGAGTGAGATGAAACTAGGAAGACAGAAGTCTCCGGGGGCTCCTCTGCTTTTGTTGCTTACGTAATAAAAGTCTATGTTACTTTTACAAACTTTGCTTAATTTTTTAAGAGAAAGAGTAAGATTATTGTCAGGCTCTGGCCATAGAGAAGCCCATTTGCTTCTCTATGTAGCCATGGTCAGAGTCTGACAGTGTCTATTCCTTTCTGTTTCTGTGTGGGTTTTGGGTTGGATCCCTAATTAGAGGCAGCTGCACCGCATTGTCTCTAATTAGGGATCCTTTGTGTGGGTCGTTATTCCTCCAGTCACAAGTGAGATGCCACATTACATATTAATATCGTGTTTCATTTGGAGGTTATGTTTATTAATTTATCGTGTTTCATTTGGACGTTACGTTTGTGGATTATTGTTTGTTTGTGTTGTATAGTTCGTTCTCCATTAATTGAATAAATAGTAAATTAAAAAGGAATGTTGAACTACTATCCCTGCGCTGCGTCTTGGTCTCTCCACACACATAATTGTGACAGAACGACCCACCACCTTGAGACCAAGTAGCGCAACTGGCGAGAGACGGAGAGAGCGACTGCCCCGCGTCGGTATACGGACACGGAACTCCTCTGGGGGTTCGAGACGGACTCAGAGGAGGAAGAGGAGGTAGCGCCAGTACCATTTCCCACGTGGCCTAGGGTGGAGCCAGAGGACCGTGGATGGTTTATGGAGCAATGGAGGAAAATGGAGAAGGAAAGGACGGAGCTGGCGTTAAAGGGGCCCATGGTGAGCATCCCCAGTCCGGGTCCGGCCGTCTACTCTACTCCCGTACCGGAGCAGTCAGCTCCACCGGTGCGCCTCCTCAGTCCGGTACATCCAGCACTGGCCCGGAGCCAACGAAGGTCAGTCGTGGCTTCGAGCACCACACCATCGGTGCGCAGCCAGAGCCAGGAGAGGCTGAAGGAAGGGGATTGCACACCACTTCGTCTGCCCACGATTCAGGATCGGGAGAAGCCCGAGGGGTTTCATAAATACCCGGAGGAGGAGCAGACGAGGTGGTGGAGAGCCTGGGTTGCGCTTCCGCTGGAGGCGCAGAAGGACCCATTCCTACAGGAGATAGAGGAGGAGAAGGACTTCGAGCGCCAACGGGCACTAGTGCTGAGGCTCAGGGACAGACGGGCACCTCCAGCGAAGGTCAACAACCCTGAGCCTCCATGAAGGTCAGCAGCCCGAAACTTCCAGCGAAGGTCCGCAGCCCGGAACCTCCAGCGAAGTTCAGCAGCCCTGAGCCTTCATCCACGGCCCAATGCCTGGAACCTCCAGCTACGGTCCACAGCCCAGAACCTCCAGCGAAGATCCGTAAAACGGAACCTCCAGAGAAGGTCCGCAGCCCTGAGGCTCCAGAGGGCAGCACAGCGCTGTGGCTGGAACCAACCCCCCCAGTGGAGCAGGACCCCGTAGTCCACCGGTGCCCAATCCGGGTCAAACCGTCTGCTCCGCCCCAACCCCAGAGCAGTCCGCCCCACCGGTGCCCATTCCGGGTCCAGCCGTCTACTCCGCTCCAGTGCCAGAGCAGTCCGCTCCACCGGTACCCAATCCAGTTCCAGCCGTCTGCTCCGCTCCAGTGCCAGAGCAGTCAGCTCCACCGGTGCCCATTCCGGGTCCAGCCGTCTGCTCCGCTCCAGTGCCAGAGCAGTCCGCTCCACCAGTACCCAATCCGGGTCCAGCCGTCTGCTCTGCTCCAGTGCCAGAGCAGTCAGCTCCATCGGTGCCCATTCCGGGTCCAACCGTCTGCTCCGCTCCAGTGCCAGAGCAGTCCGCTCCACCGGTACCCAATCCGGGTCCAGCCGTCTGCTCCGCTCCAGTGCCAGAGCAGTCCGCTCCACCGGTACACAATCCGGGTCCAGTCGTCTGCTCCGCTCCAGTGCCAGAGCAGTCTGCCCATCAGGCAGTTTTGTTTCTGTATTTATTTTCAGACTACACTCTATGTTCGTTCTTATAAAACTCACTGACTTCACCTGCTTCCTGACTCCCTGCGTTAGACAACCATTTTCAAGTCTTGCGATACAGCAACTATTTGTAAAAAATAAAATAAATTCCACTTTGACATTATGGGGAAATGTGTGTAGGCCAGTGACGAATCTCAATCGAAACAATTTTCAAATTCAGGCTGTCACAAAAAAGTGTGGAAAATGTCGAGGGGTGTGAATGCTTTCTGAAGGCACTGTAAATATTTCGTTCTAGAGTTCCTGAAGGAGCTGATAATTCCTGGAATTCTGAATATTGTTTATCCATGGGGGTTGGAGTTATGATCTTGTTTGAAAATCCTTGAGCCAGTTCCCTAACAGAGTTATCTTCATTTACCATAGTCTTTTACCTGTGAAGAGCTCAGAGTCTTGGATGATGAGATGTGATATACAAACCCAATTTATAATTATTATTAATGAAATTGTTAATAGTGGTCGGTATCAAATTACAGTCTTGCGTTAGAATCCCATTAACTTTTAATTCGGGCATTGGCATGTTTCCATTCAATAAGATTGCTTTTAATGTTATCTTTCATGTACATAAGCAAGCCACCCCTCTGCCCTCTCCACTGTCCCTCCTGAATATGGAACATTAAAGGCAAAAATAGGAGAACATTTTCAATATCAAAATGAGGTCCGCCAAACAAAAACCTGACAGATAAAGAATTTATAAGAATACTGTAAGTACAGGAAATGTTTGCTCAGTAGGAAAGGAGTATCTAACTAGTCAGTGACAACTGTGTTGAAATTGGACTTTGTGACAGCATCTACAGTGGGGAGAACAAGTATTTGATACACTGCCGATTTTGCAGGTTTTCCCACCTACAAAGCATGTAGAAGTCTGTAATTTTTATCATAGGTACTCTTCAACTGTGAGTGACGGAATCTAAAACAAAAATACAGAAAATCACATTGTATGATTTTTAAGTAATTAATTTGCATTTTATTGCATGACATAAGTATTTGATACATCAGAAAAGCAGAACTTAATATTTGGTACAGAGACCTTTGTTTGCCATTACAGAGATCATACGTTTCCTGTAGTTCTTGACCAGGTTTGCACACACTGCAGCAGGGATTTTGGCCCACTCCTCCATACAGACCTTCTACAGATCCTTAAGGTTTCGGGGCTTTCGCTGGGCAATACGGACTTTCAGCTCCCTCCAAAGATTTTCTATTGGGTTCAGGTCTGGAGACTGGCTAGGCCACTCCAGGACCTTGAGATGCTTCTTACGGAGCCACTCCTTAGTTACCCTGGCTGTGTGTTTCGGGTCGTCGTCATGCTGGAAGACCCAGCCACGACCCATCTTCAATGCTCTTACTGAGGGAAGGAGGTTGTTGGCCAAGATCTCGCGATACATGGCCCCATCCATCCTCCCCTCAATACGGTGCAGTCGTCCTGTCCCCTTTGCAGAAAAGCATCCCCAAAGAATGATGTTTCCACATCCATGCTTCACGGTTGGGATGGTGTTCTTGGGGTTGTACTCATCCTTCTTCTTCCTCCAAACACGGCGAGTGGAGTTTAGACCAAAAAACTATATTTTTGTCTCATCAGACCACATGACCTTCTCCCATTCCTCATCTGGATCATCCAGATGGTCATTGGCAAACTTCAGAAGGGCCTGGACATGCGCTGGCTTGAGCAGGGGGACCTTGCGTGCGCTGCAGGATTTTAATCCATGACGGCGTAGTGTGTAACTAATGGTTTTCTTTGAGACTGTGGTCCCAGCTCTCTTCAGGTCATTGACCAGGTCCTGCCGTGTAGTTCTGGGCTGATCCCTCACCTTCCTCATGATCATTGATGCCCCACGAGGTGAGATCTTGCATGGTGCCCCAGCCCGAGGGAGATTGACCGTCATCTTGAACTTCTTCCATTTTCTAATAATTGCGCCAACAGTTGTTGCCTTCTCACCAAGCTGCTTGCCTATTGTCCTGTAGCCCATCCCAGCCTTTTGCAGGTCTACAATTTTATCCCTGATGTCCTTACACAGCTCTCTGGTCTTGGCCATTGTGGAGAGGTTGGAGTCTGTTTGATTGAGTGTGTGGACAGGTGTCTTTTATACAGGTAACGAGTTCAAACAGGTGCAGTTAATACAGGTAATGAGTGGAGAACAGGAGGGCTTCTTAAAAAAAAACTAACAGGTCTGATAGAGCCGGAATTCTTACTGGTTGGTAGGTGATCAAATACTTATGTCATGCAATAAAATGTAAATTAATTATCAAATACTTGTTCTCCCCACTGTATATATATATATATATATATATATATATATATATATATATATATATATATATATATATATATAGCACGCACAGTATTTTTGTCATAAGGTTTTTATACCACTTTTAATGACATCACAAAATGGACATTAGTTTTCATAGGCCAACTGTCATCATTCCCCACATTCGGCTGATAGAAATAATGTTCCAATGTTCACGTTTATTGACGTAAAAGTTTTGGTGGCATTCAGGTCTTCCATACCCTCTGTGGGTGGGAGGGGTCTGTAAGAAGTTGATCCATCATGACCTGATCTGTGGATCCTCAGAGAAGAGTCATGACACCTGACATCCTTGTGCACTCCTTCTCCAGGTTCTCCTTCTCACTCTTCTCTGTCTTGGAGGTGTGAAGAGCCCTGAAAGAAATTGATGTCCAAAAAATCCCATGGCCCTGATGATCTATTCTAAAACCCTGCCGACTACAACTAGCTGTAGACATCATTGCTTTACCCCTTAACATGCATATTCAACCTCACCTTAGAAAATAAATGAAATCCCCAAACTGTGAAAATCTGCATTTGTCCTCCCCTTTTGAAACCAGGTGATCCCATTCTACTGAACAACTATCGGCCCACAACTGTGACCGAATCAATGTGACCGACCACCTCGATTCGGTCTTATGTAGCAAAATTTAAAATTGTGTTTTTTTACATTGGATAAAAGTAGAGACACATTGGGTGCTTAGCCAGACACACTTGTCTAAATTGCTGGGTCATGTGAAAGAAAAGCTACAACCCCCCTTAGCCACATCAAAAGTGGACGGGTCACTACTGTCTAGACATGTAAACATGTTAATGAAATACAATAGATGGCCGTAATTACCCCCAGACACACCTTGCTAACATGATGGGTCGTGTAATTATCTGGTGAAGTGGAGTCTTTTTTTTTTTTTGACATATAGCTAGCTAGATAGCTAAACGATGAACCATAATACCAACCCAATGCTAAAGTACAAATGCACGTATTGTCATAGCATTCCACCCTGCATGAAATGCTCTAGTGTGAATCTGCAGGCAGCTAAAGCTAAGCAACTAGATTCTATGTTAGCTAGCTAGCATTAGGCTATAACTAGCAATGTGAAATGGCTTTCTGAGATAAAGCTAATATCAAACTAATCACTACCTAGGTCATACATGTAATGTTAGCTAGCTAGCATTAGGCTATAACTAGCAATGTGAAATGGCTTTCTGAGATAAAGCTAATATCGCTACCTAGGTCATACATGTAATGTTAGCTAGCTAGCATTAGGCTATAACTAGCAATGTGAAATGGCTTTCTGAGATAAAGCTAATATCACTACCTAGGTCATACATGTAATGTTAGCTAGCGAACCAACAAACTAAAATATACTTTAAGTATCAAAAAAGTACAAGTATAATATACTATATAGTTTCACATTCCTTATTTTAAGCAGTTTAAAGTGTTTATTTATTTACAGAGAGCCAGGGGAAACACTCCAACACTCAGATGTAATTTACAAACATGCATGTGTGTTTAATGAGTCAACTAGATCAGAGGCAGTAAAGATGACCAAGGATGTTCTATTGAGAAGCGTGTGAATTGGACCATTTTCCTGTCCTGCTAAGCATTCAAAATGTAACGAGTACTTTTGGGTGTCGGGGAAAATTTATGGAGTAAAAAGTACATTATTTTCTTTAGGAATGTAGTGAAGTAAAAGTAAAAGTTGTCAAAAATATAAATAGTAAGGTAAAGTATAGATAACCCCAAAAACTATTTAAGTAGTACTTTAAAGTATTTTCACTTAGGTACTTTACAACACCGTACACATAGATGAATGCTTCACGTTCTGTGTCTTTTCCGTCTTGTTTTTAGCTAGCTACAGCTTGTTTGTCAAGTCACTCCGGTTCACAGTGACCGTGTGCAGAATGTAGTCCATCACAACTTTTCTCCACTGATCTTTGTCGATATTGCATGCTGAATTCAGGTCAGCAATGTTGTTAAGAGCAGTAGCAACACTTTTGCAGTTCTCCATGGCTAATGGGGGGAAAAAAGCAGCGGTAAGATGCTACTACAAATACTACAAATAAAGATTATCTACAAATACTGAGCAGCGCATGTTATAGACAGAAGCGTGCTACATTGCAGACCAATCCAAACTCATCTCTCGGCATGTCCGGCCCATCCAGATCTCAGCCAATCATGGCTAGCGAGAAGGTTCCAGTCTTTTTCCAGGGCTTAACCTGGAAATCGACAAAAAGCCCATTTGCTTCTCTATGTAGCCATGGTCAGAGTCTGACAGTTCTATTCTTTCTGTTTCTGGTGGTGGTTTGTGTTGGATCCCTAATTAGAGGCAGCTGTAGCGCATCGTCTCTAATTAGGGATCCTACATAGGTTTGTATGTTTCACACTGGGTTGCGGGTAGTTATCGTTATATTGTATATTTCGCAAGTCACGGTGAAGAAGTAAGTGTGCATTATTACGTCTAATCCTCGTGTTTGATTTTGAACGTTACTTTTGCATATTGTGTTTTCTTTGTGTGTGTAGTTCGGTCATTTTAATTGAATATTCAGTAAATTAATAAACAATGTCGAACTACAGTCCCTGCGCTGCGTCTTGGTCCTTGTATGCACCCCATCGTGACAACAACTCAACCATATGTAAATCAAAACCAGACGTTGAACTGACGTTTGTGCCCAGTGGGTTCTGTCTTGGTTCCAGAGACTGAGGTATATCAGGGATTACTGTTCATGCTCTAGAATGGTTTGTGAAATTCCTGCCAAATCAAACCCAGTGTGTAAAGGTAAATGGTTGTAAGAACAAATTTACCCATCTACTTCAGATATCCCCAACATATATTTTATGAGCAAATTCAAACAATATAAAATCAACTTGGAAAATGATCAATCAAGTGTTGAAAAAAGGGCTTCTACAGCTCTCCCATCTCAATTTAATGATGTAAGTAAAACATGTAGTTATCCTTATGTTAGTGCGGTCAAAATTAAGTTTTTCCTGTGTGTTGTATCATCATGTTTTATCTGTGTTTTATGTCATATTGTACAACAGCTGATGAAACTCACACTGTAAAAGTGTGAACAAATTTGATGAGGGTTATTTTCTGATAGTTGCTGGTTGAACATAATAATCTACACAAGATCTGTAGGTTTGAATGGGCGGGAGTTTTGGATTTCCATTGTGACATCACCATGTGGTAAATTGGTTAATAGACCAATAACAAAGATAGTTCTAAACGTTGCCATTAACAGCTAGTTTTCACACTCAGACAGAAGTCTTGCTTGAGAAATAGTTTTCAGCTAAAAATTTAAAAAAATATTACGGTAAGGTACTTGATATTGATAGAAAACGGCTTCATTGGGCCTTTAAAGTGCGACTGAACCAAAAAAGCACTTCTCCTTTTGAAAACGGCATATGTGGCATCAATATGAGTCAGAAACATTTATTCTAGTGTAAAAAATGACTACAACGCGTAAATAGGGTTATTTTGGTTATAAAGTCAGTCTCGTCCCAAATAATTGTATGTCACAGAATGAGTTTTAATCCTGCCCACTTGCCCATAGCTGGCGGCACCCAAGTATCATCAATTCGGAGTGCAGCTGCACGCAACCCGATCGTAATGCCCATGGTCAATTTGGTTTGAATTTCGTTATCCCTATGGGCATAAGCGCCTGAGAAAATGGAGCAAACTGTTCACGATCGCTGTGAAAAATAGACCAAGGCGCAGAACAATTGTGACCGTAACAATAATGAGGCGCACAGGCACCTAAACAAAACCAATGACCCACATCACAGGTGGGAAAATACACACCCTAAATATGGTCCCCAATTAGAGGTAACTCTCTACAGCTGCCTCTAATTGGGAACCAACACAAAACCTCCATAGACATTGCTAGAAACCCCTGGCACCCGAGGCTTCTCTATAGCCGAGCTGGCTGCCGGTCCCGGACTGGGCACTGGCGCAGATAACAGTTCCGGTTCTGGAGCTGGGGTGAAGACCGGTCCCTGCCTGGGACTAGGCACCTGTGACTAGGCACCTGTGAAGTGGACAGCTCAGGCTCTGGAGAGGGGATGGCGACCGGTCCCGGACTAGGCACCTGTGGAGCGGACAGCTCGGGCTCTGGAGAGGGGATGGCGACCGGTCCCGGACTGGTGGTCTGGTGCGTGGAGCCGGCACTGGAGGCGTCGGACTGGACACACGCACAGAAGGATGGGTGCGAGGAGCCGGCACGGGTCGGACCGGACTGGGGAGGTGCACTGGGGGTCGGGTGCGTGGAGCCGGCACTGGAGGCGTCGGACTGGGAACCAGAACGGAGGACGGCTCAAGTGCTGAAGCCAGACTGGACGCCGTGCCCAGCCTGGGCACCGGAGCAGATGATAGCTCCAGCCATTTAATAGGGCTGGCTACCGGTCACGGACTGGGCACCGGCGTGGCTTCGCCTGTTCCTCCTTCGGCGTCTTCCGGTTATCGGCCGCCGGAGGCGGAAGTGGTGGGCGCTGATCTACCAGCCTGGAGTGGCATACCAGAGGTCGGATGCGTGGATCCGGTACAGGAGGTCACGGGCTGGGCACACGCACTGGATGTCGGGTGCGGGAAGCTGTCGCTGGACGTACCAGGCTGAGGAGGTGCGCTGGACGGATAGGCCTGGAGCACACTGGAGATCTGGTGCTGGGGTCGGAAACCGAACGCATCCTCTCATCGTCCTCCCCGGCCCACCCGAAGTATGGGTGGCCTCTAAATGGTGATTAACCACAACCAAAAACCCCTGTATGTGTCAGGATCTGACTGTGGCCATACTACTCCCTCTAGAGGGAGTCAGAGACCTGGCCTCAGTCACGCCTTTACAATTCATTCCATTTAGCTAGCTAGTGCGAACTAAGCGAACCAACTAAGCTAACGTACTTCAAAATTGTAACGGGTCAACAATGAATGGATATTAGAAGCATATCTATCTAACACATTTCATGACATACCATCGAACTAAACTGAACAATAACTTAACAGTTCATATAAGGAAATCAGTTAATTGAGATTAATTGATTAGAGCCTAGTCCATCAATGTCAGATGACTGGGCAGGGGCATAGGCCCACCAACTGGGGAGCAAGGCCCAGCCAATCAAAATGGGCTTTATTAATGACAGAAATATTCTCCAGACAATCCCGCAGGTGAAGAAGCCGGATGTGGAGGTCCTGGACTGGTGTGGTAACAGGTGGTCTGCGGTTGTGAGGCCGGTTGGACATACTGCCAAATTCTGTATAACGACTTTGGAGAAAGCTTATGGTAGAGAAATTAAAATGTAATTATCTGGCAACAGCTCTGGTAGACATTCCTGCAGTCATCATGACAATTGCACGCTCCCTCAAAACTTGAGACATCTGTGGAATTGTGTAGTCTGACAAAACTGCACATTTTAGAGTGGCATTTTATTGTCCCCAGCACAAGGTGCACCGGTGTAATGATCATGCTGTTTAATCAGCTTGGCAAAGGAGAAAAGCTCACTAACAGGGATGTAAACACATTGTTGCACAACATTTGAGAGAAATTAACTTTTTGTGCATATGGAACATTTCTGGAATCTTTTATTTCAGCCCATGAAACAACAAACTTTACATGTTGCGTTTATATTTTTGTTTAGTATAGTTAGGTAAACATATGATTTACCTGTTGCCCAGAGTTTGGCGCTAGGATTGGTAACTGGTTCGCCATGTTTAAAACATGCGGGCACAGTGGTAAAGATCTGGCGCATGGTGGTGATGTCAGACTGTCTGGTTAAGTAGCCAATAGAAACAGCCACCCTCCTCTGTCTGTCCTGCTCATTGATTGGTTTAGGATGAACCGTCTGAACCTGTTTTAATCATTTGTCAGAGTTATGCTCTCACTATAGTCTCATTTATTTGTTGTAAGTAATTTTTTTTGCTTTTGATATCATTCTTTTTGTTCACAATTGAATACATTTTCAACGTAATTTGTCATTTTTACAATTTGTTTTATTTTATTTTGAATTCAATGCGTCTGGCGTGAAATTAGCCCCATACTGGTGAAATTAGCCCCATACTGGTGAAATTAGCCCCATACTGTTTGACACGGACAAACAATTCACCAAACGATGCATATTGTTCTGTCCATTAATTTGGTGTAATCTGTGTCCAAATCAGACAAACACGCATATTTATTGAAAATATTCTTGTATTTTTAGCTTTCAGGAGATCTAGGTCATATAGAGATGAAAGGCCGCGACGTAAACGGTGTAAGTCATTTTAAAAAAGCAGACTAATGGCAAGATGAAACCATCCAAAGGCATCGGTTGTATAGATCAAGATATAAGCCTCAATCCTAAATGGATTGAAAAGATAAGCACCGTATAATTTCCTGGTTTTCTTAGAAAATATATGCACTGCATAAAACTATCTACACAAGCCATCGTGGGACATGGTTTCATCTTGACACTAGACTACTTTAGACGTCTGACTAAGTTTGATTTGTGTAATGTCTCTTTAAGTCAAAAAAGTTAAAATATCCTGAGAACACCCTTGGATGTTTTTCAATGTTTGAAGACAATTGTGCCACTCAGTGCTCTGCATGCACAGTGGCCACAAAAATAAAAGTTTCTTAACACCTGTATTATGGTCATGTTTACATTGTAACAAATATGTATGATGGATTTGAAACACTGATAAACATGTGTAATGCTTAATAGTTTATTGAAGGATCACAATACAACACTTCCAACCTGCAACATTGCCACCATAAATTACCATCATTGTTATTTATCCGTTAACGTGACCAATCAATGTATCAGGACTTTAAGTGGATGTTTGTGAATAAAACATACATTCTTCAGAATGTTGATGAGATCTTCTAATTACCAAAGTACCAAACTATTGTGTTACTGTTTTTCTGTATTTGTTAGTCAATCATTGATGGATGGATAATGGATTGATTGAAATAAAGTAATGACGTCAGAGGTGATAGTTGTTCCATATGGAGACCAGAGAGGATCCTCTGTGGTTCAATGCTTGTCACTTTTTCCCAAAAACCCTGCGACTGTGCTAAAAAGGGAGCCAGCAGTGTTCAGAACAGCAGAAATCTTTTCCAAGACCGATTTTCCATCCTCCTGCAGGAGAGCTGAGGAAAATGAATGTTTAATTAGAGCAAGTTATATATCAACATTTGACTACCACTTATTTTGACTTTGGTCTAACTTTCCCTTTCATTCTACTGAAGTTCTATCAGCTAGGTACAGTAGATAGATAGATAGATCGCTCACATGGTGCTTCATCTTCAGAAACCCCAGCAGCTTTCAGAGCAGCAGCAAACTTTTCCAAGGCCGCTTTTCCAGCTTTTACATTGTTCTCCTGCAGGAGAGCTGATGAAAATGAATGTTTAATTAGAGCAAGTTATATCAGATTAAAACCTGTCAGTAATAGTGGTACACACACTCACACACACACCAAAGACGTACCTTCTTCAGAGTTATCTCTATTGAGAGAGCTTGCTAACAGCATGCCCACTAGAGAGAACAGCAGTAACACACTCTGGATCTTCATCCTTTATTAAAACACATAAAGCATGACATGTTAAAACACACACTGGGTCATCATCCTCTAGCAAATGAGATAAACCGTGTTGTTAGCTTGACACATTATACAGCTGTCCACCAATAAACTCCTGTATGCAACTGCCCACCTCCACCAGTCCATCCATACACACCTGCCCATCTATTTACTCCTGTCTACCTGTATACACCTGTCTGCCCTTAGACACCTATCTACCTGTATACACCTGTCTGCCCTTAGACACCTATCTACCTGTATACACCTGGCTGCCCTTAGACACCTATCTACCTGTATACACCTGTCTGCCCTTAGACAACTATCTACCTGTATACACCTGTCTGCCCTTAGACAATTATCTACCTGTATACACCTGTCTGCCCTTAGACACCTATCTACCTGTATACATCTGTCTGCCCTTAGACACCTATCTACCTGTATACACCTGTCTGCCCTTAGACACCTATCTACCTGTATACACCTGTCTGCCCTTAGACACCTATCTACCTGTATACACCTGTCTGCCCTCAGACACCTATCTACCTGTATACACCTGTCTGCCCTTAGACACCTATCTACCTGTATACACCTGTCTGCCCTTAGACACCTATCTACCTGTATACACCTGTCTGCCCTTAGACACCTATCTACCTGTATACACCTGTCTGCCCTTAGACACCTGTCTACCTGTATATACCTGTCTGCCCTTAGACACCTATCTACCTGTATACACCTGTCTGCCCTTAGACACCTATCTACCTGTATACACCTGTCTGCCCTTAGACACCTATCTACCTGTATACACCTGTCTGCCCTTAGACACCTATCTACCTGTATACACCTGTATACACCTGTCTGCCCTTAGACACCTATCTACCTTTATACACCTGTCTGCCCTTAGACACCTATCTACCTGTATACACCTGTCTGCCCTTAGACACCTATCTACCTGTATACACCTGTCTGCCCTTAGACACCTATCTACCTGTATATATCTCAGAATATGTCCAGTGAAAGCTAACTGACCTCTGATAGTTAGAAGATGCTGACTGATTGATGCCTGGTGGTCTTGGAGATGTCTTCTGGACCTCGGTTATAAATGAGTGTCTCTCTGCCTGTTGCAGTCCTGTTTTATACTCTTTCAGCAGCTTGCTGTCCCACCTGAACACACGTTTTACATTCAAATACCAAACAAAGTGACAATAACCACAGTCACACACCCTGGAGTGTATTATCTCCCTACAGACAAAACCAGGCTGAATAAACATTATGGTTTTCCTTGTAATTTAACTGACTTCATCAATGTAATCATGTTGCATCAAAATGGCTAGTTGGTTGGATTTGCAAGAAGTATGTGAGTTGTCTCATTTTTACTAAGTTTTTGAGCCAAATCAACGACAGGATTGAACCTATAAATGTGACTCACAACCTGGATTCTGTCTTTTGTAGCAAAATTAGAATTTCTGTCTTTTACATTGGATAAAAGTAGAGAATCAGAGCTACAAAATGGTATATCATACACTGCATTTTTGAGAAACAATGGGAAAGTAATTCTGCTTTGAAATTTGTTAAACAAAATTGCATTTTAAAGTTTTGGTATCTAGTGAAAATCACTTGTTTGTCTACACCCATTCAGCATCGTTCACACCCTCTTAAGCTTTAGCCCCACCCATCTGGTTTCGCTCTCGGAGCGTTCAGAGCGCACACTTGACGCTCTGGCCGATGATTTGTTTACCTCCGACTCCTCTCTGTACTCCTGCTCCCATGGCTGTAGGGGCTCCTCCTGGAACCCCCATGAGTGCAGTGGTCGGGGCTCTTCTCCCTCAATCCCCGACCACCCCCATAGCCCCCCCCAAAAAACTGTTTTCCTGGGCTCCAGGCTGGTCCTTCGCCTTTGCCCGTTGACATTTCCTCCGTCTTCGGCGCCTCTGCTCCGGACAGCAGCCCTATTCCACCACACGATTATGGTTGTATTTCCCCTCGGTATGGGGAAAATTACCGGATATCAGGTTCTGACACGGTTTTTGGTTGTAGTTAATCACCATTTAGAGGCAGCTGTCTTGAGTTGTCTCTAATTGGGGATTCTATTTATGTTTACATGACGTCCACCTGCGTGTGGATCATTGCGTTGTCTATTCTGTGTACTAGTCACCAGTTCACGGTTTTGCGTTTGTTGTTTTGTCTTTATTATTAAATAAACTATGTTTGCACGGACCTCTCGCTCTGCGCCTCGTTCCCTTACCACTAACCACCCTGGGAACCCACAGCTGAGGTAGGAGGAGGAGTACAGGTCTTTCGGCAATCCAGGCTTCGCGGAGGAGCATGGGCAGCAACGGCATCGAGAGAGGACACGTTGGTGAGAGAGGGTACCGGAGGGAGCACAGCCACTGTGGTGGGGAGCATCTGGGGGCTCTCGACTCATGCTTGGGAGGAGGAGCCCGTGGCTGTACCAGAGTGGGGGCTCGGGACAGAGATATCTCCCAATGTCAAACCCTGTTGCGTCCCAGGGTGGTGGATCATTCTGTCTCCGTGTATTCATGGGACAATACACGGAGCGTTCGTGGAGTGTCATCCTTTTTATTTAAACTTATAATACTAATAAGTTCCCAAAAACAAAGAAGATGAGCAACGCAAACACAGTGACTTACGTTCTGGCGCAACATGCAGACAGACACGAACAATGGTCCACACACAGGTGGATGGGTGGGGTGCCTAAATACAATCCCCAATCAGAGACAACCCTGTACAGCTGTCTCTGATTGAGGATCATTAAACTCCCCTTAGTTAGGGTGTGAGGGCTTGATTGTGGTCCTTCCACTCCCCCTGGTGGGAGTCAGATGCCTAACCACAATCAAACACTCACAGTAAGTAAAATGGCGCAATTACACTTGACATGAGCACTGACAATTTTAGAAAAATAGGCACGGTGGGCTTTGGTTTCTCTCCTCTAAAAACAGAAATAAATCATTCTAAATAACAATCTGCCTTTATTTACCACAGTGTTAAAGAGTGATAGCCTCTCTATATAAAGTATGTTTCTGAAACACAGAGTCCTTCTTTATTTACCACAGTGTTAACGAGTGATAGCCTCTCTATATAAAGTGAGTTTCTGAAACACAGAGTCCTTCTTTATTTACCACAGTGTTAAAGAGTGATAGCCTCTCTATATAAAGTGAGTTTCTGAAACACAGAGTCCTTCTTTATTTACCACAGTGTTAAAGAGTGATAGCCTCTCTATATAAAGTATGTTTCTGAAACACAGAGTCCTTCTTTATTTACCACAGTGTTGAAGAGTGATAGCCTCTCTATATAAAGTGAGTTTCTGAAACACAGAGTCCTTCTTTATTTACCACAGTGTTAAAGAGTGATAGCCCTTCTATATCAAGTGAGTTTCTGAAACACGGAATCCTTCTTTGCTGATGTGAAGAAGAAACTGAAGGAAAGAGAGTCCAGCGAGGACAGGGAGGGGAAAAAAGTTGGCCATATTTTCAAGACCTGAGCTACTTAATTTATTTATGAAATGAACTAGTTTATTCAGGCAATGTAATATGTTAGTTTAGGCTTGATCTATTTAGTAGGCTTTTTTCCAGCATAAACCTACAGTATATTTGTCAGCATAAAGCTGAGGTGGTTTTGGATCCAAATAAATAAGTACTAACATTCTTTCTGATCGTGTTTAATAAAGAAATGTTTTGACCAAGTTCATCTGCTCATGGTGTGTCTGTCTGTGTGTTGATTTATTTGTAACATTGTGGTTATAATGAAGAATGTAAACAACATTTTTTTTTTGATGACACAGAACATACACATAGAAATGACAACTACCCAGCCCCTCATCTCACTCTCCGCCCCATTACATTTAAGTTAGCTCCGTATTACATTTACGTCATTTAGCAGAAACTTTCAGCCAGAGCGACTTACAGTGGTGAGTGCATACATTTTCATACTGGTACCCTCTGGGAATCAAACCCACAACCCCAGCTTTGCAAGCGCCTTTCTCTACCAACTGAGCTACTTAGACACAAGGCCTGCACCTTTTTGTTTCTCTCTGTTGCCAACGCACTTTCAACATTTGAATAATAAAGCTTTTAAAGGCTGACATTGGTTGATTTTCTGTTTTTATGTATACGTTTTTTCAAGATGACAAGAAAAGTATCGTCCAACCCATGGGGTATCACACTGCAACGTTATATTTAATGTCTTGAAATATGCAGACTGATTGATTAAAAGTTCATATACATTGTAATACGTCTGACAGCCAACTTTCTAACTCCGCCCATAACTGTTTGACTTTTTAACATTCCCAGGTGGCATGGATTATTATAACCTAATCAAAAATGTACCTGGTAATTTAATTCTATTTACTGGAAAGCTTTCATCAAGGCAAAGGGTGGCTACTTTGAATAATCTCAAATATAAAATATATTTTGATTTAACACGTTTTTGGTTACTACATGATTCCATATGTATTATTTGATAGTTTTGATGTCTTCACTATTATTCTACAATGCTATGTATCCATGTTGTCGTTCAATTTGGACAGGAAGGATGCTGCTGGGTAAATGGTCCTGGGAATTATCACAAATGTAACCTTTATTTAACTAGGCAAGTCATTTAAGAACACATTCTTATTTACAATGACGGCCTACCTACAGGGTCAGCCCCTGGAGCAAATTAGTGACTTGCTCAAGGACACGTCGAAAGGTTTTCACCTTGTCGGCTCGGGTATTTGACCCAGCGACCTTTCGGTTACTGACCCAACACTCTAATCTCTTGTCAAGTCTGGGTGTATAGGGAGACCAAGACGCAGCGCAGGGATAGTAGTCCGACATTGTGTTTTTATTATTTAAATAAAACACCAAATGAACGAACTATACAAAAACAAACACGATCGAACAAACGTCAAACGTACAAAATCAAACACGAATAATGAACGGACGTAACAAAAGGTTGTACACTTACTGTCACCGTGACAACGACCCACAACCCAGTGTGAAACCTACCAACCTATGTAGGATCCCTAATTAGAGACGATGCGCTACAGCTGCCTCTAATTAGGGATCCAACACAAACCAACACCAGAAACAGAAAGAAAAGACCTGTCAGACTCTGACCATAGCTACATAGAGAAGCAAATGGGCTTTTTGTCGATTTTCAGTAGGAGGCAGATACCTGGCCTAAAGCGTGTTCTTTGCCAAGATAAACCAATATTATGAGTTCCCAGTAATCCAACCTGTAGGCCTGATATGACAGTTACACCGGACCTGGTGTTCCAGGCCAGAACACCCCTTTTTTTTATGTTGTTTTGCATATCGATATTGATACAATCCATCTGGATCATAACACAACAGTCTTATGTGAAAGCCCTTACAGTGTAGTGTTCTTTAATGGGATTACAGAGGCTGTACTCATAGTGTTGTGGTCTTCATAGGACCATTATATGCTGGGAACATGGTCAAATAAAAACTTGAAGTTAATTAATACTGTATATTTACCACTTTCTTTACCTTACAAGTTTGTAGTTTACTGGAAACGAATTAATGATATTTGCTGATCTTGTCCGAGAACTCGCTGCAGGCCTGACATTACAGTTAAAGCAGGTTGTTCGGACCAGAAAACACTCTAGGCCAGGTATTGTATTTGCATCATACTTCAGATCCCCCTTCTACCGGATATTGGCTAATGAAACGTAATAATTTTATAAGAAAATTCCAAGGAATATTTACTCGGTGGCATCCTCCTGAATTACAATGTGGCAGCATACGTAACTATACACACTTGGGATTAATGTCAGAAACCGTGATCCTGAGATTGCCTTACCAAGTTCCCTCCCATTTCTTGTGAAAAAGGATAATTTCCAACAAAATTACTGATACAATGTGTCTGCAAAAAGCAATTGAGGAAATAGATATTCAAAAAAAGCAAGATCAAGGGCTTACCACTGTCAACGATCGCTGGGTGTGGGAATAGACCAAGGCGCAGGGCAATGGTAGTTCAAATTACTTTATTTAACTTCAAACTAATTTCAACAAAACAACACCGTGAGAACCATGACCGTAACCTAAATGTTTGACACACATACAAACACAAACACACGCGCACGCTGTCTCTAAGTCACATTAAAGGTGCAATGTGTAACATTTCCAGGTAATTTCCCATCAACTTTTTAATCTGAATTATTAATGCCTTTCTGAGTTTTGTACAGGAGACCACGGGCAATTGGGGGACAATTGTAACACTTTGAATATCTCTTAACAAAAACAAGCTAGTGACAACTCACTCTATACATGGCTATTTATCTCCCTGCTTGAGAGGTTTCAGACAAATATCTCACTATTCACTTGTTTTATGGACACATTTTAGTTTTTTTTAGGGGTGAAAGTATTTTTTTCCAGAGGCTGTATATTTTTTTATACTGCCCTGAGCATTAATGTCCAAGAATTCAAACTAGAATCATTTTTCAGCACTATATTTCGGCTAACGATTGACAAGATTGATGTGTCACGATTATTGTCTCACGCTAGGCACATTAGGTGTTGTCATGTGTGAATTTAAGTATGCTCCCTCTAATTCACTCTCTCTCCCACTCTACCTCCTCTCCCGGAGGACCTGAGCCTACCCGGAGGACCATGCTTCAGGACCACCTGTCCTGATGACTCCTAGCTGTCCCCAGTCCACCTGGTCGTGCTGCTGCACCGGTTTCAACTCCTCTGCCTGCGGTTATGGAACCCTGACCTGTTCATTGGACGTGCAACCCTGTCCCAGACCTGCTGTTTTCACCTCGCTCTCGCTCTATTGCACTGAAAAACCAAGTGACATTCACTGCTGATGTATTTACCTGTTACAACCTCCACAACTACTTTTATTATTATTTGACCCTGCTGGTCATCTATGAACATTTGAACATCTTGGAGAAAGAACTGGCCTTAATGGCCATAAATTGTTTTAATCTCCACCCGGCACAGCCAGAAGAGGACTGGCCACCCCTCAGAGCCTGGTTCCTCTCTAGGTTTCTTCCTAGGTTTTGCCTTTCTAGGGAGTTTTTCCTAGCCACCGTGCTTCTACATCTGCATTGCTTGCTGTTTGGGGTTTTAGGCTGGGTTTCTGTATAGCACTTTGTGACATCGGCTGATGTAAAAAGCGCTTTATAAATACATTTTTGATTGATTGATGGTCATGGCTGCTAGTGTTCGGGGAAATTGTAACAAATTGTTAAAATGATCCAAGCAGCCAAATTATAAAAACAAGTGATTTTAACTTTAAGGTGGTATGAATTATTCATGAATTATACAAATACTAACTTTAAATAGCCTTGGGGTCCTGTAGAGTGTTGTAAACAGATATGATCTGGGAACCATCAGACTATTCAAGATGTTTTGAGAGTTAAACTCTCAGTTAGAAACACTCTTGCAATTATTAGCCTGGATGGTACTCAAATCGAACAGGTCTCTGCATATAAATATTTAGGTGTATGGTTAGATGATGTTTCAAAACATGTTAGTGAATAGGAAAAAAGTTCAAATTCAAGTTCGTTTTTCTTTTACAGAAACAGGGTCTGTCTGTCCTCTGTAAATAGAAAACAAATTGTTCAGGCTACTTTTTATCCGTTTTAGATTATGGTGATGTTATCTATATGCATGCTTCGACAACCACATTAAAACCACTGAATGCTATTTACCATTGTGCACTCAGGTTTACCAGGGGGGATAGTTTCAGAACACATTACTGTATTATATATCAACATGTGGGTTGGGCCCCTCTGTCTGTGAGGCGAGAAAAACATGCTCTTCTGTTTATTTATAAAGCACTCCTTTTAAAACACCCGCCATATATTTCAGCATTAATTTTCACTAGACATACTAATTGTAATACCAGATCACAGTCATGGATTACAATAGAGACGCCTGCAGTCTACACAGATTTGGGTAGAACTGCCTTCAGTTCCTTTGCAACTTTTCTGTGGAACAAAATTGCAGACCCACCTCAAGCTAGATACTTTGGTGCCCCTTGTCCATTTCAACAATATTTTAGAGGATCATTATGATGTTATCTGTGTTTGTTTCTGTTGAACTCTATGATTTTCTTTATTTCTCTTGAAATGTGTCTCTGTTTTGTATTGTTTTGTATGTTTTGAGATTTTTCTTCTACAAAATGTCTGTCTGTGTGTCTAAATTGTACATGTTAACATGTTTACACAGGGCACAGCCGTAAAAGAGATCCAGGTCTCAGTCTGTTTTCCCTGTCAAATTAAGTTTACATACATACATACATACAGTGGGGAGAACAAGTATTTGATACACTGCCGATTTTGCAGGTTTTCCTACTTACAAAGCATGTAGAAGTCTGTAATTTTTATCATAGGTACTCTTCAACTGTGAGTGACGGAATCTAAAACAAAAATCCAGAAAATCACATTGTATGATTTTTAAGTAATTAATTTGCATTTTATTGCATGACATAAGTATTTGATACATCAGAAAAGCAGAACGTAATATTTGGTACAGAAACCTTTGTTTGCAATTACAGAGATCATACGTTTCCTGTAGTTCTTGACCAGGTTTGCACACACTGCAGCAGGGATTTTGGCCCACTCCTCCATACAGACCTTCTCCAGATCCTTCAGGTTTCGGGGGCTGTCGCTGGGCAATACGGACTTTCAGCTCCCTCCAAAGATTTTCTATTGGGTTCAGGTCTGGAGACTGGCTAGGCCATTCCAGGACCTTGAGATGCTTCTTACGGAGCCACTCCTTAGTTGCCCTGGCTGTGTGTTTCAGGTCGTTGTCATGCTGGAAGACCCAGCCACGATCCATCTTCAATGCTCTTACTGAGGGAAGGAGGTTGTTGGCCAAGATCTCGCGATACATGGCCCCATCCATCCTCCCCTCAATACGGTGCAGTCGTCCTGTCCCCTTTGCAGAAAAGCATCCCCAAAGAATGATGTTTCCACCTCCATGCTTCACGGTTGGGATGGTGTTCTTGGGGTTGTACTCATCCTTCTTCTTCCTCCAAACACAGCGAGTGGAGTTTAGACCAAAAAGCTCTATTTTTGTCTCATCAGACCACATGACCTTCTCCCATTCCTCCTCTGGATCATCCAGATGGTCATTAGCAAACTTCAGACGGGCCTGGACATGTGCTGGCTTGAGCAGGGGGACCTTGCGTGCGCTGCAGGATTTTAATCCATGACGGCGTAGTGTGTTACTAATGGTTTTCTTTGAGACTGTGGTCCCAGCTCTCTTCAGGTCATTGACCAGGTCCTGCCGTGTAGTTCTGGGCTGATTCCTCACCTTCCTCATGATCATTGAAGCCCCACGAGGTGAGATCTTGCATGGTGCCCCAGACCGAGGGAGATTGACCATGATCTTGAACTTCTTCCATTTTCTAATAATTGCGCCAACAGTTGTTGCCTTCTCACCAAGCTGCTTGCCTATTGTCCTGTAGCCCATCCCAGCCTTGTGCAGGTCTAAAATTTTATGCCTGATGTCTTTACACAGCTCTCTGGTCTTGGCCATTGTGGAGTGGTTGGAGTCTGTTTGATTGAGTGTGTGGACAGGTGTCTTTTATACAGGTAACGAGTTCAAACAGGTGCAGTTAATACAGGTAATGAGTGGAGATCAGGAGGGCTTCTTAAAGAAAAACTAACAGGTCTGTGAGAGCCGGAATTCTTACTGGTTGGTAGGTGATCAAATACTTATGGCATGCAATAAAATACAAATTAATTATTTAAAAATCATACAATGTGATTTTCTGTATTTTTGTTTTAGATTCCGTCTCTCACAGTTGAAGAGTACCTATGATAAAAATTACAGACTTCTACATGCTTTGTAAGTAGGAAAACCTGCAAAATCGGCAGTGTATCAAATACTTGTTCTCTCCACTGTACATACATACATACATACATACATACATACATACATACATACATACATACATACATACATACATACACACACACACACACACACACACACACACACACACACACACACACACACACACACACACACACACACACACACACACACACACACACACCCACACACCCACACACACACACACACACACACACACACACACACACACACACACACACACACACACACTAGATGTACCGTCCTCAGAGTTAGCTTCATTGAGTGAGCTTGCTAACAGCACAACCACTAGAGTGAACAGCAGTAACATACCCTGCATCTTCTACTAAGCTAACTTATGGAATTATTTTAAGATGGTCAAACCAAGGATCATTTAGCTATTTGTAATTTTAGGACCCCTTTAGGTATAACAATACATTAATTAAAAAGATTAAACATTGAATTTGGCCTTATTGCTTTTAGCCCATAGAAACGCGTTGAATAATATCTATGAAAAAGTGGTCAGAAAAATATCCTAAAGGAAGTAAGTTTTGAAGTGTCTGCCCTATATCTGTCAGCCATAAGAAAGATCGGAAAAAGGTTTAGTTTTTTGCACTAAACTACTTCCACATACAGTGGGGAGAAGAAGTATTTGATACACTGCCGATTTTGCAGGTTTTCCTACTTACAAAGCAACAAAAATCCAGAAAATCACATTGTATGATTTTTAAATAATTAGTTTGCATTTTATTGCATGACATAAGTATTTGATCACCTACCAACCAGTAAGACTTCCGATTCTCACAGACCTGTTAGTTTTTCTTTAAGAAGCCCTCCTGTTCTCCACTCATTACCTGTATTAACTGCACCTGTTTGAACTCGTTACCTGTATAAAAGACACCTGTCCACACACTCAATCAAACAGACTCCAACCTCTCCACAATGGCCAAGACCAGAGAGCTGTGTAAGGACATCAGGGATAAAATTGTAGACCTGCAAAAGGCTGGGATGGGCTACAGGACAATAGGCAAGCAGCTTGGTGAGAAGGCAACAACTGTTGGCGCAATTATTAGAAAATGGAAGAAGTTCAAAATGATGGTCAATCTCCCTCGGGCTGGGGCACCATGCAAGATCTCACCTCGTGGGGCATCAATGATCATGAGGAAGGTGAGGGATCAGCCCAGAACTACACGGCAGGACCTGGTCAATGACCTGAAGAGAGCTGGGACCACAGTCTCAAAGAAAACCATTAGTAACACACTACGCCGTCATGGATTAAAATCCTGCAGCACACGCAAGGTCCCCCTGCTCAAGCCAGCGCATGTCCAGGCCCATCTGAAGTTTGCCAATGACCATCTGGATGATCCAGAGGAGGAATGGGAGAAGGTCATGTGGTCTGATGAGACAAAAATATAGCTTTTTGGTCTAAACTCCACTCGCTGTGTTTGGAGGAAGAAGAAGGATGAGTACAACCCCAAGAACACCATCCCAACCGTGAAGCATGGAGGTGGAAACATCATTCTTTGGGGATGCTTTTCTGCAAAGGGGACAGGACGACTGCACCGTATTGAGGGGAGGATGGATGGGGCCATGTATCACGAGATCTTGGCCAACAACCTCCTTCCCTCAGTAAGAGCATTGAAGATGGGTCGTGGCTGGGTCTTCCAGCATGATAACGACCCGAAACACACAGCCAGGGCTACTAAGGAGTGGCTCCGTAAGAAGCATCTCAAGGTCCTGGAGTGGCCTAGCCAGTCTCCAGACCTGAACTCAATAGAAAATCTTTGGAGGGAGCTGAAAGTCCGTATTGCCCAGCGACAGCCCCGAAACCTGAAGGATCTGGAGAAGGTCTGTATGGAGGAGTGGGCCAAAATCCCTGCTGAAGTGTGTGCAAACCTGGTCAAGAACTACACGAAACGTATATATCTCTGTAATTGCAAACAAAGGTTTCTGTATCAAATATTAAGTTCTGCTTTTCTGATGTATCAAATACTTATGTCATGCAATAAAATGCAAATGAATTACTTAAAAATCATACAATGTGATTTTTTGGATTTTTGTTTTAGATTCCGCCACTCACAGTTGAAGAGTACCTATGATAAAAATTACAGACTTCTACATGCTTTGTAAGTGGGAAAACCTGCAAAATTGGCAGTGTATCAAATACTTGTTCTCGCCACTGTATACAAAATGTATTCCACATTTTGTTGCGTTATATTCTGACTTCAAAATTATTTTTATGTCACCAATCTACACACAATAGCCCATAATGACAAAGTGAAAACATCTTTAGACATTTTTGCAAATTTATTGAAAATTAAATAATCCCCCTCTCCGGGGCTTGACGTCGCCAGTCTTCTAACCACCAGTCCTGGCAACCCATCATTACGCACACCTGGCAACGTTCATTATTAAACTCACCGACTTCACCTGATTCCTGACTCCCTGAGTTAGACAACCATTTTTAAGTCTTGCCATACAGCAACTCAGGAATATTCACTGTCTTCTTGGTAAGCAACTCCAGTGTAGGTCTGGCCTTCTGTATGAAGTTATCGTCCTACTGAAAGGTGAATACATCTCCCAGTGTCTGTCGGAAAGCAGAATGAACCAGGTTTTCCTCAAGGATGTTGACTGTGCTAACTTCAATTCCGTTTCTTTTTATCCTGAAAAACTCCCCAGTCCTTAAAAATGACAAGAATACCCATAAAATGTTGCAGCCTCCACTATACTTGCAAATATGTAGAGTGATACTAAGTATTGTATTGTATTGTATTTTCCCCAACGTAACACTTTGTATTCAAGAAAAAAGTGAATTGCTTTGCCACATTTTTTGCACAATTAAGTTAGAGCCTTGTTGTAAACAGGATGCATGTTTTTGAAATATTTATATTCTGTACAGGCTTCGCTCTTTTCACTCCGTCAGTTAGGTTAGTAGTAACTTCAATTTGTTGATCCATCCTCAGTTTTCTCCTATCACAGCCATTTAACTCTGTAAATGGTTCATTGTGAAATCCCTGAGAGGTTTCCTTCCTCTCCGGAAACTGTGACTGGTGTATTGATATCCAAAGTGAAATTAATAACTTCACTATGCTAAAAGGGATATTCAATGTCAACTTCTTTTTATTTTTACCCATCTACAAATTGGTGGCCTTCTTTGTGATGGCATTGGAAAACACCCCTGGTCTCTGTGGTTGAATCCATGTTTGAAATTCACTGCTCGACTGAGGGGCCTTACAGATAATTGTATGTGCGGGACAAGGAGATGAGGTTGTCATTCAAACATTGTGTAAGAAACTATTATTTCACACCAGTGAGTCCATCCAAATTATTATGTGACTTATTAAGCACATTTTCACTCCTGAACATATTTAGCCATTTAATACTTATTGACTCAAGATATTTAAGTTTTTCATTTTTTGTTAATTTGTAAAAACAAATAGGATTCCACTTTGACATTATGGGGAATTTTTCTGTCGAGGGGTGTGAATGCTTTCTGAAGGCACTGTAAATATTTTGTTCTAGAGTTCCTGAAGGAGCTGATAATTCCTGGAATTCTGAATATTGTTTATCCATGGGGGTTGGAGTTATGATCTTGGTTGAAAATCCTTGAGCCAGTTCCCTAACAGAGTTTTCTTCATTTACCATAGTCTTTTACCTGTGAAGAGCTCAGAGATCTGTCTCGGCAGATGAGATGTGATATACAAACCCAATTTTCTATTATTATTATTAATGAAATTGTTAATAGTGGTCGGTATCAAATTACATTGCGTTAGAATCCCATTAACTTTTAATTCTGCATGCTTTTTGGTCTTTTCAGCTCCTCACCATGTAAGTTTGTTGAGGTTTTCCCAAATCACTTTGCCATTTCCGTTTGCTTCATTGATCACTCTGAGGAGGAACTCTGCTTTGCATTTTTTTTATAGACCTTACCACCTTGTTTCTCAGTGCTGTAAATTTGTCTATCATCATTCTTAACAGACTTCATTGCTTTTATCAAGGAAAGGTCCTTGTTGAGTCATGGTAGAGAGGTTTTACGTTGGAATATCCTCTTTAAAGAGTTCATCACTTTGTCAAAAGCTGACAGAATGTTCTGGATCCACACAATTACATCGCTCCGTTCATACGTACATTACTCCGCTCAAGTGCCAGAGCAGTCCGCCTTACCGGTGCCCAATCCGGGTCCAGCCGTCTGCTCCGCCCCAGTGCCAGAGCAGTCCGCTCCACCGGTGCCCATTCCGGGTCCAGCCGTCTGCTCCACTCCAGTGCCAGAGCAGCTCGCTCCACCGGTACCCAATCCGGGTCCAGCCGTCTGCTCCGCTCCAGTGCCAGAGCAGTCCGCTCCACCGGTACCCAATCCGGGTCCAGCCGTCTGCTCCGCTCCAGTGCCAGAGCAGTACGCTCCACCGGTACCCAATCCAGGTCCAGCCGTCTGCTCCGATCCAATGCCAGAGCAGTTTGCTCCACCGGTACCCAATCCGGGTCCAGCCGGCTGCTCCGCTCCAGTGCCAGAGCAGTCCTCTCCACCGGTGCCCATTCCGGGATCAGCCGTCTGCTCCGCTCCAGAGCCTGAGCAGTCCGCCCCACCGGTGCACAGTCCAGGCCCGGTTGTTTTCCCTGCTCCATGGCCGGAGCCGTTTGCCCCACCGGTGCCCAGTCCCGGCCCGGTTGTTTGACCCGCTCCATGGCCGGAGCCGTTTACCCCACCGGTGCCAAGTCCGGGTCCGGTTCCTTGCCCAGATCCAAGGCCGGAGCCGTTTACCCCACCGGTGCCCATCCCTGGTCCGGTTGTCTTCCCCACTCCACGGCCGGAGCCGTTTACCCCACCGGTGCCAAGTCTGGGTCCGGTTCCTTGCCTAGCTCCATGGCCGGAGCCGTTTACCCCACCGGTGCCCATCCCTTGTCCGGTTGTCTTCCCTGCTCCATGGCCGGAGCCGTTTACTCCACCGGTTACCAGTCGGGGTCCGGTAAATTGCCCAGCTCCATGGCCGGAGCCGTTTGCCCCACCGGTGCCCAGGCCGGACCCGGTTGTCTTCCCCGCTCCATGGCCGAAGTCGTCAACCCCACCGGTGCCCTGTCCGAGCCCGGTAAATTGCCCAGCTTCATGGCCGGGCATAAGGAAGGTGCATGGGAGGAGACTCTCAACATTGCCCCAGCCAGAACCGCCACCGGCGAGCTAATCTTCCCTCCCTGACCCCCCCCCCCCCCATGTAGTTGTGTTTTGTTGTTGGCGTCCGGGAGATTAACTCGCCGGTGGCGGTTCTGGCTCGGGCGACGTTGAGAGTCTCCTCCCATGCCCTGTGTAAGTCTGTGGAAGGGGGTGAGAGCTATGAGCCTCCTAGGTTTTGTATTAGCAGCAAATGTTATGCATTGCACCTTTCATATGACTGAGAGACTGCCTATCAACATGGCAATACCGTGCTCTCTCTATTGTCAGTGTAACATCATATGGATCAATGTTGCGAATGTCTATTTCCTCATTTTCTTTTGCAGAAACAGTATCAGCCATTTTTATTTTTCACTGGAAACGGGAAGGAGCTTGATTAGGAAATCTCAGGATTCCAGTTTCTGGCATTAATTCCAAGTGTGTACAGAGTTCTGTATGCTGCCTCGTTCTCTTGTAGTTCAGCAGGATGCCAATGATTAAACAGCCCTGGGAATTATTGCAAAATGTCTTAGAAAATAATTCAGTTGAAATTGCCTATATCCGGTAGAAGGAGGATTTGATGTGTGATGCAAATTCAATACCTGGCCTAGAGCGTGTTCTGGTCCGGACAATCTGGAGTAACTGTGATGCAGGGCCAACAGCTTGTTCTGTTCCAAGATAAGCCAATATCATTAATTAGTTCCCAGTATACCAAAAACCTGCTAATTAACTTCACCACTGTATTTATTTACCATGTTCCTAGCATATAATGTGTATTTGAAGACCACAGCCCTCTATGACCACAACCTCTGTCATCACATTAAAGACCACAAAACTATAAACTCTTTCACATAAGACTATATGATCGATATGTAAAGAATATTTCTAAACGTCCAGCTAAAGGTTAGGTGGAATCAGTCATTTCAGGCCTTCCAAGTTGTCTTACTGGGAACTCATAATATTGGCTTATCTTGGCAGTGAGCACCCTCTAGGCCAGGTATAGAAGTTGCATCATACTTCAGATCCACTCCCTGCTGGAAATTGCACGGTCTTCATATTTTGTTTCCTTGTAGAATAACAGTGAAACTCTTGATTATGGGTCCTTCCCAACAATGCAGAGACAGAAAATAGAGAACTAATAGAAAAGTAAGCATGTAATAATTAAAGTAGTTATAAATACACAATGAGTAACGATAACTTGGCTATACCACTACTGAGTCGATGTGCAGGTTTATAAGGTAATTGAGATAGATACTGTATGTACATGTACTGTAAATAGGAATAATGTCTATGCAGATAGTCCTGGTAGCTATTTGGTTAACTATTTAACTAATTATTTAGTAGTGTTATGACTGATAGAAGCTGTTCAGGGTCCTGTTGGTTCTAGACTTGGTACTGCTTGTCATGCGGTAGCAGAGAGAACAGTCTGTAGAAATGTAATCACTCTCAAATTCATAGACAGAGCTGTTGATGCAAGGACTGACCATCCATGTTGTAAAAATGATAGGTTCAGCCATTTCTTTAGGCTCTATAGTGTTTGTTTTCATTTTTATTTGCATACAAACCTTGGAATAAAACAAGCTTATATTTTGTGTTCTGATTGGGTACAACAGTGGCATGAGGCATAAATAAGTTATATTCTTCAAGAATCAAAGGGTAAATATCATTCATGAATATGTCCCAAAATGTATGTAGCCACTGCCAATTCCCATCCAGGAAATACTGTCTATAGGTGCTGTCACAAAGTCCAATTTCAACACAGTTCTCACTGACTAGTTGGATACTCTTTTCCCACTGAGCAAACATTTCCTGTACTTACAGCATTCTTATAAATTCTTTATCTGTCAGGTTTTTGTTTGGCGGACATCATTTTGATATTGAAAATGTTCTCCTTTTTTTGCTTTTAATGTTCCAGGATACTCCATACTCAGGATTGACAGGGGAGACGGCAGAGGGGTGGATTGCTTATGTATATTGTGGCAGACGGCAGGGAGAGGTGAGGGGAGTGGTGACTGAGCGAAGATATCTGGCAGCCCATTGGCTCCACCCCGAGCCTTATAGGGACTTCCTGCACCAACGAGAGAGGGTGTGAATCGTTAAGTGATTGAGTGTTTGTAGATAAGAAGGGAAGCAGACCGGAAGAGGCGAGGAGAGGTGTGTTACAAAGAGTGTGACAAGTTAATTTGTGATCTGTATAACTGGGACTAGGGATTTAACCCTGTGTACCGAATTGGACTGGCTGAGAACCGTGCCGGGCGACCCTGCAGGTTACTGATGACATGCTGGGCTGAGGAGAGTAGGCCTTCCCCTGTCACTCCGGTAAGAGCCAATGGGAAGGACACCACGTCACTGTTGGAATCCGGGAGTATGGTGACCCTGATCCGACCTGACTTGGCCCAACCCTCAAACCGGGCTGACAACGTGGCCATCACATGCATTCACTACAATTCTCCACCTGCGGACAACACACTGGACCAGTGGAAGTCGTTCCAAACCTACCCATACCAGTACTTATCGGGAGAGATTGTCCGATGTTCCTCCAATTGTGGTCCAGTATGTACAGCGACGCGGGGAACAGATGGAACCATAAGGGAGAAAGAAGCTGGAGGAGTGGAAGGCCCGAAAGAAAGCGAATGTGTGGGTTCCAGGAAGTGGACCTCCAGGCGTCAACAGCGGCCCTTTCGGAGGATGACTCCGAGGAAGTAAGACCAGAGGAAGGTGAGGCAAGTCTGAACGACATGTTCCCAATGGACCACAAAGCCAGCCTCTCTAGCGGGCCGGTTCGGCACGGCCCAATTGGAGGATCCCAACCTGGCCAGCGCTCTCCAGCAGGTGACTGTGGTGGACGGGAAGCCCATTGAGGGGGTAAGTCAGATCATATACCCTCACTTTTCTATAAAGAAGAAACTGCTGTATCAGATTGTGAAGGCAAATTATGAGTTTAGGGAGTTGTTGCTGGTGCCTCGTCCTTTTGTACAATCTGTCCTGCAGTTGGCAAACTCTCACCTTCTTGGGGCTCACCTAGGAGTAGAGAAAACCTTAGACCGGATAAAGACCCGATTTTATTGGCTGGGGGTGAAGAGAGCGGTGGAGGATTACTGCCGCAGTTGCGCAGAGTGCCAGCGGGTGGCACCAAAGACACACTTTCGCAACCCCTTACCCATCATTTCAGTCCCATTTAGCATGATCGCAATGGACATGGTGGGACCGCTACCCAAGAGCAACCGAGGGCACCAATACATCCTGGTGGTTCTGGATTATGCCACCAGGTATCCAGAAGCCATTCCCCTACGCACTATGGCTACCAAAGGAATTTCATGTGAGTTAGTCATGCTGTTTTCCCGAGTGGGCATCCCAGATGAGATATTAACAGATCAGGGAACTCTGTTTATGTCAAGAATTATGAAGGATCTCTGTAAATTAATGAAAATAACACAGTTGCGCACCTCAGTGTACCACCCACAGACAGACGGCATGGTCGAAAGATTCAACCGGACCCTGAAGCAAATGTTAAAGAAGGTGATGGAGGCGGACGGGAGGAATTGGGATAAGCTACTACCTTACCTGATGTTCTCAATCCGAGAAGTACCCCAAGCCTCAACAGGCTTCTCTCTCTTTGAACCCTTGTACGGGAGACAACCCCGGGGACTACTGGACCTGGCTAAAGAAGCCTGGGAACAACAGCCGTCGCCCATTCGAACCATGGATGAACACGTGGAGGACATGAGAGACCGGATGGCAACCCTGTGGCCCCTGGTACGGGAACATATGCAGGAGGCTCAGGAGGCCCAAGCACGGATATATAACAGAAGGGGCACAACAAAGAGCCTTCCAACCAGGAGACAAAGTATTGGTGTTGGTCCCCACCTCAGAATGTACGTTTTTGGCCCAATGGAATGGTCCATACGAAGTCCTTGAGAAAGTTGGTGATGTTAATTATAAGGTCAGATAGCCGGGACGTGGCATTTGACACAGATTTAACATGTGAATTTGTTAAAGAAATGGAATGTCCGTGATGTCCTCTACTCTGTTCCCCCCCCCAAAGACAACCACAGAGACCAAGTCAACGGAGGTGCCCAAGGGGGACAAGCTAAGCCAAGCACAAAAGCAAGATCTGACAGAGTTGGTTGGACGGAACCAGGATGTATTCTCTAGTGAACCAGGACACACCGATCTGGTACAGCACCACATCAACCCGGGGAAACGGTGAAGCTGAGACCATACCGCATACATGAAGCAAGGATAGAGGACGTTAGGACTGAGGTGAAAATGATGTAGGAAGCAGATATCATAGAGGAATCGAATAGTGAGTGTTGCAGCCCCATAGTGTTGGTAGTGAAACCAGATGACACCATTCGCTTCTGTAATGATTTTAGAAAGGTAAACGATATCTCAAAATTTGATGCCTACCCTATGCCCCGAGTTGATTAATTAATCGAGCGGCTGGGGACGGTCCGATATATCAGCACTCTGGACCTGACAAAGGGTTATTGGCAGGTGCCCTTAGCTCCCGAAGAGCGGGAGAAAACTGCGTTTGCCACCCCTGATGGGCTTTTTCAGCACAAGAAACTGCCCTTTGGTTTGCATGGGGCTCCAGCCACCTTCCAAAGGTTGATGGACCGGGTTCTCCGTCCCCACCGTGAGTATGCAGCAGCCTACCTTGATGATATTGTGATCCATGGGAGCAAGTGGGAGATCCATCTAGTACAGGTGAGCTAGGTATTGCAGGCCTTATGAGAGGCGGGGCTAACGGCTAACCCTAAGGAATGTCATCTTGGCCTGCGGGAGGCTGAGTACCTGGGGTACACAGTCGGGAGGGGTTGTGTCAAGCCCCAGGCGAAGAAAGTGGAGGCGATCCGGGACTGGCCATGCCCCCTCACCAAGAAGCAGGTAAGTACGAATGAGGGGTTGACTAGTTACTATCGAAGATTTATTCCCAATTATGCCTCGCTAGCCAGTCCCCTGACAGATCTGCTCAAGAACCGTCAGCCCACCCAGGTGAACTGGATCGAGGAGATGGAGAAGGCCTTTCAGGACCTAAATGGTGCGCTGTGCTCTGGACCTGTGCTGGTGACCCCGGACTTCTCCAAACCACTGGTGGTACAGACTGATGCATCCGAAACGGGGGTGGGGGCCGTCTTATCACAACTACACGAAGGTGAGGAACACCCAGTCATGTACATCAGCCGGAAGTTGTTGCCAAGGGAACAAAGATACTCCACGGTGGAAAAATTATGTCTAGCCATCAAGTGTGCCCTAGAGTCACTGAAATATTACTTATTGGGACGGCACTTCACCCTCGTAACGGACCATGCTCCTCTAGTATGGATGTCCCAAAATAAGGAAAGTAACGCCAGGGTGACCCACTGGTTCTTATCCTTACAACCCTTTGCTTTCTCTGTCATCCATAGATCTGGTGCAGCCCATGGAAATGCTGATACCCTTTCCAGGAAGGACGCTCTTGGGGCCTGGACCGCCCCTCCCTCCCGGTCGGAGCTAAGAGAGGAGGTGTGTAGCAGACGGCAGTGAGAGGTGAGGGGAGTGGTGATTGAGGGAAGATATCTGGCAGCCAGTTGGCTCCACCCCCGAGCCTTATAGGGACTTCCTGCACCAACGAGAGAGGGTGTGAATCGTTAAGTGATTGAGTGTTTGTAGATAAGAAGGGAAGCAGACCGGAAGAGGCGAGGAGAGGTGTGTTACAGAGAGTGTGACAAGTTAAGTTAAGTTGTGATCTGTATGACTGGGAAGAGGGATTTAACCCTGTGTACCGAATTGGACTGGCTGAGAACCGTGCTTCGGATTTACCCTTGGATAAATGGACAACGAGAAAAAATGGTATACTTTGAACTGGTAGCTAAACCCCCCCCCACCCCCTAATCCTTTCCCAACTGTGGACTTTTTTCCCTATTAAATTCCCAACTGCATTGAAATGACGCTGTGTGTGTCTGTTTGTTATTGAGCTTGATGACGTGGAAACCCCACACCCCTTAACTTGCTACAACATGAAAGATAGTATTAAAAGCAATCTTATTGAATGGAAACATGCCGATGACCTTGAATGTATGGGGTTGAATGTCTTCCCATCCCTTCATATGTTTCTCAGTATTATTGGCTTATATCGACCACCAACTTCTGATACCTTGTTTTTAACCCATCGTAAAGAATGTGATCATAAGAAGGAGATCATCCTCATGGACGATTTCAATATAAACGGGGAAAATAAAACTTGCAGGAAAATACTCAGAGATCACAGACCATTTCAACCTGACTCAAATAATACAAGGACCAACAAAAGCAACACATACATCCCAGACTCAAATTGGTACGGTGTTCACTAACAGACCTGAGGGAATAACTAAGTCCCTTAACTTAGTAACTGCCATCTGACCACAAGGCTGCATTAGCGATTAGAAAACTCACTAGAAAGAGATGTAATAACCATATCAATGTGCAGCAGGGAGATCAAAGAATCCCTAAAAGTGAACTGAGTAACTATGATGCAGCTATAAGTCAAATTGACTGGTCTGATCTGTTATGCCATGAAGACCCAGAGTGTGGATCCAGAACATTCTGTCAGCTTTTGACAAAGTGATGAACTCTTTTAACAGGATATTCTAATGTAAAACCTCTCTACCATGACTCAACAAGGACCTTTCCTTGAAAAAAGCAATGACGTCTGTTAAGAATGATGATAGACAAATTTACAGCACTGAGAAATAAGGTGGTAAGGTCTATAAAAAAAATGCAAAGCAGAGTTCCTCCTCAGAGTGATCAATGAAGCAAACGGAAATGGAAAAGTGATTTGGGAAAACCTCAACAAACTAACAAGGAGAGGAGCTGAAAAGACCAAAAAGCATCCAGAATTAAAAGGTCATGGGATTCTCACGCAAGACTGTAATTTGATACCGACCACTATTAACAATTTCATTAATAATAATAAAAATAATAAATTGGGTTTGTATATCACATCTCATCTGCCGAGACAGATCTCTGAGCTCTTCACAGGTAAAAGACTATGGTAAATGAATAAAACTCTGTTAGGGAACTGGCTCAAGGATTTTCAACCAAGATCATAACTCCAACCCCCATGTATAAACAATATTCAGAATTCCAGGAATTATCAGCTCCTTCAGGAACTATTGAACAAAATATTTACAGTGCCTTCAGAAAGCATTCACACCCCTCGACATTTTTCACAGATTTTTGTGACTGCCTGAATTTGAAAATTGATTCAATTTAGATTCGTCACTGGCCTACACACAATTCCCCATAGTGTCAAAGTGGATTTATTTTTTATTTTTTATAAGTATTAAATCCCTTTGTTATGGCAAGCTAAATAAGTTCAAGAGTGAAAATGTTCTTAATAAATCACATAATAATTTGGATGGACTCACTGGTGTGAAATAATAACAACATCATCTCCTTGCCCCACACATACAATTATCTGTAAGTTAGCAAAAATGTCTTAACATGTTTTCACTTTGACATTATGGGGTATTATGTGTAGATTGGTGACAAAAACAATCTATTTCATCCATTTGGAAGTCAGAATGTAACGCAACAAAATGTGGAATACATTTTGTATATGTAGAAGTAGTTTAGTGCCAAAAAAGGAGTTAATTATGTCAAAAACGAAACATTTTTCTGATCTTTCTTTTGGCTGACAGATTTAGGGCAGACACTTCAAAACAAACCTCCTAAAGAATATTTTACAGAATTTTTTTTCATATATAATATTCAACACATTTCTATGGGCTAAAAGCAGTAAGACCAAATTCAATGTTTAATCTTTTTAATGTATTTATTGTTATACCTAAAGGGGTCCTAAAATTCCAAATCAATAGCTAAATGATCCTTGGTTTGACCATCTTAATAGAATTACATACGTTAGCTTAGTAGAAAATGCAGGGTATGTTACTGCTGTTCACTCTAGTGGGAGTGCTGTTAGCAAGCTCACTCAATGAAGCTAACTCTAAGGACGGAACGTCTAATGTGTGTGTGTGTGTGTGTGTGTGTGTGTGTGTGTGTGTGTGTGTGTGTGTGTGTGTGTGTGTGTGTGTGTGTGTGTGTGTGTGTGTGTGTGTGTGTGTGTGTGTGTGTGTGTGTGTGTGTGTATATATGTGTACTACTATTACTGCCCAGTGTAATCTGATATAATTTGCTCTCTAAGCACCGTATTGTAATTATCTGTATTAAGGTCATGTTGACATTGTAACACTAAATAAAAACATGGAATAAAACAGTATTATGAAACATGTATGATGTAATTGAAACACTGATAAACATGTAAGATTCATCTAAAAAACTAAACTTGTTTAATGCTTGATAGTTTATTGGAGGATCACAATATGACACGTCAACCATACAACATTGCCACTAAAAACTCTGATCATAATTATTTATCCACAAACTTGACCAATCATCTATCATGTATCATAAAGTACATGTTTATGGATAAAACATATATTCTTCATAATGTTGATGAGTTCTTCTCAGTACCAAAGTACCAAACAACTGTATTACTGTTTAGTTTTTTTGTCAATCATTTATGGATGGATGATGTAATGATTCAATGAGGTAATGTTAGTGATGATGTCAGAGGTGGTAGCTGATTCCATATGGAGGCTGGTAAGGATCCTCGGCGTCACCATTCTGGTCGCTTTTCACCCAAAAATGTTCTTGACTGTGTCCCAAAGCGCGCTCAAAACTGTAGAATATATTGTTAAATATGCTTTATGGACAATATATTTTCATTAAGTTATACATTTGAAAATGACACCAATATTTTCAATAAATATCCCAAATATAAGTGACTATCTTTTAAACCTACTGATAGATAGATAGATAGATAGATAGATAGATAGATAGATAGATAGATAGATAGATAGATAGATAGATAGATAGATAGATAGATAGATAGATAGATAGATAGATAGCTCACATGGTGCTTCATCTTCAGAGGCGCTGGCCTTCAGAGCAGCCAACTTTGCCAAAAAGGCCGCCTTTCCACCTTTTAGACCGTCCTCCTGCAGGAGAGCTGAGGAAGAGAGATTTTTAATTTTAGTAAATGAAAACAGATTAAACCCAGGTGGTAAACGAGTACACATACACACACTAGACATACCTTCCTCAGAGTTATCTCTATTGAGAGAGCTTGCTAACAGGACGCCCACTAGAGAGAACAGCAGTAACAAACTCTGGATCTTCATCCTTTACTGAAGAACATAGATCAAAACATGTTAAGACACACAAACACAATGGGTCCTCCTCCTCTACCAAATGACAGAAAGCACAGCAAGTTAATATGGATCCCAGGTCTACCGTGTTACATTATACACCTGTCCACCTACACCTGTCCATCCATTCACACCTGTCCACCTGTATACACCTGTCCACCTGTATACACCTGTCCACCTGTATACACATGTCCACTCTTACACACCTATACAAAGAAGATTCTCAGTGAAAACAAACATACCTCTTAGAGTTGGACGATAGCTGTTGGTCTGGATGATGTCTTCAGGACTTCAGTAGTAGTGTGGTGTCTCTCTGACCTCTGCAGCCCTGTTTTATACTCTTTCTTCAGCTATCGGCCCCATCCATCCACACCCCTCACAGTCGAATAACTAACAAGGTGACATTACAGCCATGGTGATAACCACAGTCACACACACCCTGAAGTGTATGACCTCCCTCCAGGCTAAACCTTGGTAAATATTATGGTTTCCTAGTAATTTCAACAGAATTTATGACCTGGAGCAACGATAGGCTTGAATTTATAAGTGGTAGTAACACTTTATTTTAAGGTTGGATCCATAATCCGTTCAGAACACATTTATGAAACCAATCATTACACCATTTTATTTAAACTTGATTTAACCAGGTTAGTCTCGATCAGATAAAAATCTCATATTCAAGAGAGACCTGAAACAAGACAGCAGCATCAACACATGAGTTTCAGACAAACAGGCACATGACATGAACCAGACGAAGACATATCAATTTAAAAAGCAGCACGTCAGTAAAGAACATTTACATAGCACAAGCCAGAAACAAACAGATTGAAATACGTCAAAAGACAGGGTCCTTACAGTATGATAATGCTTCCAGTAAAACAACATCCTTCCATAAATAAGGCAACGCTGACTAGTAACATGGGTGACAACTAGAAACAACTACAATTTCTAAACAACCTGTTCATCTATTTGTGCTTTGAACTCCTATAGGGACACCAAGTCCTGGAGTCTAATTTGGGCTTGAAGGGAATTCCAAGACCAGGGGACTGAGTAGTGAAAATACTTTTTTCCATGCTCTGTTCTAATGTTCGGGACTGTTAGCCTAAAACAAGATTGGTATCTGAGCTTGTAAGTGTTTTGATTTCGAGCTAGAAGCGGATATATTAAATTACCTTGTAAATAAGAATGGAAGCGTTTTAGCCTGTGTTGCTAGCTATGTCCATCTGACAGCAATGTATGGATCACATGATACAGTCAAGAGTCTTCAGTGTAGAGTTTGAGGCTTGCACATAAATAGTATTAGCATAGTCCAACACAGAGAGAAAAGTACAATGAATCATCCCTTTTCTGGCAGCAAAGGAAAAACTAACTTTGTGCCCGTAATAAAGCCCAATACGCAGCTTGAGTTTCCCGACAAGGTTCTCTACATGTGGTGTGAAGCTCAACTTCTCATCCACCCAAACTCCCAGATATTTGTATGTTTTTACTTGTTCTATGGAATGTCCTTCCAAGGTAGTAATTACATGGTTTTCAGAGTGTTTAGCATTGGAAAATACTATGCATTTTGTTTGAGAGGAATTAGTAACAAGCTTCAGATCTTACAAATTCCATTGAATGATATTAAAATCTGTGAGCTTTTTCTAAACCCTACTTTCAAAACTACTGCTACTCGAGTAGAGAATAGTGTAATCCACGTAAAAATGTACATCAGCTGTCTCAATATGTCTCACAATGTTGTTAATATATGTAGTGTATGTATAAGCTGGATGTAGTGTAAAGTTGGTTCAATATTATTCAAAATGATTCACAGCTGTAATGGCTTCCAATGGTGATTCCACCAAGCATTAACTCTGGGGGTTGTGAAGACATTAAATGTTTCCATAATGTTTCATTAACTTTGAAATTGTGGAGAAGGTTGTGTTGATTGGTTTAATCCCTTTTGAGGGACAAGGAATCAAAATATGAAGATTGTGCAATTTCCAGCAGGGAGTGGATCTGAAGTATGATGAAACTTCTATACCTGGCCTAGAGGGTGCTCACTGCCAAGATAAGCCAATATTATGAGTTCCCAGTAAGCAAACCTGGTAGGCCTGAAATGACTGATTCCACCTAACCTGGAGCACGACATTTAGAAATATTGTTTTGCATATCGATCATAACAGTCTTATGGAAAAGAGTTTATAGTTTTGTGGTCTTTAATGTGATGACAGAGGCTGTGGTCATAGAGGGCTGTGGTCTTCAAATTCACATTATATGCCAGGAACATGGTAAATAAAGACAGTGGTGAAGTTAATTAATGATTTAACTAATGTGTCACTTACTTTAACTTGGCAGGTTTGTGGTTTACTGGGAACTAATTAATGATATTGGCTTATCTTGGAACAGAACAAGCTGTTGGCCCTGCATTACAGTTACACCAGGTTGTCCGGGCCAGAACACGCTCTAGACCACACATCAGATCCTCCTTCTACAAGATATAGGCAAGTTAAACTGAATTATTTTCTAAGACAATTAGCAATTATTCCCAGGGCTGTTTACTCATTGTCATCCTGCTGAACTACAAGAGAACGAGGCAGCATACAGAACTCTGTACACACTTGGAATTAATGCCAGAAACTGGAATCCTGAGATTTCCTAGCAAAGCTCCTTCCTGTTTCCTGTGAAAATTAATAGTTTCTAACAAAATGGCTGACACTTTTTCTGCAAAAGTAACTGAGGAAATAGACATTCGCAACATTGATCCATATGATGTTACTCTGACAATAGAGAGAGCACGGTATTGCCATTTTGATAGGCAGTCTCTCAGTCATATGAAAGGTGCAATTCATAACATTTGCTGGTAATACAAAACCCCCTTCCACAGACGTACACAGTAATTATGACAACTTCTGGAGGACGTCCTCCAACCTATCAGAGCACTTTCAGCATGATCTGATATGTTGTCCAGCCAATCAAATAATCAGATAATCAATCTAGTACTGAAAGCATAAGCTAGCAAAAAATGTGGTGAGTTGCTGACAATGGTTAAACAGTTTTGAACAAATTAACTGATTTAAAAATGAAGTAGAAGCAAGAGAAAGAGAGAGAGAGATAGCTATATTTAGTTGTATTTATTTAATTTTCACATAGCTAGATAATGCAGCTAGCTAGTTTTGCCCACCCGGCTCAAACAGAGAGGGATGCTATGTTAGCTAGCTGGCTATGGCTATTCAACAATGGAACTCTTCCATGTCAAGGTAAGCTTTTGGTTTGATTAATTTATTGCCACCAGGTGTCACGACTCCTGCCGAAGTTGCCTAACCCCCTTGTTCGGACATGCTTCGGCGATCGTCGTCACTGGCTTTCTAGCCACTGCCGCTCTCTCGTTCATTATTCCATTTGTCATGTCTTGTCATTATGCACACCTGGTTCTCATTTCCCCTCATTACTTCATGTATATATGTTCCCTCTGTTCCCTCATGTCCTTGTCGGATATTGTTCATTGTGACAGTGTATTTATTATCTTTATTTTCTCGTCTTTAATCTGAAACAGTTGTACCTATCCTGTTCGGATTTTGAATGCGTGTTTTGGATATTAAAGGTTATCCTTGAGTTCACGCTACCTCCTGCGCCTGGCTCTCTATTCTATATTCACGCCGTCACACCAGGACCGGCTGGTTTAACTGCTAATCTGCTTTCTGAGTGTAGCAGGTTTACTAGCGCATTAGTGCTAGTATCCAGGTTGGCTATAACTTCACTACGATGTAGGCTGTGTGTAGCGTTAGCGGTCATGGTACGATTTTTTGCTTGGTCACAGACAGCTGAAGTCCACAAGCAAAGGGAAAATGTGAGATGAGAGCGCCTTGAAAGTTGCAAGAAGGAATACAACTAGCAAAGTGATCATGCTGTTTTCTTGTCTTTATTTAGGGGTTGATCAGCTTTAATATTGCAAATAGATTGTGGATTTTATCAATGTAATTGTCTGCGTCAATTTCAAATCCCCCATATCTTTTTTAAAATAAATATATATATTATTAAAATATATCTATATACATATTTTTTTGAAATATATTTTTGCTTTATTATTTTCCCCTAACGCTACCACCCCTCCCCTAATTGGAAGTACTGGACAGAAACACTAAGACTTCTACTTCCAGTTTATACATACACTACATATATTAACAACATTGGGAGACATATTGAGACAGCTGAGGTACATTTTTATGTGGATTACACTATTCTCTACTCGTGTAAAACTAGTTTGACTTTGGGTTTTGAAAAAGCTCACAGCTTTTAACATCATTCAATGGAATTTGTAAGATCTGAAGCTTGTTCCTAATTCCTCTCAAACAAAATGCATAGTATTTTCCAATGCTAAACACGTATGAGGTCGTGGTGGTGGAAGCAGGCGCAGGGAAACCGGGTCGTTAATAAACGTGTATAAATGCACAATGTTTATTCCTTAACTAATATCGATACCTCCAACCGGAGTACACTGAACACATAACAATCATGCACAAGGACATGGTGGTAGCAGAGGGATACAGTGGGGAGAACAAGTATTTGATACACTGCCGATTTTGCAGGTTTTCCCACTTACAAAGCATGTAGAAGTCTGTAATTTTTATCATAGGTACTCTTCAACTGTGAGTGACGGAATCTAAAACAAAAATCCAGAAAATCACATTGTATGATTTTTAAGTAATTAATTTGCATTTTATTGCATGACATAAGTATTTGATACATCAGAAAAGCAGAACTTAATATTTGGTACAGAAACCTTTGTTTGCAATTACAGAGATCATACGTTTCCTGTAGTTCTTGACCAGGTTTGCACACACTGCAGCAGGGATTTTGGCCCACTCCTCCATACAGATCCTTCAGCTCCCTCCAAAGATTTTCTATTGGGTTCAGGTCTGGAGACTGGCTAGGCCACTCCAGGACCTTGAGATGCTTCTTATGGAGCCACTCCTTAGTTGCCCTGGCTGTGTGTTTCGGGTCGATGTCATGCTGGAAGACCCAGCCGCGACCCATCTTCAATGCTCTTACTGAGGGAAGGAGGTTGTTGGCCAAGATCTCGCGATACATGGCCCCATCCATCCTCCCCTCAATACGGTGCAGTCGTCCTGTCCCCTTTGCAGAAAAGCATAACCAAAGAATGATTTTTCCACCTCCATGCTTCACGGTTGGGATGGTGTTCTTGGGGTTGTACTCATCCTTCTTCTTCCTCCAAACACGGCGAGTGGAGTTTAGACCAAAAAGCTCTATTTTTGTCTCATCAGACCACATGACCTTCTCCCATTCCTCCTCTGGATCATCCAGATGGTCATTGGCAAACTTCAGACGGGCCTGGACATGCGCTGGCTTGAGCAGGGGGACCTTGCGTGCGCTGCAGGATTTTAATCCATGACGGCGTAGTGTGTTACTAATGGTTTTCTTTGAGACTGTGGTCCCAGCTCTCTTCAGGTCATTGACCAGGTCCTGCCGTGTAGTTCTGGGCTGATCCCTCACCTTCCTCATGATCATTGATGCCCCACGAGGTGAGATCTTGCATGGTGCCCCAGACCGAGGGAGATTGACCGTCATCTTGAACTTCTTCCATTTTCTAATAATTGCGCCAACAGTTGTTGCCTTCTCACCAAGCTGCTTGCCTATTGTCCTGTAGCCCATCCCAGCCTTGTGCAGGTCTACAATTTTATCCCTGATGTCCTTACACAGCTCTCTGGTCTTGGCCATTGTGGAGAGGTTGGAGTCTGTTTGATTGAGTGTGTGGACAGGTGTCTTTTATACAGGTAACGAGTTCAAACAGGTGCAGTTAATACAGGTAATGAGTGGAGATCAGGAGGGCTTCTTAAAGAAAAACTAACAGGTCTGTGAGAGCCGGAATTCTTACTGGTTGGTAGGTGATCAAATACTTATGGCATGCAATAAAATACAAATTAATTATTTAAAAATCATACAATGTGATTTTCTGTATTTTTGTTTTAGATTCCGTCTCTCACAGTTGAAGTGTACCTATGATAAAAATTACAGACCTCTACATGCTTTGTAAGTAGGAAAACCTTCAAAATCGGCAGTGTATCAAATACTTGTTCTCCCCTCTGTATATAAAGGACACAGACAATTAGTGGGATGGGAGCCAGGTGTGCGTGAAACAGAACAGACGTAAACAGTAAATGGGATCGGTGGCGGCTAATACGCTGGTGACGTCGACCGCCTGTGGCCGCCCGAACCAGGAGAGGGGCCAAATTCGGTGGAAGTCGTGACAGTACCCCCCCCTTTACGTGCGGCCCCAGCCGCGTGCCGACGTCGGTCTCGGGGACGACCTGGAGGACGAGGAGCAGGGCGATCCGGGTGGAGGCGATGGAAATCCGTTACCAGTGATGGTTCCAGGATGTCCTCCACCGGTACCCAGCATCTCTCCTCCGGTCCGTACCCCTCCCACTCCACGAGGTACTGAAGGCCCCTAGACCGATGTCTCGAGTTCGTAATGGCTCGAACCGCATACGCCGGGCCCCCTCTATGTCCAGCGGGGGCGGAGGGACCTCCAGAACCTCATTTGCGTGGAGTGGACCAGCCACCACTGGCCTGAGGAGAGACACATGGAACGAGGGGTTAATACGGTAATCGGGGGGGAGCTGTAACTTATAACCTCGTTCAATCTCCTCAGGACTTTGAACGGCCCCACAAACGCCCCAGGTTCCGGCAGGGCAGGCGGAGGGGCAGGTTTCGGGTCGAGAGCCAGACCCGGTCCCCCGGTGCGAACACCGGGGCCTCACTGCGGTGGCGGTCGGCGCTCGCCTTATGCCGCCTCACGGCTCGTTGCAGGTGCACCTGGGCGGCATTCCATGTCTCCTCCGAGAGCTTAAACCACTCATCCACCGCAGGAGCCTCGGTCTGGCTCGGATGCCACCGTGCCAGGACTGGCTGATAGCCTAAAACACATTGGAATGGCATTAGGTTAGTAGAGGAGTGGCAGAGTGAGTTCTGGGCCATCTCAGCCCAGGGGATGAAGACCGCCCACTCCCCCGGCCGGTCCTGGCAATACGACCTCAGGGGTGAAAATCCGAGGTCAGGCTGACCGAGACCCCCAGGCATTCCATGAATGCTCTCCACACCCTCGATGTGATCAGACACTATGCCCTCAGGCACCCCGTAGTGCCGGAAGACTTGGGTGAACAGAGCCTCCGCCGTCTGTAGAGCCGTAGGGAGACCGGGCAAAGGCAGGAGGTGACAAGACTTAGAGAACCAATCCACAACAACCAGGATCGTCGTTTTCCCTTGTGACGGTGGAAGATCCGTCAGAAAGTCCACCGACAGGTGTGACCACGGTCGCTGTGTAACGGGTAGGGGTTGCAATTTCCCTTTAGGCAGGTGCCTAGGCGCCTTGTACTGAGCGCACACCGAGCAGGAGGAAACATACGCTCTCACGTCCTTAGCTAAGGTGGGCCAACAATATTTCTCACTCAGACAGCGCGCCGTCCGGGCATTCCAGGATGACCAGAGGAGAGTGAGGTGTGGGCCCATACGATCAGGTGGTCGCGGACAGAGGATGGAACGTACCTACGCCCAGCTGGACACTGAGTGGGAGTAGGCTCTTGACGCCTCGCCCGCTCGATGTCCTCGTCCAGCTCCCATACAACCGGTGCCACCAAACAGGAGGCAGGGAGGATGGGAGTGGGATCTATGGACCGCTCCTCTGTGTCATACAGCCTGGACAGCGCGTCTGCCTTGCCGTTCTGGGAACCTGGCCGGTACGATAGGGTGAAGTCAAAACGGGTGAAAAACATTGCCCACCTTGCCTGGCGAGGGTTTTGTCTCCTCGTCACCCTGATGTACTCCAGATTGCGGTGGTCAGTCCAGATGAGAAAAGAGTGTTTAGCCCTCTCAAGCCAATGCCTCCACGCCTTCAGAGCCCTCACGACAGCCAACAGCTCCCTGTCCCCCACGTCATAGTTTCGCTCCGCCGAACTGAGCTTCTTCGAAAAAAAGGCACAGGGGCGAAGTTTTGGTGGCGTGCCCGAGCGCTGAGACAGCACAGCTCCGATCCCAGCCTCGGACGCGTCCACCTCAACTATGAAGGACCGAGAGGGGTCCGGATGAGCCAGCACGGGGGTCGAGGTGAACAGCGCCTTCAGGTGACTAAAAGCCCTGTCCGCCTCAGCTGACCACCGCAGCCTCACCGGCCCCCCCTCAGCAGTGAGGTAATGGGGGCCGCTACCTGCCCGAAGCCCCGGATAAACCTCCGGTAGTAGTTGGCAAAGCCTAAAAACCGCTGCACTTCCTTTACCGTGGTTGGAGTCGGCCAATTACGCACGGCTGAAATGCGGTCACTCTCCATCTCCACCCCGGACATTGAAATGCGATATCCTAGAAAAGAGACGGATTGTTTGAAAAACAGACACTTCTCTGCCTTGAAGTACAGATCATGCTCCAACAATCTGCCAAGCACCCTGTGCACCAGGGACACATGCTCCGCGCGTGTAGTGGAGTATATCAGTATGTTGTCGATATACACCACTACACCCCGCCCGAGCAGGTCCCTGAAGATCTCGTCTACAAAGGATTGGAAGACTGCTGGAGCATTTTTCAACTCGTACGGCATGACGAGGTACTCACAGTGCCCTGAGGTGGTACTAAATGCTGTTTTCCACTCGTCTCCCTCTCGGATACGCACAAGGTTGTAAGCGCCCCTGAGATCCAATTTTGTGAAAAAACGCGCCCCGTGCATTGACTCGATCGCACTGGCTATGAGAGGCAGCGGGTAGCTGTACCTCACAGTGATCTGATTGATTCCTCTATAGTCAATACACGGGCGCAGACCTCCCTCCTTTTTCTTCACAAAAAAGAAACTTGAGGAGGCAGGTGAAGTGGAGGGCCGAATGTGTCCCTGCCCCAGAGATTCGGAGACATATGTCTCCATAGCCTCCGTCTCCTCCTGTGACAGAGGAGACACGTGACTCCGAGGAAGTGTAGCATCTACCAGGAGGTTTATCGCACAATCCCCTCGTCGATGGGGTGGTAATTGAGCCGCCTTCCTTTTACAGAAGGCGAGTGCCAAATCGGCATATTCTGAGGGGATATGCACTGTGGATACCTGGTCTGGACTCTCCACCATCGTAGCACCGACGGAAACACCCACACACCTACCCGAGCACCCTCGGGACCACCCCTTCAGAGCCCTCTGTTGCCACAAAATATTGGGGTCATGATAGGCTAACCAGGGTATGCCCAGCACCACGGGAAACGCAGGAGAATCAATGAGGAAGAGACTAATACGCTACTCATGACCCCCCTGCGTCACCATTCTTAGTGGGGCTGTGGCCTCCCCAATCAGCCCTGACCCCAAAGGATGACTATCTAGGGCATGCACGGGGAAAGAAACATTTAAAGACACAATAGGAATCCCTAACTTATGGGAAAAAGCCGTGTCTATAAATTACCCAGCTGTGCCTGAGTCTACTTGCGCCTTATGCTGGGAATGCGGGGAACACTCAGGAAACATCATTAACACAAACATGTGAACAACAGGGAGCTCTGAGTGAGTTTGATGCTGCTGTCTTGTTTCAGGTCTCTCTTGAATATGAGATTTTTATCTCAACGAGACTAACCTGGTTTAATATAGTTTAAATAAAATGGTGTAATGATTGGTTTCATAAATGTGTTATGAATGGATTATGGATACAACCTTAAAATAAAGTGTTACTACCATTTATAAATTCAAGCCTATCATTGCTCCAGGTCAAAAATTCAGTTGAAATTACTAGGAAACCATAATATTGACCAAGGTTTAGCCTGGAGGGAGGTCATACACTTCAGGGTGTGTGTGACTGTGGTTATCACCATGGCTGTAATGTCATCTTGTAAGTTATTCGACTGTGAGGGGTGTGGCTGGATGGGGCCGTTAGCTGAAGAAAGAGTATAAAACAGGGCTGCAGAGGTCAGAGAGACACCACACTACTACTGAAGTCCAGAAGACATCATCCAGACCAACAGCTATCGTCCAACTCTAAGAGGTACGTTTGTTTTCACTGAGAATCTTCTATGCATAGGTATGTAAGAGTGGACATGTGTATACAGGTGGACAGGTGTGAATGGATGGACAGGTGTAAATGGACAGGTGTATAATGTAACACGGTAGACCTAGGATCCATATTAACTTGCTGTGCTTTCTGTCATTTGGTAGAGGAGGAGGACCCATTGTGTGTGTGTGTGTTAACATGTTTTGATCTATGTTCTTCAGTAAAGGATGAAGATCCAGAGTTTGTTACTGCTGTTCTCTCTAGTGGGCGTCCTTTTAGCAAGCTCTCTCAATATTGATAACTCTGAGGAAGGTATGTCTAGTGTGCGTATGTGTACTCCTTTACCACCTGGGTTTAATCTGTTTTAATTTACTAAAATGAAAAATCTCTCTTCCTCAGCTCTCCTGCAGGAGGACGGTCTAAAAGATGGAAAGGCAGCCTTTTTAGCAAAGTTCGCTGCTCTGAAGGCCAGCGCCTCTGAAGATGAAGCACCATGTGAGCTATCTATCTATCTATCTATCTATCTATCTATCTATCTATCTATCTATCTATCTATCTATCTATCTATCTATCTATCTATCTATCTATCTATCTATCTATCTATCTATCTATCTATCTATCTATCTATCTATCTATCTATCTCTCTGACAATGGGAGAATAGTAGAGGATGATAGGGAAGGTGGAGGGAGTACCATGACTAACTCCATTTCTACTGTTTATTAGCTAATTATTTTTTAAATGTTAGTCAAATACTGGTCTTACAACAGTAGGTTTAAAAGACTGTCACTCAAAATTGGGATATGTATTGAAAATATTGGTGTCATTTTCAAATGTTTAACAAAAAAAATGTATTGTCCATAAAGCATATTTAAAACTATATTCCACAGTTTGGAACTCAACCAAGAAATTTTTTGGGTGAAAAGCGACCATAATGGTGACGCCGAGGATCCTTACCAGTCTCCATATGGAATCAGCTACCACCTCTGACATCATCACTAACATTACCTCAGTGAATCATTCCATCATCCATCCATCAATCATTGACTAACAAAAAACTAAACAGTAATACAGTTCTTTGGTACTTTGGTACTGAGAAGAACTCATCAACATTATGAAGAATATATGTTTTATCCATAAACATGTACTTTATGATACATGATAGATGATTGGTCAAGTTTGTGGATAAATAATGATGATCAGAATTTCTGGTATCAATGTTGTATGGTTGACGTGTCATATTGTGATCCTCCAATAAACTATCAAGCATTAAACAAGTTTAGTTTTTTAGATGAATCTTACATGTTTATCAGTGTTTCAATTACATCATACATGTTTCATAATATAGTTTTATTCCGTGTTTTTATTTAGTGTTACAATGTCAACATGACCATAATACAGATAATTGCAATACGTTGCATGTAGAGCAAATTATATCAGATTACACTGGGCAGTAATAGTAGTACACATATACACACACACACACACACACACACACACACACACACACACACACACACACACACACACACACACACACACACACACACACACACACACACACATACATTAGACGTACCGTTCTCAGAGTTAGCTTCATTGAGTGAGCTTGCTAACAGCACTCCCACTAGAGTGAACAGCAGTAACATACCCTGCATCTTCTACTAAGCTAACCTATGTAATTCTTTGAAGATGGTCATACCAAGGATAATTTAGCTATTGATTTAGAAATGTTGTTTTGCAAATAAATTATAACAGTCTTATGTGAGTCCCCAACGTCTATGGTATTTTATCCAATGTTTTTGTCAAAATATCTCAAGCTCATCACTCAAATATTTTCATTTCCATTATAGACCAACCTAATAAAGTAAAAATCCTACGTAACCTAAAATCCCCTGTTACCCTCCATCACGGAGTTTCCCGTTGCGGATTTCCTCGTTGCTGAAATGGAACTCCACGCCTCCACAAAGAAGTCAGTTCTTTCTTTGGAGTTTCACCTTATGAAATATTCTTCCAGAAGCGTCAGAGTGCTTATGTAACATGATAGTGCAGCAGAAAATGTGGTACATCGGTACTACTTGTCATGCGGTAGAAGAGAGAACAGTCTGTAGAAATGTAACCACCTTCCCACCGGGCCTTGTACCAGTCTACACTCAATAACCCTTTTTGGTTAACTATTTAACCAACTATTTAGTAGTGTTATGACTGATAGAAGCTGTTCAGGGTCCTGATGGTTCTAGACTTGGTACATCGGTACTACTTGTCATGCAGTAGCAGAGAGAACAGTCTGTAGAAATGTAACCATCTCAAATTCATAGACAGAGCTGTTGATGCAAGGACTGACCATCCATGATGTAAAAATTATAGATTCAGCCATTTCTTTAGGCTCTATCGTGTTTGTTTACATTTTCTTTCTATACAAACTTATATTTTGGGTTCTGATTGGGTACAACAGTGGCATGAGGCATAAATAAGTTATATTCTTCAAGAATCAAAGGCTAAATATCATTCATGAATAAGTCCTAAAATGTATGTAGCCACTGCCATTTCTCACCCATTAAATAGTGTCTATACAGTGGGGAGATTTGATACACTGCTGATTTTGCAGGTTTTCCTACTTACAAAGCATGTAGAGGTCTGTAATTGTTATCATAGGTACACTTCAACTGTGAGAGAAAAATCTAAAACAACAATCCAGAAAATCAAATTGTATGATTTTTAAATAATTAATTTACATTTTATTGCATGACATAAGTATTTGATCACCTACCAACCAGTAAGAATTCCGGCTCTCACAGACCTGTTATTTTTTTTTTAAGAAGCCCTCCTGTTCTCCACTCATTACCTGTATTAACTGCACCTGTTTGAACTCGTTACCTGTATAAAAGACACCTGTCCACACACTAAATCAAACAGACTCCAACCTCTCCACAATGGCCAAGACCAGAGAGCTGTGTAAGGACATCAGGGATAAAATTGTAGACCTGCAAAAGGCTGGGATGGGCTACAGGACAATAGACAAACAGCTTGGTGAGAAGGCAACAACTGTTGGCACAATTATTAGAAAATGGAAGAAGTTCAAGATGACGGTCAATCTCCCTCGGTCTGGGGCACCATGCAAGATCTCACCTCGTGGGGCATCAATGATCATGAGGAAGGTGAGGGATCAGCCCAGAACTACACGGCAGGACCTGGTCAATGACCTGAAGAGAGCTGGGACCACAATCCTGCAGCGCACGCAAGGTCCCCCTGCTCAAGCCAGCGCATGTCCAGGCCCTTCTGAAGTTTGCCAATGACCATCTGGATGATCCAGATGAGGAATGGGAGAAGGTCATGTGGTCTGATGAGACAAAAATAGAGCTTTTTGGTCTAAACTCCACTCGCCGTGTTTGGAGGAAGAAGAAGGATGAGTACAACCCCAAGAACACCATGGAGGTGGAAACATCATTCTTTGGGGATGCTTTTCTGCAAAGGGGACAGGACGACTGCACCGTATTGAGGGGAGGATGGATGTGGCCATGTATCGCGAGATCTTGGCCAACAACCTCCTTCCCTCAGTAAGAGCATTGAAGATGGGTCGTGGCTGGGTCTTCCAGCATGACGACGACCCGAAACACACAGCCAGGGTAACTAAGGAGTGGCTCCGTAAGAAGCATCTCAAGGTCCTGGAGTGGCCTAGCTAGTCTCCAGACCTGAACCCAATAGAAAATCTTTGGAGGGAGCTGAAAGTCCGTATTGCCCAGCGACAGCCCCGAAACCTTAAGGATCTGTAGAAGGTCTGTATGGAGGAGTGGGCCAAAAACCCTGTTGCAGTGTGTGCAAACCTGGTCAAGATCTACAGGAAACGTATGATCTCTGTAATTGCAAACAAAGGTTTCTGTACCAAATATTAAGTTCTGCTTTTCTGATGTATCAAATACTTATGTCATGCAATAAAATGCAAATTAATTACTTTAAAATCATACAATGTGATTTTCTGGATTTTTGTTTTAGATTCCGTCACTCACAGTTGAAGAGTACCTATGATAAAAATTACAGACTTCTACATGCTTTGTAAGTGGGAAAACCTGCAATATCGGCAGTGTATCACATACTTGTTCTCCCCACTGTATCTTCTTATGGTAAAAGAAGATAACTCTGTTAGGGAACTGGCTCAAGGATTTTCAAATAAGATCATAACTCCCACCCCCATGGATAAACAATATTAAGAATTCTAGAAATTATCAGCTTCTTCAGGAACTCTTGAACAAAATATTTACAGTGCCTTCAGAAAGTATTCACACCCCTCAACATTTTCCACATTTTGTTGTGACAGCATGGATTTAAGATTGATTCAATTGAGATTCATCACTGGCCTACAAAAAATTCCCCATAATGTCAAAGTGGAATTATGTTTTCCTATTTTTTTTTTACAGATTAATAAAAAAAGAAAAACTCAAATATCTTGAGTCAATAAGTATTAAATCCCTTTTTTATGGCAAGCTAAATAAGTTCAGGAGTGAAAATGTGCTTAATAAGTCACGTAATAATTTGGATGGACTCACTGGTGTGAAATAATAGTTTCAACCTCATCAACCTCATCTACTTGCCCCACACATACAATTATCTGTACGGTCCCTCAGTTGAGCAGTGAATTTCAAACACAGATTCAACCACAGAGACCAGGGGTGTTTTCCAATGCCATCACAAAGAAGGGCACCTACTTATAGATGGGTAAAAATTTAAAAGAAGTAGACATTGAATATCCATTTTAGCATGGTGAAGTTATTAATTACACTTTGGATATCAATACACCAGTCACAGTTTCCGGAGAGGAAGGAAACCTCTCAGGGATTTCACCATGAACCATTTACATAGTTAAATGGCTGTGAAAGGAGTAAACTGAGGATGGATCAACAAATTGAAGTTACTACTAACCTAACTGACGGAGTGAAAAGAGGGAAGCCTGTACAGAATATACATATTTCAAAACATGCGTCCAGTTTACAACCAGGCTCTAAATAATTGTGCAAAAAATGTGGCAAAGCAATTCACTTTTATCTTGAATACAAAGTGTTATGTTTGGGGCAAATCCAATCCAATCCAATACTTAGTATCACTCTCCATATTTTCAAGTATAGTGGAGGCTGCAACATTTTAAATGAATTGAGGTTAGCACAGGCAACATCTTTGAGGAAATCCTGGTTTAGTCTGCTTTCCGCCAGACACTGGGAGATGTCTTTACCTTTCAGTAGGACAATAACTTCATACAGAAGGCCAGACCTACACTGGAGTTGCTTACCAAGAAGACTGAATATTCCTGAGTTGCAGTTTGGCAAGACTTGAAAATGGATGTCTAACGCAGGTAGTCAGGAAGCAGGTGAAGTCAGTGAGTTTTATAAGAACGAACATAGAATGGCGTATGAAAATAAATACAGAAACAAAACTGCCTGATGGGTAACAACAACGGAGTGCTTAGTGACTAAGATGTTTCACCCTGAAACTGTGTAATGTGTAAGATGTATTAGAATTACAAGATTATGATTCTAAGAATGTGGAAACATAGACAATGTTTAGACCAGGTTAGAATGTTACCATTTGGTAAATGAGTCAGGGAGTGGTTAAGATAACAAAGGAGAAGAGACCATTTGTATGGGCTGTTAGTCCTGCAGGAGATTAGCCATAAAAAGTTCCCAACCCCCCATCAATCAGAGTGGGGCTCTTGTCCTTCTGAGGTGGGTAAACATTAGCAACTGAGGGATGTCTTTGAGGGGAGTGACCTGAGATAACAGGACAGTGTCTTTGAAGTCAGACCCTGAGAACTTACAGGCCATAAAACAGGGTGGAGGCTTTGCTGACTGGGGAGTATAAAAAGCTATGTATTATTTCTTTCTGCAGAACGTTCTCTGAATAAAAACTGACCCTTGTAAAGCTGGAGCTCTCTCTGTATTATTAAACAAACTGAAGAATTTACAACTTTCAGGATACAGATGGAGTTATAAGAGTTCATTTAGAACATTGAGATAGAAATTCCGATGACACAGTCCCCTGTTGTTGTTGCAACTCTACAACAGGCGAGGCCACAGAAGAAACCAGATACACAACATGGGTGTGAAACCTTTCAGCAAAAACTTTATTAACTAAGCTAATGTTGTCTTGATTGCCTTGTGGGCACAAACCTTAAAATTGCCAACCTAGCTGGGAGCAACATAGCTTCCAGCAGGGCCTCAATCTGTAAACGTATTATTTTCCTAATATTTCCATATGCATTCATAAAATCACTTCTTTTACATTTACACCACTACCTAGTTTACATGCCTCAGTGAGGGCCATCATAGTAAATTAGAACTTGTAGTTAACCTGCCTAGACAAAAGGAAAATAAAACACAAATAAAGTTTATCAATATTGTCCTATCAAGTGAAACTGTCAACTAACATACAAAAATAAAAATAAACAATTTTCTATCAATCCTGTCCTATCTGTGAGGGCTTGGTTGTGGTAAGGCCTCTTACTCCCACCTAGGGGAGGAGAGAGGCACACAACCAAGTCCTCACACCCTAATTAGAGAGATTATCATCCTCAATCAGAGACAGCTGTCTAGCGTTGTCTCTGATTGGGGATAGTATTTAGGATCCACACTTGTCCACCTATGGGTGGATCATTGTTCCTGCTTGTCTGCACTGCATGTAGCCCAGCAAGTAAGTCACTGTGTTTAGTTTATAGTCGTGTTTATTGTTATACTCTCCTTTTATTTTGATGCCTCGTGAGAACAACTCATTAAATAAAAGGATGACACTTCACCAGCGCTCCGTTTACCGTCCCATTACTCCGCACTGTGACACTATCAAGTAAAACAATTCCATAACCAGCATGTTTTTAACCTGTGTCAGTGTCTATATATGCATAACCATCTACACCTTCAGCAAATATGTACTGGTAACACTGTGGGAGGGGGTCAGGACATCCCTATTGTTAATTATTCTGTTTTCGGGAGCCAAGCCTGGTCTGCCGGTGGAGGCTGTTGGGGCCATCCATCCATTCATTGGTTGAGTCTTGGGAATGTCCTTAATTAACATAGTGGGGTGGTTCTGCAGGGGGCACTCTTCCTCCCCTTCCACCCTGGAATTGACTTCTTCCAGCATTCCCTCTCCCTTGTCTTCTTATCACTCTGTCAAAAGTTCACAATGGGCTTCCGTATCAATTGGAGCTCCCTTCTGCCATAACTCAATTTTTCCAAGTTCTCCTAATATTAATTTTTTTACCTATTCAGTATTTAATAATATACTCCATTAGTTTAACCTATTTTACTGAAACCTTTCTAGTTTCTATATTGTCTAATTCCTTCTTATTGTCTCTGCCTGTTCCCTATATTGCTACTCTGTGTTTTCATAATACACTATCACCAGTAGTAAATCACTCAAGCTCTCCTGTCCTTAAGTATTTTCCTAACGGCCCATCTGGTCTGGGATAACTTTGAACAGATCTTACTGTCTCCTAATAATCTCCACGTTATTTCTCTATCATGTGGTGTTTCAAACCTAAAAGTATTAACCTCTCCTGTTTCTAAATATTTAAGTACTGAACTTGTTTGTTTCTGTATGTCTACTTCATATGTCACTATTCTTACACTCTCTGTGTCTGTGTAATCAGCTATTTTACATTTCCATATAAAATATCTCCATGGTTCTAATATTATCCATATTATTCTAATTAACATCTATTTCCCTATCCACACAAGTTCTCAGTATGTAACCATTTCAAAACTATTCCCTTCTAAATGATCATGGGTCAGTAGCACATTAGTATCTCCGTCTCCCTAATACAGCCAGGGTGTGTGCCTTCAAAGCCCATTCCCCACACAGACACATTCATCTAGCGTCAAACGTTAAAACCACTCAGCCAGGGCAGACACCCTTCATTGAAACGTATTAAGATACACCAAAATTATAACTCTATCATCTCTTGGGGTCATCATACATGTACTGTGAACTAAAATACTAATCCATTTCTCATGTCAGTCAATACCTAATACCGTCTATTCCACACTACCTATGTTTCTGAAGAGTAAAATTACATTATGGGATAAGAAACCAGCGATATGGACACACAGTGCAAACAACAGTATAATACTATATGCATTCCGTTTCACCATTTCCATACACCCAGGGTAGTAAATTAATTTAAATTTTATGCTGCCCGATTGAACAGCTAGTTCAACAGTATTACAGGCGTTGGCCAGCCAGGCTACTGTAAAAGGCTCAATAACACAGGACCTTATTCTAACTTCTCTAGGCAAAGTTCTATTGGGAAATGACCCTAAACCAATTTCAAACAAGGTTTCACTCAATATATCCAAAGACAACGTAAATCTAAACTAGTTAATTCCTTTAACCTTTTTAGCATATAATTCAAAGTTCACCGCGACACAGCCTGGTGTACGTTGTTAATAAGAGTTTACCCATAGAATAATTAATAAAAACCCTTAATTCAACCATGTGTCTAGATAATTCTGAACTCTCTGTCCAACACCATGCCCTCTATGTAGCTATGGTCAGAGTCTGACAGTGTCTTTCTTTTCTGTTTCTGTGTGGGTTTTGGGTTAGATCCCTAATTAGAGGCAGCTGCACCGCATCGTCTCTAATTAGGGATCCTACATATGTTTGTCTGTCCTTCACTCTGGTGTGGGTCGTTGTCGCAGTCACGGTGAAAGTAAGTGTGCCTTTTTTTACGTCCGTTCATTCATGTGTTTTGTGAATGTGACGTTTGTCTATAGTGTTTGTTTGTGTCCTGTAGTTCGTCGTTCGTTTTGATTATATACATAGTATAATAATAAAATGTCGAACTACTATCCCTGCGCTGCGTCTTGGTCTATGTGTGCACCCTCTCGTGACAATTCCCCATAATGTCAAAGTGGAATTATATATATATAATGTTTTTAAAAAATGAAAAACTGAAATGTCTTGAGTCAATAAGTATTCAATGTGTTGCGTGGTGGTTTTGGTGGTTTGTGTTGTGTTGGATCCCTAATTAGAGGCAGCTGCAGTGCATTGTCTCTAATTAGGGATCCTACATATGTTTGTATGTCCCACACCTAGGTTTGGGTCATTATAACTTCATGCCAGCTTAAAGTAAGTGTGTTTCCGTTTTGTTTGCTTTGTGTTTATTTTGTATAGTTCGTCAGTGTTGTGAATTTATCAATTAGTATTAAAAACATGTCAAACTATTATTCCTGCACTGCTCCTTGGTCTCTCAGTTCACCCTTTCTTGACAGAATGACCCACTACAACGAGACCAAACAGCGCAATTGGGGAGAGAAGGAGAAGAAGGGAGCACAGCGGAGGAATCGGGGCTCAGGAAGGAATAAAGCCCGAAAGCAACCCCAATAAAACATTTTGGGGGGGCTATGGGGGTGGTCTGGCAACGAGGAGGAAGCGCCAGTACGACTCCCCATGTGGAATTTGCCGAGGCCGAAGTACAAATGGGGGGCGCAAAGCAAGGAGTAGGAGGAGTATTTTCAGGAGTATTTTGGAGCTGTTCTGGAGGAAATGAGGGAGCTAGATGAAGAGGTAGAGAAGGAGATGACAGAGTGGCTCAGTCCGGGTCCGGTCGTCTGCTCCGCTCAAGTGCCAGAGCAGTCCACTCCACCGGTGCCAAGTCCGGGTCCGGTTGTCTGCTCTGCCTCCCGCACCCGATCTCCAGTGCGTGCGCACTGCCAGGTGCCTCCAGTGCCGGCTCCACACACCCGACCTCCGGTGCGCCTCCCCAGTTCGGTACGTCCCGTGCCGGCTCCCCGCACCCGACCTCCAGTGCGCGCGCCCAGCCAGGTGCTTCCAGTGCCGGCTCCACGCACCCGACCTCCGGTGCTCCTCCCCAGTCCGGTACGTCCCGTGCCGGCTCCCCGCACCCGACCTGCAGTGTGTGCGCCCAGCCAGGTGCTTCCAGTGCCGGCTCCAAGCACCCGACCTCCGGTGCGCCTCCCCAGTCCAGTACGTCCCGTGCCGGCTCCCCGCACCCGACCTCCAATGCGTGCGCCTAGCCAGGTGCTTCCAGTGCCGGATCCACGCACCCGACATCCGGTGCACCTCCCCAGTCCGGTACGTGCAGTGCCGGCTCCACGCAGCCGGCTCCACGCACCCGACCTCCGGTGCGCCTCCCCGGTCCGGTACAACCCGTTCCGGCTCCACGCACCCGACCTCCAGTGCGTGCGCCCTGCCAGGTGCTTCCTGTGCCGGCTCCACGCACCCGACCTCCGGTGCGCCGTCCCAGTCCGGTACGTCCAGTGCCGGCTCCACGCACCCAACCTCCCGTGAGGGTCCACCGACCAGAGCCTTTCGCCGCACCGGTGCCCAGTCCGGATCCGGTCGACTGCTCCGCTCCAATGCCAGAGCAGTCCACTCCACCGGTGCCCAGTTCGGGTCCGGCCGTCTGCTCCGCTCCCGAGTCAGAGCAGTCCGCTCCACCGGTGCCCAGTCCGGGTCCGGTCGACTGCTCCGCTCCAGTGCCAGAGCAGTCCGCTCCACCGGTGCCCAGTCCAGGTCCGGTTGTCTGCTCCGCTCCCGAGTCAGAGCAGTCCGCTCCACCGGTGCCCAGTCCGGGTCCGGCCGTCTGCTACGCTCCTGAGCCAGAGCAGTCCGCTCAACCGATGCCCAGTCCGGTTCCGGCCGTCTGCTACGCTCCCGAGCCAGAGCAGTCCGCTCCACAAGTGTCCAGTCCGGGTCCGGTTGTCTGCTCCGCTTCATTGCCAGAGCAGTCCACTCCACCGGTGCCCAGTCCGGTTCCGGTCATCTGCTCCGCTCCAGTGCCAGAGCAGTCCAATCCACAGGTGCCCAGTTCGGGCCCGGTTATTTTCCCCGCTCCATGGCCGGAGCCGTTTACACCACGGGTGCCCAGGCTGGGCCCAGTTATTTGCCCCCCTCCATGGCCGGAGCCGTTTGTCCCACCGGTGCCCAGTCCGGGCCCGGATATTTGCCCCGCTCCATGGCCGGAGCTATTTACCCCACCGATGCCCAGTCCGGGCCCGGTTGTCTTCTCCGGTCCATGGCGTGAGACGTTTACCCCACCGGTACCCAGTCCGGGCCCCGTCATAAGGAAAAGGCATGGGAGGAAGAACCGCCACCGACAAACTAATCTTCCCTCCCTAACCCTCCCCCCATGTATTTGTGTTTTTTGTGGAGGTACTGTCAGGCTCTGGCCAAAGAGAAGCCTATTGCTTCTCTATGTAGCCATGATCAGAGTCTGACAGGTCTATCATTTGTGTTTCTGTGTGGGGGTTTGTGTTGGATCCCTAATTAGAGGCAGCTGCAGTGCGTTGTCTCTAATTAGGGATCCTACATATGTTTCTATGTCCCACACCTAGGTGGAAAGTAAGTGTGTTTCCGTTTTGTTTGCTTCGTGTTTATTTTGTATAGTTCGTCAGTGTTGTGAATTTATCAATTAGTATTAAAAACATGTCAAACTATTATTCCTGCGCTGCGCCTTGGTCTCTCCATGCACCCTTTCTTGACACACTGGGAGATGTATTCACCTTTCAGTAGGACAATAACTTCATACAGAAGGCCAGACCTACACTGGCGTTGCTTACCAAGAAGACAGTGAATGTTCCTGAGTTACAGTTGTGAATACTTATGTAAATTACATATTTCTGTATTAAATTTTCAATAAATTATCAAAAATGTCTAAACATGTTTTCACTTTGACATTATGGGGTATTGTGTGTAGATTGGTGACAAAAACAATCTATTTAATCCATTTTGAAGTCAGAATGTAATGCAACAAAATGTGGAATACATTTTGTATATGTGGAAGTAGTTTAGTGCCAAAAAAGGATTTAAATATGTAAAAAACAAAACCTTTATCTGATCTTTCTTTTGGCTGACAGATAAAGGGCAGACACTTCAAAACAAACTTCCTTTAGAATATTTTTCAGACTTTTTTTTCATATAAATTATTCAACGCGTTTCTACGGGCTAAAAGCAGTAAGACCAAATTCAATGTTTAATCTTTTTAATGTATTTATTGTTATACCTAAAGGGGTCCTAAAATTCCAAATCAATAGCTAAATGATCCTTGGTATGACCATCTTAATAGTATTACATACTTTAGCTTAGTAGAAGATGCAGGGTATGTTACTGCTGTTCACTCTAGTGGGAGTGCTGTTAGCAAGCTCACTCAATGATGCTAACTCTGAGGACGGTACATCTAATGTGTGTGTGTGTGTGTGTGTGTGTATATTTGTACTACTATTACTGCCCAGTGTAATCTGATATAATTTGCTCTACATAAAATGTATTGCAATTACCTGTATTATGGTCATGTTGACATTGTAACACTAAATAAAAACACGGAATAAAACAATATTATGAAACATGTATGATGTAATTGAAACACTGATAAACATGTTAGATTCATCTAAAAAACTAAACTTGTGTAATGCTTGATAGTTTATTGGAGGATCACAATATGACACGCCAACCATACAACATTGATACCAGAAATTCTGATCATCATTATTTAACTATTAACTTGACCAATCATCTAAGATGTATCATAAAGTACATGTTTATGGATAAAACATATATTCTTCATAATGTTGATGAGTTCTTCTCAGTACCAAAGTACCAAACAACTGTATTACTGTTTAGTTTTTTGTTAGTCAATGATTGATGGATGGATGATGTAATGATTCACTGAGGTAATGTTAGTGATGATGTCAGAGGTGGTAGCTGATTCCATATGGAGGCTGGTAAGGATCCTCGGCGTCACCATTCTGGTCGCTTTTCACCCAAAAACTTTCTTGACTGTGTCCCAAATCGCGCTCAAAACTGTGGAATATAGTTTTAAATATGCTTTATGGACAATATTTTTTCTTTAAGTTATACATTTGAAAATGACACCAATATGTTCAATACATACCCCAAATATGAGTGACTATCTTTTAAACCTACTGTTGTAAGACCAGTATTTGACTACCATTTAAAAAAGAATTTGCTTGTAAAGAGTATAAATGGAGTTAGTAATGGTACTCCCTCCACCTTCCCTATCATCCTCAACTAACCTCCCATTGTCACTTTACTGTGACAATGGGAGGTTGATAGATAGATAGATAGATAGATAGATAGATAGATAGATAGATAGATAGATAGATAGATAGATAGATAGATAGATAGATAGATGATAGATAGATAGATAGATAGATAGATAGATAGATAGATAGATAGATAGATAGATAGATAGATAGATAGATAGATAGATAGATAGATAGATAGATAGATAGATAGATAGATAGATAGATAGATAGATAGCTCACATGGTGCTTCATCTTCAGAGGCGCTGGCCTTCAGAGCAGCCAACTTTGCCAAAAAGGCCGCCTTTCCACCTTTTAGACCGTCCTCCTGCAGGAGAGCTGAGGAAGAGAGATTTTTCATTTTAGTAAATTAAAACAGATTATACCCAGGTGGTAAATGAGTACACATACACACACTAGACATACCTTCCTCAGAGTTATCTCTATTGAGAGAGCTTGCTAACAGGACGCCCACTAGAGCGAACAGCACTAACAAACTCTGGATCTTCATCCTTTACTGAAGAACATAGATCAAAACATGTTAACACACACACACACAATGGGTCCTCCTCATCTACCAAATGACAGAAAGCACAGCAAGTTAATATGGATCCCAGGTCTACCGTGTTACATTATACACCTGTCCATCCATTCACACCTGTCCACCTGTATACACATGTCCACTCTTACATACCTATGCAAAGACGATTCTCAGTGAAAACAAACGTACCTCTTAGAGTTGGACGATAGCTGTTGGTCTGGATGATGTCTTCTGGACTTCAGTAGTAGTGTGGAGTCTCTCTGACCTCTGCAGCCCTGTTTTATACTCTTTCTTCAGCTAACGGCCCTATCCAGCCACACCCCTCACAGTCGAATAAGTAACAAGGTGACATTACAGCCATGGAGATAACCACAGTCACACACACCCTGAAGTGTATGACCTCCCTCCAGGCTAAACCTTGGTCAATATTATGGTTTCCTAGTAATTTCAACTGAATTTATGACCAGTATTAACGATAGGCTTGAATACATAAGTGGTAGTAACACTTTTTTTTAAGGTTGTATCCATAATCCATTCATAACACATTTATGAAACCAATCATTACACCATTTTATTTCAACTTTATTTTACCAGGTTAGTCTCGTTGAGATAAAAATCTCATATTCAAGAGAGACCTGGAACAAGACAGCAGCATCAACACATGAGTTTCAGACAAACAGGCACATGACATCAACCAGACGAAGACATATCATTTAAAAAACAGCACGTCAGTAATGAACATTTACACAGCACAAGCCAGAAATAAACAGATTGAAATACGTCAAAAGACAGGGTCCTTACAGTATCATAATGCTTCCAGTAAAATAACATCCTTCCATAAATAAGGCAACGCTGACTAGTAACATGGGTGACAACTAGAATCAACTACATTTCTAAACAACCTGTTCATCTATTTGTGCTTTGAACTCCTATAGGGACACCAAGTCCTGGAGTTTAATTTGGGCTTGAAGGGAATTCCAAGACCAGGGGACTGAGTAGTGAAAATACTTTTTTCCATGCTCTGTTCTAATGTTCGGGACTGTTAGCCTAAAACAAGATTGGTGTCTGAGCTTGTAAGTGTTTTCATTTTGAGCTAGAAGATATATTAAATGACCTTGTAAATAAGAACGTAACAGTGTTTTAGCCTGTGTTGCTAGCTATGTCCATCCGACAGCAATGTAGGGATCACATGATACAGTCAAGAGTCTTCAGTGTAGAGCTTGAGGCTTGTACATCAATAGTATTACCATAGTCCAACACAGAGAGAAAAGTACAATGAATCATTGTAATGGTGATGGTGGGTGGAAGCAATAGCACAGACACACACGACGTCTCCAAGGATAGTTGATTTAATGAGAAACTCCAAAATACAAAACGGTCCCAACAGGGAAAAAAGGAACAGCACTGGGCCAAACAAAAAACTACCCTACCAAACAAATACTCCAAACACGCAGGTAGAATACAAGATATCCGGAGCAGACTGTAAAGTCTGACCGTAACAAGGGTTAATCACCGACAAGGTTAATCACCGACAAGGTTCTCTACATGTGGTGTGAAGCTCAACTTCTCATCCACCCAAACTCCCAGATATTTGTATGTTTTTACTTGTTCTATGGAATGTCCTTCCAAGGTAGTAATGACATGGTTTTCAGAGTGTTTAGCATACTATGCATTTTGTTTGAGAGGAATTAGGAACAATCGTCAGATCTTACAAATTCCATTGAATGATATTAAAAGCTGTGAGCTTTTTCAAAACCCTACTTTCAAAACTACTGCTACTCGAGTAGAGAATAGTGTAATCCACATAAAATGTACATCAGCTGTCTCAATATGTCTCCCAATGTTGTTAATATATGTAGTATATGTATAAACTGGATGTAGTGCAAAGTTGGTACAATATTATTCAAAATGATTCACAGCTGTAATGGATCTGAAGTATGATGAAACTTCTATACCTGGCCTAGAGGGTGCTCACTGCCAACGTAAGCCAATATTATGAGTTCCCTGGTAGGCCTGAAATGACAGATTCCGCTTAACCTGGAGCACGATGGAATGTTGAATGTTGTTTTGCATATCAATCATAACAGTCTTATGTGAAAGAGTCTATAGTTTTGTGGTCTTTAATGTGATGACAGAGGCTTTGGTCACATTATATGCTAGGAACATGGTAAATAAAGACAGTGGTGAAGTTAATTAGCAGGTTTTTGGTTTACTGGGAACTAATTAATGATATTAGCTTATCATAGAACCGAACAAGCTATTGGCCCGGCATTACAGTTACACCAGTTTGTCCGGGCCAGAACACACTCTAGGCCAGGTATTGAATTTGCATCACACATCAGATCCTGCTTCTACAGGATATAGGCAATTTATGCTGAATTATTTTCTAAGACAATTTGCAATAATTCACAGGGCTGTTTAATCATTGTCATCCTGCTGAACTACAAGAGGACGAGGCAGCATACAGAACTCTTTACACACTTGGAATTAATGCCAGAATCTGGAATCCTGTGATTTCCTAATCAAGCTCCTTACCGTTTCCTGTGGAAAATAATAATTTTGGCTGATACTGTTTCTGCAAAAGTAAATGATGAAATAGACATTAGCAACATTGATCCATATGATGTTACACTGACAATAGAGAGAGCACGGTATTGCCATGTTGATATGCAGTCTCTCAGTCATATGAAAGGTGCAATGCATAACATTTGCTGCTAATACAAAACCTAGGAACCTAGCGTTAGCGGTCATGGTACGAAGGTTTGTCTTGGAGAGGTTTTTTTTGCTTGGTCACAGACAGCTGAAGTCCACAAACAAAGGGAAAATGTGAGAGGAGAGAGGTATACAACTGTAACATATACAATATGTTAGAAATTAGAAATAACACTGGAGTGATAGATGTGCAAATGATAATATGCAAATAGAGATACTGGAGTGCAAAATGAGCGAAAATAATAAATATGGGGATGAGGTAGTAGGGTGGGCTATTTACAGAAGGGCTATATACAGGTGCAGTGATCGATAAGCAGCTCTGACAGCTGATGCTTAAAGTTAGTGAGGGAGATAGGAACCTCTAGCTTCAAGGATTTTTGCAATTCGTTCCAGTCATTGGCAGCAGAGAACTGGAAGGAATGGCGGCCAAAGGAGGTGTTGGCTTTGGGGGTGACCAGTGAAATGTGCTGGAGTGCATGCTACGGGTGGATGTTGCTATGGTGACCAGCGAGCTGAGATAAGGCGGTGATTTACCTAGTAAAGGCTTATAGATGACCTGGAGCCAGTGGGTTTGGCGACGAATATGTAGTGAGGGCCAGCCAACGAGAGAATACAGGTCGCAGTGGTGGGTAGTATATGGGGCTTTGGTAACAAAACGGATGGCACTGTGATAGATTACATCCAATTTGCTGAGTAGAGTGTTGGAGGCTATTTTGTAAATGACATCGCCGAAGTCAAGGATCGATAGCGTAGTCAGTTTTACAAGGGCATGTTTGGCAGCATGAGTGAAGGAGGCTTTGTTGCGAAATAGGAAGCCGATTCTAGATTTAATTTTGGATTGGAGATGGTTAATGTGAGTCTGGAAGTTGAGTTTACAGTCTAACCAGACGCCTAGGTATTTGTAGGTGTCCACGTATTCTAAGTCAGACCAGTCAAGAGTAGTGATGATAGTCCGGTGGGCGGGTGCGGGCAGCGTTCGATTGAAAAGCATGCATTTAGTTTTACATGCATTTAAAAGCAGTTGGAGGCCACAGAAGGAGTGTTGTATGGCATTGAAGCTTGTTTGAAGGTTAGTTAACACAGTGTCCAAAGAGGGGCCAGATGTATACAGAATGGTGTCGTCTACGGGTTACAGAGCTGTTGGCTAGGGTAGGGGTAGCCAGGTGGAAAGCATGGCCAGCCGTAGCAAAATGCTTATTGAAATGTTCGATTATCGTGAATTTATCAGTGGTGACAGTGTTTCCTAGCCTCAATGCAGTGGGCAACTGGGAGGAGATGCTCTTATTCTCCATGGACTTTACAGTGTCCCAGAACTTCCCTGAAAAGTTGCATATCGCGGGGGCTATTCGATACTAATGCAGTGCGCCACAGGATGTTTTTGTGTTGGTCAAGTGCAGTCAAGTCTGGGGTGAAACAAGGGCTATATCTGTTCTTAGTTCTAAGTTTTTTGAAAGGGGCATGCTTATTTAGGATGGTGAGGAAAGCACTTTTAAAGAATAACCAGGCATCCTCTACTGACGGGATGAGGTCAATATCCTTCCAGGATACCCGGGCCAGATCGATTAGAAAGGCCTGCTCGGAAAAGTGTTTTAGGGAGAGTTTGACAGTGATGAGGGGTGGTCGTTTGACCACGGACCCATTACGAACGCAGGCAATGAGGCAGTGATCGCTGAGATCCTGGTTGAAAACAGAGGAGGTGTACTTGGAGGGCAGGTTAGTCAGGATGATATCTATGATGGTACCCATGTTTACGGATTTAGGGTTGTACCTGGTAGGTTCCTTGATAATTTGTGTGAGATTGAGGGCATCTATCTTAGATTGAAGGGCAGCCGGGGTGTGAAACATATCCCAGTTTAAGTCACCTAACAATACAAACTCTGAAGATAGATGGGGCGCAATCAATTCACATATGTAGTCCAGGGCACAGCTGGGAGCTGAGGGGGGTTTGTAACAGGCTGCAACAATGAGAGACTTATTTCTGGAAAGGTGGATTTTTAAGAGTAAAAGCTCAAACTGTTTGGGCACAGACCTGGACAGTATGACAGAACTCTGCAGGTTATCTCTGCAGTAGATTGCAACTCCGCCTCCTTTGTCAGTTCTATCTTGACGGGAAATATTGTAGTTGGGGATGAACATTTCAGAATTTTTGGTGGCCTTCCTGAGCCAGGATTCAGACACAGCTAGGACATCAGGGTTGGCGTAGTGTGCTAAGTGAATAAATCAAACTTAGGGAGGAGGCTTCTGATGTTAACATTAAACCAAGGCTTTTACGGTTACAGAAGTCAACAAATGAGAGCGCCTGGGGAATAGGTGTAGTGCTGGGGGCTACAGGACCTGGGTTTACCTCTACATCATCAGAGGAACAGAGGAGGAGTAGGATAAGGGTAAGGCTAAAGGCTTTAAGAACTGGTTGTCTAGTGCGTTGGGTACAGAGAATAAAAGGAGCAGATTTCTGGGCATGGTGGAATAGATTAAGGGCATAATGTACAGACAAGGGTATGGTAGGATGTGAGTTCAGTGGAGATAAACCTAGGCGTTGGGTAATGATGAGAGAGGTTGCATGTCTGGAGACACCAGTTAAGCCAGGTGAGGTCTCCGCATGTGTGTAATCCGATATGCGCAATCCGATATGCTCTAGGTTGGTAGCGCACTGTGCAGACTGGCCGATATTGTCCGAACTAAAAGCTGGCTGATGCAGGCAGAGCAGTGGTGAGGACCGCTAGCAGTGGCTAGCTAGCGGTCCTCACAGGCTAGCTTCTGACAGCGGTTCATTTAAATTATGAAAAAGTAAAGAAATAAAGATATTAGATCCGTTTCACGTTGGGTGAGGCGGGTTAAATAAAAATGTAAAACACCCCAAGAGTTAATGCTTGGTGGAAGCACCTTTGGTAGCCGTTATAGCAGTGAATAATATTGTACCAACTTGTACAACTCTCGAGCTCAATACATTTGTGTGAAGGTCGTTGATGGACAGCAATATTCAAACCTTGTCTCTGATTTTCAAGCATATTTAAGTTAGGAATGAGGCTGGCCCACTCAGGAACACTCAACACCCCTTGAAAAGCCATTCAGGTGTATTTCAAATAAAAATAAATATATTATCTGCTGAAAAATACAACTGTATCCCATCCCCCATATTCATATCTGTGCGTGTTGGCACTGAGGAATGAAGTAACTTGGTGGGAAAGATTCTTAAGGGTTTTATACCGCCCCTGTTTCAGTAACAATTGGGATCAAATAAAATTGAAATGTATTTGTGATAATAATTTAATATTATTATTTTTTTATTTAACCTTTATTTAACTAGGCAAGTCAGTTAAAATCAAATTCTTATTTACAATGACGGCCTACACCGACCAAAATCGGACAACGTTGGGCCAATTGTGCACCGCCCTATGGGACTCCTAATCACGGTTGGTTGTGATACAGTCTGGATTTGAACCGGGTTGTCTGTAGTGACATCTTAGACCGCTGCACCACTTGGGAGCCCCCCAATAAAGCAATATTATGAAACATGTATGATGTAATTGAAACACTGCTAAACATGTAAGATTCATCTAAAAAACTAAACTTGTTTAATGCTTGATAGTTTATTGGAGGATCACAATATGACACGTCAATCATACAACATTGATACAAGAAATTCTGATCATCATTATTTATCCACTAACTTGACCAATCATCTATCATGTATCATAAAGTACATGTTTATGGATAAAACATATATTATTCAGAATGTTGATGAGTTCTTCTCAGTACCAAAGTACCAAATAACTGTCTTGGGTAGAAGTCTGTAATTTTTATCAAAACAAAAATCCAGAAAATCACATTGTATGATTTTTAAGTAATTAATTTGCATTTTATTGCATGACATAAGTATTTGATACATCAGAAAAGCAGAACTTAATATTTGGTACAGAAACCTTTGTTTGCAATTACAGAGATCATACGTTTCCTGTAGTTCTTGACAAGGTTTGCACACACTGCAGCAGGGATTTTGGCCCACTCCTCCATACAGACCTTCTCCAGATCCTTCAGGTTTCGGGGCTGTCGCTGGGCAATACAGACTTTCAGCTCCCTCCAAAGATTTTCTATTGGGTTCAGGTCTGGAGACTGGCTAGGCCACTCCAGGACCTTGAGATGCTTCTTACGGAGCCACTCCTTATTTGCCCTGGCTGTGTGTTTCGGGTCGTTGTCATGCTGGAAGACCCAGCCATGACACATCTTCAATGCTCTTACTGAGGGAAGGAGGTTGTTGGCCAAGATCTCGCGATACATGGCCCCATCCATCCTCCCCTCAATACGGTGCAGTCGTCCTGTCCCCTTTGCAGAAAAGCATCCCCAAAGAATGATGTTTCCACCTCCATGCTTCACGGTTGGGATGGTGTTCTTGGGGTTGTACTCATCCTTCTTCTTCCTCCAAACACGGCGAGTGGAGTTTAGACCAAAAAGCTCTATTTTTGTCTCATCAGACCACATGACCTTCTCCCATTCCTCCTCTGGATCATCCAGATGGTCATTGGCAAACTTCAGATGGGCCTGGACATGCACTGGCTTGAGCAGGGGGACCTTGCGTGCGCTGCAGGATTTTAATCCATGACGGCGTAGTGTGTTACTAATGGTTTTCTTTGAGACTGTGGTCCCAGCTCTCTTCAGGTCATTGACCAGGTCCTGCCGTGTAGTTCTGGGCTGATCCCTCACCTTCCTCATGATCATTGATGCCGCACGAGGTGAGATCTTGCATGATGCCCCAGACCGAGGGAGATTGACCGTCATCTTGCCTATTGTCCTGTAGCCCATCCCACTCTTGTACAGGTCTACAATTTTATCCCTGATGTCCTTACACAGCTCTCTGGCCTTGGCCATTGTGGAGAGGTTGGAGTCTGTTTGATTGAGTGTGTGGACAAGTGTCTTTTATACAGGTAACGAGTTCAAACAGCTGCAGTTAATACAGGTAATGAGTGGAGAACAGGAGGGCTTCTTAAAGAAAAACTAACAGGTCTGTGAGAGCCGGAATTCTTACTGGTTGGTAGGTGATCAAATACTTATGTCATGCAATAAAATACAAATTAATTATTTAAAAATCATACAATGTGATTTTCTGCATTTTTGTTTTAGATTCCGTCTCTCACAGTTGAAGTGTACCTATGATAAAAATTACAGACCTCTACATGCTTTGTAAGTAGGAAAACCTGCAAAATCGGCAGTGTATCAAATACTTGTTCTCCCCACTGTATACGTCTACGGGGAGGCGTGCCACCTGGCATTAGGTCAATGACACAGTCCCAATCACGGTGTGGAGGGAGACATTTGGCTTTCTCTCTGGAAAACACCCCGCGCAAATCTTCATATTCTGGCGGGATGTTCCCTGTGAGGGTGCTCTCAGGACTCTCTACCGATGTTGCCCCTACCGTAGTGTTGATACAGGTCTTCCTACATTTCTTCGACCATCCCATCCCAGGATCCTTTGTTTCCAGTTCCTCCGAGTTTCCAGCTGATGTTGGGATTGTGCTGCTGCGCGGCCGACCATCCAGGGCCTGAACGGGCATGGAGGACCTCAGCCGGCGCAACGGCAGCCTGAGAGCGTCAACCAGGGTCTGGTCTATGAAACTCCCTGCAGCGCCAGAGTCAATCAGGGCTGTGGACACATGATTGGGGAAGTTACCGGAGAGCACAACTGGGCAACAGAAAGGATTGGCGATATTTTCAGGCTTAATTACACCTACTGTGCCCACCTGAACCCCCCGGCCACTTACCCCTTTCCTGCGTCCAGTTGGAAGAGAGGGGCATTCTCCTTACATGCCCCCTCTCTCCGCAGTAAAGGCACAGTCCCTGACGACTCCGCCTGTCTCTCTCCTCTGCGGAGAGCCTCGTAATCCCCACCTCCATCGGCTCACGTTCCGGCTTGGATCGAGGAAGGGGAAGATGCGCTCGGCGCGCCAGTTGGTCACGGTCCCGGAGTTGACCGTCAATAGCAATCGCCCGGGCGATGTAAGCGTCCAGCGACATGGATTGAGGGACACAAGCCAGCTCCATCTGAACCTCCACCCGCAGGCCCCTACGGAAGGCGGTCCGGACAGCAGACTCGTTCCACCCACTGGGCGCCGCCAGTGTCCGGAACGACAACGCATACTCCGAGGCCGTGCCCCTTCCTTGTTCCAGGCGCATAATTCGCTCGCCCGCATCTCTCCCCTCCGCGGGATGGTCAAAAACAGCTCGGAAGCGTTCGATGAACATGGGGACTGACCGCAACTCCTTAGCCCCGACCCCCACAGTGACGTTGCCTGAGCTGAGTGCACGCCCCGTGAGGAGAGTGATCATTGTGCGCACCTTCTCCGAGTCCGAAACTGGCAGATCGCCCAAATAGAGTTTGCACTGGAGAAGGAACCCACAACAGATTTTCATCATACTTTTCCGGGACGGCTCTCCGGAGTTCTCCCCCCGGGACGTGACGAGACTCTACACGACCGGGTGCGGGGGACGCTGTGGCTCCAGCTGGATCAACCGGGTGTTCCCTGCCCTGTCGTGCAGCCATGTGGGACATCAAACCACCAAGCGCGGTGACCAAGGAGGACACCTGTTCCTCCATGGCTCTGAGTCTCTCCTCCAGCTCGGGTGACCGACCGGGTGATCCAGCTCCCCCTCCGTGCCCGTCCATGGAGACCTAGGGAAGAGTGTGGAAAAGAGAAAGAGAGAGGTTAGCGAAGAACACGGTGTAGACGAAGACAGGTAAGTGAAAAAAAATAAAAGTTGCCTCTGGTGTGGGCGGGTTATTCTGTGATATTGCGAGGGGTGAAAGTGAGTGTAGAGGCAGAAGACGAATAGGAGAAGAAGGATTGAGTTGGGAAAATTTAATCAAGATGGCAACACACAATAACCAGCGAGGGTTGAAACAAAATACACAGAGTTAAATAGTGACCCTGATGACCAATGTAGAACAGGTGTGGGTCATCAGGGTGTTACTACCATCTTCCCCCGACCGCCGGTTAGATAGATAGATAGATAGATTGATAGGTACTTTATTGATCCCCCGGGGGGGAAATTTCCAGAACACCGGCGAGGATGATCGTTGGAGATAAGGAGGGCCCGCCGCTCTGCGCGGGGCATTCGTTACACTCTCTCTCCCTTTCTCTTGCTTCTACTTCATTTTTAAATAAATACATTTGTTCAAAACTGTTTAACCATTGTGATTCTCTCTCTTTGAGTCAGCAACTCACCACATGTTTTGCTAGCTAGCTGTAGCTTATGCTTTCAGTAATAAATTGATTATCTGATTATTTGATTGGCTGGACAACATATCAGTTCATGCTGAAAGATCTCTGATAGGTTGGAGGAGGTCCTCTAGAATTTGTCATAATTACTGTGTAAGTCTGTGGAAGGGGGAGAGAGCTATGAGCCTCCAAGGTTTTGTATTAGCAGCAAATGTTATGCATTGCACCTTTCATATGACTGAGAGACTGCCTATCAACATGGCAATACCGTGCTCTCTCTATTGTCAGTGTAACATCATATGGATCAATGTTGCTAATGTCTATTTCATCATTTACTTTTGCTGAAACAGTTTCAGCCAAAATTATTATTTTCCACAGGAAACGGGAAGGAGCTTGATTAGGAAATCTCAGGATTCCGGTTTCTGGCATTAATTCCAAGTGTGTACAGAGTTCTGTATGCTGCCTCGTCCTCTTGTAGTTCAGCAGGATGACAATGATTAAACAGCCCTGTGAATTATTGCAAATAGTCTTAGAAAATAATTCAGCATAAATTGCCTATATCCTGTAGAAGGAGGATCAAATTCAATACCTGGCCTAGAGTGTGTTCTGGCCCGGACAAACTGGTGTAACTGTAATGCCGGGCCAATAGCTTGTTCGGTTCCATGATAAGCTAATATCATTAATTAGTTCCCAGTAAACCAAAAACCTGCTAATTAACTTCACCACTGTCTTTATTTACCATGTTCCTAGCATATAATGTGTATTTGAAGACCACAGCACTCTATGACCAAAGCCTCTGTCATCACATTAAAGACCACAAAACTATAGACTCTTTCACATAAGACTGTTATGATTGATATGCAAAACAACATTCCTAAATTTCGTGCTCCAGGTTAGGTGGAATCTGTCATTTCAGGCCTACCAGGGAACTCATAATATTGGCTTACGTTGGCAATGAGCACCCTCTAGGCCAGGTATAGAAGTTTCATCATACTTCAGATCCACTACCTGCTGGAAATTGCACAGTCTTCATATACACTACCGATTTTGCAGGTTTTCCCACTTACAAAGCATTTAGAAGTCTGTAATTTTTATCATAGGTACACTTCAACTGTGAGAGACGGAATCTAAAACAAAAATCCAGAAAATCACATTGTATGATTTTTAAATAATTAATTTGCATTTTATTGCATGACATAAGTATTTGATCACCTACCAACCAGTAAGAATTCCGGCTCTCACAGACCTGTTAGTTTTTCTTTAAGAAGCCCTCCTGTTCTCCACTCATTACCTGTATTAACTGCAGCTGTTTGAACTCGTTACCTGTATAAAAGACACTTGTCCACACACTCAATCAAACAGACTCCAACCTCTCCACAATGGCCAAGACCAGAGAGCTGTGTAAGGACATCAAGGATAAAATTGTAGACCTGCACAAGGCTGGGATGGGCTACAGGACAATAGGCAAGCAGCTTGGTGAGAAGGCAACAACTGTTGGCGCAATTATTAGAAAATGGAAGAAGTTCAAGATGACGGTCAATCTCCCTCGGTCTGGGGCACCATGCAAGATCTCACCTCGTGGGGCATCAATGATCATGAGGAAGGTGAGGGATCAGCCCAGAACTACACGGCAGGACCTGGTCAATGACCTGAAGAGAGCTGGGACCACAGTCTCAAAGAAAACCATTAGTAGCACACTACGCCGTCATGGATTAAAATCCCGCAGCGCACGCAAGGTCCCCCTGCTCAAGCCAGCGCATGTCCAGGCCCGTCTGAAGTTTGCCAATGACCATCTGGATGATCCAGAGGAGGAATGGGAGAAGGTCATGTGGTCTGATGAGACAAAAATAGAGCTTTAAGGTCTAAACTCCACTCGCCGTGTTTGGAGGAAGAAGAAGGATGAGTACACCAAGAACACCATCCCAACCGTGAAGCATGGAGGTGGAAACATCATTCTTTGGGGATGCTTTTCTGCAAAGGGGACAGGACGACTGCACCGTATTGAGGGGAGGATGGATGGGGCCATGTATCGCGAGATCTTGGCCAACAACCTACTTCCCTCAGTAAGAGCATTGAAGATGGGTCGTGGCTGGGTCTTCCAGCATGACGACGACCCGAAACACACAGCCAGGGCAACTAAGGAGTGGCTCCGTAAGAAGCATCTCAAGGTCCTGGAGTGGCCTAGCCAGTCTCCAGACCTGAACCCAATAGAAAATCTTTGGAGGGAGCTGAAAGTCCGTATTGCCCAGCGACAGCCCCGAAACCTGAAGGATCTGTATGGAGGAGTGGGCCAAAATCCCTGCTGCAGTGTGTGAAAACCTGGTCAAGAACTACAGGAAACATATGATCTCTGTAATTGCAAACAAAGGTTTCTGTACCAAATATTAAGTTCTGCTTTTCTGATGTATCAAATACTTATGTCATGCAATAAATTGCAAATTAATTACTTAAAAATCATACAATGTGATTTTCTGGATTTTTGTTTTAGATTCCTTCACTCACAGTTGAAGAGTACCTATGATAAAAATTATTCTACATGCTTTGTAAGTGGGAAAACCTGCAAAATCGGCAGTGTATCAAATACTTGTTCTCCCCACTGTATTAACACCATTGGGAGACATATTGAGACAGCTTATGTACATTTTTACATGGATTACACTATTCTCTACTCGAGTAGGAGTAGTTTTAAAAGTAGGGTTTAGAAAAAGCTCACAGATTTTAATATCATTCAATGGAATTTGAATGATCTGAAGCTTGTTCCTAATTCCTCTAAAACAAAATGCATAGTATTTTCCAATGCTAAACACTCTGAAAACCATGTCATTACTACCTTGGAAGGACATTCCATAGAACAAGTAAAAACATACAAATATCTGGGAGTTTGGGTGGATGAGAAGTTGAGCTTCACACCACATGTAGAGAACCTTGTCGGGAAACTCAAGCTGCGTATTGGACTTTATTACGGGCAAAAAGTTAGTTTTTCCTTTTCTAACAGAAAAGGGATGATTCATTGTACTTTTCTCTCTGTGTTGGACTATGCTAATACTATTTATGTGCAAGCCTCAAGCTCAACACTGAAGACTCTTGACTGTATCATGTGATCCCTACATTGCTGTCGGATGGACATAGCTAGCAACACAGGCTAAAACACGCTTCCATTCTTATTTACAAGGTAATTTAATATATCCGCTTCTAGCTCGAAATGAAAACATTTACAAGCTCAGATACCAATCTTGTTTTAGGCTAACAGTCCCGAACATTAGAACAGAGCATGGAAAAAAGCATTTTCACTACTCAGTCCCCTGGTCTTGGAATTCCCTTCAAGCCCAAATTAAACTCCAGGACTTGGTATCCCTATAGGAGTTCAAAGCACAAATAGATGAACAGGTTGTTCAGAAATGTAGTTGATTCTAGTTGTCGCAATGTTACAAGTCAGCGTTGCCTTATTTATGGAAGGATGTTGTTTTAATGGAACATGTTGATACTGTAAGAAACCTATCTTTTGACGTAATTCAATCTGTTTGTTTCTGCTTGTGCTGTGTAAATGTTCTTAAGGAACTTTAGGTGCTGCTTTGTAAATTGATATGTCTTCGTCTGGTTGATGTCATGTGCCTGTTTGTCTGAAACTCATGTGTTGATGCTGCTGTCTTGTTCCAGGTCTCTCTTGAATATGAGATTTTTATCTCAACGAGACTAAGCTGGTTAAATAAAGTTTAAATAAAATGGTGTAATGCTTGGTTTCATAAATGTTTTATGAATGGATTATGGATACAACCTTAAAATAAAGTGTTACTACCATTTATAAATTCAAGCCTATCGTTGCTCCAGGTCATAAATTCAGTTGAAATTACTAGGAAACCATAATATTGACCAAGGTTTAGCCTGGAGGGAGGTCATACACTTCAGGGTGTTTGTGACTGTGGTTATCTCAATGGCTGTAATGTCACCTTGTTAGTTATTCGACTGTGAGGGGTGTGGCTGGATGGGGCCGATAGCTGAAGAAAGAGTATAAAACAGGGCTGCAGAGGTCAGAGAGACACAACACTACTACTGAAGTCCAGAAGACATCATTCAGACCAACAGCTATCGTCCAACTCTAAGAGGTATGTTGGTTTTCACTGAGAATCTTCTTTGCATAGGTATGTAAGAGTGGACATGTGTATACAGGTGGACAGGTGTATACAGGTGGACAGGTGTGAATGGATGGACAGGTGTAGGTGGACAGGTGTATAATGTAACACGGTAGACCTGGGATCCATATTAACTTGCTGTGCTTTCTGTCATTTGGTAGAGGAGGAGGACCCATTGTGTGTGTGTGTGTTAACATGTTTTGATCTATGTTCTTCAGTAAAGGATGAAGATCCAGAGTTTGTTAGTGCTGTTCTCTCTAGTGGGCGTCCTGTTAGCAAGCTCTCTCAATAGAGATAACTCTGAGGAAGGTATGTCTAGTGTATCGATTGTGCAATACGTGCAGTTGTCTATAATTAAACCCTGCGCACTAAGGACTGTATTTTAAGGGAATTACTATTATTACCCCAAATTATATCATACACACATTTAGCTATTAAAGTATATTTTCCTGTCATTTACCTGTACAGTTTGTGTAACCATGCAAGTATTCACTTATCTGTAAATATAAATGTATACTTACCTGTACAGCTAATTTAACCATGCAAAATTTTCACTTACCTGTTCATTTAGCCAGTCTGTCTATTAAGTAAACTATTATTACCCTCGCTCATATCATACGCATTTTTAGCTACTGAAGTATTTCTCTGCCATCGACCTGTATAGTATAGTTAACCATCCAACATCCACCAATGTATAGTGTACATATTCAGTCAACCACCCATACTATGCAATATCTTTTTATAGCTTTTTTTTGCACTCCAGATATCTTGTATCTCTATACTTTTTCATACTGCCGCTCTATGTATCATGTACCGTGTATCTGCTTTTGTGTACTTTCGTTGTGGCATTTTGCACCTACCCTGTGTTTTGTTGTAGCTGCTTGACAATTAAATGTTCTCCCCGGGGGATCAATAAAGTACCTATCTATCTATCTATCTATCTATCTATCTATCTATCTATCTATCTATCTATCTATCTATCTATCTATCTATCTATCTATCTATCTATCTATCTATCTATCTATCTATCTATCTATCTATCTATCTATCTATCTATCTATCTATCTATCTATCTATCTATCTGCCTGCCTGCCTGCCTGCCTGCCTGCCTGCCTGCCTGCCTGCCTGCCTGCCTGCCTGCCTGCCTGCCTGCCTGCCTGCCTGCCTGCCTGCCTGCCTGCCTGCCTGCCTGCCTGCCTGCCTGCCTGCCTGCCTGCCTGCCTGCCTGCCTGCCTGCCTGCCTGCCTGCCTGCCTGCCTGCCTGCCTGTCTGTCTGTCTGTCTGTCTGTCTGTCTGTCTGTCTCTCTCTCTCTCTCTCTCTCTCTCTCTCTCTCTCTCTCTCTCTCTCTCTCTATCTATCTATCTATCTATCTATATATATATATATATATATCTAGTGTGTGTATGTGTACTCCTTTACCACCTGGATTTAATCTGTTTTAATTTACTAAAATGAAAAATCTCTCTTCCTCAGCTCTCCTGCAGGAGGACGATCTAAAAGGTCTAAAGGCGGCCTTTTTGTCAAAGTTGGCTGATCTGAAGCCCAGAGCCTCTGAAGATGAAGCAGCATGTGAGCTATCTATCTATCTATCTATCTATCTATCTATCTATCTATCTATCTATCTATCTATCTATCTATCTATCTATCTATCTATCTATCTATCTATCTATCTATCTATCTATCTATCTATCTATCATCTATCTATCTATCTATCTATCTATCTATCTATCTATCTATCTATCTATCTATCTATCTATCTATCTATCTATCTATCTATCTATCTCAGCATCAGTAGAGTGACAACAGGAGGTTATAAGAGGGTGATACGGACGAAATATGTCTAACTCCATCTCTACTGTTGATTAGTATCATAGAGGCTAATTATTTTGAAATGTTAGTCAAATACTGTTCTAACAAAAGTAGGTTTAAAAGGTAGCCACTTTTAATTGGGATATGTATTGAAAATGTTGGAGTCATTTTCAAATGTTTAGATTTTCCATAAAGCATATTTAAAACTGTATTCCACAGTTTGGGCCGAGATTAAGAACGCATTCAAGAGTCTTGGGTGACAGCAAACCTAAATGGTGACGTTGAGGATTCTTCCAGTCTCCATATGGAATCAGCTACCACCTCTGACATCATCACTAACATTACCTCAGTGAATCATTACATCATCCATCCATCAATCATTGACAAAAAAAACCAACAGTAATACAGTTGTTTGGTACTTTTGTACTGAGAAGAACTCATCAACATTATGAACAATATATGTTTTATCCATAAACATGTACTTTATGATACACGATAGATGATTGGTCAAGTTTGTGGATAAATAATGATGATCAGAATTTCTGGTATGAATGTTGTATGGTTGACGTGTCATATTGCGATCCTCCAATAAACTATCAAGCATTAAACAAGTTTAGTTTTTTAGATGAATCTTACATGTTTATCAGTGTTTCAATTACATCATACATGTTTCATAATATAGTTTTATTCTGTGTTTTTATTTAGTGTTACAATGTCAACATGACCATAATACAGGAAATTGCAATTTGCATGTAGAGCAAATTATATCAGATTACACTGGGCAGTAATAGCAGTACACATATACAAACACACACACACACACACACACACACACACACATTAGACGTACCGTCCTCAGAGGTAGCTTCATTGAGTGAGCTTGCTAACAGCACTCCCACTAGGGTGAACAGCAGTAACATACCCTGCATCTTCTACTAAGCTAACGTATGGAATTCTTTTAAGATGGTCATACCAAGGATCATTTAGCTATTGATTTGTAATTTTAGGACCCCTTTAGGTATAAAAATGTATGTATTAAAAAGATACAAATAAAAATAAAAAATAGAATTCTATAAAAATAGAATTTGGCCTTACTGCTTTTAGCCCATAGAAACGTGTTGAATAACATATATGAATTTTTTTTTTTGAAAAATATCCTACAGGAAGTTTGTTTTGAAGTGTCTGCCCTATATCTGACAGCCATAAGAAGGTTTTGTTTTTGACATTTTTAACCACTTGTTTGGCACTAAACTACTTCCACATATACAAAATGTATTCCACATTTTGTTTCGTTACATTCTGACTTCAAAATAGATTAAATAGATTGTTTTTGTCACCAATCTACAAACAATACCTCATAATGACAAAGTGAACTTTTTTTTTTACATTTTTGCCAATTTATTGAAAATGAAATACAGAAATATCTAATTTACATAAGTATTCACAACCCTGAGTCAATACATGTTAGGTTTGTAAGTCTCTAAGAGCTTTGCACACCTGGATTGTACATTATTTGCCGATTATATTATTTTTACAATTCTTCAAGTTCTGTCAAATTGTTTGTTGATGTCACGTCTACTCCTGCTCCCCCTCTCCGGGGCTTGACGTCGCCGGTCTACTAACCACCAGTCCTGGCAACCCATCATTACGCACAACTGGCAACGTTCATTACACACAACTGGCAACGTTCATTACGCAACCTGCACCTCATCATTACACCTGGACTTCATCACTTCCCTGTTTATTTCCCCTAGCACTCCGTTGTTGTTACCCATCAGGCAGTTTTGTTTCTGTGTTTATTTTCATACGCCATTCTATGTTTGTTCTTATAAAACTCACCGACTTCACCTGCTTCCTGACTCCCTGCGTTAGACAACCATTTTCAAGTCTTGCCATACAGCAACTCAGGAATATTCACTGTCTTCTTGGTAAGCAACTCCAGTGTAGGTCTGGCCTTCTGTATGAAGTTATTGTCCTACTACATCTCCCAGTGTCTGGCGGAAAGCAGACTGAACCAGGTTTTCCTCAAGGATGTTGCCTGTGCTTAAATCAATTCTGTTTATTTTTTATACTGCAAAACTCCCCAGTCCTTCACAATTACAAGCATACCCATAAAATGTTGCAGCCTCCACTATACTTGAAAAGATGGAGAGTGATACTAAGTAATCTATTGTCTTGGATTTGCCCCAAACATAACACTTTGTTTTCAAGAAAAAAGTTAGTAGTAGGAACTTCAATGTTGTTGATCCATCCTCAGTTTTCTCCTATCACAGCCATTAAACTGATGGTGGTAAATGGTTCATGGTGAAATCCCTGAGAGGTTTTCTTCCTCTCCGGCAACTGTGACTGGGTGTATTGATATCCGAAGTGTAATTAATAACTTCACCATGCTAAAAAGGGATATTCAATGTCAACTTCTTTTTCATTTTTACCCATCTACAAGTAGGTGCCCTTCTTTGCGACGGGATTGGAAAACACCCTGGTCTCTGTTGTTGAATCTGTGTTTGAAATTCACTGCTCGACTGAGGGACCTTACAGATAATTGTATGTGCGGGGCAAGAAGATGAGGTAGTCATTCAAAAATAATGTAAGAAACTATTATTTCATCAAAATGATTATGTGTCTTATTAAGCACATTTTCACTTATTTAGCTTGCCATAACAAAGGGATTGAATTCTTATTGACTAAAGACATTTCAGTTTTTCATTTTTTTATTAATTTCTAAAAACAAAATTGAAAAATATAATTCCACTTTGACATTATGGGTAATTGTGTGTAGGCCAGTGAAAAATCTCAATTGAATCAATTTTAAATTCATGCTGTCACAACAAAATGTGGATAATGTCGAGGGGTGTGAGTACTTTCTGAAGGCACTGTAAATATTTTGTTCAAGAGTTCCTGAAGGAGCTGATAATTTCTAGAATTCTGAATATTGTTTATCCTTGGGGGTGGGAGTTATGATCTTGTTTGAAAATCCTTGAGCCAGTTCCCCAACAGAGTTATCTTCTTTTTCCATAGTTTGTTTTACCTGTGAAGAGCTCCGAGATCTGTCTCGGCAGATGAGAAGCGATATACAAAGCCAATTTATTATTATTATTACTAAAGAAATTGTTAATAGTGGTCGGTATCAAATTACAGTCTTGCGTTAGAATCCCATTACCTTTTAATTCAGGATGCTTTTTTGACTTTTCAGCTGCTCTTTTGTTGAGGTTTTCCCAAATCACTTTGCCATTTCTGTTTGCTTCATTGATCACTCTGAGGAAGAACTGTGTTTGGCTTTTTTGTATAGTCCTTACCACCTTGTTTCTCAGTGCTGTAAATATGTCTATCATCATTCTTAACATACTTCATTGCTTTTTTCAGGGAAAGGTCCTTGCTGAGCCATGGTAGAGAGGTTTGACTTCTTGGCTTACGTTGGAATTTCCTGTTAAAAGAGTTATTGACTTCGTCAAAATCTGGTCTGTGATCTCTGAGTATTTTCCTGCAAGTTTTATTTTCCCAGTTTATATTGAAATCGTCCATGAGGATGATCTCCTTCTTATGATCACATTCTTTACGATGGGTTAAAAACAAGGTATCAGAAGTTGGTGGTCGATATATGCCAATAATATTGAGAGACATATGAAGGGATGGGAAGACTGTCACGACTGGGTGTTAATACAGACCAAGATCCAGCGCCGTCATACTTTGAATAAAGTAATCACTTAACAATGACGAACTATCCAAATGAAACATGATTCAAACCAAGGAAAACACACTTACGTCTCGGACATGAAGATAATGACCCACACCTAGGGTGTGGAACCTACAAACATAAGTAGGATCCCTAATTAGAGACAATGCATAGCAGCTGCCTCTAATTAGGGATCCAACACAAAACACCACATAGAAATTATAACCTAGATCTGTCAGACTCTGACCATGGCTTTATAGAGACAAAAAAAGGCTTCTCTATGGCCAGAGCCTGACAGTACCCCCCCCCCTCCCCAAAGGTGCGGACTCCCGATCGCAAGACAATAAACACAAACATGGGAGGAGGGTTAGGGAGGGAATATTAGTTCGTCGGTGGCGGTTCTGGCCCCGGCGAAGTGGACAGCTTCCTCCCCGGCTTTTCTCTGATGACCGGGCCTGGGCACCGGTCTGGCAGGCGACTCCGGCCATGGAGCGGGGCAGACGACCGGTCCCGGACTGCGCCCCGGTGGTGCGGACTGCTCCCGCACTGGAGTGGAGCAGATGACCGGAACCGAACTGAGCCCCGGTGGAGCGGACTGCTCCGGCACTGGAGCGGAGCAGGTGACAGGAACCGGACTGGGCAACGGTTGAGCAGACTGCTCTGACACTGGAGTGGAGCAGATGACCGGATCTGGACTGGGCACCGGTGGAGCGGACTGCTCCGGCACTGGAGCGTAGCAGATGACCGGACCCGGACCAGGCACCGGTGGAGCGGACTGCTCTGGCGCTGGAGTGGAGCAGATGACCGGAACCGGAGCTCCTGCTCCAAAGCGGGGCTGCACGCCGTGCCCATTCTGGGCACCGACGCAGAGGTGAGTTCCAGCCGTGTAGCTTGGCTGGTAGCCGGCCCCAGACTGGGCACCGGCACGTTAAGGAGCTCCTGCCCCAAAGCGGGGCTGTAAGTCGTGCCCAGCCTGGGCACCGACGCAGAGAAGGGTTCCAGCCACAGAGCTGTGCTGGCCTCTGGAGGCTCCGGGCTGTGGGCCGTCACTGGAGGCACCGGGCTGTGGGCCGTCGTTGGAGGCTCCGGGCTGTACGCCGTCGCTGGAGGCTCCGGGCTGTGGGCCGTCACGGGAGGTTCCGGGCTGTGGGCCGTCGCTGGAGTCTCCGGACCGTGGGCCATAGCTGGAGGCTCTGTGCTGTGGGCCGTTGCTGGAGACTCCGGGCAGTGGGCCGTCGCTGGAGGCTCCGGGCTGGAACATTTGAAGAGCGAACAATGGGGAAAATGCTGGCGGTGGGAGACCTGGAGGCATTACTGGTAAGGGTGCTGGGGATGGCCAAAATGGAGGACGTGTTGCAGAGGTGTGGCCTCGGATGAGTGGTGCATGAGGGGGAACTGGATGGACTGACGTGACCAGTTCAGCCAGGAGCTGTAGGGAATCCTGAGAACAGAGTATCCAGCCAAGGTAGACCCCAAAGCACTGAGGGGGAAACACTGGGGAATATAGAAACCGAGCAAGCCATCTGCGTGAACACCTGAAAAGATGGCAACAAGAAACAGAAAAGGACTCCGAAGGGAAACCCTGATGAAAGCCATGTTCAGACATCACTTCTGGAGGTGAGGCCGGCACCAGTCAAGAGCAGACTGGAAGATGTGGTGGGACTACATTCAAAATCCCACTGAGAGTTCTGTGACAATGTCATCCATGCAGTGGAGAAACACAGAAAGGATGAACAAAAGCTGGAAGAACAGGGGAGAGACATTCAGAGAAAGCTGACACAACTGCAGCTGGAGGAATATACACGAAAGGACAAAAAAGAAAACACAAGCCTCATTGACTGTTGAACCAGCATCTGAAGAGGCCGCCATGGTACCTGTCACCCAGGGAGGTCTGCAACCACCACCTCAGCCACAAGGCCTAAGGTCAACCACCACACCAGTAGTGAATGTGTACATGCAGCCACCACAGGGTAATTGGCAAGGAAATGGCCCACCTCGGATGCATGGCAGCAATCTCAAACACAGGCTCCACAGGGACCAGTGAACCACTGGGGAAGACCAAATAAATGTATTAGGAAGGGATGCACTATGTAGAATGGGCATTCAAAGTAAATGTACATCAGAAGAGATGATAATAGACAGGAAAGGAACAGGGTTGGTGATGACTACAGAACATGCAGGAAATGTGCATTGGGTAGGAGAGATAGAAGAGCCAGTACAGGAAGTGTTAGATAAAGGGGGTACGTTTATTATATTTAAATTATACAAACTCCAAAGATGAAATGACCAGAGTTAGAATTTCCTTGTACATTCTAATATGACCCATACCAGGATCCTGTGTTGGAACAGTTATGGTTAGATCCACATGATTGTGTAGCAGAATCATTGACATTTACCAAATTATGACCAGATTTGTTGTCAGTTCCAATTCTAAGTGCGACTGGGGAAGTTGTTTGAGGATGGATCTTGTTTTCAGGAAAGAGCAGGAGTGTGTGAGCAAAATATGTGTCGTAAGAGAGGGGCAGTACAGGATGCAAACAGACTATGGAGAGACCAGGAAGGACCAACGCTTATGGGTTTAATCATTGTGTACCGGGGGGATGTATGTGTTGACAAATTGAGAAGCAAGGTTTTTTAGTCTCCATACATGTAGGCAACAGTAGATGCACAGTTTTCAGAATGTGAAACATGTGCCAAGAATAATGTCAGGAAGGGGTTAACAGCACCAATTGGACATATTACAGTACCAGAAGGACCCTTTAAACACCTGGTAATGGACTATGTAGATATGATAAAATCTGTGAGAGTACAATGATGAATTGGGTGGTTGCTTTGCCTCTTGCACTAATGAGTTATCGCATGCAAACTAATCGAATAACACATCTAACACTGCATGAAATGCTTACAGTTTGACCCATGCCAGTGTCAGTTCTTAGAGCACCTTATGATGATCCACCTTTTAGAGAAATTGGAAAGAGAACTGAAAGAGTACATCGGACTGCTAACTGCTATGCATAACGTTGTTTATTTACAGGAGAAAAACAGGGTTCCAGAGCCAGAGGTGGACCCACCTCGAGCGGTCGAGCGGGGGACAGAGTGTACTTCAGGGACTTCCGGAGGAAGTGGAACGAACCGAGATGAGAGGGTCCCTACAAGGTCACCCAGGTCACACCAACAGCTGTTTGAGTAGAGGGAAGTTCGACTTGGTACCATCTCTAACCATTGCACCAGAGTACCACAATGGGTACAGCGATCCAATGATGAGGGAGCAGAAGCTGCTGAAACCCCATCCGGGGAAGGAGATGACACGGGGACAGACGACGAAGGGGAGAGGGATGATGCTCAGGCAGAAACACTACTCTCTGCTGAGACTCCGGCGAAGGGGGACACTGGCAATGAGATTGTTGCTGCTGAGCAACGTGCTCTGGTTGATGCATACAGTACAGGGCCAGACACAGATGAACCCTAAAGCAACCACCATTGAGACCCCTCAAACCATTCAGACCACCCAGACCTACACCCACCAGAACATCCAGAACTTGGATATATCCAGAAGATATCCAAGACCGCCCATACTCTGCAGACGTCGAGGGGATTGGAGATTCTTTGATTTAGCAACCATCAACTGCACAGATATCACATTGTCAGAATGAACAAGTAGAGACAGGTGTCGACAGACTCACTGGGAAAATGGACATAGAACAAACGGGACAATTCGGAACTAGAAGAAAGACAATGACTGGTACTACCAAAGGTGCTAAAGAGTGGTAGTTGTGCCAGAACCTGCAACATATGAACAATGTGCTATATGGTAGTATACAAGATGTGACACAAAGACATTTTAATACCAATTGTCTGAAGCAAATTGTAGGGGAATTTGGGGAAATGTAATTGACAGGAAGAGATTAAACATGAGTAGAAGAAGAAGTGAGTGTAATATCTTTAAGATATCTGCTAAATTAACAAAACCACCAATTGAAAAATATGATGTTAGTAAATATGAGTATGAATGTTTTTATAGTTACACAGGCTTAAATTCAGTAGGGAATACCACAGTTAAATGCAATGTGACATGGATCCTATTTGGTGTTCTAAAGGACTAGGGGGTCCGGGAGTAGATGAACACTATCATAATTCTGAACCTTATGCTTGTGCTATGTGTCAAAGAGCAGACTGTCCTCTTTAAAGTGATAAAGAATGTGAATGACGGGGAATATTGATATGTCTTGTGAATTAAAGGGAGCATGACATACAGCGGGTGAAATAAGTATTGAACGCGTCACCATTTTTCTCAGTAAATATATTTCCAAAGGTGCTATTGACATGAAATTTTCACCAGATGTTGGTAACAACCCAAGTAATCCACACATACAAAGAAACCAAATACAAACACGTTCAAATTAAGTTATGTGTAATAATGTGAAATGACACAGGGAAAAAGTATTGAACACACTTACTGATATTTATTTAATACTTTGTACAAAAGCCTTCGTAATGACAGCTTCAAGACGCCTCCTGTATGGAGAAACTAGTCACATGCATTGCTCTGGTGTGATTTTGGCCCATTCTTCCACACAAACAGTCTTCAAATCTTGAAGGTTCCGTGGGCCTCTTCTATGAATCTTGATCTTCAGTTCTTTCCATAGATTTTCAATGGGATTTAAGTTAGGTGATTGGCTGGGCCATTCTAGCAGCTTTATTTTCCTTCTTTGAAACCAATTGAGAGTTTCCTTGGCTGTGTGTTTGGGATCATTGTCTTGCTGAAATGTCCACCCTCGTTTCATCTTCATCATCCTGGTAGATGGCAGCAGATTTTTGTCAAGATGGTCTCTGTAAATTTGCCCATTCATCCTTCCTTCAATTATGTGAAGTTTGCCAGTACCATTTGCTGAAAAGCAGCCCCACACCATGATGTTCCCACCTCCAAACTTCACTGTTGGCGTGGTGTTTTTAGGCTGATGTGCAGTGCCATTTCTCCTCCAAACATGGTGTGTATTATGACATCCAAACAGTTCAATTTTGCTCTCATCTGACCACACTATATTCTCCCAGTGTTTCACTGGCTTTTCCAAATGTTGTGCAGCAAACTTTAAACGAGCTTCAACGTGGGTTTTTTTCAGCAATGGAGTCTTGAGTGGTGAGCGTGCATATAGGCCATGGCGGTGGAGTGCATTACTTACTGTTTTCTTTGAGACAACAGTACCTGCTAATTGCAGGTCTTTTTTAAGCTCTCCACAAGTGGTCCTTGGCTCTTGGACAACTCTTCTGATTATTCTTTTCACTCCTCTGTCAGAAATCTTGCGAGAAGCACCTGGTCGAGGCAAATTTATGGTGAAATGATTGTCTTTCCACTTCCATATTATGGCCCCAACAGTGCTCACTGGAACATTCAGAAGCTTAGAAATGCGCCTATAACCAATGCCATCATTATATTTTGCAACAATAAGGGTTGCGAAGGTCTTGAGACAGCTCTTTGCTTTTACCCATCATGACATGTGTCTTGTGTGACACCTTGGCAATGAGACCTTTTTGTAGGCCATCAGTTGGGACTGAACCAGCTGATATTAATTTGCACTGACATGGGGCTGGATTGCTTTTTAATTACTGATAGTCTTCAGCTGTTGTCTTGGCTTTCCATGCCTTTTTGCACCTCCCTTTCTTCATGTGTTCAATACTTTTTCCCTGTGTCATTTCAAATTTTTACACATAACTTAATTTCTGAACTTATTTGTTTTGGTTTCTTTGTATGTATGGATTACTTGGGTTGTTATGTCAATAGCACCTTTGGAAATATATTTACTGAGAAAAATGGTGACGTGTTCAATACTTATTTCACCCACTGTAATTAAATTATAATGGATAAATTAAGTTTGGTCTCCCAATTGTAATGTTTTAGTAGTATATGTATATGGTTATCCAGCTATAAATGTCTATTGACAGTCTCTTTATCCCCTATGCAGGATTCGCTTTAATTTGGGAAAAGTTGCTAGGGAGGTGTCCGAGAGGAAGAGCATTTATAAATATTATATTGGGAAGGGGTTGTTAGGAATGGGAAATGGGTTGATTGATGCCAATAGGAACGTATATTGGAAAAGTATATTGGAAATATATATTGGGAGCATACATTTCAATTTACTTTATTAATCGTATGATTACTCTATTGGAAACAACACTATGCAAGGCTTTGAAGTGCATGCTCATACATTGGTGATATATGTTCTGTATTGGTATTTTTTTATTGTTTTTGGTTTTATTGAATTTTTGGGTGATTGATCGTTTATTTTTGTGTTTGTATTTGTGTTATGGTTTATGTGACTATTCTAGTCACAACGGGGGGATATGTTATGAATATTCTTAAGCTTTTGGTTAATATTTTAGGCCATTGATCCAAAACATAGAATAGGAAGGTTAGAAACCACAGTAGGTTATTTAGTAAACATATAGAATGGTATAGGATAGAGACAGGATGGAGGTCAGAGCAGTCAGCAGAAGCCCAATAAACAGTGCAGTCAGCAAAACCCAATAGTTAACACAGTCAGTGAAGCCCAAAGGTTAAGGGGTGCACTCAGACACACAAATAGAATAGTATGTGTTGTGCTGTGTTTGCACTGGGGTTTGACATACACTAGGATTTATGGGTGCATATATGCTTATCTCTATATGTGCAGGTCCCATACGGGTCGCCCTGAGTTCGCCACTATTGGTTCAAATCTTGAAGGTGTAACTGCCAATTGAGGGCGTAGACAAACTATAATTGGAGGGTTTTGAAACGATAGTGGAAGACGGTTAAGGGGTGCTTATCATTCTACCCGTTAGGGAGGGACTATGTATGCTATGTAACTACAAATTGTATAAAAAGAGTGAGATGAAACTAGGAAGACAGAAGTCTCCGGGGGCTCCTCTGCTTTTGTTGCTTACGTAATAAAAGTCTATGTTACTTTTCCAAACTTTGAAAGTGCTTTATTTTTTAAGAGAAAGAGTAAGATTATTGTCAGGCTCTGGCCATAGAGAAGCTTCTCTATGTGGCCATGGTCAGAGTCTGACAGTTTCTATTCCTTTCTGTTTCTGTGTGGGTTTTGGGTTGGATCCCTAATTAGAGGCAGCTGCACCGCATTGTCTCTAATTAGGGATCCTATATGTGTCTGTAAGTCCTACACCTTTGTGTGGGTCGTTATTCCTCCAGTCACAAGTGAGATGCCACATTACGTATTAATATCGTGTTTCATTTGGAGGTTATGTTTATTAATTTATCGTGTTTCATTTGGACGTTACGTTTGTGGATTATTGTTTGTTTGTGTTGTATAGTTCGTTCTCCATTAATTGAATAAATAGTAAATTAAAAAGGAATGTCGAACTACTATCCCTGCGCTGCGTCTTGGTCTCTCCACACACACAATTGTGACAGAACGACCCACCACCTTGAGACCAAGTAGCGTAACTGGCGAGAGACGGAGAGAGCGACTGCCCCTCGTCGGTATACGGACACGGAACTCCTCTGGGGGTTCGAGACGGACTCAGAGGAGGAAGAGGAGGTAGCGCCAGTACCATTTCCCACGTGGCCTAGGGTGGAGCCTGATAAGGGAATTTGTATGTTTAATGTTAATGACTAAGATGTTTCACCCTGAAACGTTGTAATGTGTGAGATGTATTACAATTACAAGATTATGATTCTAAGAATGTGCGAACATAGACAATGTTCAGACCAGGTTAGAATGTTACCATTTGGTAAATGAGTCAGGATGTGGTTAAGATGAACAAAGGGGGAGATAGACCATTTGTGAAGGCTGTTGGGCTGGCAGGAGATTAGCCATAAAAGGTTACCACCCTCATCTATCAGAGTGGGGGTCTGGTCTTCGAGGTGTAAACATTAGCAACTGAAGAATGTCTTGAAGGGAGTGAACTAAGATAACAGGAACTTGTGTGGGTATAAATAAAGGGCTCCTCATGGGAGGGGCAGAACGTTCTGTAAGGTATAATTATCGGTTTTAGGCATTAATACCATAAGTCTGCTATGCAACCTGCCATTGTGTAAACTATGTTTAAGCAAGGATTAAGGCCTACTTTAATGTACAAGTTAAGAAAGCAGAAACTGTGTGGTTAATTATAAAGTGAGGCTAGTGATGCATGCAAGAAGAATGTTTCACAAGCTAGAGAGTTAGCTACATGAGAGACCACTAAGTACTGAAAGTGCAACAACTGGAACTGAACGTGCGATCATGTCCTTGACACCACCTGCAAAGCTACGAGATAACAACGACGCCTGACAATAGGAGTGCGTCACGAGGCTGGGACCAGCCTGCACGCCAACGATAGGCTGAGTAAGTCTAAACCACACTCAGCCTCTACTCTGACAGGCCAGCAAGGAGCGGGAACTATTCTGTCGGGAGTATTTAAGGAAGAACAAAGGATATAACGGTCTCTTCTTTTTCCTGTTCTGTTTTCTCAATAGATCTTGCTTTCTTTTTCTCTCTCTTTTTCTCTCTCTCTTTCTCTCTCTCTCTCTCTCTCTCTCTCTCTCTCTCTCTCTCTCTCTCTCTCTCTTCTCGGGCCCTGCTAGCTGTTTGCCCTGCGTGGTGTCACAGTGAGCCTGTATATACGAACTTTATACTTACCATCTAAGGGTTTGCTAGAATAAAATACATAGATGATTTAAACTGTGTAGTAATCCTTTTGTTCCAATACCAGATTTGAATTGACGCGACCATAACAATTGGTGACCCCGACGTGATCTGGTAGAGGAACTTTGCTGGAGATTGAACGGTGTGTTTCATAAAGAGTCCGGTTAACTAAAAAGGGTAAGCAGACACCTAATGTGAATAACTAAAGTTCTGCACATTGGCTTTATCCAAATTAATTTTGTGAAACACCCGTTTGATGTAAGTGAACTGAATTAAGTAATATGATGACATGCAGACCTGAGATGTTGTTAAATGTGATGATGACATGCAAACCTGAGATGCATAATGTGAATGTTAAGCCCTGATACATTAGAGTATTGTTTCATCGGCAAGGTCCGTAACTACGAGGGTACGGCTAGGTTCTGGAAATATTAGATAAATATTAGCGACCGGCAAGGTCCGTAACTACGAGGGTACGGCTAGGTTCGTCGGAATATTTAGACAGGGCGAGACTTGAGCAAGTTGACAGATTCAGGCTAGAACATGTGGGGGATATGGGTGATATGCATAATGTGGGGGGTAACTCACTCTGGAGGAAGGAGAGTCTCAGGTTGTAACTTTAAGGTGTTTTCATAAATCGTTTTTGAATGAGTGACACCCTAGGGGATGTCAAAAGGGGGAATCTCAAATTCGCTGAAATTTGTGAGCATGAAGGGTGTTCACACCCAGCGGGTGTGAAAAGGGGGATTGTAAGGTATAATTATCGGTTTTAGGCATTAATACCATAAGTCTGCTATGCAACCTGCCATTGTGTAAACTATGTTTAAGCAAGGATTAAGGCCTACTTCAATGTACAAGTTAAGAAACTATAAGGCTAGTGATGCATGCAAGAAGAATGTTTCACAAGCTAGAGAGTTAGCTACATGAGAGACCACTAAGTACTGAAAGTGCAACAAACGCCTGACAATAGGAGTGCGTCACGAGGCTGGGACCAGCCTGCACGCCAACGATAGGCTGAGTAAGTCTAAACCACACTCAGCCTCTACTCTGACAGGCCAGCAAGGAGCGGGAACTATTCTGTCGGGAGTATTTAAGGAAGAACAAAGGATATAACGGTCTCTTCTTTTTCCTGTTCTGTTTTCTCAATAGATCTTGCTTTCTTTTTCTCTCTCTTTTTCTCTCTCTCTTTCTCTCTCTCTCTCTCTCTCTCTCTCTCTCTCTCTCATCTCGAGCCCTGCTAGCTGTTTGCCCTGCGTGGTGTCACAGTGAGCCTGTATATACAAACTTTATACTTACCATCTAAGGGTTTGCTAGAATAAAATACATAGATGATTTAAACTGTGTAGTAATCCTTTTGTTCCAATACCAGATTTGAATTGACGCGACCCTAACAGTTCTATGAATAAAGACTGACCATTTGCAAAGCTGGAGCTCTCTCTGTATTATTATTATTTTTTATTTATTTAACTAGGCAAGTCAGTTAAGAACAAATTCTTATTTACAATGACGGCCTAGGAACAGTGGGTTAACTGCCTTGTTCAGGGGCAGAACGACAGATTTATACCTTGTCAGCTCGGGGATTCAATCCAGCAACCTTTCAGTTACGGGCCCAACACTCTAACCACTAGGCTACCTGCTGCCCCATATTTAAACAAACTGAAGAATTTACAACCTTCAGGATACAGATAGAGTTAAAAAGTTCATTTAGAACATTGGAATAGAAAAAATTGTGACAGAGCCAGAAGACCGTGGATGGTTTATGGAGCAATGGAGGAAAATGGAGAAGGAAAGGACGGAGCTGGCGTTAAAGGGGCCCATGGTGAGCATTCCCAGTCCGGGACCGGCCGTCTACTCTACTCCCGTACCGGAGCAGTCTGCTCCACCGGTGCGCCTTCTCAGTCCGGTACGTCCAGCGCCGGCCCGGAGCCAACGAAGGTCCGTCGTGGCTTCGAGCACCACACCATCGGTGCGCAGCCAGAGCCCGGAGAGGCTGAAGGAAGGGGATTGCACACCACCCGTCTGCTCCGCTCCAGTGCCAGAGCAGTCCGCTCCACCGGTGCCCATTCCGGGTTCAGCCGTCTGCTCCGCTCCAGAGCCTGAGCAGTCCGCCCCACCGGGGCACAGTAGAGGCCCGGTTGTTTTCCCAGCTCCATGGCCGGAGCCGTTTGTCCCACCGGTGCCCAGTCCAGGCCCGGTTGTTTTCCCCGCTCCATGGCCGGAGCCGTTACTCCACCGGTGCCCAGTCCGGGTCCAGCCGTCTGCTCTGCTCCAGTGCCAGAGCAGTCCGCTCCACCGGTACCCAATCCGGGTCCAGCCGTCTGCTCTGCTCCAGTGCCAGAGCAGTCCGCTCCACCGGTGCCCATTCCGGGTCCAGCCGTCTGCTCCGCTCCAGTGCCAGAGCAGTCCGCTCCACCGGTGCCCAATCCAGGTCCAGCCGTCTGCTCCGCTGCAGTGCCAGAGCAGTCCGCTCCACCGGTACCCAATCCGGGTCCAGCCGTCTGCTCCGCTCCAGTGCCAGAGCAGTCAGCTCCATCGGTGCCCATTCCGGGTCGAGCCGTCTGCTCCTCTCCAGTGCCAGAGCAGTCCGCTCCACCGGTACCCAATCCGGGTCCAGCCGTCTGCTCCGCTCCAGTGCCAGAGCAGTCCGCTCCACCGGTACCCAATCCGGGTCCAGCCGTCTGCTCCGCTCCAGTGCCAGAGCAGTCTGCCTTACCGGTGCCCAATCCGGGTCTAGCCGTCTGCTCCGCTGCAGTGCCAGAGCAGTCCGCTCCACCGTTACCCAATCCGGGTCCAGCCGTCTGCTCCGCTCTAGAGGCAGAGCAGTCCGCTCCACCGGTGCCCATTCGGGGTCCAGCCGGCTGCTCCGCTCCAGTGCCAGAGCAGTCCGCTCCACCGGTGCCCATTCCGGGTTCAGCCGTCTGCTCCGCTCCAGAGCCTGAGCAGTCCGCCCCACCGGGGCACAGTAGAGGCCCGGTTGTTTTCCCAGCTCCATGGCCGGAGCCGTTTGTCCCACCGGTGCCCAGTCCAGGCCCGGTTGTTTTCCCCGCTCCATGGCCGGAGCCGTTACTCCACCGGTGCCCAGTCCGGGCCCGGTTCCTTGCCCCGCTCCAGGGCCGGAGCCTTTTGCTCCACCGGTGCCCAGTCCGGGTCCGGTAAATTGCCCAGCTCCATGGCCGGAGCCGTTTGCCCCACCGGTGCCTAGGCCGGGCACGGTAAATTGTCCCTTATTTAATGATCCTATATGTGTCTGTAAGTCCTACACCTTTGTGTGGGTCGTTATTCCTCCAGTCACAAGTGAGATGCCACATTACGTATTAATATCGTGTTTCATTTGGACGTTACGTTTGTGGATTATTGTTTGTTTGTGTTGTATAGTTCGTTCTCCTATAATTTAATAAATAGTAAATTAAAAAGGAATGTCGAACTACTATCACTGCGCTGCGTCTTGGTCTCTCCACACACATAATTGTGACAATTATTCTTCAACACCAGGACTGGTGGTTAGTAGACAGGCGACGTCAAGCCCCGGAGAGGGGGAGCAGGAGTAGACGTGACATCAACAAACAATTTGACAGAGCTTGAAGAATTGTAAAAATAATTTAATATGCAAATATTGTACAATCCAGGTGTGCAAAGCTCTTAGAGACTTACAAAGCTAACATGTATTGACTCAGGGTTGTGAATACATATGTAAATTAGATATTTCTGTATTTAATTTTCAATAAATTAGCAAAAATGTCAAACATGTTTTCACTTTGTCATTATGGGGTATTGTGTGTAGATTGGAGACAAAATATATACATTTAATCTATTTTGAAGTCAGAATGTAACGCAACAAAATGTGGAATACATTTTGTCTATGTGGATGTAGTTTAGTGCCAAAGAAGGAGTTAAATATGTCAAAAACTAAACCTTTTTCCGATCTTTCTTATGGCTGACAGATATAGGGCAGACACTTCAAAACAAACTTACTTTAGGATATTTTTCTGACCACTTTTTCATATATATTATTCAACGCGTTTCTATGGGCTAAAAGCAATAATGCCAAATTCAATGTTTAATCTTTTTAATTAATTTATTGTTATACCTAAAGGGGTCCTAAAATTACAAATCAATAGCTAAATGATCCTTGGTTTGACCATGTTAATAGAATTACATACGTTAGCTTAGTAGAAGATGCAGGGTATGTTACTGCTGTTCACTCTAGTGGGAGTGCTGTTAGCAAGCTCACTCAATGAAGCTAACTCTGAGGACGGTACGTCTAATGTGTGTGTATGTGTGTGTGTGTGTGTGTGTGTGTGTGTGTGTGTGTGTGTGTGTGTGTGTGTGTGTGTGTGTGTGTGTGTATATGTGTACTACTATTACTGCCCAGTGTAATCTGATATAATTTGCTTTACATGCACCGTATTGCAATTTCCTGTATTATGGTCATGTTGACATTGTAACACTAAATAAAAACATGGAATAAAACTACATTATGGAACATGTATGATGTAATTGAAACACTGCTAAACATGTAAGATTCATATAAAAAACTAAACTTGTGTAATGCTTGATAGTTTATTGGAGGATCACAATATGACACGTCAACCATACAACATTGATACCAGAAATTCTGATCATCATTATTTATCCACTAACTTGACCAATCATCTATCATGTATCATAAAGTACATGTTTATGGATAAAACATATAAGTCATAATGTTGATGAGTTCTTCTCAGTACCAAAGTACCAAATAACTGTATTAGTGTTTAGTTTTTTGTTAGTCAATGATTGATGGATGGTTGATGGAATGATTCATTGAGGTAATGTTAGTGATGATGTCAGAGGTGGTAGCTGATTCCATATGGAGACTGGAAAGGATCCTCAGCGTCACCATTCTGGTCGCTTCTCACCCAATAAGTTGCTTGGCTGTGTTCCAAAGCTCGCTCCAAACTGTGGAATATAGTTTTAAATTAGATTTACAGACAATACATTTTTTTTAAGTTAAACATTTGAAAAAGACACCAAAATGTTCAATACATATCCCAATTATGAGTGACTATCCTACTGTTGTAAGACCAGTATTTGACTACCATTTAACAAATAATTAGCTAATAAACAGTAGATGGAGTTAGTAATGGTACTCCCTCCACCTTCCCTATCATCCTCTACTAACCTCCCATTGTCACTTTACTGTTGCTCAGAAAGATAAACAGATACTGTAGATAGATAGATAGATAGATAGATAGATAGATAGATAGATAGATAGATAGATAGATAGATAGATAGATAGATAGATAGATAGATAGATAGATAGATAGATAGATAGATAGATAGATAGATAGATAGATAGATAGATAGATAGATAGATGATTGATAGATAGATGATAGATAGATAGATAGATAGATAGATAGATAGATAGATAGATAGATAGATAGATAGATAGATAGATAGATAGATAGATAGATAGATAGATAGATGATAGATAGATGATAGATAGATAGATAGATAGATAGATAGATAGATAGATAGATAGATAGATAGATAGATAGATAGATAGATAGCTCACATGGTGCTTCATCTTCAGAGGCGCTGGTCTTCAGAGCAGCCAACTTTGCCAAAAAGGCCGCCTTTCCACCTTTTAGACCGTCCTCCTGCAGGAGAGCTGAGGAAGAGAGATTTTTCTTTTTAGTAAATTAAAACAGATTAACCCCAGGTGGTAAAGGAGTACACATACACACACTAGACATACCTTCCTCAGAGTTATCTCTATTGAGAGAGCTTGCTAACAGGAAGCCCACTAGAGAGAACAGCACTAACAAACTCTGGATCTTCATCCTTTACTGAAGAACACAGATCAAAACATGTTAACACACACACACACAATGGGTCCTCCTCATCTATGACAGAAAGCACAGCAAGGTAATATGGATCCCAAGTCTACCGTGTTACATTATACACCTGTCCACCTACACCTGTCCATCCATTCACACCTGTCCACCTGTATACACATGTCCACCTGTATACACCTGTCCACCTGTATACACATGTCCACTCTTACACACCTATGCAAAGAAGATTCTCAGTGAAAACAAACATACCTCTTAGAGTTGGACAATGGCTGTAATGTCACCTTGTTAGTTATTCGACTGTGAGGGGTGTGGCTGGATGGGGTCGTCAGCTGAAGAAAGAGTATAAAACAGGGCTGCAGAGGTCAGAGAGACACCACACTACTACTGAAGTCCAGAAGACATCATCCAGACCTACAGCTATCGTCCAACTCTAAGAGGTATGTTTTTTTATTTAATACAGATAATTACAATACGGTGCATGTAGAGCACATATACACACATACACACACACACACACACACACACACACACACACACACACACACACACACCGTCCTCAGAGTTAGCTTCATTGAGTGAACTTGCTAACAGCACTCCCACTAGTGAACAGCAGTAACATACCCTGCATCTTCTACTAAGCTAACCTATGTAATTGATTTAAGATGGTCTAACCAAGGATCATTAAGCTTTTGATTTGGAATTTTAGGACCCCTTTAGGTATAAAATATCTATCTATCTATCTATCTATCTATCTATCTATCTATCTATCTATCTATCTATCTATCTATCTATCTATCTATCTATCTATCTGTCTATCTATCTGTCTGAAGATCATTTAGCTATTGATTTGGAATTTTAGGACCCCTTTAGGTATAACAATAAATACATTAAAAAGATGAAACATTGAATTTGGTCTTACTGCTTTTAGCCCATAGAAACGCGTTGAATAATATATATGAAAAAAAAGTCAGAAAAATATTCTAAAGGAAGTTTGTTTTGAAGTGTCTGCCCTATATCTGACAGCCAAAAGAACGATCTGAAAAAGGTTTTGTTTATGACATATTTAACTCCTTTTTTGGCACTAAACTACTTCCACATATACAAAATGTATTCCACATTTTGTTGCGTTACATTCTGACTTCAAAATAGATGAAATAGATTGTTTTTGTCACCAATCTACACACAATACCCCATAACGTCAAAGTGAAAACATGTTAAGACATTTTTGCTAACTTACAGATAATTCTATGTGCGGGACAAGGAGATGAGGTTGTCATTCAAAAATCGTGTAAGAAACTATTATTTCACACCAGTGAGTCCATCCAAATTGTTATGTGACTTAAGAACATTTTCACTCCTGAACTTATTTAGCTTGCCATAACAAAGGGATTTAATACTTATAAAAAATAAAAATAAATCCACTTTGACACTATGGGGAATTGTGTGTAGGCCAGTGACGAATCTCAATTGAATCAATTTTCAAATTCAGGCAGTCACAAAAAAGTGTGGAAAATGTCGAGGGGTGTGAATGCTTTCTGAAGGCACTGTAAATAATTTGTTCAAGAGTTCCTGAAGGAGCTGATAATTCCTGGAATTCTGAATATTGTTTATCCATGGGGGTTGGAGTTATGATCTTGTTTTAAAATCCTTGAGCCAGTTCCCTAACAGAGTTTTCTTCATTTACCATAGTCTTTTACCTGTGAAGAGCTCAGAGATCTGTCTCGGCAGATGAGATGTGATATACAAACCCAATTTATTATTTTTATTATTATTAATGAAATTGTTAATAGTGGTCGGTATCAAATTACAGTCTTGCGTGAGAATCCCATGACCTTTTAATTCTGGATGCTTTTTGGTCTTTTCAGCTCCTCTCCTTGTTAGTTAGTTGAGGTTTTCCCAAATCACTTTGCCATTTCCGTTTGCTTCATTGATCACTCTAAGGAGGAACTCTGCTTTTCATTTTTTTTATAGACCTTACCACCTTATTTCTCAGTGCTGTAAATTTGTCTATCATCATTCTTAACAGACTTCATTGCTTTTTTCAAGGAAAGGTCCTTGTTGAGTCATGGTAGAGAGGTTTTACGTTGGAATATCCTGTTAAAAGAGTTCATCACTTTGTCAAAAGCTGACAGAATGTTCTGGATCCACACTCTGGGTCTTCATGGCATAACAGATCAGACCAGTCAATTTGACTTATAGCTGCATCATAGTTACTCAGTTCACTTTTAGGGATTCTTTGATCTCACTGCTGCACATTGATATGGTTATTACATCTCTTTCTAGTGAGTTTTCTAATCACTAATGCAGCCTTGTGGTCAGATGGCAGTTACTAAGTTAAGGGACTTAGTTATTCCCTCAGGTCTGTTAGTGAACACCGTACCAATTTGAGTCTGGGATGTATGTGTTGCTTTTGTTGGTCCTTGTATTATTTGAGTCAGGTTGAAATGGTCTGTGATCTCTGAGTATTTTCCTGCAAGTTTTATTTTCCCTGTTTATATTGAAATCGTCCATGAGGATGATCTCCTTCTTATGATCACATTCTTTACGATGGGTTAAAAACAAGGTATCAGAAGTTGGCGGTCGATATAAGCCAATAATACTGAGAAACATATGAAGGGATGGGAAGACATTCAACCCCATACATTCAAGGTCATCGGCATGTTTCCATTCAATAAGATTGCTTTTAATACTATCTTTCATGTTGTAGCAAGTTAAGGGGTGTGGGGTTTCCACGTCATCAAGCTCAATAACAAACAGACACACACAGCGTCATTTCAATGCAGTTGGGAATTTAATGGGGAAAAAAGTCCACAGTTAGGAAAGAATTAAGGGGGGGGGGGGGGGGGGCGGGGTTTAGCTGCCAGTTCAAAGTCCACAATTTTTTCTCGTTGTCCATTTATCCAAGGGTAAATCCGAAGCACGGTTCTCAGCCAGTCCAATTCGGTACACAGGGTTAAATCCCTCTTCCCAGTCATACAGATCATAACTCAACTTAACTTGTCACACTCTCTGTAACACACCTCTCCTCGCCTCTTCCGGTCTGCTTCCCTTCTTATCTACAAACACTCAATCACTTAACGATTCATACCCTCTCTCGTTGGTGCAGGAAGTCCCTATAAGGCTCGGGGGTGGAGCCAACTGACTGCCAGATATCTTCCCTCAATCACCACTCCCCTCACCTTTCCCTGCCGTCTGCTACACACCTCCTCTCTTAGCTCCGACGGGAGGGAGGGGCGGTCCAGGCCCCAAGAGCGTCCTTCCTGGAAAGGGTATCAGCATTTCCATGGGCTGCACCAGATCTATGGATGACAGAGAAAGCAAAGGGTTGAAAGGATAAGAACCAGTGGGTCACCCTGGCGTTACTTTCCTTATTTTGGGACATCCATACTAGAGGAGCATGGTCCGTTACAAGGGTGAAGTGCCGTCCCAATAAGTAATATTTCATTGACTCTAGGGCACACTTGATGGCTAGACATAATTTTTCCACCGTGGAGTATCTTTGTTCCCTTGGCAACAACTTCCGGCTGATGTACATGATTGGGTGTTCCTCACCTTCGTGTAGTTGTGATAAGACGGCCCCCACCCCCGTTTCGGATGCATCAGTCTGTACCACCAGTGGTTTGGAGAAGTCCGGGGTCACCAGCACAGGTCCAGAGCACAGTGCACCATTTAGGTCCAGAAAGGCCTTCTCCGTCTCCTCGGTCCACTTCACCTGGGTGGGCTGACGGTTCTTGAGCAGATCTGTCAGGGTACTGGCTAGCGAGGCATAATTGGGAATAAATCTTCGATAGTAACTAGTCAACCCCTCATTCGTACTTACCTGCTTCTTGGTGAGGGGGCGTGGCCAGTCCCGGATTGCCTCCACTTTCTTCGCCTGGGGCTTGACACAACCCCTCCCGACTGTGTACCCCAGGTACTCAGCCTCCCGCAGGCCAAGATGACATTTCTTAGGGTTAGCCGTTAGCCCCACCACTCATAAGGCCTGCAATACCTAGCTCACCTGTACTAGATGGATCTCCCACTTGCTCCCATGGATCACAATATCATCAAGGTAGGCTGCTCTATACTCACGGTGGGGACGGAGAACCCGGTCCATCAACCTTTGGAAGGTGGCTGGAGCCCCATGCAAACCAAAGGGCAGTTGCTTGTGCTGAAACAGCCCTTCGGGAGCTAAGGGCACCTGCCAATAACCCTTTGTCAGGTCCAGAGTGCTGATATATCGGACTGTCCCCAGCCGCTCGATTAATTAATCAACTCGGGGCATAGGGTAGGCATCAAATTTGGAGATATCGTTTACCTTTCTAAAATCATTACAGAAGCGAATGGTGCCATCTGGTTTCATTACCAACACTATGGGGCTGCAACACTCACTATTCGATTCCTCTATGATATCTGCTTCCTACATCATTTTCACCTCAGTCCTAACGTCCTCTCTCCTTGCTTCATGTATGCGGTATGGTCTCAGCTTCACCGTTTCCCCGGATTGATGTGGTGCTGTACCAGATCGGTGTGTCCTGGTTCACTAGAGAATACATCCTGGTTCCGTCCAAACAACTCTGTCAGATCTTGCTTTTGTGCTTGGCTTAGCTTGTCCCCCATGGGCACCTCCGTCGGCTTGGTCTCTGTGGTTGTCTTTGGGGGGGGGGACAGAGTAGAGGACATCACAGACATTCCATTTCTTTAACAAATTCACATGGTAAATCTGTGTCAAATGCCACGTCCCGGCTATCTGACCTTATAATTAACATCACCCACTTTCTCAAGGACTTCGTATGGACCATTCCATTGGGCCAAAAACGTACATTCTGAGGTGGGGACCAACACCAATACTTTGTCTCCTGGTTGGAAGGCTCTTTGTTGTGCCCCTTCTGTTATATATCCGTGCTTGGGCCTCCTGAGCCTCCTGCATATGTTCCCGTACCAGGGGCCACAGGGTTGCCATCCGGTCTCTCATGTCCTCCACGTGTTCATCCATGGTTCGAATGGGCGACGGCTGTTGTTCCCAGGCTTCTTTAGCCAGGTCCAGTAGTCCCCGGGGTCGTTTCCCGTACAAGGGTTCAAAGGGAGAGAAGCCTGTTGAGGCTTGGGGTACTTCTCGGATTGAGAACATCAGGTAAGGTAGTAGCTGATCCCAATTCCTCCCGTCCGCCTCCATCACCTTCTTTAACATTTGCTTCAGGGTCCGGTTGAATCTTTCGACCATGCCGTCTGTCTGTGGGTGGTACACTGAGGTGCGCAACTGTGTTATTTTCATTAATTTACAGAGATCCTTCATAATTCTTTACATAAACAGAGTTCCCTGATCTGTTAATATCTCATCTGGGATGCCCACTCGTGAAAACAGCATGACTAACTCACGTGAAATTCCTTTGGTAGCCATAGTGCGTAGGGGAATGGCTTCTGGATACCTGGTGGCATAATCCAGAACCACCAGGATGTATTGGTGCCCTCGGTTGCTCTTGGGTAGCGGTCCCACCATGTTCATTGCGATCCTGCTAAATGGGACTGAAATGATGGGTAAGGGAATTATGGGTTTGCGAAAGTGTGTCTTTGTTGCCACCCGCTGGCACTCTGGGCAACTGCGGCAGTAATCCTCCACCGCTCTCTTCACCCCCAGCCAATAAAATTGGGTCTTTATCCGGTCTAAGGTTTTCTCTACTCCTAGGTGAGCCCCAAGAAGGTGAGAGTTTGCCAACTTCAGGACAGATTGTACAAAAGGACGAGGCACCAGCAACAACTCCCTAAACTCTTAATTTGCCTTCACAATCTGATACAGCAGTTTCTTCTTTATAGAAAAGTGAGGGTATATGATCTGACTTACCCCCTCAATGGGCTTCCCGTCCACCACAGTCACCTGCTGGAGAGCGCTGGCCAGGTTGGGATCCTCCAATTGGGCCGTGCCGAACCGGCCCGCTAGAGAGGCTGGATTTGTGGTCCTTGCCTCACCTTCCTCTGGTCTTACTTCCTCGGAGTCATCCTCCAAAAGGGCCGCTGTTGACGCCTGGAGATCCACTTCCTGGAACCCACACATTCGCTTTCTTTCGGGCCTTCCACTCCTCCAGCTTCTTTCTCCCTTATGGTTCCATCTGTTCCCCGCGTCGCTGTACATACTGGACCACAATTGGCGGAACATCGGGCAATCTCTCCCGATAAGTACTGGTATGGGTAGGTTTGGAACGACTTCCACTGGTCCAGTGTGTTGTCCCTTTGTTGTCTGCAGGTGGAGAATTGTAGTAGGGTAGTCCTTGGTCTCAACGTGAATGCATGTGATGGCCACGGTGTCAGCCCGGTTTGAGGGTTGGGCCAAGTCAGGTCGGATCAGGGTCACCATACTCCCGGAATCCAACAGTGCCGTGGTGTCCTTCCCATTGGCTCTTACCGGAGTGACAGGGGAAGGCCTACTCTCCTCAGCCCAGCATGTCATCAGTAACCTGCAGGGTCGCCCGGCACGGTTCTCAGCCAGCCAATTCGGTACACAAGGTGAAATCCCAAGTCCCAGTCGAACAGATCACAAATTAACTTATCTTGTCACACTCTTTGTAACACACCTCTCCTCGCCTCTTCCGATCTGCTTCCCTTCTTATCTACAAACACTCAATCACTTAACGATTCACACCCTCTCTCGTTGGTGCAGGAAGTCCCTATAAGGCTCGGTGGTGGAGCCAATGGGCTGCCAGATATCTTCGCTCAGTCACCACTCCCCTCACCTCTCCCTGCCGTCTGCCACAATATACATAAGCAATCCACCCCTCTGCCGTCTCCCCTGTCAATCCTGAGTATGGAGTATCCTGGAACATTAAAAGCAAAAAAAGGAGAACATTTTCAATATCAAAATGAGGTCCGCCAAACAAAAACCTGACAGATAAAGAATTTATAAGAATGCTGTAAGTACAGGAAATGTTTGCTCACTGACTAGTATCCAACTAGTCAGTGAGAACTGTGTTGAAATTGGACTTTGTGACAGCACCTATAGACAGTATTTCCTGGATGGGAATTGGCAGTGGCTACATACATTTTGTGGACATATTCATGAATGATATTTACCCTTTGATTCTTGAAGAATATAACTTATTTATGCCTCATGCCACTGTTGTACCCAATCAGAACCCAAAATATAAGCTTGTTTTATTCCAAGGTTTATATGCAAATAAAAATGTAAACAAACACTATAGAGCCTAAAGAAATGGCTGAACCTATAATTTTTACAACATGGATGGTCAGTCCTTGCATAAACAGCTCTGTCTATGAATTTGAGAGTGATTACATTTCTACAGACTGTTCTCTCTGCTACCGCATGACAAGCAGTACCGATGTACCAAGTCTAGAACCAACAGGACCCTGAACAGCTTCTATCAGTCATAACACTACTAAATAATTAGTTAAATAGTTAACCAAATAGCTACCAGGACTATCTGCATAGACTTTATTCCTATTTACAGTACATGTACATACAGTATCTACCTCAATTACCTTGTAAACCTGCACATCGACTCAGTACTGAGATAGCCAAGTTATCGTTACTCATTGTGTATTTATAACTACTTTCATTATTACATGCTTACTTTTCTATTAGTTCTCTATTTTCTTTCTCTGCATTGTTGGGAAGGACCCGTAAGCAAGAGTTTCACTGTTATTCTACACCAGTTTTTTTATGAATCATGTGACAAATTCAATAGAATTGTATTTGATCCCTCTATTGTTACTGAAACAGGGGTGGGGATTACCACTTAGTTATTGTTTCTACTGCTGATTCCTGAGCTATTTGAAAATATCAGGGACAACCACAATGCAATAATTGTGTACGATATCTTATGTAGAAAAACCCTTAATAATCTTTCCCACCAAGTTACTTCATTCCTCAGTGCCAACATGCACAGACACGAACATGGGGATGGGATACAGTTTTTCAGCGGGATAATATATATTTGTTTCAATCTGAAATACACCAGAATGGCTTTTAAAGGGGTGTTGAGTGTTTCTGAGTGATCCAGACTCATTACTGACTTAAATTTGCTTGAAAATCAGAGACAAGGTCTGAATTTTTCTGTCCATCAATGAACTCCACACAACTTTATTGAGCTTGAGCTTTTTTGACAAAAACATTGGATAAAATACCTTAAGAGTTGTGCAAATTTGGTACAATATTACTCAAAATGATTCACAGCTGTAATGGCTACCAATGGTGCTTCCACCAAGCATTAACTCTGGGGGTGTGAAGACATGAAATGTTTCCATAATTTTTCATTAACTTTGAAATTGTAGAGAAGGTTGTGTTGATCGGTTTATTACTTTTTGAGGGACAAGGAAACAAAATATGAAGACCGTGCAATTTCCAGCAGGGAGTGGATCTGAAGTATGATGCAACTTCTATACCTGGCCTAGAGGGTGCTCACTGCCAAGATAAGCCAATATTATGAGTTCCCAGTAAGACAACTTGGAAGGCCTGAAATGACTGATTCCGCCTAGCCTTGAGCTGGACGTTTAGAAATATTGTTTTACATATCGATCATATAGTCTTATGTGAAAGAGTTTATAGTTATGTGGTCTTTAATGTGATGACAGAGGTTGTGGTCATAGAGGGCTGTGGTCTTCGAAGGCCCATTATATGCTAGGAACATGGTAAATAAATACAGTGGTGAAGTTAATTAGCAGGTTTTTGGTATACTGGGAACTAATTAATGATATTGGCTTATCTTGGAACAGAACAAGCTGTTGGCCCTGCATTACAGTTACACCAGGTTGTCCGGACCAGAACACGCTCTAGGCCAGGTATTGAATTTGCATCACACATCAAATCCTCCTTCTACCGGATAATTTCAACTGAATTATTTTCTAAGACAATTTGCAATAATTCCCAGGGCTGTTTAATCATTGTCTACCTGCTGAACTACAAGAGGACGAGGCAGCATACAGAACTCTGTACACACTTGGAATTAATGCCAGAAACTGGAATCCTGAGATTTCCTAATCAAGCTCCTTCCCGTTTCCTGTGAAAAATAAAAATAATAATTTCTAACAAAATGGCTGATAATGTTTCTGCAAAAGAAAATGAGGAAATAGACATTCGCAACATTGATCCATATGATGTTACACTGACAATAGAGAGAGCACGGTATTGCCATGTTGATAGGCAGTCTCTCAGTCCTATGAAAGGTGCAATGCATAACATTTGCTGCTAATACAAAACCTAGGAGGCTCATAGCTCTCACCCCCTTCCACAGACTTACACAGTAATTATGACAACTTCTGGAGGACGTCCTCCAACCTATCAGAGCTCTTTCAGCATGAACTGATATGTTGTCCATAGTCCAGCATAAGGAAGGGGCATTGGGAGGAGACTCTCAACGTCGCCCGAGCCAGAACTGCCACCCCTTCCTTATGCCCGGCCATGAAGCTGGGCAATTTACCAGGCTCGGACAGGGCACCGGTGGGGTTGACGACTTCGGCCATGGAGCGGGGAAGACAACCGGGTCCGGCCTAGGCACCGGTGGGGCAAACGAATCCGGCCATGGAGCTGGGCAATTTACCAGACCCCGACTGGTAACCGGTGGAGTAAACGGCTCCGGCCATGGAGCAGGGAAGACAACCGGACCAGAGATGGGCACCAGTGGGGTAAACGGCTCCGGCCATGGAGCTGGGCAAGGAACCGGACCCAGACTTGGCACCGGTGGGGTAAATGGCTCCGGCCGTGGAGTGGGGAAGACAACCGGACCAGGGATGGGCACCGGTGGGGTAAACGGCTCCGGCCATGGATCTGGGCAAGGAACCAGACCCGGACTTGGCACCGGTGGGGTAAACTGCTCCGGCCATGGAGCGGGTCAAACAACCGGGCCTGGACTGGGCACCGGTGGGGCAAACGGCTCCGGCCATGGAGCAGGGAAAACAACCGGGCCTGGACTGTGCACCGGTGGGGCAGACTGCTCAGGCTCTGGAGCGGAGCAGATGGCTGATCCCGGAATGGGCACCGGTGGAGCGGACTGCTCTGGCACTGGAGCGGAGCAGCCGGCTGGACCCGGATTGGGTACCGGTGGAGCAAACTAGTCTGGCATTGGATCGGAGCAGACGGCTGGACCTGGATTGGGTACCGGTGGAGCGTACTGCTCTAGCACTGGAGCGGAGAAGACGGCTGGACCCGGATTGGGTACCGGTGGAGCGGACTGCTCTGGCACTGGAGCGGAGCAGACGGCTGGACCCGGATTGGGTACCGGTGGAGCGAGCTGCTCTGGAACTGGAGCGGAGCAGACAGCTGGACCCGGAATGGGCACCAGTGGAGCGGACTGCTCTGGCACTGGGGCGGAGCAGACGGCTGGACCCGGATTGGGCACCGGTAAGGCGGACTGCTCTGGCACTGGAGCGGAGTAATGTACGTATGAACGGAGCGATGTAATTGTGTGGATCCAGAACATTCTGTCAGCTTTTGACAAAGTGATGAACTCTTTAAACAGGATATTCCAACGTAAAACCTCTCTACCATGACTCAACAAGGACCTTTCCTTGAAAAAAGCAATGAAGTCTGTTAAGAATGATGATAGACAAATTTACAGCACTGAGAAACAAGGTGGTAAGGTCTATAAAAAAAATGCAAAGCAGAGTTCCTCCTCAGAGTGATCAATGAAGCAAACGGAAATGGCAAAGTGATTTGGGAAAACCTCAACAAACCTACATGGTGAGGAGCTGAAAAGACCAAAAAGCATCCAGAATGAAAAGTTAATGGGATTCTAACGCAATGTAATTTGATACCGACCACTATTAACAATTTCATTAATAATAATAATAATAAAAAATTGGGTTTGTATATCACATCTCATCTGCCGAGACAGATCTCTGAGCTCTTCACAGGTAAAATACTATGGTAAATGAAGATCATAACTCCAACCCCCATGGATAAACAATATTCAGAATTCCAGGAATTATCAGCTCCTTCAGGAAAAAATTCCCCATAATGTCAAAGTGGAATCCTATTTGTTTTTACAAATTAATAAAAAATGAAAAACTGAAATATCTTGAGTCAATAAGTATTAAATGGCTAAATAAGTTCAGGAGTGAAAATGTGCTTAATAAGTCACATAATAATTTGGATGGACTCACTGGTGTGAAATAATAGTTTCTTACACGATGTTTGAATGACAACCTCATCTCCTTGCCCCGCACATACAATTATCTGTAAGGCCCCTCAGTCGAGCAGTGAATTTCAAACATGGATTCAACCACAGAGACCAGGGATGTTTTCCAATGCCATCACAAAGAAGGCCACCTATTTGTAGATGGGTAAAAATAAAAAGAAGTTGACATTGAATATCCCTTTTAGCATGGTGAAGTTATCCGGAGAGGAAGGAAACCTCTCAGGGATTTCACAATGAACCATTTACAGATTTAAATGGCTGTGATAGGAGAAAACTGAGGATGGATCAACAAATTGAAGTTACTACTAACATAACTGACGGAGTGAAAAGAGGGAAGCCTGTACAGAATATAAATATTTCAAAAACATGCATCCTGTTTACAACAAGGCTCTAACTTAATTGTGCAAAAAATGTGGCAAAGCAATTCACTTTTTTTTAATACAAAGTGTTATGTTGGGGAAAATACAATACAATACAATACTTAGTATCACTCTCCATATTTGCAAGTATAGTGGAGGCTGCAACATTTTATGGGTATTTTTGTAATTTTTAAGGACTGGGGAGTTTTTCAGGATAAAAATAAACGGAATTGAAGTTAGCACAGTCAACATCCTTGAGGAAAACCTGGTTCATTCTGCTTTCCGCCAGACACTGGGAGATGTATTCACCTTTCAGTAGGACGATAACTTCATACAGAAGGCCAGACCAACACTGGAGATGCTTACCAAGAAGACAGTGAATATTCCTGAGTTGCTGTATGGCAAGACTTGAAAATGGTTGTCTAACGCAGGGAGTCAGGAAGCAGGTGAAGTCGGTGAGTTTAATAATGAACGTTGCCAGGTGTTCGTAATGATAGGTTGCCAGGACTGGTGGTTAGTAGACTGACGACGTCAAGCCCCGGAGAGGGGGAGTATTTAATTTTCAATAAATTTGCAAAAATCACTTTGTCATTATGGGGTATTGTGTGTAGATTGGTGACAAAAAAATAATTTTGAAGTAAGAATGTAACTCAACAAAATGTGGAATACATGTTGTATATGTGGAAGTAGTTTAATGCCAAAAACGAATCCTTTTTCCGATCTTTCTTATGGCTGACAGATATAGGGCAGACACTTCAAAACAAACTTATTTTAGGATATTTTTCTGACCACTTTTTCATATATATTATTCAACGCGTTTCAATGGGCTAAAAGCAATAAGGCCAAATTCAGTGTTAAATTTTTTTAATGTATTTATTGTTATACCTAAAGGGGTCCTAAAATTACAAAGAAATAGCTAAATGATCCTTGGTATGACCATCTTAAAATAATTCCATACGTTAGCTTAATAGAAGATGCAGGGTATGTTACTGCTGTTCACTCTAGTGGGAGTGATGTTAGCAAGCTCACTCAATGAAGCCAACTCGGAGGACGGTACGTCTAATCTGTGTGTGTGTGTGTGTGTGTGTGTGTGTGTGTGTGTGTGTGTGTGTGTGTGTGTGTGTGTGTGTGTGTGTGTACTACTATTACTGCCCAGTGTAATCTGATATAATTTGCTCTGCATGCACCGTATTGTAATTATCTGTATTATGGTCATGTTGACATTGTAACACTAAATAAAAACACAGAATAAAACAATATTATGAAACATGTATGATGTCATTGAAACACTGCTAAACATGTAAGATCCATCTAAGAAACTAAACTGTAATGCTTGATAGTTTATTGGAGGATCACAATATGAAACGTCAACCATACAACATTCATACCATAAATTCTGATCATCATTATTTATCCACAAACTTGACCAATCATCTATCATGTATCATAAAGTACATGTTTATGGATAAAACATATATTGTTTAGAATGTTGATGAGTTCTTATCAGTACCAAAGTACCAAATAACTGTATTAGTGTTTTGTTTTATGTTAGTCAATGATTGATTGATGGATGATGTAATGATTCACTGAGGTAATGTTAGTGATGATGTCAGAGGTGGTAGCTGGTTCCATATGGAGACTGGAAAGGATCCTCAGCATCCCCATTCTGGTCGCTTTTCACCCAATAAGTTGCTTGGCTGTGTTCCAAAGCTCGCTCCAAACTGTGGAATATAGTTTGAAATTAGATTTACAGACAATACATTTTTTTAAGTTAAACATTTGAAAATGACATCAAAATGTTCAATACATATCCCAATTATGAGTGACTATCATACTGTTGTAAGACCAGTATTTGACTACCATTTAACAAATAATTAGCTAATAAACAGTAGATGGAGTTAGTAATGGTTCTCCCTCCACCTTCCCTATCATCCTCTACTAACCTCCCATTGTCACTATACTGTTGCTCAGAAAGATAAACAGATACTGTAGATAGATAGATAGATAGATAGATAGATAGATAGATAGATAGATAGATAGATAGATAGATAGATAGATAGATAGATAGATAGATAGATAGATAGATAGATAGATAGATAGATAGATAGATAGATAGATAGATAGATAGATAGATAGATGCATTTTGTTTGAGAGGAATTAGGAACAAGCTTCAGATCTTACAAATTCCATTGATTGATGTTAAAAGCTATGAGCTTTTTCAAAACCCAAAGTCAAACTACTTTTACACGAGTAGAGAATAGTGTAATCCACATAAAAATGTACCTCAGCTGTCTCAATATGTCTCCCAATGTTGTTAATATATGTAGTGTATGTATAAACTGGAAGTAGAAGTCTTAGTGTTTCTTTCCAGTACTTCCAATTAGGGGAGGGGTGGTAGCGTTAGGGGAAAATAATAAAGCAAAAATATATTTCAAAAAAATATGTATATAGATATATTTTAATAATATATGTGTTTATTTTAAAAAAGATATGGGGGATTTGAAATGACGCAGACAATTACATTGATAAAATCCACAATCTATTTATATTAAAGCTGATCAACCCCTAAATAAAGACAAGAAAACAGCATGATCACTTTGCTAGTTGTATTCCTTCTTGCAACTTTCAAGGCGCTCTCATCTCACATTTTCCCTTTGCTTGTGGACTTCAGCTGTCTGTGACCAAGCAAAAAATCGTACCATGACCGCTACACACAGCCTACATCGTAGTGAAGTTATAGCCAACCTGGATACTAGCACTAATGCGCTAGTAAACCTGCTACACTCAGAAAGCAGATTAGCAGTTAAACCAGCCGGTCTTGGTGTGATGGCATGAATATAGAATAGAGAGCCAGCCGCAGGAGGTAGCGTGAACTCAAGGATAACCTTTAATATCCAAAACACGCATTCAAAATCCGAACAGGATAGATACAACTGTTTCAGATTAAAGACGAGAAAATAAAGATAATAAATACACTGTCACAATGAACAATATCCGACAAGGAAATGAGGGAACAGAGGGAACATATATACATGAAGTAATGAGGGGAAATGAGAACCAGGTGTGCGTAATGACAAGACATGACAAATGGAATAATGAACGAGAGAGCAGCAGTGGCTAGAAAGCCAGTGACGACGATCGCCGAAGCATGCCCGAACAAGGGGGTGAGGCAACTTCGGCAGGAGTCGTGACACCTGGTGGCAATAAATTAATCAAACCAAAAGCTTACCATGACATGGAAGAGTTCCATTGTTGAATAGCCATAGCCAGCTAGCTAACATAGCATCCCTCTCTGTTTGAGCCGGGTGGGCAAAACTAGCTAGCTGCATTATCTAGCTATGTGAAAATTAAATAAATACAACTAAATATAGCTATCTCTCTCTCTCTTTCTCTTGCTTCTACTTCATTTTTAAATCAGTTAATTTGTTCAAAACTGTTTAACCATTGTCAGCAACTCACCACATTTTTTGCTAGCTTATGCTTTCAGTACTAGATTGATTATCTGATTATTTGATTGGCTGGACAACATATCAGATCATGCTGAAAGTGCTCTGATAGGTTGGAGGACATCCTCCAGAAGTTGTCATAATTACTGTGTACGTCTGTGGAAGGGGGTTTTGTATTACCAGCAAATGTTATGAATTGCACCTTTCATATGTCTGAGAGACTGCCTATCAACATGGCAATACCGTGCTCTCTCTATTGTCAGAGTAACATCATATGGATCAATGTTGCGAATGTCTATTTCCTCAGTTACTTTTGCAGAAAAAGTGTCAGCCATTTTGTTAGAAACTATTATTTTTCACAGGAAACAGGAAGGAGCTTTGTTAGGAAATCTCAGGATTCCAGTTTCTGGCATTAATTCCAAGTGTGTACAGAGTTCTGTATGCTGCCTCGTTCTCTTGTAGTTCAGCAGGATGACAATGAGTAAACAGCCCTGGGAATAATTGCAAATTGTCTTAGAAAATAATTCAGTTTAACTTGCCTATATCTTGTAGAAGGAGGATCTGATGTGTGGTCTAGAGCGTGTTCTGGCCCGGACGACCTGGTGTAACTGTAATGCAGGGCCAACAGCTTGTTCTGTTCCAAGATAAGCCAATATCATTAATTAGTTCCCAGTAAACCACAAACCTGCCAAGTTAAAGTAAGTGACACATTAGTTAAATCATTAATTAACTTCACCACTGTCTTTATTTACCATGTTCCTGGCATATAATGTGAATTTGAAGACCACAGCCCTCTATGACTACAGCCTCTGTCATCACATTAAAGACCACAAAACTATAAACTCTTTTCCATAAGACTGTTTTGATCGATATGCAAAACAATATTTCTAAATGTCGTGCTCCAGGTTAGGTGGAATCAGTCATTTCAGGCCTACCAGGTTTGCTTACTGGGAACTCATAATATTGGCTTATGTTGGCAGTGAGCACCCTCTAGGCCAGGTATAGAAGTTTCATCATACTTCAGATCCACTCCCTGCTGGAAATTTCACAGTCTTCATATTTTGATTCCTTGTCCCTCAAAAGGGATTAAACCGATCAACACAACCTTCTCCACAATTTCAAAGTTAATGAAAAATTATGGAAACATTTCATGTCTTCACACCCCCAGAGTTAATGCTTGGTGGAAGCACCATTGGTAGCCATTACAGCTGTGAATCATTTTGAATAATATTGAACCAACTTTACACTACATCCAGTTTATACATACACTACATATATTAACAACATTGGGAGACATATTGAGACAGCTGATGTACATTTTTACGTGGATTACACTATTCTCTACTCGAGTAGCAGTAGTTTTGAAAGTAGGGTTTAGAAAAAGCTCACAGATTTTAATATCATTCAATGGAATTTGTAAGATCTGAAGCTTGTTACTAATTCCTCTCAAACAAAATGCATAGTAATTTCCAATGATAAACACTCTGAAAACCATGTCATTAGTACCTTGGAAGGACATTCCATAGAACAAGTAAAAACATACAAATATCTGGGAGTTTGGGTGGATGAGAAGTTGAGCTTCACACCACATGTAGAGAACCTTGTCGGGAAACTCAAGCTGCGTTTTGGGCTTTATTACGGGCACAAAGTTAGTTTTTCCTTTGCTGCTAGAAAAGGCATGATTCATTGTACTTTTCTCTCTGTGTTGGACTATGCTAATACTATTTATGTGCAGGCCTCAAACTCTACACTGAAGACTCTTGACTGTATCATGTGATCCATACATTGCTGTCAGATGGACATAGCTAGCAACACAGGCTAAACCGCTTCCATTCTTATTTACAAGGTAATTTAATATATCCGCTTCTAGCTCGAAATGAAAACACTAACAAGCTCAGATACCAATTTTGTTTTAGGCTAACAGTCCCGAATATTAGAACAGAGCATGGATAAAAGTATTTTCACTACTCAGTCCCCTGGTCTTGGAATTCCCTTCAAGCCCAAATTAAACTCCAGGATTTGGTGTCCCTATAGGAGTACAAAGCACAAATAGATGAACAGGTTGATTAGAAATGTAGTTGATTCTAATTGTCACCATGTTACTAGTCAGCGTTGCCTTATTTATGGAAGGATGTTGTTTTACTGGAAGCATTTTGATACTGTAAGAACCCTGTCTTTTGACGTATTTCAATCTCTTTGTTTCTGGCTTGTGCTGTGTAAATGTTCTTTACTGACGTGCTGCTTTTTAAATTGATGCAGTGGGGAGAACAAGTATTTGATACACTGCCGATTTTGCAGGTTTTCCTACTTACAAAGCATGTAGAGGTCTGTTATTTTTATCATAGGTACACTTCAAAAATCCAGAAAATCACATTGTATGATTTTTAAATAATTAATTAGCATTTTATTGCATGACATAAGAATTTGATAAACCTACCAACCAGTAAGAATTCCGGCTCTCACAGACCTGTTAGTTTTTCTTTAAGAAGCCCTCCTGTTCTCCACTCATTACCTGTATTAACTGCACCTGTTTGAACTCGTTACCTGTATAAAAGACACCTGTCCACACACTCAATCAAACAGACTCCAACCTCTCCACAAAGGCCAAGACCAGAGAGCTGTGTAAGGACATCAGGGATAAAATTGTAGACCTGCACAAGGCTGGGATGGGCTACAGGACAATAGGCAAGCAGCTTGGTGAGAAGGCAACAACTGTTGGCGCAATTATTAGAAAATGGAAGAAGTACAAGATGATCTCCCTCGGTCTGGGGCACCATGCAAGATCTCACCTCGTGGGGTATAAATGATCATGAGGAAGGTGATGGATCAGCCCAGAACTACCCGGCAGGACCTGGTCAATGACCTGAAGAGAGCTGGGACCACAGTCTCAAAGAAAACCATTAGTAACATACTACGCCGTCATGGATTAAAATCCTGCAGCGCACGCAAGGTCCCCCTGCTCAAGCCAGCGCATGTCCAGGCCCGTCTGAAGTTTGCCAATGACCATCTGGATGATCCAGAGGAGGAATGGGAGAAGTTCATGTGATCTGATGAGACAAAAATAGAGCTTTTTGGTCTAAACTCCACTTGCCGTGTTTGGAGGAAGAAGAAGGATGAGTACAACCCCAAGAACACCATCCCAACCGTGAAGCATGGAGGTGGAAACATTCTTTGGGGATGCTTTTCTGCAAAGGGGACAGGACGACTGCACCTTATTGAGGGGAGGATGGATGGGGCCATGTATCGCGAGATCTTGGCCAACAACCTCCTTCCCTCAGTAAGAGCATTGAAGATGGGTCGTGGCTGGGTCTTCCAGCATGACAACGACTCGAAACACACAGCCAGGGCAACTAAGGAGTGGCTCCGTAAGAAGCATCTCAAGGTCCTGGAGTGGCCTAGCCAGTCTCCAGACCTGAACCCAATAGAAAATCTTTGGAGGGAGCTGAAAGTCCGTATTGCCCAGCGACAGTCCCGAAACCTGAAGGATCTGGAGAAGGTCTGTATGGAGGAGTGGGCCAATATCCCTACTGCAGTGTGTGCAAACCTGGTCAAGAACTACAGGAAACGTATGATCTCTGTAATTGCAAACAAAGGTTTCTGTACCAAATATTACGTTCTGCTTTTCTGATGTATCAAATACTTATGTCATGCAATAAAATGCAAATTAATTACTTAAAAATCATACAATGTGATTTTCTGGATTTTTGTTTTAGATTCCGTCACTCACAGTTGAAAATACCTATGATAACATTTACAGACTTCTACATGCTTTGTAAGTGGGAAAACCTGCAAAATCGGCAGTGTATCAAATACTTGTTCTCCACTGTATGTCTTCGTCTGGTTGATGTCATAAGTCTGTTTGTCTGAAACTCATGTGTTGATGCTCCTGTCTTGTTCCAGGTCTCTCTTGAATGAGATTTTTATTCATTCAACGAGACTAACTGTCACGGTGAGTGTAAAGGGAACGAGGCACAGAACGAGAGGACGTTGCGAACATGTTTTATTATAAGAGTATTAATAATAAAACGAAACAAAACAACAAACCTATGAACACCGTGGTGTGAGTACTTACACAAATAGCACAAGCAATGATCCACACACAGGTGGATGTGTGTGGAGCCTAAATAATATCCCCAATCTAGACAGCTTTCTCTGATTGGGGATCATTAACTTCCCCTAACAAAGGATGTGATGACCTGATTGTGGTTCCCCCACTCCCTCTAGTGGGAGTCTGAGGCCAAGCCTCAATCAGGCCATCACAGTATCCCCCACCCCCCCCCCAAGGCGCGGGGTCCCGACCGCGATACCACCCCCTTACAAAAACCCCAAACAAAAAAATCAACACAAAACAATTTTTTAGGGGGAAAGTGCGGAGTACTGGGGATGCTGCTGTTGGTGGGGGTTCCGGCACTGGAGTGGAGCAGCTTACCGGAGCTGGGCTGGACACCGGTGGAGCGGACTGCTCAGGCACTGGAGTGGAGCAGATGCCTGGAGCTGGACTGGACACCGGTGGAAAGGACTGCTCCAGCACTGGAGTGGAGCAGCGTACCGGAGCTTGACTGGGCACCGGTGGAGCGGACAGCTCTGGCATGGGGGCGGAGTAGATCTCCGGTCCCGGACTGGGCACCGGTGGAGCGGACTGCCCCTGCACTGTAGCGGAGCAGACTTCCGGACCAGTATCCATCCCCATCTTTGGAGCAGGACTGAACGCCGTGCCCCGCCTGGGCACCGACGCAGAGGAGGATTCCAGCCCTGTGGTTGGGCTGGCTGCCGACCCCAGACTGGGCACCGGCACGCTATGGAGCTCCTGCTCCAAAGCTGGGCTTTACGTCGTGCCCGGTATGGGCACCGACGCAGAGAAGGGTTCCAGCCACAGAGCTGTGCTGACCTCTGGAGGTTCTGAGGGCCGTCACTGGAGGCTCCGGGCTGTGGGCCGTCACTGGAGGCTCCGGGCTGTGGGCAGTCGCTCGAGGCTCCGGGCTGTGGGCTGTCGCTCGAGGCTCGAGGCGTCGTCCTCCTCGGCCCAGTTCGGTACGTCCCGTGCCGGCTCCCCGCACCCGACCTCCAGTGCGTGCGCCCAGCCAGGTGCTTCCAGTGCCGGCTCCACGCACCCGTCGTCCGGGCCCGGTTGTTTTCCCCCGCTCCATGGTCAGAGCCGTTTGCCCCACCGGTACCCAGTCCGGGCCCGGTTATAAAGAAGGGGAATGGGAGAAAACTGTCCACTTCGTCGGAGCCAGAGCCGCCCCCGATGGACTAGTCTTCCCTCCCTATTAACCCCCCTTTGTACTTGTGTGTTTTTTTGGGGCGTTTTATGGGGGGGGGGGGTACTGTCAGGCTCTGGCCATAGAGCAGCCTATTTGCTTCTCTATGTAGCTATGGTCAGAGTCTGACAGTGTCTTTCTTTTCTGTTTCTGTGTGGGTTTTGGGTTGGATCCCTAATTAGAGGCAGCTACACCGCATCGTCTCTAATTAGGGATCCTACATATGTTTGTCTGTCCTTCACTCTGGTGTGGGTCGTTGTCGCAGTCACGGTGAAAGTAAGTGTGCCTTTTTTTACGTCCGTTCATTCATGTGTTTTGTGAACGTGACGATTGTCTATAGTGTCTGTTTGTGTCCTGTAGTTCGTCATTCGTTTTGATTATATACATAGTATAATAATAAAATGTCGAACTACTATCCCTGCGCTGCATCTTGGTCTGTGTGTGCACCCTCTCGTGACAATTCCCCATAATGTCAAAGTGGATAATGTTTTTTAAAAATGAAAAACTGAAATGTCTTGAGTCAATAAGTATTCAATGTGTTGCGTGGTGGTTTGGTGGTTTGTGTTGTGTTGGATCCCTAATTAGAGGCAGCTGCAGTGCATCGTCTCTAATTAGGGATCCTACATATGTTTGTATGTCCCACACCTAGGTTTGGGTCATTAAAACTTCATGCCATCTTAAAGTAAGTGTGTTTCCGTTTTGTTTGCTTTGTGTTTATTTTGTATAGTTCGTCAGTGTTGTGAATTTATCAATTAGCATTAAAAACATGTCAAACTATTATTCCTGCGCTGCTCCTTAGTCTCTCATTTCACCCTTTCTTGACAGAATGACCCACTACAACGAGACCAAACAGCGCAATTGGGGAGTGAAGGAGAAGAACGGAGCACAGCAGAGGAATCGGGGCTCAGGAAGGAATAAAGCCCGAAAGCAACCCCAATAAAAAAAATTGGGGGGGCTATGGGGGTGGTCTGGCAACGAGGAGGAAGCGCCAGTACGACTCCCCATGTGGAATTTGCCGAGGCCGAAGTACAAATGGGGGGCGCAGAGCAAGGAGTAGGAGGAGTATTTGGAGGAGTATTTTGGAGCTGTTCTGGAGGAAATGAGGGAGCTAGATGAAGAGGTAGAGAAGGAGATGACAGAGTGGCTCAGTCCGGGTCCGTGTCCGGGTCCGCTCCACCGGTGCCCAGTCCGGGTCCGGTTGTCTGCTCCGCTCCAGTGCCAGAGCAGTACACTCCACCGGTGCCAAGTCCGAGTCCGGTCGTCTGCTCTGCCTCCCGCACCCGATCTCCAGTGCGTGCGTACTGCCAGGTAACTCCAGTGCCGGCTCCAAGCACCCGACCTCCGGTGCGCCTCCCCAGTCCGGTACATCCCGTGCCGGCTCCCCGCACCCGACCTCCAGTGCGTGCGCCCAGCCAGGTGCTTCCAGTGCCGGCTCCACGCACCCGACCTCCGGTGCACCTCCCCAGTCCGGTACGTCCCGTGCCGGCTCCCCGCACCCGACCTCCAATGCGTGCGCCCAGCCAGGTGCTTCCAGTGCCGGCTCCACGCACCCGACCTCCAGTGCACCTCCCCAGTCCGGAACGTGCAGTGCCGGCTCCACGCACCCGACCTCCGGTGCGCCTCCCCAGTCCGGTACAACCCGTGCCGGCTCCACGCACCCGACCTCCAGTGCGTGCGCCCAGCCAGGTGCTTCCTGTGCCGGCTCCACGCACCCGACCTCCGGTGCGCCTCCCCAGTCCGGTACGTCCAGTGCCGGCTCCACGCACCCAACCTCCCGTAGGGTCCACCGACCAGAGCTTTTCGCCGCACCGGTGCCCAGTCCGGATCCGGTCGACTGCTCCGCTCCAGTGCCAGAGCAGTCCGCTCCACCGGTGCCTAGTCCAGGTCCGGTTGTATGGTCCGCTCCCGAGCCAGAGCAGTCCGCTCCACTGGTGCCCAGTCCGGGTCCGGCCGTCTGCTACGCTCCCGAGCCAGAGCAGTCCGCTCAACCGGTGCCCAGTCCGGGTCCGGTCGTCTGCTCCGCTTCAGTGCCAGAGCAGTCCACTCCACCGGTGCCGAGTCCGGTTCCGGTCGTCTGCTCCGCTCCAGTGCCAGAGCAGTCCAATCCACAGGTGCCCAGTTCGGGCCCGGTTATTTGTCCCGCTCCATGGCCGGAGCCGATTACCCCACGGGTGGCCAGGCTGGGCCCAGTTATTTGCCCCCCTCCATGGCCGGAGCCGTTTGTCCCACCGGTGCTCAGTCCGGGCCCGGATATTTGCCCCGCTCCATGGCCGGAGCCGTTTACCCCACCGGTGCCCTGTCCGGGCCTGGTTATTTGCCCCGCTCCATGGCCGGAGCCATTTACCCCACCGGTGCCCAGTCCGGGCCCGGTTGACTGCCCCGCTCCATGGCCGGAGCCGTTTACCCCACCGGTGCTCAGTCCGGGCCCGGTTGTCTGCTCTGCTCCATGGCTGGAGCCGTTTACCCAACCGGTACCCAGTCCGGGCCCGGTCATAAGGAAAAGGCATGGGAGGAAGCTGTCTACTTCGCTGGAGCCAGAACCGCCACCGACAAACTAATCTTCCCTCCCTAACTCTCCCCCCATGTATTTGTGTTTTTTGTGGGGGTACTTTCATGCTCTGGACATAGAGAAGTAGACAGCTTCCTCCCATGCCTTTTCCTTATGACCGGAAAAGGCATGGGAGGAAGGTCTATAATTTCTGTTTCTGTTTCTGTGTGGGTGTTGGGTTGGATCCCTAATTAGAGGCAGCTGCAGTGCATTGTCTCTAATTAGGGATCCTACATATGTTTCTATGTCCCACACCTAGGTGAAAAGTAAGTGTGTTTCCGTTTTGTTTGCTTCGTGATTATTTTGTATAGTTCGTCAGTGTTGTGAATTTATCAATTAGTATTAAAAACATGTCAAACTATTATTCCTGCGCTGCGCCTTGGTCTCTCCATGAACCCTTTCTTGACACACTGGGAGATGTATTCACCTTTCAGTAGGACAATAACTTCATACAGAAGGCCAGACCTACACTGGAGTTGCTTACCAAGAAGACAGTGAATGTTCCTGAGTTATAGTTTGGCAAGACTTGAAAATGGTTGTCTAACGCAGGGAGTCAGGAAGCAGGTGAAGTCAGTGAGTTTAATAAGAATGAACATAGAGTGGCGTCTGAAAATAAATACAGAAACAAAACTGCCTGATGGGAAACAAAAACGGAGTGCTAGACAAAGGGGGAATAATCCAGGTGTAATGATGAGGCACAGGGGGTGTAATGAACGTTGCCAGGTGTGCGTAATGATGTGTTGCCAGGACTGGTGGTTAGTAGTCCGGCAACGTCAAGCCCCGGAGAGGGGGAGCAGGAGTAGACGTGACATCAACAAACAATTTGACAGAACTTGAAGAAACAATTTGACAGAACAGTCCGGTACTTCCCATGCCGGCTCCCCGCACCCGACCAGGTGCTTTCAGTGCCGACTTATGGCAGGCACTTCAAAATGTGCAAAATATTTTCGGACTATTTTTTCATATATGTTATTCAATGCTTTTATATGGGCTAAAAGCAGTAAGGCCAAATTCAATGTTTAATCTTTTTAATGTATTTATTTTTATACCTAAAGGGGTCCTAAAATTCCAAATCTATAGCTAAATGATCCTTGGTGTGACCATCTTAATAGAATTACATACGTTAGCTTAATAGAAGATGCAGGGTATGTTACTGCTGTTCACTCTAGTGGGAGTGCTGTTAGCATGCTCAGTCAATGAAGCTAACTCTGAGGACGGTACGTCTAATGTGTGTGTGTGTGTGTGTGTGTGTGTGTGTGTGTGTGTGTGTGTGTGTATATGTGTACTACTATTACTGCCCAGTGTAATCTGATATAATTTGCTCTACATGCACCGTATTGTAATTATCTGTATTATGGTCATGTTGACATTGTAACACTAAATAAAAACACGGAATAAAACAATATTATGAAACATGTATGATGTAATTGAAACACTGATAAACATGTAAGATTCATCTAAAAAACTAAACTTGTGTATCGATTGATAGTTTATTGGAGGATCACAATATGACACGTCAACCATACAACATTCATACCATAAATTCTGATCATCATTATTAATCCATGAAATTGACCAATCATCTATCATGTATCATAAAGTACATGTTTATGGATAAAACATATATTATTCATAATGTTGATGAGTTCTTCTCAGTTCAAAAGTACCAAATAACTGTATTCCTGTTTAGTTTTTTGTTAGTCAATGATTGATGGATGGATGATGTAATGATTCACTGAGGTAATGTTAGTGATGATGTCAGAGGTGGTAGCTGATTCCATATGGAGACTGGTAAGGATCCTCGGCGTCACCATTATGGTCGCTTTTCACCCAAAAAGTTTAATCTCCTTCCCCGGATGGGGTTTCAGCAGCTTCTGCTCCCTCATCATTGGATCGCTGTACCGGTCGTGGTACTCTGGTGTAATGGTTGGAGATGGTACCAAGTCGAACTTCCCTCTACTCTAGCTGTTGGTATGACATAGGTGACCGTGTAGGGACCCTCTCATCTCGGTTCGTTCCACTTCCTCTGGAAGTGTCACAATTAGGTGGAAGGAGAGACCAACGCGCAGCGCAGTAATAGTTCAACATTGTTTAGACTTCTTATACTATGTATAATCCAACACTTGTGGAACATCCAAACAAAAAAACAAACAAACAAATAAACACGAATGGACAAACGTAAAGCACTTACTTCACCCGTGACTGGAGGAATATATCGACCCACACAAAAGTGAAGGACAGACAAACATATATAGGATCCCTAATTAGAGACAATGCGGTGCAGCTGCCTCTAATTAGGGATCCAACCCAAAACCCACACAGAAACAGAAAAGAAAGACACTGTCAGACTCTGACCATAGCTAAATAGAGAAGCAAAATAGGCCTCTCCATGGCCAGAGCCTGACAGTACCACCCCCCAAGGCGCGGACTCCCGGACGCCAAAAAAACCACACAAATACAAGGGGGGGTTAAAGGGAGGGAAGACTAGTCCATCGGGGGCGGCTCTGGCTCCGGCGAAGTGGACAGTTTTCTCCCATGCCCCTTATTTATAAACGGGCCCGGACTGGGTACCGGTGGGGAAAAAGGCTCCGGCCTTGGAGCGGGGAAAACAACCGGGTCCGGTCTGGGCACCGGTGGGGCCAACGGCTCCGGCCATGGAGCGGGACCATTAACCGGGCCCGGACTGGGCACCAGTGGGGTAAACGGCTCCGGCCATGGAGCGGGGAAAACAACCGGGCCCGGACTGGGCACCGGTGGGGATAACGGCTCAGGCTCAGGAGCGGGGAAAACAACCGGGCCCGGACTGGGCACCTGTGGAGAAAAACTGCTCCGGCCATGGAGCTAGGCAAGGAACCGGACCCGGATTGGGCACCAGGGGAGCGGACTGCTCTGGCACTGGGGTGGAGCAGACGGCTGGACCCGGAATGGGTACCGGTGTAGCGGACTGCTCAGGCTCTGGAGCGGAGGAGACGGCTGAACCCGGATTGGGTACCGGTGGAGCGGAAACCTCTGGCACTGGGGCGGAGCAGACGGCTGGACCCGGAATGGTTACCGGTGGAGCGGACTGCTCTGGCACTGGAGCGGAGCAGACGGCTGGACCCGGATTGGGTACCGGTGGAGCGGACTGCTCTGGCACTGAGGCGGAGCAGACGGCTGGACCCGGAATGGGCACCGGTGGAGCGGACTGCTCTTGAGCGGAGCAGACGGCTGGACCCGGAATGGGCACCGGTGGAGCGGACTGCTCTGGCACTGGAGCGGAGCAGACGGCTGGACCCGGATTGGGTACCGGTGGAGCGGACTGCTCTGGCACTGGAGCGGGGTAGATGGCTGGATCCGGACTGGGCACCGGTAGGGCGGACTACGGGGGTCCTGCTCCACTGGGGGGGTCGGTTCCAGGCATTGGACCGTGGCTGAAGGCTCAGGGCTGCGGAATTTCGCTGGAGGTTCTGGGCTGCGGACCTTCGCTGGAGGTCCGAGCTGCGGACCTTCGATGGAGGTTCAGTGCTGCGGACCTTCGCTGGAGGTTACGGGCTGCTGACCTTCGCTGGAGGTTTCGGGCTGCTGACCTTCGCTGGAGGCTCCGGGCTGCTGACCTTCGCTGGAGGCTGGGGTGGAGCAGACGGCTGGACCCGGAATGGGTACCGGTGGAGCGGACTGCTCTGGCACTGGAGCGGAGCAGACGGCTGGACCCGGATTGGGCACCGGTGGAGCGGACTGCTCTGGCACTGGAGCAGAGCAGACGGCTGGACCCGGGTTGGGTAACGGTGGAGCGGACTTCTCTGGCACTGGAGCGGGGCAGATGGCTGGATCCGGACTGGGCACCGGTAGTGCGGACTACGGGGGTCCTGCTCCACTGGGGGGGTCGGTTCCAGGCATTGGCTGAAGGCTCAGGGCTGCGGACCTTCGCTGGAGGTTCAGGGCTGCTGACCTTCGTTGGAGGTTCAGGGTTGCTGACCCTCGCTGGAGGTTCAGGGCTGCTGACCTTCGCTGGAGGTTCAGGTCTGCGGACCTTCGCTGGAGGATCAGGGCTGCTGACCTTCGCTGGAGGTTCAGGGCTGCGGACCTTCTCTGGAGGTTCAGGGCTGCTGACCTTCGCTGGAGGTTCCGGGCTGCGGACCTTCGCTGGAGGCTCAGGGTTGCTGACCTTCGCTGGGGGTTTCGAGCTGCTGACCTTCGCTGGAGGTGCCCCTCTGTCCCATAGCCTCAGCAATAGTGCCCGTCAGCGCTCGAAATCCTTCTCCTCCTCTATCTCCTGTAGGAATGGGTCTTTCTCCACCTCCACCGGAAGTGCAACCCAGGCTCTCCACCGGCTCGTCTGCTCCTCCTCCGGGTATTTATGAAACCCCTCGGGCTTCTCCCGATCATGAAATGAGGGCAGACGAAGTGGTGTGCTATCCCCCTCCTCCATTCTCTCCGGGGTCTGGCTGCGCACCGATGGAGTGGTGCTCAAAGCCACGACGGACCTTTGTTGGCTCCGGACCGGCGCTGGAGGCACTGGGTTGGGAACTGGCGTTGGGGGGCTGAGACAGCCCCGATCTTCCTCACTCCATCGCCAATCCCCTCCTCGTGAGATCTCCTCCAAGAGTCCCCACGAGAGAGGGAACAGAAGTACGTCGTCGTCCTCCTCTTCCGACTCCTCTCCGTACCTCTGCTCCCTTGGCTGTAGGGGCTCCTCCTGGATCCCACACGAGTGCAGTGGCCGGGGATCTTCTCCGTTTACCCCCGACGACCCCCATAGCCCCCCTACAACAATCGTTTGGGGTGTCTGGGCTCCAGGCTATTCCTTCTCGGTCCATCGTCGCTTCCCCTTTCCCCTTAAGGTGGTTCGATCTGTCACAAGTAGGTGGAAGGAGAGACCAATAGTTCGACATTGTTTTTATTTGTTAAAACCCACACAGAAACAGAAAAGAAAGACACTGACTCTGACCATAGCTACATAGAGAAGCAAAATAGGCCTCTCTATGGCCAGAGCCTGACAGGAAGTCCCTGAAGTACACTCTGTCCCCCGCTTGACCGCTCAAGGTGGGTCCACCTCTGGCTGTTGAACCCTGTTTTTCTCCTGTAGATAAACAACTTTATGCATAGCAGTTAGTAGTCTGATGTACTCTTTCAATTCTCTTTCCAATTGCTCTAAAAGGTGGATCATCATAAGGTGCTCTAAGAACTGACACTGGCTTGGGTCAAACTGTAAGCATTTTATGCAGTGTTAGATGTGTTATTCGCATGCGATAACTCATTAGTGCAAGAGGCAAAGCAACCACCCAATTCATCATTGTACTCTGACAAATTTTATCATATCTACATAGTCCATTACCAGGTGTTTAAAGGTTTCCTTCTGGTACTGGAATATGTCCAATTGGTGCTGTTAACCCCTTCCTGATATTATTCTTGGCACATGTTTCACACTCTGCTAACTGTGCATCTACTGTTGCCTACATGTATGGAGACTAAAATACCTTGCTTCTTAATTTTTCAACACATACATCCCCCGTGCACAATGATTAAACCCATAAGCTTTGGTCCTTCCTGTGCTCTCCATAGTCTGTTTGCATCCTGTACTGCCCCTCTCTTACAACACATATTTTGCTCACACACTCCTGCTCTTTCCTGAAAACAAGATCCATCCTCAAACAACTTCCCCAGTCGCACTTAGAATTGGAACTGACAACAAATCTTTTCAGAATTTGGTAAATGTCAATGATTCTGCTACACAATCATGTGGATCTAGCCATAATTGTTCCAACATAGGTTCTGGTATGGGTCATATTAGAATGTACTAGGAAATTCTAACTGGTCGTTTCATCTTTGGATTTTGTATAATTTAAATATAATAAACGTACCCCCTTTATCTAACACTTCCTGTACTGGCTCTTCTATTTCTCCTACCCAATACACATTTTCTGCCTGTTCTGTAGTCATCACCATCCCTGTTCCTTCCCTGTCTATTATCATCCCTTCTGATGTACATTTACTTTGAATGCCCATTCTACATAGTGCATCCCTTCCTAATACATTTACTTGGTCTTCCCCAGTGGTTCACTGGTCCCTGTGGAGCCTGTGTTTGAGATTGCTGCCATGCATCCGAGGTGGGCCATTTCCTTGCCAATTACCCTGTGGTGGCTGCATGTACACATTCACTACTGGTGTGGTGGTTGACCTTAGGCCTTGTGGCTGAGGTGGTGGTTGCAGACCTCCCTGGGTGAGAGGTACCATGGCGGCCTCTTCAGATGCTGGTTCAACAGTCAATGAGGCTTGTGTTTTCTTTTTTGTCCTTTCGTGTATATTCCTCCAGCTGCAGTTGTGTCAGCTTTCTCTGAATGTCTCTCCCCTGTTCTTCCAGCTTTTGTTCATCCTTTCTGTGTTTCTCCACTACATGGATGACATTGTCACAGAACTCTGTGGGATTTTTAATGTAGTCCCACCACATCTTCCAGTCTGCTCTTGACTGGTGTCGGCCTAACCTCCAAAAGTGATGTCCTGAACATGACTGTCATCAGGGGGTCCCCTTCAGGGTCCTTTTCTGTTTCCTGTTGCAATCTTTTCTGCTGTTCACGCAGATGGCTTGCTCGGTTTTCTGTATTCCCCAGAGGTTCCCCCCTCAGTGCTTTGGGGTCTACCTTGGCTGGATACTCTGTTCTCAGGGTTCCCCACAGCTCCTGTCTGAACTGGTCACGTCAGTCCATCCAGTTCCCCCTCATGCACCACTCATCCGAGGCCACACCTCTGCAACACGCCCTCCATTTTGGCCATCCCCAGCACCCTTACCAGTAATGCCTTCAGGTCTCCCACCGCCAGCATTTTCCCCATTGTTCGCTCTTCAAATGTTCCAATCCATTTACCGGCCCCATCATGGATGCTAGGCAGCTTGCTCACCAGGCCCTCCAGGTCCTGACAACCCCAGGGTTTAAATTACATCTGGGTTCCTTTTACCAACACCAAAAGAAAGGTTATATACCGTTTAGGTCGTTTTTTATATCTCTTCTGGGCCTTAGCTACCTTCCTACCCGTTGACTATCTGCTTCCCTCCTTTCTTCCACAAGAGATTGTACTATGTCTCTAAACACACCCATTCTTTCCGCATTACCTCCTCAGTATGGAGGGAACGAGGCGCAGAGCGAGAGGACGTTGCAAACGTGTTTTATAATAAGTAATAAAACTGAAACAAAAACAACAAATGTTATCTACCGTGGCGTTAGTGCCTAACACAAGCAACAAGTAATGATCCACACGCAGGTGGATGTGCGGTGCACATAAATAGCATCCCCAATTAGAGACAACTAACGACAGCTGTCTCTAATTGGGGATCACCAATAACCCAACCCTGGGTGTCAGGACCTGACTGTGGCCATCCCACTCCTCCTAGAGGGAGTCAGGGACCTGGCCTCAGTCAGGCCCTTACAGTACCCGCCCCCCCTAAGGCGCGGGCTCCCGGCCGCGATGTTCCCCCCAATCAAAAAAATTAGACAAAACCAGGGAGGAAAGGGCAGAGTACTGGGTCGGTTGTTGGTGGGGGCTCCGGATATGGCGTTGGACGTGATGCTATCAATGAGGGCAGCTCCCTCTCTCTCTCCCAGTGGCACACCCGGTCCTGTCCGGACCTCGGCGTGATGGATCCCTCCCCAGTACTCCCCAGACGCACCAAGTCCAGTCCGGACCATTGTGTGGGGACCTCTTCCTCTGGAGAGGGGCAGACCACCGGTCCCGGACTGGGCCCCTTTGGAGCGGACTGCTCTGGCACTGGAGCGGAGCAGATGACCGGAACCGTACTGGGCACCGGTGGAGCGGACTGCTCAGGCACTGGCACTCTTACACACCTATGTAAAATAAGATTCTCAGTGAAAACAAACTTACCACATAGTTTTCTGAGTGTTTAGCATTGGAAAATACTATGCATTTAGTTTGAGAGGAATTAGGAACAAGCAATTCCATTGAATGATATTAAAATCTGTGAGCTTTTTCAAAACCCGAAGTCAAACTACTGCTACACGAGTAGAGAATAGTGTAATCCACATAAAAATGTACATCAGCTGTCTCAATATGTCTCCCAATGGTGTTAATATATGTAGTGTATGTATAAACTGGAAGTAGAAGGCTTAGTGTTGCTGTCCATTACTTCCAATTAGGTGAGGAGTGGTAGCGTTAGGGGAAAATGATAAAGCAAAAATATATTTCAAATGTATATGTATATAGATATATTTTAATAATATATATATTTATTTTAAAAAAGATATGGGGGATTTGAAATGACGCAGACAATTACATTGATAGAAGCCACAATCTATTTGCAATATTAAAGCTGATCAACCCCTAAATAAAGACAAGAATGATCAGCATGATCACTTTGCTAGTTGTATTTCTTCTTGCAACTATCAAGGCGCTCTCCTCTCATATTTTCCCTTTGTTTGTGGAATTCAGCTGTCTGTGACCAAGCAAAAAATAATAATTGTACCATGACCGCTAACGCTACACACTGCCTACATCGTAGTGAAGTTATAGCCAACCTGGATACTAGCACTAATGCGTTAGTAAACCTGCTACAGTCATGTAGTACAGTGTTCAGTCGGAAAGCAGATTAGAATTTAATCCTGCGGGTCCTGGTGGCAATAAATTAATCAAACCAAAAGCTTACCTTGACTTGGAAGAGTTCCAGTGTTGAATAGCCATAGCCAGCTAGCTAACATAGCATCACTCTCTGTTTGAGCCGGGTGGGCAAAACTAGCTAGCTGCATTAGCTAGCTATGTGAAAATTAAATAAATACAACGAAATATAGCTATCTCTCTCTCTCTCTTTCTCTTGCTTCTACTTCATTTTTAAATAAATTAATTTGTTCAAAACTGTTTAACCATTGTGTTTCTCTCTCTTTGAGTCAGCAACTCACCACATGTTTTGCTAGCTTATGCTTTCAATACTAGATTGATTATCTGATTATTTGATTGGCTGGACAACATATCAGTTCATGCTGAAAGAGCTCTGATAGGTTGGAGGACGTCCTCCAGAAGTTGTCATAATTACTGTGGAAGTCTGTGGAAGGGGGTGAGAGCTATGAGCCTCCTAGGTTTTGTATTAGCAGCAAATGTTATGCTTTGCACCTTTCATATGACTGAGAGACTGCCTATCAACATGGCAATACCGTGCTCTCTCTATTGTCAGTGTAATATCATATGGATCAATGTTGCTAATGTCTATTTCATCATTTACTTTTGCAGAAACAGTATCAGCCAAAATTATTATTTTACACAGGAAACGGGAAGGAGCTTGATTAGGAAATCTCAGGATTCCAGTTTCTGGCATTAATGTCAAGTGTGTACAGAGTTCTGTATGCTGCCTCATCCTCTTGTAGGTCAGCAGGATGACAATGATTAAACAGCCCTGGGAATTATTGCAAATTGTCTTAGAAAATAATTCAGTATAAATTGCCTATATCCGGTAGAAGGAGGATCTGATGTGTGATGCAAATTCAATACCTAGCCTAGAGTGTGTTCTGGCCCAGACAACCTGGTGTAACTGTAATGCCGGGCCTACAGCTTGTTCTGTTCCATGATCAGCTAATATCATTAATTAGTTCCCAGTAAACCACAAACCTGCTAATTAACTTCACCACTGTCTTTATTTACCATGTTCCTGGCATATAATGTGAATTTGAAGACCACAGCCATCTATGACCACAGCCTCTGTCATCACATTAAAGACCACAAAACTAAAGACTCTTTCACATAAGACTGTTATGATTGATATGCAAAACAAAATGTCTAAATGTCGTGCTCCAGGTTAGGTGGAATCAGTCATTTCAGGCATACCAGGTTGTCTTACTGGGAACTCATAATATTGGCTTATCTTGGCAGTGAGCACCCTCTAGGCCAGGTATAGAAGTTCTCTTCAGTTACTTCAGATCCACTCCCTGCTGGAAATTGCACAGTCTTCATATTTTGTTTCCTTGTCCCTCAAAAGGGAATAAACCGATTAACAAAATCTTCTCCACAATTTCAAAGTTAATGAAAAATTATGGAAACATTTAATGTCTTCACACCCCCAGAGTTAATGCTTGGTGGAAGCACCATTGGTAGCCATTACAGCTGTGAATCATTTTGAATAATATTGAACCAACTTTACACTACATCCAGTTTATACATACACTACATATATTAACAACATTGGGAGACATATTGAGACAGCTGATGTACATTTTTACATGGATTACACTATTCTCTACTCGAGTAGCAGTAGTTTTGAAAGTAGGGTTTTGAAAAAGCTCACAGCTTTTAATATCATTCAATGGAATTTGTAAGATCTGAAGCTTGTTCCTAATCCCTCTCAAACAAAATGCATAGTATTTTCCAATGCTAAACACTCTGAAAACCATGTCATTACTACCTTGGAAGGACATTCCATAGAACAATTAAAAACATACAAATATCTGGGAGTTTGGGTTGATGAGAAGTTGAGCTTCACACCCCATGTAGAGAACCTAGTCGGGAAACTCAAGCTGCGTATTGGGCTTTATTACGGGCACAAAGTTAGTTTTTCCTTTGCTGCCAGAAAAGGGATGATTCATTGTACTTTTCTCTCTGTGTTGGACTATGCTAATACTATTTATGTGCAAACCTCAAGCTCTACACTGAAGACTCTTGACTGTATCATGTGATCCCTACATTGCTGTCGGATGGACATAGCTAGCAACACAGGCTAAAACACGCTTCCATTCTTATTTACAAGGTCATTTAATATATCTTCTAGCTCAAAACGAAAACACTTACAAGCTCAGATATCAATCTTGTTTTTGGCTAACAGTCCCGAACATTAGAACAGAGCGTGGAAAAAAGTATTTTCACTACTCAGTCATAAATAGATGAACAGGTTGTTTATAAATTTAGTTGATTTTAGTTGTCACCCATGTTACTAGTCAGCGTAGCCTTATTTATGGAAGGATGTTGTTTTACTGGAAGCATTTTGATACTGTAAGGACCCTGTCTTTTGACGTATTTCAATCTGTTTGTTTCTGGCTTGTGCTGTGTAAATGTTCTTTACTGACGTGCTCCTTTTTAAATTGATATGTCTTTGTCTGGTTGATGTCATGTGCCTGTTTGTCTGAAACTCATGTGTTGATGCTGCTGTCTTGTTCCAGGTCTCTCTTGAATATGAGATTTTTATCTGAACGAGACTAACCTGGTTAAATAAAGTTTAAATGAAATGGTGTAATGGTTGGTTTCATAAATGTGTTATGACTGGATTATGGATACAACCTTAAAATAAAGTGTTACTACCATTTATAAATTCAAGCCTATCGTTGCTCCAGGTCATACATTTAGTTGAAATTACTAGGAAACCATAATATTGACCAAGGTTTAGCCTGGAGGGAGGTCATACACTTCAGGGTGTGTGTGACTAGGGTTATCACCATGGCTGTAATGTCACCTTGTTAGTTATTCGACTGTGAGGGGTGTGGCTGGATGGGGCCGTTAGCTGAAGAAAGAGTATAAAACAGGGCTGCAGAGGTCAGAGAGACACCACACTACTACTGAAGTCCAGAAGACATCATCCAGACCAACAGCTATCGTCCAACTCTAAGAGGTATGTTTATTTTCACTGAGAATCTTCTTTGCATAGGTATGTAAGAGTGGACATGTGTATACAGGTGGACAGGTGTGAATGGATGGACAGGAGTATACAGGTGGACAGGTGTGAATGGATGGACAGGTGTAGGTGGACAGGTGTATAATGTAACACGGTAGACCTGGGATCCATATTAACTTGCTGTGCTTTCTGTCATTTGGTAGAGGAGGAGGACCCATTGTGTGTGTGTGTTAACATGTTTTGATCTATGTTCTTCAGTAAAGGATGAAGATCCAGAGTTTGTTAGTGCTGTTCGCTCTAGTGGGCGTCCTGTTAGCAAGCTCTCTCAATAGAGATAACTCTGAGGAAGGTATGTCTAGTGAAAGTATGTGTACTCCTTTACCACCTGGGTATAATCTGTTTTAATTTACTAAAATGAAAAATCTCTCTTCCTCAGCTCTCCTGCAGGAGGACGGTCTAAAAGGTGGAAAGGCGGCCTTTTTGGCAAAGTTGGCTGCTCTGAAGGCCAGCGCCTCTGAAGATGAAGCACCATGTGAGCTATCTATCTATCTATCTATCTATCTATCTATCTATCTATCTATCTATCTATCTATCTATCTATCTATCTATCTATCTATCTATCTATCTATCTATCTATCTATCTATCTATCTATCTATCTATCTATCTATCTATCTCTCTCTCTCTCTGTTTATCTTTCTGAGCAACAGAAAAGTGACAATGGGAGGTCAGTTGAGGATGATAGGGAAGGCGGAGGGAGTACCATTACTAACTCCATTTCTACTCTTTACAAGCAAATTATTTTTTAAATGGTAATCAAATACTGGTCTTACAACAGTAGGTTTAAAAGATAGTCACTCATATTTGGGATATGTATTGAAAATATTGGTGTCATTTTCAAATGTATAACTTAAAGAAAAAATATTGTCCATAAAGCATGTTTAAAACTATATTCCACAGTTTTGAGCGCGATTTGGAACACAGTCAAGAAAGTTTTTGGGTGAAAAGCGACCAGAATGGTGACGCCGAGGATCCTTACCAGCCTCCATATGGAATCAGCTACCACCTCTGACATCATCACTAACATTTTCTCAGTGAATCATTACATCATCCATCCATCAATCATTGACTAACAAAAAACTAAACAGTAATACAGTTATTTGGTACTTTTGAACTGAGAAGAACTCATCAACATTATGAATAATATAGGTTTTTTTCATAAACATATACTTTATGACACATGATAGATGATTGGTCAATTTCATGGATATATTATGATGATAAGAATTTCTGGTATCAATGTTTTATGGTTGACGTTTCTTAGTGTGATCCTCCAATAAACTATCAAGCATTACACAAGTTTAGTTTTTTAGATGAATCTTACATGTTTATCAGTGTTTCAATTACATCATACATGTTTCATAATATTGTTTTATTCCATGTTTTTATTTAGTGTTACAATGTCAACATGACCATAATACAGAAAATTACAATACGGTGCATGTAGAGCAAATTATATCAGATTACACTGGGCAGTAATAGTAGTACACATATACACACACACACACACACACACACACACACACACACAGACACACACACACACACACACATTAGACGTACCATTCTCAGAGTTAGCTTCATTGAGTGAGCTTGCTAACAGCACTCCCACTAGAGTGAACAGCAGTAACATACCCTGCATCTTCTATTAAGCTAACGTATGTAATTCTATTAAGATGGTCACACCAAGGATCATTTAGCTATAGATTATGAATTTTAGGACCCCTTTAGGTATAAAAATAAATACATTAAAAAGATTAAACATTGAATTTGGCCTTACTGCTTTTAGCCCATATAAAAGCATTGAATAACATATATGAAAAAATAGTCCGAAAATATTTTGCACATTTTGAAGTGCCTGCCATAAGTCGGCACTGAAAGCACCTGGTCGGGTGCGGGGAGCCGGCATGGGAAGTACCGGACTGTTCTGTCAAATTGTTTCTTCAAGTTCTGTCAAATTGTTTGTTGATGTCACGTCTACTCCTGCTCCCCCTCTCCGGGGCTTGACGTTGCCGGACTACTAACCACCAGTCCTGGCAACACATCATTACGCACACCTGGCAACGTTCATTACACCACCTGCGCCTCATCATTACACCTGGATTATCCCCCCTTTGTCTAGCACTCCGTTGTTGTTACCCATCAGGCAGTTTTGTTTCTCTATTTATTTTCAGACGCCACTCTATGTTCATTCTTATTAAACTCACTGACTTCACCTGCTTCCTGACTCCCTGCGTTAGACAACCATTTTCAAGTCTTGCCAAACTGCAACTCAGGAACATTCACTGTCTTCTTGGTAAGCAACTCCAGTGTAGGTTTGGCCTTCTGTATGAAGTTATTGTCCTACTGAAAGGTGAATACATCTCCGAGTGTGTCAAGAAAGGGTGCATGGAGAGACCAAGGCGCAGCGCAGGAATAATAGTTTGACATGTTTTTAATACTAATTGATAAATTCACAACACTGACGAGCTATACAAAATAATCACGAAGCAAACAAAACGGAAACACACTTACTTTCCACCTAGGTGTGGGACATAGAAACATATGTAGGATCCCTAATTAGAGACAATGCACTGCAGCTGCCTCTAATTGGGGATCCAACCCAACACCCACAAAGAAACAGAAATTATAGACCTGTCAGACTCTGACCATGGCTACATAGAGAAGCAATAGGCTTGACAGTACCCCCACAAAAAACACAAATACATGGGGGGAGGGTTAGGGAGGGAAGATTAGTTTGTCGGTGGCGGTTCTGGCTCCGGCGAAGTAGACAGCTTCCTCCCATGCCTTTTCCTTATGACCGGGCCCGGATTGGGTACCGGTGGGGTAAACGGCTCCAGCCATGGAGCAGAGCAGACAACCGGGCCCGGACTGGGCACCGGTGGGGTAAACGGCTCCGGCCATGGAGCGGGGCAGACAACCGGGCCCGGACTGGGCACCGGTGGGGTAAATGGCTCCGGCCATGGAGCGGGGCAAATAACCAGGCCCGGACTGGGCACCGGTGGGGTAAACGGCTCCGGCCATGGAGCGGGGCAAATATCCGGGCCCAGACTGGGCACCGGTGGGGTAAATGGCTCCGGCCATGGAGCGGGGCAAATAACCAGGCCCGGACTGGGCACCGGTGGGACAAACGGCTCCGGCCATGGAGGGGGGCAAATAACTGACGTGGAGCCGGCACTGGACGTACCGGACTGGGGAGGCGCACCGGAGGTCGGGTGCGTGGAGCCGTCACAGGAAGCACCTGGCTGGGCGCACGCACTGGAGGTCGGGTGCGTGGAGCCGGCACGGGTTGTACCAGACTGGGGAGGCGCACCAGAGGTCGGGTGCGTGGAGCCGGCACTGCACGTTCCGGACTGGGGAGGTGCACTGGAGGTCGGGTGCGTGGAGCCGGCACTGGAAGCACCTGGCTGGGCGCACGCATTGGAGGTCGGGTGTGGGGAGCCGGCACGGGATGTACCGGACTGGGGAGGCGCACCGGAGGTCGGGTGCGTGGAGCCGGCACTGGAAGCACCTGGCTGGGCTCACGCACTGGAGGTCGGGTGCGGGGAACCGGCACGGGACGTACCGATCTGGGGAGGTGCACCGGAGGTCGGGTGCTTGGAGCCGGCACTGGAGGCACCTGGCAGTGCGCACTGGAGATCGGGTGCGGGAGGCAGAGCAGACGACCGGACTCGGACTTGGCACCGGTGGAGTGGACTGCTCTGGCACTGGAGCGGAGCAGACGACCGGACCCGGACTGGGCACCGGTGGAGCGGACCCGGACGCGAACCCGGACTGAGCCACTCTGTCATCTCCTTCTCTACCTCTTCATCTAACTCCCTCATTTACTCCAGAACAGCTCCAAAATACTCCTCCAAATACTCCTCCTACTCCTTGCTCTGCGCCCCCCATTTGTACTTCGGCCTCGGCAAATTCCACATGGGGAGTCGTACTGGCGCTTCCTCCTCGTTGCCAGACCACCCCCAAAGCCCCCCCAAAATGTTTTATTGGGGTTGCTTTCGGGCTTTATTCCTTCCTGAGCCCCGATTCCTCTGTTGTGCTCCCTTCTTCTCCTTCTCTCCCCAATTGCGCTGTTTGGTCTCGTTGTAGTGGGTCATTCTGTCAAGAAAGGGTGAACTGAGAGACTAAGGAGCAGCGCAGGAATAATAGTTAGACATGTTTTTAATACTAATTGATAAATTCACAACACTGACGAACTATACAAAATAAACACAAAGCAAACAAAACGGAAACACACTTACTTTAAGATGGCATGAAGTTATAATGACCCAAACCTAGGTGTGGGACATACAAACATATGTAGGATCCCTAATTAGAGACGATGCACTGCAGCTGCCTCTAATTAGGGATCCAACACAACACAAACCACCAAACCACCACGCAACACATTGAATACTTATTGACTCAAGACATTTCAGTTTTTCATTTTTAAAAAACATTATATATATATGATTCCACTTTGACATTATGGGGAATTGTCACGAGAGGGTGCACACACAGACTAAGACGCAGCGCAGGGATAGTAGTTCGACATTTTATTATTATACTATGTATATAATCAAAACGAATGACGAACTACAGGACACAAACAAACACTATAGCCAAACGTCACATTCACAAAACACATGAATGAACGGACGTAAAAAAAGGCACACTTACTTTCACCGTGACTGCGACAACGACCCACACCAGAGTGAAGGACAGACAAACATATGTAGGATCCCTAATTAGAGACGATGCGGTGCAGCTGCCTCTAATTAGGGATCCAACCCAAAACCCACACAGAAAAAGAAAAGAAAGACACTGTCAGACTGACCATAGCTACATAGAGAAGCAAATAGGCTTCTCTGTGGCCAGAGCCTGACAGTACCCCCCCCCCCCCCCCATAAAACGCCCAAAAAAAACACACAAGTACAAGGGGGGGTTAGGGAAGACAAGTCCATCGGGGACGGCTCTGGCTCCGACGAAGTGGACAGTTTTCTCCCATGCCCCTTCTTTATAACCGGGCCCGGGCTGGGTAAACGGCTCTGACCATGGAGCGGGGAAAACAACCGGTCCCGGACTGGGCCCCGGTGGAGTGGACTAGTCTGGCCCTGGAGCGGAGCAGTCGGCTGGACCCGGAATGGGTACCGGTGGAGTGGACTGCTCTGGCACTGGAGCGGAGCAGACGGCTGGACCCGGATTGGGTACCGGTGGAGCGGACTGCTCTGGCCCTGGAGCGGAGCAGACGGCTGGACCCGGATTGGGTACCGGTGGAGCGGACTACTCTGGCACTGGAGCGGAGCAGACGGCTGAACTTTCCGGGCTGCGGACCTTCGCTGGAGTTTGCGGGCTGCGGACCTTCGCTGGAGGTTGTGGGCTGCGGGGAGCCGGCATGGGTCGTACCAGACTGGGGAGTCGCACCGGAGTTCGGATGCGTGGAGCTGGCACTGGAAGCACCTGGCTAGGCGCATGCACCGGAGGTCGGGTGTGGGGAGTAGAGCAGAGGTCCGGACCCGGACTGGACATCGGTGAAGCGGACTGCTCTGGCATGGGAGGTACCGGACTGGGAAGGCGGACCGGAGGTCGGGTGCGTGGAGCCGGCGCTTGAAGCACCTGGCTGGGCACACTCACTGGAGGTCGGATGCGGGGAGTAGAGTAGAGGTCCAGACCCAGACTGGGCACCGGTGGAGCGGACTGCTCTGGCATGGGGGTGGAGTAGACGACCGGACCCGGACTGGGCACCGGTGGAGCGGACTGCTCCGGCACGGGAGTGGAGTAGACGATCGGACCCGGATTGGACAACTCCGTCATCTCCCTCTCGACCTCTATCTCTATCTCCCTCAATTCGCGCCTCGCGCGTCGCACATAACGCGGCGGCACCTCCTCTCTCTCCGTCTCTCCCCAGTTACGCTGCTTGGTCTGGTAGTGGTGGGTCGTTCTGTCACGAACGTGTGCAGTGAGAGACCAAGACGTAGCGCAGGGACTGTAGTTCGACAATGTTTTATTTACTTACTATGTAATCTAAAACACAAAAGACGAACTACCACAAGAAACAAAACACGATTGACACACGTAACACTCAACACTGAAACACGACACTCAAACGTAAAATAAGCACACTTACTATCACCGTGACTGTGAAATACATCGACAACGACCCACACCAGAGTGAAGGACAGACTAACATATATAGGATCCCTAATTAGAGACAATAGGGTGCAGCTGCCTCTAATTAGGGATCCAACCCAAAACCCACACAGAAACAGAAAAGAAAGACACTGTCAGACTCTGACTAGCAAATAGGCTTCTCTATGGCCAGAGCCTGATAAAAGTACAATGAATCATTCCTTTTCTGGCAGCAAGGGAAAAACTAACTTTGTGCCCGTAATAAAATATTCCTGGTGGCAATAAATTAATCAAACCAAAAGCTTACCTTGACTTGGAAGGTCCCTCTCTGTTTGAGCCAGGTGGGCAAAACTAGCAACCTGCATTAGCAGCATTAGTTATGTTAAAATTTTATAAACACAACTAAATAAAGCTATCTCTCTCTCTCTTTCTCTTGCTTCTACTTCATTTTTAATTAAATTAAATTGTTCAAAACTGTTTAATCATTGTGTTTCTCTCTCTTTGAGTCAGCAACTCACCACATTTTTTGCTAGGTAGCTGTAGTTTATGCTTTCAGTACTAGATTGATTATCTGATTATTTGATTGGCTGGACAACATATCAGTTCATGCTGAAAGAGCTCTGATAGGTTGGAGGACGTCCTCCAGAAGTTGTCATAATTTCTGTGTACGTCTGTGGAAGGGGGTGAGAGCTATGAGCCTCCTAGGTTCCCTTTCAAAAGCTACAATCGATGCTGCGCTGCTTAGCGCATTGGGAACGTCTTTAATCGTGACCCGCTGTGAATATAGTGTGTAAACACGTCGATGAAATCGACCGGAAATAATATAGCCTCGGTCGGTGACGTCATCGGCGCGCACCCGCGACGCGAGGTTATAAATAGATGAGCCGCAGGTGCATCGTCAAGTTTTTTGTCTTCAGACCTCTCTTTGTTTGGTGTGCAAGCATTTATCTCCTCTCAATCTACTACAGATCTTTGCTAGGAGTTATTTAGTTTAAGCTGGCAGATTTTCTCTTTCTCATCTCTTAACATTCTAAAAAGGAGCTTGGAAAAAGTAAGAGAAGGAGAAATGAGTCAACAAAAAGGTAAGCATTGTGTCCCTCCATGTTCTCGTCCCATGTCAGAACTGGATACACACTCTTACTGTTTTGTCTGTTTGGGGGAAGAGCATGCAGCGCTTGCGTTTGAGCAAGGCGAGTGCGAGCATTGCGAGTTGTTTACAATCAGGACGCTGCGCGCTCGCCTTAGCTACTTCCAGACCGCACCCACATTACCAACGTGGGGCTCTCGCATGGATCTGGCTGACGAGCAAGAGACGGGTCCGTCCCTTTCGCTTGCTTTGTCACCAGATCCACGTACTCCCTCGCGTGATCCCGAAGCGCGCCCCGGTGCTTCTTCGGTTTATGCGGGGGATGATGAAATATCTCTTGGGTCTGTGGACTATGAGCAGCCAGCCTCTGAGCATTCCTCTCGCGAAGCTAAATCTGTTGAGGAATTGCTCGAGGTGGTTACTCGAGCGGTGGCCAGGTTACAGCTTGACTGGCCACGCGATCAAGAGATACCCAAACAGTCTAAGCTAGAGGATAGGTTTCTGTCCGGTGGCAGGGGGGAGGGACCAAAACACCAGTCTCTCCCCTTCTTCGAGGACCTCCATGACGAACTATCAAAATCATGGAGTAAACCATATACTTCCCGTGTCTTTGTGCCCTCGACGTCGACTTTTTCGACTACCGTGGGTGCGAAGTCGCGGGGGTATTCGGAGATGCCTCAGGTTGAAGAGACGCTCGCGAGCTATCTCTCACCCATATCGGCATCTTCGATTAAGAGACCTACCCTCCCCACGAAGCCATGTAGAACAACATCAGCGCTCGTGGGAAAAGCTTATCAAGCTGCAGGTCAGGCTGGTGCTGCACTGCACACTATGGCAGTGTTGCAGGCGTACCAGGCTGACTTGTTGAAGGACTTGAGTGTTGGCAGTACTATTGACGAGGAAGCCTTCTCCGAACTGCGTAGAGCCACGGATCTGTCTCTCCGTGCTACCAAACAGACGGCCCGTGCAATCGGCCGTTCTATGTCAGCTCTGGTTAGCACAGAGAGGCATCTGTGGCTGAATCTGACAGGAATTAAAGATAAAGACAGAGTTTTCTTATTGGATTCCCCAATCTCACCCTCTGGCCTGTTTGGCGACTCAGTCAACACCGTCATCACCAGGTTCAGAGAAATTAAAAAGCATGAGTAAGCATTTGTGCAGTTCATTCCTCGCCGCACTCAAGGGGAGGGGCCATCAGCCACCCAACCTCTCCCCGGTCCTTCAAGAGCTAGGGAGGTTAAGAAGCAGAGCGTGGCGAGTCGCGCTCCCCCTCGTAAGGATTGGGGACCGGCTCGCCGCACTCAGCAGCCTCCCAGGCCAGACCTCAGGACTTGTTTCAATAAAAAGAGGAAGTCCTGATGGTCTGGCGCCACATCTGGTGCTTTGGGGGGCAGCGGTTTCCAGCGAAATGTTAGTTGTTCCGATGTTTCCTGCTCTCATACAGGACACGGAACATATAACATCCCCTCAAAAGGAAGTGTTAAAGTTGATACCACTATCAGGGAGTCTGGCAGCGTGGAAACTTCTGCCAGGCATTTCTGCTTGGGTATTAAGCACAGTAAAAGTAGGATACAGAATCCAATTTATTCATCGTCCTCCGCGTTTCAACGGCGTGGTATCCACTTCCGTGAGACTGGAGCTGATGCATGTACTGTCACAAGAGCTAGAAACTCTTCTGAACAAAGAGGCCATAGAACATGTTCCTCTTCCAGAGAGGGAGTTGGGCTATTACAGCAGATATTTCCTGGTCCCCAAGAAGGACGGGGGGTTACGTCCAATCTTAGATCTTCGAGGCTTAAACCGTACAGTCAAAGCACTCAAGTTCAAGATGTTAACCGTCAAGACGATCGTGTCGCAAATTCAACATCACGATTGGTTCGTCACGATCGATCTGAAGGACGCATATTTTCACATACAAATATTGCCACAACACAGGAAGTTCCTGAGGTTCGCTTTCGGGGGCGAAGCATACCAGTTTCGGGTTCTTCCATTCGGCCTAGCCTTATCACCTCGCACATACACAAAATGCATGGATGCAGCACTGGCTCCATTAAGACTCCAGGGCATTCGCATTTTAAATTACATCGACGATTGGTTAATACTAGCACAATCGCAAGAGATGGCGCTTCAACACAGAGACATCGTATTAGCTCATCTAGTTTCTCTAGGGTTGAGACTCAACACCAAGAAAAGTGTTCTTTCTCCTGCCCAGAGAACGACTTATCTCGGGATCATTTGGGATTCGATCACGATGCGGGCACAACTGTCCCCCGCTCGAATCGAGACCATTCGGCTAACCATGAGCAAAGTCAGGCTAGGCCAAGATCGTACTGTTCGTCAGTACCAAAAGATGTTAGGTTTCATGGCTTCAGCATCCACGGTGATTCCTTTGGGGCTGTTGCACATGAGACCGTTTCAGTTGTGGCTAAAAGCCAGGGGATTTCATCCAAGGGCCAATCCTCAAAGGCAAATAAAAGTGACGCGCCGCGGGCTTCGTACACTATCTCTGTGGCTCAGACCCCGGTTCCTCGCCTTGGGTCCCACTCTAGGGGCGCCTTGTCGTCGCAGATTGTTAACGACAGACGCCTCCCTGCTGGGCTGGGGAGCGGTCTTAAGTGGTCGTCCAGCTCAAGGGAAATGGGAGGGTCATCAGCTCGATTGGCACATCAACTGCCTCGAGTTGATGGCTGTATTTCTGGCCCTGAAATATTTTCTCCCCCAATTGAGAGGTTGTCATGTCCTAGTGCGGGTGGACAACACAACGGCAGTCTCTTATATAAATCACCAGGGAGGTCTGCACTCACGCAATCTGAACAGAATAGCGAGGCAGATTTTTCTCTGGGCCCAGGAAAAGTTCCTGTCACTCAGGGCAGTTTACATTCCGGGGTACCTGAATGTGGGAGCAGATTTACTGTCCAGACAGAAATTACACACAGGGGAATGGAAACTCCACCCAGATGTAGTAAAACAGATCTGGACCAGATTTTTCGAAGCGGAGGTGGACCTCTTCGCCTCCCAGCAGACAGCGCAATGTCCCCTCTACTTCTCTCTGAGTCACCCAGCCCCCCTGGGTCTGGATGAGATGGCACACACATGGCCCAAAATGCACCTGTATGTGTTTCCTCCTGTGGCTCTGCTCCCGGGAGTTCTAGCCAGAGTTCGCCAGCAAGGGTCTTGCCTCTTACTGATAGCGACGCGTTGGCCGAACAGAGTATGGTTCTCGGAGATAATATCTCTCCTCGACGGTTCGCCATGGGCGATTCCGAAGAGGAGGGACCTTCTGTCCCAAGCGGAGGGCACGATATTCCATCCCAGGCCCGACCTGTGGAACCTTCATGTTTGGCCCCTGATGGGTACCAACTGAGGGGCACTGGGCTTTCGCCTGCCGTTATTGAGACCATTCTAAGTGCTAGGGCCTCCTCCACTAGAAAGATTTATACCAACAAATGGGGTGTTTTTGAAAGGTGGTGTGTTGTGCATAATGCAGATCCGGTCAACTGCCAGATTGCTTCAGTTCTGGATTTCCTGCAAGAAAAATTATCAACAGGCACATGCCCCGCCACTCTCAAGGTTTATGTGGCCGCTCTTTCGGCTTGCCACGCCTTGGTTGACGAGGTGCCACTCGGGAGACATCCTCTGCTCGCTCGCTTCATTCGTGGGGCCAGACGACTGAGGCCTCCCGTAAGAACCAAGATCCCTTCATGGGACAGCTATAGTCCTCGAGGGTCTGGTTGAGACCCCCTTTGAACCTCTAGAGTCAGCGTCTGACAAACATCTGACCCTAAAGATGGTTTTTCTTATGGCTATAACCTCTCTAAAAAGAATCGGGGATATGCAGGCTCTGTCAATATCGCCATCCTGCTTAGACTTTGCCCCAGGAATGGTGAAAGTGATTTTGCATCCTAATCCTGATTACCTGCCTAAGGTACCTTTCTCGACTGTACATCCGGTCACTCTTGAGACCTTCTGCCCTCCGCCGTTCACAACGCCAGAGCAGGAGAGATCTCACAGACTGTGTCCAGTCCGTGCTCTTCAGACTTATGTCCACCGCACCAGCCAGTGGCGTAAGTCAGAGCAACTGTTTGTTTGTTATGGGGGCAGCAACAGGGGTGCTGCCGTCACCAAACAGACCTTGTCACATTGGGTCAGGGATGCTATTGCTCTTGCCTATGAGGCGCGTGGCCAAGCTTCGCCAACGGGTCTAAGGGCTCACTCCACCAGAGGGGTCGCCTCCTCTGCTGCCTTGGCAAGAGGTGCCCCCTTGCAGTTTGTTTGTGATGCGGCAGGCTGGTCCTCTCCGCACACATTCATAAGATTTTATAGTTTGGATGTTCATGCCACTCCGGGCTCTCACGTCCTTGAGTCGACATCACAAGCTAATGTCTAGGGCTTTCCTGCGTTATTGTGAGCACACCTACACAACCGTAAGGAGTCCAGACACCTTCAAGCACGGCGGAGTGGGCATTCTCGTTCCCAATGCGCTAAGCAGCGCAGCATCGATTGTAGCTTTTGAAAGGGAACGTCCGGGTTACTTGACTGTAACCCTGTTCCCTGAAAAAGCGGAACGAGATGCTGCGCTGCATTGCCGTGCTGATGATGTCCCAGGACTGCTCTTCAGACAAAATATCCTGACGATGCACCTGCGGCTCATCTATTTATAACCTCGCGTCGCGGGTGCGCGCCGATGACGTCACCGACCGAGGCTATATTATTTCCGGTCGATTTCATTGACGTGTTTACACACTATATTCACAGCGGGTCACGATTAAAGACGTTCCCAATGCGCTAAGCAGCGCAGCATCTCGTTCCGCTTTTTCAGGGAACAGGGTTACAGTCAAGTAACCCGGACGTTTTGCATTACCAGCAAATGTTATGCATTGCAACTTTCATATGACTGAGAGACTGCCTATCAACATGGAAATACCGTGCTCTCTCTACTGTCAGTGTAACATCATATGGATCAATGTTGCGATTGTCTATTTCCTCAATTACTTTTGCAGAAACAGTATCAGCTATTTTGTTAGAAATTATTATTTTTCACAGGAAACGGGAAGGAGCTTGATTAGGAAATCTCGGGATTCCAGTTTCTGGCATTAATTCCAAGTGTGTACAGAGTGATGTATGCTGCCTCGTTCTCTTGTAGATCAGAAGGATGCCAATGAGTAAACAGCCCTGGGAATTATTGCAAATTGTCTTAGAAAATAATTCAGTTTAACATGCCTATATCCGGTAGAAGGAGGATTTGATGTGTGGCCTAGAGCGCGTTCTGGCCCGGACAACCTGGTGTAACTGTAATGCAGGGCCAACAGCTTGTTCTGTTCCAAGACAAGCTAATATTATTAATTACTTCCCAGTTAACCAAAAACCTGCTAATTAACTTTACCACTGTCTTTATTTACCATGTTCCTGCTGTCTTGTTACCGGTCTCTCTTGAATATGAGATTTTTATCTCAACGAGACTAACCTGGTTTAATATAGTTTAAATAAAATGGTGTAATGATTGGTTTCATAAATGTGTTATGAATGGATTATGGATACAACCTTAAAATAAAGTGTTACTACCATTTATAATGTCACGTTCGGGTGTGTAGAGAGACCAAGGCGCAGCGTATCGATAGTTCGACATGTTTATTAAATGAACTGACGAACTATACAAAATAACAAATGCAATATAAATAAACACACGTAGCACGAACACGAGACAACATAACAACATAGCAATGAACCACACCAACGGAGTGGAACACAGACATGTAAGTAAGATCCCTAATTAGAGGTAATGCCTAGCAGCTGCCTCTAATTAGGGATCCCACACACAACACCACACAGACGTAGAAATAATAGATCTGCCAGACTCTGACCATAGAAATATAGAGAAGCAAAGCTTCTCTATGGCCAGAGCCTGACAGTACCCCCCCCCCAAAGGCGCGGACTCCCGGCCGCAAGAAAAACAAACACAAAACATGAGGGAAGGGTCAGGGAGGGAAAAACATCAAACATTAACCATCGCCGGTGGCGGTTCCGGCCCCCGCGAAGTGGATGTCTTCCTCCTCATTTCTACTGGGCCCGGACTGGGCCCCGGTGTGGCTGGCGATTCAGGCCATTTCAAAGGGCAACCCACCGGTCCTGGAAACAACAATGGTGGGGAAAAAAGTTCAGGCCATGGAGCGGGGCGAATAACCGGGCCAGGACTGAGCACCGGTGTGGCAGGCGACTCCGGCCTTTCAATCGTCACGGGAGGCTCCGGGCTGTCGAGCGTCACGGGAGGCTCCGGGCTGTCGAGCGTCACGGGAGGCTCCGGGCTGTCGAGCGTCACGGGAGGCTCAAGGCTGTCGAGCGTCACGGGAGGCTCCGGGCTGTCGAGCGTCACGGGAGGCTCCGGGCTGTCGAGCGTCACGGGAGGCTCCGGGCTGTCGACCGTCACGAGAGGCTCCGGGCTGTCGACCATCACGGGAGTCTCCGGGCTGTCGACCATCACGGGAGTCTCCGGGCTGTCGACCATCACGGGAGTCTTTGGGCTGATGAGGCGCACCGACGGTCTGGTGCGTGGAGCCGGCACTGGAGGTACCTGGCTGGGCACACGCACTGGAGGTCGAGTGCGGGGAGTCGGCACGGGACGTACCGGACTGGAGAGGCGCACTGGAGGCCTGGTGCGTGGAGCCGGCACTGGAGGAACCTGGCTGGGCACACGCACTGGAGGTCGAGTGCGGGGAGTCGGCACGGGACGTACCGGACTAGAGACGCGCACTGGAAGCCTGGTGCGTGGAGTCGGCACTGGTGGCACTGGACTACTAACACGCACCTCAGGGCGAGTGCGGGGAGCAGGCACAGGACGTACCTGACTGGAGACGCGCACTGGAAGCCTGGTGCGTGGAGTCGGCACATGTGGCACAGGACTAATAACACGTACCTCAGGGCTAGTGCGGGGAGCAGGCACAGGACGTACCTGACTGGAGACGCGCACTGGAAGCCTGGTGCGTGGAGTCGGCACATGTGGCACAGGACTAATAACACGCACCTCAGGGCGAGTGCGAGGAGCAGGCACATGACGTACCGGACTGGAGAGGCGCACTGGAGTATAGCAGACGGCCGGACCCAGACTGGGCACCGGTGGAGCGGACTGCTCTGGCACTGGAGTAGAGCAGACGGCCGGACCCCGACTGGGCACCGGTAAAGCGGACTGCTCTTTCACGGGAGTGGAGTAGGCGACTGGACACGGACTATTCCATTCCGACATTTCCCTTTCAACTTCCTCCGCTATCTCCCACATTTCCTCCAGAACATCTCCAAAATGTCTCTCCAAATATTCCTCCTCTTCTACACTTTGCGCCCCCCATTTATAATTTGGGCACAGTGTATCCCACATGGAGAGTGGTACTGGCGCGTCCTCCTCCTTGCCAGACCATCCACATAGCCCCCCCCCGAAATTTTCCTGGGGTTGACTACGGGCTCCATTTCCACGATTACGCCGCTGTCTTCCTTTTCTCTCCTTAGCTCCAGTATAACGCTGCTTGGTCGGGTGGTGGTTCATTCTGTCACGTTCGGGTGTGTAGAGAGACCAAGGCGCAGCGTATCGATAGTTCGACATGTTTATTAAATGAACTGACGAACTATACAAAATAACAAATGCAATATAAATAAACACACGTAGCACGAACACGAGACAACATAACAACATAACAATGAACCACACCAACGGAGTGGAACACAGACATATAAGTAAGATCCCTAATTAGAGGTAATGCCTAGCAGCTGCCTCTAATTAGGGATCCCACACACAACACCACACAGACGTAGAAATAATAGATCTGCCAGACTCTGACCATAGAAATATAGAGAAGCAAAGCTTCTCTATGGCCAGAGCCTGACATATAAATTCAAGCCTATCGTTGCTCCAGGTCAAAAATTCAGTTGAAATTACTAGGAAACCATAATATTGACCAAGGTTTAGCTTGGAGGGAGGTCATACACTTCAGGGTGTGTGTGACTGTGGTTATCACCATGGCTGTAATGTCACCTTGTTAGTTATTCGACTGTGAGGGGTGTGGCTGGATGGGGCCGTTAGCTGAAGAAAGAGTATAAAACAGGGCTGCAGAGGTCAGAGAGACACCACACTACTACTGAAGTCCAGAATACATCATCCAGATCAACAGCTATCGTCCAACTCTAAGAGGTATGTTTGTTTTCACTGAGAATCTTCTTTGCATAGGTATGTAAGAGTGGACATGTGTATACAGGTGGACAGGTGTGAATGGATGGACAGGAGTATACAGGTGGACAGGTGTGAATGGATGGACAGGTGTAGGTGGACAGGTGTATAATGTAACACGGTAGACCTGGGATCCATATTAACTTGCTGTGCTTTCTGTCATTTGGTAGAGGAGGATGACCCATTGTGTGTGTGTGTGTTAACATGTTTTGATCTATGTTCTTCAGTAAAGGATGAAGATCCAGAGTTTGTTAGTGCTGTTCTCTCTAGTGGGCGTCCTGTTAGCAAGCTCTCTCAATAGAGATAACTCTGAGGAAGGTATGTCTAGTGAAAGTATGTGTACTCCTTTACCACCTGGGTATAATCTGTTTTAATTTACTAAAATGAAAAATCTCCCTTCCTCAGCTCTCCTGCAGGAGGACGGTCTAAAAGGTGGAAAGGCATCCTTTTTGGCAAAGTTGGCTGCTCTGAAGGCCAGCGCCTCTGAAGATGAAGCACCATGTGAGCTATCTATCTATCTATCTATCTATCTATCTATCTATCTGTTTATCTTTCTGAGCAACAGAAAAGTGACAATGGGAGGTTAGTTGAGGATGATAGGGAAGGCGGAGGGAGTACCATTACTAACTCCATTGCTACTCTTTACAAGCAAATTATTTTTTTAATGGTAGTCAAATACTGGTATTACAACAGTAGGTTTATAAGATAGTCACTCATATTTGGGATATGTATTGAAAATATTGGTGTCATTTTCAAATGTATAACTTAAAGAAAAAATATTGTCCATAAAGCATATTTAAAACTATTTTCCACAGTTTTGAGCGCGATTTGGGACACAGTCAAGAAAATGTTTGGGTGAAAAGCGACCAGAATGGTGACGCCGAGGATCCTTACCAGCCTCCATATGGAATCAGCTACCACCTCTGACATCATCACTAACATTACCTCAGTGAATCATTACATCATCCATCCATCAATCATTGTCTAACAAAAAACTAAACAGTAATACAGTTATTTGGTACTTTGGTACTGAGAAGAACTCATCAACATTATGAAGAATATATGTTTTATCCATAAACATGTACTTTATGATACATGATAGATGATTGGTCAAGTTTGTGGATAAAAAATGATGACCAGAATTTCTGGTATCAATGTTGTATGGTTGACATGTCATATTGTGATCCTCCAATAAACTATCAAGCATTACACAAGTTTTGTTTTTTAGATGAATCTTACATGTTTATCAGTGTTTCAATTACATCATACATGTTTCATAATGTAGTTTTATTCCGTGTTTTTATTTAGTGTTACAATGTCAACATGACCATAATACAGGTAATTACAATACGGTGCATGTAGAGCAAATTATATCAGATTACACTGGGCAGTAATAGTAGTACACATTTACACCACACACACACACACACACACACACACACCGTCCTCAGAGTTAGCTTCATTGAGTGAGCTTGCTAACAGCACTCCCACTAGAGTGAACAGCAGTAACATACCCTGCATCTTCTACTAAGCTAAAGTATGTAATACTATTAAGATGGTCATACCAAGGATAATTTAGCTATTGATTTGGCATTTTAGGACCCCTTTAGGTATAACAATAAATACATTAAAAAGATTAAACATTGAATTTGGTCTTACTGCTTTTAGCCCATAGAAACGCGTTGAATAATATATATGAAAAAAAAGTCTGAAAAATATTCTAAAGGAAGTTTGTTTTGAAGTGTCTGCCCTATATCTGTCAGCCAACAGAAAGATCAGAAAAAGGTTTTGTTTTTCACATATTTAACTCCTTTTTTGGCACTAAACTACTTCCACATATACAAAATGTATTCCACATTTTGTTGCATTACATTCTGACTTCAAAATGGATTAAATAGATTGTTTTTGTCACCAATCTACACACAATACACCATAATGTCAAAGTGAAAACATGTTTAGACATTTTTGCTAACCGGCTCCGGCCATGGAGCGGGGAAAACAACCGGGCCTGGACTGGGCACCGGTGGGGCAAACGGCTCTGGCCATGGAGCTGGGAAAACAACCGGGCCAGGACTGGGCACCGGTGGGGCGGACTGCTCAGGCTCTGAAGCGGAGCAGACGGCTGGACCCGGATTGGGTACCGGTGGAGCGGACTGCTCTGGCACTGAGGCGGAGCAGACGGCTGGACCCGGATTGGGTACCGGTGGAGCGGACTGCTCTGGCACTGAGGCGGAGCAGACGGCTGGACCCAGATTGGGTGCCGGTGGAGCGGACTGCTCTGGCACTGGAGCGGAGCAGACGGCTGGACCCGGAATGGGTACCGGTGGTGCGGACTGCTCTGGCACTGAGGCGGAGCAGACGGCTGGACCCGGATTGGGTATCGGTGGAGTGGACTGCTCTGGCACTGAGGCGGAGCAGACGGCTGGACCCGGATTGGGTACCGGTGGAGCGGACTGCTCTGGCACTGAGGCGGAGCAGACGGCTGGACCCGGATTGGGTACTGGTGGAGCGGACTGGTCTGGCACTGGGGCGGAGCAGACTGCTGGGACGCTGACCTTCCCTGGAGGTGCAGGGGCGCTGACCTTCGCTGGAGGTGCAGGGGCGCTGACCTTCGCTGGAGGTTGCGGGCTGCTGACCGTCGCTAGAGGTTGCGGGCTGCTGACCTTCGCTGGAGGTTGCGGGCTGCAGACCTTCGCTGGAGGTTGCGGACTGCGGGCCTTCGCTGGAGGCTCAGGGCTGCTGACCTTTGCTGGAGGTGCAGGGACGCTGACCTTCGCTGGAGGTTCCGGTCCAACCATACGCCTCTCCACGAGAGTCATCTGGCGCTTGAAGTCCTCCAACACCTGTACAACCAGCGGATCCATCTGTGTCTCCAGAGGAAGAGCATTCCAGGCTCTCCACCACCTGGTCCGCTCCTCCTCCGGGTATTCCTCGAAGCCCTCTGGCCGCTCCCGATCCAGATCTGTGGGCATACGAAGTGGCGTGCGATTCCCTTTTTCAGCCTCTCCGGGGCTCTGGCCGCGCACCGATGGTGTGGTGCTCACAGCCATGACAGACCTTGCCTTCTCCATCCTCCTCCACTGCTTCATGAACCTACCCCGGTCCTCAGGCTTCACCCTAGGCCATGTGGGAATAGGTACTAACTCCTCTGAGTTAGTCTCTCCCCCGTTGCGCTGCTTGGTCTCAGTGTGGTGGGTCATTCTGTCACGGAATAGGATGTGGAGGGACCAAGACAAAGCGCACTCAGAGTTCGTCATTGTTTTATTTTCTATTAATACTATGTATATATGTAAAACAATCCAAAAGTACGAACTCAAACAAACACTACAATACAAAAACATCACGTTCACCTAAACCAACACGAAATGAAACGGACGTAACAAAAGGCACACTTACTTTTAACCGTGACTGCGACATATAACGATAACGACCCACACCAGTGAAGGACAGACTCAACATATATGGGATCCCTAATTAGAGACAATGCGTAGCAGCTGCCTCTAATTAGGGATCCAACCCAAACCCCACACAGAAACAGAAAAGAACGACACTGTCAGACTCTGACCATGGCTACATAGAGAAGCAAATAGGCTTCTCTATGGCCAGAGCCTGACAGTAGGCCAGTGACGAATCTCAATTGAATCAATTTTAAAATTCAGGCTGTCACAAAAAAGTGTGGAAAATGTCGAGGGGTGTGAATACTTTCTGAAGGCACTGTAAATATTTTTTTCTAGAGTTCCTGAAGGAGCTGATAATTCCTGGAATTCTGAATATTGTTTATCCATGGGGGTTGGAGTTATTATCTTGTTTGAATATCCTTGAGCCAGTTCCCTAACAGAGTTTTCTTCATTTACTATAGTCTTTTACCTGTGAAGAGCTCAGAGATCTGTCTCGGCAGATGAGATGTGATATACAAACCCAATTTATTATTATTATTATTATTAATTAAATTGTTAGTAGTGGTTGGTATCAAATTACAGTCTTGCGTTACAATCCCATTAACTTTTAATTTGGGATGCTTTTTGGTCTTTTCAGCTCCTCGCCATGTAAGTTTGTTGAGGTTTTCCCAAATCACTTTGCCATTTCCGTTTGCTTCATTGATCACTCTGAGGAGGAACTCTGTTTTGCATTTTTTTTATAGACCTTACCACCTTGTTTCTCAGTGCTGTAAATGTGTCTATCATCATTCTTAACAGACTTCACTGCTTTTTTCAAGGAAAGGTCCTTGTTGAGTCATGGTAGAGAGGTTTTACGTTATAATATTCTGTTAAAAGAGTTCATCACTTTGTCAAAAGCTGACAGAATGTTCTGGATCCACACTCTGGGTCTTCATGGCATAACAGATCAGACCAGTCAATTTGACTAATAGCTGCATCATAGTTACTCTGCTCACTTTTAGGGATACTTTGATCTCACTGCTGCACATTGATATGGTTATTACATCTCTTTCTAGTGAGTTTTCTAATCACTAGTTAAGGGACTTAGTTATTCCCTCAGGTCTGTTAGTGAACACCGTACCACCGAGTCTGGGATGTATGTGTTGCTTTTGTTGGTCCTTGTATTATTTGAGTCAAGTTGATGGTCTGTGATCTCAATAAGATTGCTTTTAATACTATCTTTCATGTTGTAGCAAGTTAAGGGGTGTGGGGTTTCCACATCATCAAGCTCAATAACAAACAGACACACTGAGCGTAATTTCAATGCAGTTGGGAATTTATTAGGGAAATAAGTCCACAGTTGGGAAAGGATAAGGGTGGGGGGGGGGGGGGGGGTTTAGCTACCAATTCACAGTCCACAATTCGTTCTCGTTGTCCATTTATCCAAGGGTAAATCCAAAGCACGGTTCTCAGCCAGTCCAATTCGGTACACAGGGTTAAATCCCTCTTCCCAGTCATACAGATCACAACTTAACTTGTCACACTCTCTGTAACACACCTCTCCTCGCCTCTTCCGGTCTGCTTCCCTTCTTATCTACAAACACTCAATCACTTAACGATTCACACCCTCTCTCGTTGGTGCAGGAAGTCCCTATAAGGCTCGGGGGTGGAGCCAACTGGCTGCCAGATATCTTCCCTCAATCACCACTCCCCTCACGTCTCCCTGCCGTCTGCCACACACCTCCTCTCTTAGGTCCAGCCCCCAAGAGCGTCCTTCCTGGAAAGGGCATCAGCATTTCCATGGGCTGCACCAGATCTATGGATGACAGAGAAAGCAAAGGGTTGTAAGCATAAGAACCAGTGGGTCACCCTGGCGTTACTTTCCTTATTTTGGGACATCCATACTAGAGGAGCATGGTCCGTTACGAGGGTGAAGTGCCGTCCCAATAAGTAATATTTCAGTGACTCTAGGGCCCACTTGAAGGCTAGACATAATTTTTCCATCGTGGAGTATCTTCCGGCTGATGTACATGACTGGGTGTTCCTCACCTTCGTGTAGTTGTGATAAGACGGCCCCCACCCCCGTTTCGGACGCATCAGTCTGTACCACCAGTGGTTTGGAGAAGTCCGGGGTCACCAGCACAGGTCCGGAGCACAGCGCACCATTTAGGTCCTGAAAGGCCTTCTCCGTCTCCTCGGTCCACTTCACCTGGGTGGGCTGACGGTTCTTGAGCAGATCTGTCAGGGGACTGGCTAGCGAGGCATAATTGGGGATAAATCTTCGATAGTAACTAGTCAACCCCTCAATCGTTACTACCTGCTTCTTGGTGAGGGGGCGTGGCCAGTCCCGGATCGCCTCCACTTTCTTCGCCTGGGGCTTGACACAACCCCTCCCGACTGTTTACCCCAGGTACTCAACCTCCCGCAGGCCAAGACGACATTTCTTAGGCTTAGCCTTTAGCCCCGAATCTCATAAGGCCTGCAATACCTAGCTCACCTGTACTAGATGGATCTCCCACTTGCTCCCATGGATCACAATATCATCAAAGTAGGCTGCTGCATACTCACGGTGGGGACGGAGAACCCGGTCCATCAACCTTTGGAAGGTGGCTGGAGCCCCATGCAAACCAAAGGGCAGTTTCTTGTGCTGAAACAGCCCATCAGGGGTGGCAAACGCAGTTTTCTCCTGCTCTTTGGGAGCTAAGGGTACCTGCCAATAACCCTTTGTCAGGACCAGAGTGCTGATATATCGGACTGTCCCCAGCCGCTCGATTAATTAATCAACTCGGGGCATAGGGTAGGCATCAAATTTGGAGATATCATTTACCTTTCTAAAATCATTACAGAAGCGAATGGTGCCATCTGGTTTCATTACCAACACTATGGGGCTGCAACACTCACTATTTGATTCCTCTATGATATCTGCTTCCAACATCATTTTCACCTCAGTCCTAACGTCCTCTCTCCTTGCTTCATGTATGCGGTATGGTCTCAACTTCACCGGCTTCAGTGATGATGTGGTGCTGTACCAGATTGGTGTGTCCTGGTTCACTAGAGAACACATCCTGGTTCCGTCCAACCAACTATGTCAGATCTTGCTTTTGTGCTTGGCTTAGCTTGTCCCCCATGGGCACCTCCGTCGGCTTGGTCTCTGTGGTTGCCTTTGGGGGGGGAACAGAGTAGAGGACATCACGGACATTCCATTTCTTTAACAAATTCACATGGCAAATCTGTGTCAAATGCCTATGTCCCGGCTATCTGACCTTATAATTAACATCACCCACTTTCTCAAGGACTTCGTATGGACCATTCCATTGGGCCAAAAACGTACATTCTGAGGTGGGGACCAACACCAATACTTTGTCTCCTGGTTGGAAGTCTCTTTGTTGTGCCCCTTCTGTTATATATCCGCATTATTTGCCTCCTGAGCCTCCTGCATATGTTCCCGTACCAGGGGCCACAGGGTTGCCATCCGGTATCTCATGTCCTCCACGTGTTCCACCATGGTTCAATTAGGCGACGGCTGTTGTTCCCAGTCTTCTTTAGCCAGGTCCAGTAGTCCCCGGGGTCGTCTCCCGTACAAGGGTTCAAAGGGAGAGAAGCCTGTTGAGGCTTGGGGTACTTCTAGGATTGAGAACATCAGGTAAGGTAGTAGCTGATCCCAATTCCTCCCGTCCGCCTCCATCACCTTCTTTAACATTTGCTTCAGGGTCCAGTTGAATCTTTCGACCATGCCGTCTGTCTGTGGGTGGTACACTGAGGTGCGCAACTGTGTTATTTTCATTAGTTTACAGAGATCCTTCATAATTCTTGTCATAAACAGAGTTCCCTGATCTGTAAATATCTCGTCTGGGATGCCCACTCTGGAAAAAAGCATGACTAACTCACGTGCAATTCCTTTGGTAGCTATAGTGCATAGGGGAATGGCTTCTGGATACCTGGTGGCATATTCCAGAACCACCAGGATGTATTGGTGCCCTCGGTTGCTCTTGGGTAGCGGTCCCACCATGTTCATTGCGATCCTGCTAAATGGGACTGAAATGATGGGTAAGGGGTTGCGAAAGTGTGTCTTTGGTGCCACCCGCTGGCACTCTGGGCAACTGCGGCAGTAATCCTCCACCGCTCTCTTCACCCCCAGCCAATAAAATTGAGTCTTTATCCGGTCTAAGGTTTTCTCTACTCCTAGGTGAGCCCCAAGAAGGTGAGAGTTTGCCAACTGCAGGACAGATTGTACAAAAGGACGAGGCACCAGCAACAAATCCCTAAACTCAAAATTTTCCTTCACAACCTGATACAGCAGTTTCTTCTATATAGAAAAGTGAGGGTATACGATCTGACTTACCCCCTCAATGGGCTTCCCGTCCACCACAGTCACCTGCTGGAGAGCGCTGGCCAGGTTGGGATCCTCCAATTGGGCTGTGCCGAACCGGCCCACTAGAGAGGCTGGCTTTGTGGTCCATTGGGAACATGTCGTTCAGACTTGCCTCACCTTCCTCTGGTCTTACTTCCTCGGAGTCATCCTCCTTCCTGGAACCCACACATTCGCTTTCTTTCGGCCCTTCCACTCCTCCTGCTTCTTCCTCCCTTATGGTTCCATCTGTTCCCCACGTCGCTGTACATACTGGACCACAAATGGCGGAACATCGGGCAATCTCTCCCGATAAGTACTGGTATGGGTAGGTTTGGGACGACTTCCACTGGTCCAGTGTGTTGTCCCTTTGTTGTCTGCAGGTGGAGAAGTGTAGTAGGGTAGTCCTTGGTCTCACCGTGACTGCATGTGATGGCCACGGTGTCAGCCCGGTTTGAGGGTTGGGCCAAGTCAGGTCGGATCAGGGTCACCATACTCCCGGAATCCAACAGTGCCGTGGTGTCCTTCCCATTGTCTCTTACCGGAGTGACAGGGGAAGGCCTACTCTCCTCAGACCAGCATGTCATCAGTAACCTGCAGGGTCGCCCGGTGGCTCCCTCACTGGCTGCTGGAAGGCATTGAGATGTCACTGTTTGGACAGGACCAGGCAATGTGTCCTGGCTCACCACATTCATAGCACTTCCTGCTGTCTTGGTTCAGGAAAGGGGGTTGTCTCGGGGTCCGGGCTGTAGGTGTCCCCGTCCCATTGGTCAGGGTTTCGACATGGTCCTCCATTTTTCTTCGCTCCTTTGGGTGAGGGAGTGGATCAACCTTCCGTGGTGGTCTGCTGTGCAGGACCTCCAAAGCCACCTGCTGTCCTTCCATGAGTTCCACCAGCTGATGGACTTGCTAACTTTTTAGCTTCAAACGGGAGAGAGCTTAGAAACGTATCAATAACCACTTTCTCAAGGGCCGTGAGCGTCAGGGGTTCAGCATTCAGCCAACTCTTGGTCAGCCAAATGAGGTCATGCATTTGCGACCTGGGAGATGCTGTAGCATTGTAAGTCCAATCATGACATTTTTGTGCCCTGCTAATCAGTGTGTACCCATACCAGTGCAGGATTTCCTTTTTCAGCCCCTCGTAGTTCGCCGCCTGGTCAGCTGTTAGATCCTGATAGATTTTCTGCGCTGCTCCGGACAGGAATGCTGCTAATAGGCTAGACCGTTGCTCCGGAGGCCATTCCTCTCTGATTGCAGTTATTTCAAAAGCTTGCAGATAAGCCTCTATGTCGTCCACCTCTGTCAGTTTCAGAATAAACATAGTGGGTTTGGGTTGAGAAACTGCGGTGCCTGCAGTCACCCTGGCATGGGCGGCTGTCAGCTGGCTGATTTCAGCTCGCAGGAAACTTGCCCACATTCTCCACCATATGTAGCAAGTTAAGGGGTGCGGGGTTTCCATGTCATCAAGCTCAATAACAAACAGACACACACAGCGTAATTTCAATGCAGCTGGGAATTTATTAGGGAAATAAGTCCACAGTTGGGAAAGGATAAGGGGGGGTTTAGCTACCAGTTCTAAGTCCAAAATTCGTTCTCGTTGTCCATTTATCCAAGGGTAAATCCAAAGCACGGTTCTCAGCCAGTCCAATTCGGTACACAGGATTAAATCCCTAGTCCCAGTCATACAGATCACAAATTATGTCAGACTCTGGCAGATCTAGTATTTCTATGTCTGTGTGGTGTTGTGTGTGGGATCCCTAATTAGAGGCAGCTGCATTGCTTTACCTCTAATTAGGGATCCTACTTATATGTGTGTGTTCCACTGCTACGGCGTGGTTCATTGTATGCTGTCCTATGTCTCGTGTCGAAGTAAGTGTGTTTCCTTTCGGTTTATCTGCATCAGTCCGGGTCCAGTCGCCTACTCCACTCCTGTGAAAGAGCAGTCCGCTCTACCGGTGCCCAGTCGGGGTCCGGTCGTCTGCTCTACTCCTATGCCAGAACCGTCCGCTCCACCAGTGCCCAGTCCGGGTCCGGCCGTCTGCTACACTCCAGTGCCAGAGCAGTCCGCTCCACCGGTGCCTAGTCCGGGTCCGGCCGTCTGCTACACTCCAGTGCCAGAGCAGTCCGCTCCACCGGTGCCCAGTCTGGGTCAGGCCGTCTCCTACACTCCAGTGCGTCTCTCCAGTCCGGTACGTCCAGTGCCTGCTCCCCGCACTCGCCATGAAGTGCGTGTCAGCAGTCAGGTGCCATCTGTGCCGGCTCCACGCTCCAGGCTTCCAGTGCGTCTCTCCAGTCCGGTACGTCCAGTGCCTGCTCCCCGCACTCGCCCTGAGGTGCGTGTTATTAGTCCAGTGCCACCAGTGCCGACTCCACACACCAGGCTTCCAGTGCGCGTCTCCAGTCCGGTACGTCCTGTGCCTGCTCCCCGCACTCGCCCTGAGGTGCGTGTCATTAGTCCGGTGCCACCAGTGCCGACTCCACGCACCAGGCCTCCAGTGTGCCTCTCCAGTCCGGTACATCCCGTGCCGGCTCCCCGCACCCGACCTCCAGTGCGTGTGCCCGGCCAGGTGCCTCCAGTGCCGGCTCCATGCACCCAACCGCCGGTGCGCCTCCCCAGTCCGGTACGTCCCGTACCTGTTCCTCGCACGGAGCCTTAATAATCTTTCCCACCAAGTTACTTCATTCCTCAGTGCCAACATGCACAGACACGAACATGGGGATGGGATACAGTTGTATTTTTCATCGGGATAATATATATTTTTTAAATCTGAAATACACCAGAATGGCTTTTCAAGGGGTGTTGAGTGTTTCTGAGTGATCCAGCCTCATTCCTGACTTAAATTTGTTCGAAAATCAGAGACAAGGTCTGAATTTTTCTGTCCATCAATGACCTCCACACAAATGAATTGAACTTGAGAGCTTTTTTGCAAAAACATTGGATAAAATACCTTAAGAGTTGTGCAAAGTTGGTACAATATTATTCAAAATGATTCACAGCTGTAATGCTTCCACCAAGCATTAACTCTGGGGGTGTGAAGACATTAAATGTTTACATAATTTTTCTTTAACTTTGAAATTGTGGAGAAGGTTGTGTAGATCGGTTTATTCCCTTTTGAGGGACAAGGAAACAAAATATGAAGCATTTCCAGCAGGGAGTGGATCTGAAGTATGATGCAACTTCTATACCTGGCCTAGAGGGTGCTCACTGCCAACATAAGCCAATATTATGAGTTCCCAGTAAGACAACCTGGTAGGCCTGAAATGACTTATTCCACCTAGCCTGGAGCACGACATTTAGAAATGTTGTTTTGCATATCGATCATAACAGTCTTATGTGAAAGAGTTTATAGTTTTGTGGTCTTTAATGCGATGACAGAGGCTGTGGTCATAGAGGGCTGTGGTCTTCAAATGCCCATTATATGCCAGGAACATGGTATTTAAAGACAGTGGTAAAGTTAATTAATTATTTAACTAATGTGTCACTTTCTTTAACTTAGCTTGTTATTGGTTTACTGGGAACTAATTAATGATATTGGCTTATCATGGAACAGAACAAGCTGTTGGCCCGGCATTACAGTTACACCAGGTTGTCCGGGCCAGAACACGCTCTATGCCAGGTATTGAATTTGTATCACACATCAGATCCTCCTTCTACCGGATATAGGCAAGTTAATCTGAATTATATTCTAAGACAATTTGCAATAATTCCCAGGGCTGTTTAATCATTGGAATCCTGCTGAATTACAAGAGGACGAGGCCGCATACAGAACTCTGTACACACTTGGAATTAATGCCAGAAACTGGAATCCTGAGATTTCCTAATCAAGCTCCTTCCCGTTTCCTTTTGAAAATAATAATTTAGGCTGATACTGTTTCTGCCTATCAACATTGATCCATATGATATTACACTGACAATAGAGAGAGCAAGGAATTGCCATGTTGATAGGCAGTCTCTCAGTCATATGAAAGGTGCAATGCATAACATTTGCTGTTAATACAAAACCTAGGAGGCTCATAGCTCTCACCCCCTTCCACAGACTTACACAGTAATTATGACAACTTCTGGAGGACGTGCTCCAACCTATCAGAGCTCTTTCAGCATGAACTGATATGTTGTCCAGCCAATCAAATAATCAGATAATCAATCTAGTATTGAACGCATAAGCTAGCAAAAAATGTGGTGAGTTGCTGACTCAAAGAGAGAGAAACACAATGGTTAAACAGTTTTGAACAAATTAACTTATTTAAAAATGAAGTAGAAGCAAGAGAAAGAGAGAGAGAGATAGCTATATTTAGTTGTACTTATTTAATTTTCACATAGCTAGCTAATGCAGCTAGCTAGTTTTGCCCACCCGGCTCAAACAGAGAAGGATGCTATGTTAGCTAGCTGGCTATGGCTATTCAACACTGGAACTCTTCCAAGTCAAGGTAAGCTTTTGGTTTGATTAATTTATTGCCACCAGGACCGGCTGGTTAACTGCTAATCTGCTTTCTGACTGAACACTGTACTACATGACTGTAGCAGGTTCACTAGCGCATTAGTGCTAGTATCCAAGTTGGCTATACCTTCACTACGATGTAGGTACAATTATTATTTTTTGCTTGGTCACAGACAGCTGAAGTCCACAAACAAAGGGAAAATGTGAGAGGAGAGCGCCTTGATAGTTGCAAGAAGAAATACAACTAGCAAAGTGATCATGCTGATCATTCTTGCCTTTATTTAGGGGTTGATCAGCTTTAATATTGCAAATAGATTGTGGCTTCTATCAATGTAATTGTCTGCGTCATTTCAAATCCCCCATATCTTTTTTAAAATAAATATATATATTATTAAAATATATCTATATACATATACATTTGAAATATATTTTTGCTTTATCATTTTCCCCTAACGCTACCACTCCTCACCTAATTGGAAGTAATGGACAGCAACACTAAGCCTTCTACTTCCAGTTTATACATACACTACATATATTAACACCATTGGGAGACATATTGAGACAGCTGATGTACATTTTTATGTGGATTGCACTATTCTCTACTCGTGTAGCAGTAGTTTGACTTCGGGTTTTGAAAAAGCTCACAGATTTTAATATCATTCAATGGAATTGCTTGTTCCTAATTCCTCTCAAACTAAATGCATAGTATTTTCCAATGCTAAACACTCTGAAAACTATGAGGTAAGTTTGTTTTCACTGAGAATCTTATTTTACATAGGTGTGTAAGAGTGCCAGTGCCGGAGCAGTCCGCTCCACCGGTAGCCCAGTATGGGTCCGGTTGTCTGCTCCGCTCCAGTGCCGGAGCAGTCCGCTCCACCGGGGCTTAGTTCGGTTCCGGTCATCTGCTCCGCTCCAGTGCCGGAGCAGTCCGCTCCACCGGGGCCCAGTCCGGGACCGGTGGTCTGCCCCTCTCCAGAGGAAGAGGTCCCCACACAAGGGTCCGGACTGGACTTGGTAAGTCTGGGGAGTACTGGGGAGGGATCCATCACGCCGAGGTCCGGACAGGACCGGGCGTGCCACTGGGAGAGAGAGAGTGAGCTGCCCTCATTGCTAGCATCACGTCCAACGCCATATCCGGAGCCCCCACCAACAAACGCCCCAGTACTCTGCCCTTTCCTCCCTGGATTTGTGTATTTTTTTTGATTGGGGGGAACATCGCGGCCGGGAGCCCGCGCCTTGGAAGGGGGGGGGGGGGGAGTGCTGTAAGGGCCTGACTGAGGCCAGGTCCCTGACTCCCTCTAGGGGGAGTGGGATGGCCACAGTCAGGTCCTGACACCCAGGGTTGGGTTATTGGTGATCCCCAATTAGAGACAGCTGTCGTTAGTTGTCTCTAATTGGGGATGCTATTTATGTGCACCGCACATCCACCTGCGTGTGGATCATTACTTGTTGCTTGTGTTAGGCACTAACGCCACAGTAGATAACATTTGTTGTTTTTGTTTCAGTTTTATTACTTATTATAAAACACGTTTGCAACGTCCTCTCGCTCTGCGCCTCGTTCCCTCCATACTGAGGAGGTAATGAGGAAAGAATGGGTGTGTTTAGAGAGCTAGTACAATCTCTTGTGGAAGAAAGGAGGGAAGCAGATACTCAACGGGTAGGAAGGTAGTTAAGGCCCAGAACAGATTTATATACGACCTAAACGGTATATAACCTTTCTTTTGATGTTGGTAAAAGGAACCCAGATGTAATTTAAACCCTGGGGTTGTCAGGACCTGGAGGGCCTGGTGAGCAAGCTGCCTAGCATCCATGATGGGGCCGGTAAATGGATTGGAACATTTGAAGAGCGAACAATGGGGAAAATGCTGGCGGTGGGAGACCTGAAGGCATTACTGGTAAGGGTGCTGGGGATGGCCAAAATGGAGGGCGTGTTGCAGAGGTGTGGCCTCGGATGAGTGGTGCATGAGGGGGAACTGGATGGACTGACGTGACCAGTTCAGACAGGAGCTGTGGGGAACCCTGAGAACAGAGTATCCAGCCAAGGTAGACCCCAAAGCACTGAGGGGGGAACCTCTGGGGAATACAGAAAACCGAGCAAGCCATCTGCGTGAACAGCAGAAAAGATTGCAACAGGAAACAGAAAAGGACCCTGAAGGGGACCCCCTGATGACAGTCATGTTCAGGACATCACTTTTGGAGGTGAGGCCGACACCAGTCAAGGGCAGACTGGAAGATGTGAAGGGACTACATTAAAAATCCCACAGAGTTCTGTGACAATGTCATCCATGCAGTGGAGAAACACAGAAAGGATGAACAAAAGCTGGAAGAACAGGGGAGAGACATTCAGAGAAAGCTGACACAACTGCAGCTGGAGGAATATACACAAAAGGACAAAAAAGAAAACACAAGCCTCATTGACTGTTGAACCAGCATCTGAAGAGGCTGCCATGGTACCTGTCACCCAGGGAGGTCTGCAACCACCACCTCAGCCACAAGGCCTAAGGTCAACCACCACACCAGTAGTGAATGTGTACATGCAGCCACCACAGGGTAATTGGCAAGGAAATGGCCCACCTCGTATGCATGGCAGCAATCTCAAACACAGGCTCCACAGGGACCAGTGAACCACTGGGGAAGACCAAATAAATGTATTAGGAAGGGATGCACTATGTAGAATGGGCATTCAAAGTAAATGTACATCAGAAGGAATGATAATAGACAGGGAAGGAACAGGGATGGTGATAACTACAGAACAGGCAGAAAATGTGTATTGGGTAGGAGAGATAGAAGAGCCAGTACAGGAAGTGTTAGATAAAGGGGGTATGTTTATTATATTTAAATTATACAAAATCCAAAGATGAAACGACCAGAGTTAGAATTTCCTTGTACATTCTAATATGACCCATACCAGAACCTATGTTGGAACAATTATGGCTAGATCCACATGATTGTGTAGCAAATTATGAACAGATTTGTTGTCAGTTCCAATTCTAAGTGCGACTGGGGAAGTTGTTTGAGGATGGATCTTGATTTCAGGAAAGAGCAGGAGTGTGTGAGCAAAATATGTGTTGTAAGAGAGGGGCAGTACAGGATGCAAACAGACTATGGAGAGCACAGGAAGGACCCACGCTTATGGGTTTAATCATTGTGCACCAGGGGGATGTATGTGTTGAAAAATTAAGAAGCAAGGTATTTTAGTCTCCATACATGTAGGCAACAGTAGATGCATAGTTAGCAGAGTGTGAAACATGTGCCAAGAATAATATCAGGAAGGGGTTAACAGCACCAATTGGACATATTCCAGTACCAGAAGGACCCTTTAAACACCTGGTAATGGACTATGTAGATATGATAAAATCTGTGAGAGTACAATGATGAATTGGGTGGTTGCTTTGCCTCTTGCACTAATGAGTTATCGCATGCAAACTAATCGAATAACACATCTAACACTGCCAGTGTCAGTTCTTAGAGCACCTTATGATGATCCACCTTTTAGAGCAATTGGAAAGAGAATTGAAAGAGTACATCAGACTACTAACTGCTATGCATAAAGTTGTTTATCTACAGGAGAAAAACAGGGTTCCAGAGCCAGAGGTGGACCCACCTAGAGCGGTCGAGCGGGGGACAGAGTGTACTTCAGGGACTTCCTGTCAGGCTCTGGCCATAGAGAGGCCTATTTTGCTTCTCTATGTAGCTATGGTCAGAGTCAGTGTCTTTCTTTTCTGTTTCTGTGTGGGTTTTGGGTTGGATCCCTAATTAGAGGCAGCTGCACCGCATTGTCTCTAATTAGGGATCCTTTATATGTTTGTCTGTCCTTCACTCTTGTCTGGGTCGATATATTCATCCAGTCACGGGTGAAGTAAGTGCTTTACGTTTGTCCATTCATGTTTATTTGTTTGTTTGTTTGTTTGTTTGGATGTTCCACAAGTGTTGGATTATACATAGTATAACAAATAAAAACAATGTTGAACTATTACTGCGCTGCGCCTTGGTCTCTCCTTCCACCTACTTGTGACAGATCGAACCACCTTAAGGAGACCAAGCAGCGCAAGGGAAAGGGGAAGCGACGACGGACCCAGAAGGAACAGCCTGGAGCCCAGACACCCCAAACGATTGTTGTAGGGGGGCTATGGGGGTGGTCGGGGGTAAACGGAGAAGAGCCCCGGCCACTGCACTCGTGGGGGATCCAGGAGGAGACCCTACAGCCAAGGGAGCAGAGGTACGGAGAGGAGTTTGAAGAGGAGGACGACGACGTACTTCTGTTCCCTCTCTCGTGGGGACTCTTGGAGGAGATCTCACGAGGAGGGGATTGGCGATGGAGTGAGGAAGATCGGGGCTGTCACAGCCCCCCAACGCCAGTTCCCTCCAGCGTCGGTCCGGAGCCAACAAAGGTCCGTCGTGGCTTCGAGCACCACTCCATCGGTGTGCAGCCAGACCCCGGAGAGAATGATGGAGGGGGATCGCACACCACTTCGTCTGCCCACATTTCATGATCGGGAGAAGGCCGAGGGGTTTCATAAATACCCGGAGGAGGAGCAGACGAGGCGGTGGAGAGCCTGGGTTGCACTTCCGGTGGAGGTGGAGAAAGACCCATTCCTACGGTAGATAGAGGAGGTTGAAGGATTTCGAGCGCCGACGGGCACTATTTCTGAGGCTATGGGACTGAGGGCAACTCCAGCGAAGGTCAACAACCCTGAGCCTCCAGCGAAGGTTAGCAGCTCGAAACCTCCAGCGAAGATCCGCAGCCCGGAACCTCCAGCGAAGGTCAACAACTCTGAGCCTCCAGTGAAGGTCCGCAACCCTGAACCTCCAGCAAGGGTCCACAGCCCTGAACCTCCAGCAAAGGTCAGCAGCCCTGAACCTCCAGCGAAGGTCAGCAGCCCTGAACCTCCAGCGAAGGTCCGCAGCCCTGAGCCTTCAGCCACGGTCCAATGCCTGGAACCGACCCCCCCAGTGGAGCAGGAACCCCGTAGTCCGCCCTACCGGTGCCCAGTCCGGATCCAGCCATCTGCCCCGCTCCAGTGCCAGAGAAGTCCGCTCCACCGGTACCCATTCCGGGTCCAGCCGTCTGCTCCGCCCCAGTGCCAGAGCAGTCCGCTCCACCAGTACCCATTCCGGGTTCAGCCGTCTGCTCCGCTCCAGATCCTGAGCAGTTCCGCTCCACCGGTACCCATTCCGGGTCCAGCCGTCTGCTCCGCCCCAGTGCCAGAGCAGTCCGCTCCCCCGGTGCCCAATCCGGGTCCAGCCGTCTGCTCCGCTCCAGAGGCAGAGCAGTCCGCTCCACCGGTGCCGAATCCGTGTCCAGCCGTCTGCTCCACTCCAGTGCCAGAGCAGTCCGCCCCACTGGTGCCCAGTTCAGGCCCGGTTGTTTTCCCAGCTCCATGGCCGGAGCCGTTTGCCCCACCGGTGCCCAGTCCTGGTCCGGTTGTTTTCCCTGCTCCATGGCTGGAGTCGTTTGCCCCACCGATGTCCAGTCCGGGTCCGGTTCCTTGCCTAGCTCCATGGCCGGAGCAGTTTACTCCACAAGTGCCCAGTCCGGGCCCGGTTAATGGTCCCGCTCCATGGCCGGAGCCGTTGGCCCCACGGGTGCCCAGTCCGGGCCCGGTTGTTTTGCCTGCTCCAAGGCCGGAGCCTTTTGCCCCACCGGTACCCAGTCCGGGCCCGGTTATAAAGAAGGAGCATGGGAGAAAACTGTCCACTTCGCCGGAGCCAGAGCCGCCTCCGATGGACTACTCTTCCCTCCCTTTAACCCCCCCTTGTATTTGTGTGTTTTTTTTGGCGTCCGGGAGTCCGCGCCTTGGGGGGGGGGTACTGTCAGGCTCTGGCCATAGAGAGGCCTATTTTGCTTCTCTATGTAGCTATGGTCAGAGTCTGACAGTGTCTTTCTTTTCTGTTTCTGTGTGGGGTTTGGGTTGGATCCCTAATTAGAGGCAGCTGCACCGCATTGTCTCTAATTAGGGATCCCATATATGTTGAGTCTGTCCTTTACTCGGGTGTGTGTCGTGGTCGTATATTTCGCATGTCACGGTGAGAAGTAAGTGTGCGTGATTTACGTCTATTCATTCGTGTTTTGTTTTGTGAGCTTGACGTTTATATATTCGTGTTTTTTGTGTTTTCAGTAGTTCATCTTTTGGTCTTGTTATACATAGTAAAATACAATCTATACATAGTATAATACAATCTATACATATTATAATAAAGATGTCTAACTACTATCCCTGCGCTGCGCCTTGGTCATTCCCACACCCACAACGTGACACCGGCTAATCAGCCGTGTCGATGATCCCCCAGTGGGATGATGAGAGCAGTGTAGAAGAGTAACAGAATGTTCCATCTTAAATTCATCTTCTCAGGTACAGTACTTAGAGCAATTTCTCAGCCGTAACATTGATTTTTAGAGGCGACTTTGTCGTCTTCGCCTCGTGTTGATTTTCAGGTGGTCGGAACCAAACGAGAATTTAGCTGCAGCTCGGGCGTGGCTACTGACTGGGCAAAAGTATTATGATTACTGTTAGAAAAATAAAATAACATTCCTATCTTATCAAAAATACTCTCATCATCCTCTATCCTGGTTTCCCAGCATAAAGGGTTCAAACCTGACATATATATATATATATATATATATATATAGCACGCACAGTATTTTTGTCATAAGGTTTTTATACCACTTTTAATGACATCACAAAATGGACATTAGTTTTCATAGGCCAACTGTCATCATTCCCCACATTCGGATGATAGAAATAATGTTCCAATGTTCACGTTTATTGACGTAAATGTTTTGGTGGCATTCAGGTCTTCCATACCCTCTGTGGGTGGGAGGGGTCTGTAAGAAGTTGATCCATCATGACCTGATCTGTGGATCCTCAGAGAAGAGTCATGACACCTGACATCCTTGTGCACTCCTTCTCCAGGTTCTCCTTCTCACTCTTCTCTGTCTTGGAGGTGTGAAGAGCCCTGAAAGAAATTGATGTCCAAAAACTCCCATGGCCCTGATGATCTATTCTAAAACCCTGCCGACTACAACTAGCTGTAGACATCATTGCTTTACCCCTTAACATGCATATTCAACCTCACCTTAGAAAATAAATGAAATCCCCAAACTGTGAAAATCTGCATTTGTCCTCCCCTTTTGAAAGCAGGTGATCCCATTCTACTGAACAACTATCGGCCCACAACTAAATGTGACCGACCACCTCGATTCGGTCTTATGTAGCAAGATTTGAAATTGTGTTTTTTTACATTGGATAAAAGTAGAGACACATTGGGTGCTTAGCCAGACACACTTGTCTAATTTGCTGGGTCATGTGTAAGAAAAGCTACAACCCCCCTTAGCCACATCAATCTAAGTGGATGGGTCACTACTGTCTAGACATGTAAACATGTTAATGAAATACAATAGATGGCCGTAATTACCCCCAGACACACCTTGCTAACATGATGGGTCGTGTAATTATCTGGTGAAGTGGATTCTTTTTTTTTTGGACATATAGCTAGCTAGATAGCTAAACGATGAACCATAATACCAACCCAATGCTAAAGTACAAATGCACGTATTGTCATAGCATTCCACCCTGCATGAAATGCTCTAGTGTGAATCTGCAGGTAGCTGAAGCTAAGCAACTAGATTCTATGTTAGCTAGCTAGCATTAGGCTATAACTAGCAATGGAAATGGCTTTCTGAGATAAAACTAATATCACTACCTAGGTCATACATGTAATGTTAGCTAGCTAGCATTAGGCTATAACTAGCAATGTGAAATGGCTTTCTGAGATAAAGCTAATTTCGCTACCTAGGTCATACATGTAATGTTAGCTAGCTAGCATTAGGCTATAACTAGCAATCTGAAATGGCTTTCTGAGATAAAGCTAATATCACTACCTAGGTCATACATGTAATGTTAGCTAGCTAGCATTAGGCTATAATTAGCAATGTGAAATGGCTTTCTGAGATAAAGCTAATATCGCTACCTAGGTCATACATGTAATGTTAGCTAGCGAACCAACAAACTAAAATATACTTTAAGTATCAAAAAAGTACAAGTATAATATACTATACAATTTTACGTTGCTTATTTTAAGCAGTTTAAAGTTTTTATTTATTTACAGAGAGCCAGGGGAAACACTCCAACACTCAGATGTAATTTACAAACGAAGCATGTGTTTACTGAGTCCGCTAGATCAGAGGCAGTAAAGATGACCAAGGATGTTCTATTGAGAAGCGTGTGAATTGGACCATTTTCCTGTCCTGCTAAGCATTCAAAATGTAACGAGTACTTTTGGGTGTCGGGGAAAATGTATGAAGTAAAAAGTACATTATTTTCTTTAGGAATGTAGTGAAGTAAAAGTAAAAGTTGTCAAAAATATAAATAGTAAAGTAAAATACAGATACCCCCAAAAACTATTTAAGTAGTACTTTAAAGTATTTTTACTTAGGTACTTTACAACACCGTACACATAGATGAATGCTTCACTTTCTGTGTCTTTTCCGTCTTGTTTGTAGCAAGCTACAGTTTGTTTGTCAAGTCACTCCGGTTCACAGTGACCGTGTGCAGAATGAAGTCCATCACAACTTTTCTCCACTGATCTTTGTCGATATTGCATGCTAAATTCAGGTCAGCAATGTTGTTAAGAGCAGTAGCAACACTTTTGCAGTTCTCAATGGCTAATGGGGGGAAAAAAGCAGCGGTAAGATGCTACTACAAATACTACAAATAAAGATTATCTACAAATACTGAGCAGCGCATGTTATAGACAGAAGCGTGCTACATTGCAGACCAATCCAAACTCATCTCTCGGCATGTCCGGCCCATCCAGTATCTCAGCCAATCATGGCTAGCGGGAAGGTTCCAGTCTTTTTCCAGGGCTTAACCAACTAGGCTCTGAATTTTAACAATTTAATTATTATTTACAGAAGTTTGTTATTAAGACACATGAAAATGCTTTTCTGCCACAAGCTTTTTGTCTGTTTTGGCAAAAGTATTGGAGTCCCTAGTCAATAAACAGCTTCAGGTCTACAGTACCTCCAGGAAAACAAGCCAGAGAAAGGTCACAGCAACCTTGAAGGTTTTGAATGATATTCACTGTGCCCTGGATAAGAAGTTGAATTGTGTATCTGTGTTCATAGGCATGTCAGACTTTTGACACTGTGTACGTTTACTGCTAGGAAAAAACTAGAAGCTGAATCAATGTTGTTTCCATGTAATTTCATGAACAAAATTTAACAAATTGAATCAACGTCAAAACTGATTGGATTTGCAAAAAGTCATCAACGTAAGGGAATTTCGTCTTTTTTTCACCCAACTTTTAACCCAGATCCAATGACTGGGTGACATCTGGTAGACTTAACGTAGGATTCACATTAGTTGACAACTGTCAGGCTCTGGCCATAGAGAAGCCTATTTGCTTCTCTATGTAGCCATGGTCAGAGTCTGACAGTTCTATTCTTTCTGTTTCTGGTGGTGGTTTGTGTGGGATCCCTAATTAGAGGCAGCTGTAGCGCATCGTCTCTAATTAGGGATCCTACATAGGTTTGTATGTTTCACACTGGGTTGCGGGTAGTTATCGTTATATTGTATATTTCGCAAGTCACGGTGAAGAAGTAAGTGTGCATTATTACGTCTAATCCTCGTGTTTGATTTTGAACGTTACTTTTGCATATTGTGTTTTCTTTGTGTGTGTAGTTCAGTCATTTTAATTGAATATTCAGTAAATTAATAAACAATGTCGAACTTCAGTCCCTGTGCTGCGTCTTGGTCCTTGTATGCACCCCATCGTGACAACAACTCAACCATATGTAAATCAAAACCAGACGTTGAACTGACGTTTGTGCCCAGTGGGTTCTGTCTTGGTTCCAGAGACTGAGGTATATCAGGGATTACTGTTCATGCTCTAGAATGGTTTGTGAAATTCCTGCCAAATCAAACCCAGTGTGTAAAGGTAAATGGTTGTAAGAACAAATTTACCCATCTACTTCAGATATCCCCAACATATATTTTATGAGCAAATTCAAACAATATAAAATCAACTTGGAAAATGATCAATCAAGTGTTGAAAAAAGGGCTTCTACAGCTCTCCCATCTCAATTTAATGATGTAAGTAAAACATGTAGTTATCCTTATGTTAGTGCGGTCAAAATTAAGTTTTTCCTGTGTGTTGTATCATCATGTTTTATCTGTGTTTTATGTCATATTGTACAACAGCTGATGAAACTCACACTGTAAAAGTGTGAACAAATTTGATGAGGGTTATTTTCTGATAGTTGCTGGTTGAACATAATAATCTACACAAGATCTGTAGGTTTGAATGGGCGGGAGTTTTGGATTTCCATTGTGACATCACCATGTGGTAAATTGGTTAATAGACCAATAACAAAGATAGTTCTAAACGTTGCCATTAACAGCTAGTTTTCACACTCAGACAGAAGTCTTGCTTGAGAAATAGTTTTCAGCTAAAAATTTAAAAAAATATTACGGTAAGGTACTTGATATTGATAGAAAACGGCTTCATTGGGCCTTTAAAGTGCGACTGAACCAAAAAAGCACTTCTCCTTTTGAAAACGGCATATGTGGCATCAATATGAGTCAGAAACATTTATTCTAGTGTAAAAAATGACTACAACGCGTAAATAGGGTTATTTTGGTTATAAAGTCAGTCTCGTCCCAAATAATTGTATGTCACAGAATGAGTTTTAATCCTGCCCACTTGCCCATAGCTGGCGGCACCCAAGTATCATCAATTCGGAGTGCAGCTGCACGCAACCCGATCGTAATGCCCATGGTCAATTTGGTTTGAATTTCGTTATCCCTATGGGCATAAGCGCCTGAGAAAATGGAGCAAACTGTTCACGATCGCTGTGAAAAATAGACCAAGGCGCAGAACAATTGTGACCGTAACAATAATGAGGCGCACAGGCACCTAAACAAAACCAATGACCCACATCACAGGTGGGAAAATACACACCCTAAATATGGTCCCCAATTAGAGGTAACTCTCTACAGCTGCCTCTAATTGGGAACCAACACAAAACCTCCATAGACATTGCTAGAAACCCCTGGCACCCGAGGCTTCTCTATAGCCGAGCTGGCTGCCGGTCCCGGACTGGGCACTGGCGCAGATAACAGTTCCGGTTCTGGAGCTGGGGTGAAGACCGGTCCCTGCCTGGGACTAGGCACCTGTGACTAGGCACCTGTGAAGTGGACAGCTCAGGCTCTGGAGAGGGGATGGCGACCGGTCCCGGACTAGGCACCTGTGGAGCGGACAGCTCGGGCTCTGGAGAGGGGATGGCGACCGGTCCCGGACTGGTGGTCTGGTGCGTGGAGCCGGCACTGGAGGCGTCGGACTGGACACACGCACAGAAGGATGGGTGCGAGGAGCCGGCACGGGTCGGACCGGACTGGGGAGGTGCACTGGGGGTCGGGTGCGTGGAGCCGGCACTGGAGGCGTCGGACTGGGAACCAGAACGGAGGACGGCTCAAGTGCTGAAGCCAGACTGGACGCCGTGCCCAGCCTGGGCACCGGAGCAGATGATAGCTCCAGCCATTTAATAGGGCTGGCTACCGGTCACGGACTGGGCACCGGCGTGGCTTCGCCTGTTCCTCCTTCGGCGTCTTCCGGTTATCGGCCGCCGGAGGCGGAAGTGGTGGGCGCTGATCTACCAGCCTGGAGTGGCATACCAGAGGTCGGATGCGTGGATCCGGTACAGGAGGTCACGGGCTGGGCACACGCACTGGATGTCGGGTGCGGGAAGCTGTCGCTGGACGTACCAGGCTGAGGAGGTGCGCTGGACGGATAGGCCTGGAGCACACTGGAGATCTGGTGCTGGGGTCGGAAACCGAACGCATCCTCTCATCGTCCTCCCCGGCCCACCCGAAGTATGGGTGGCCTCTAAATGGTGATTAACCACAACCAAAAACCCCTGTATGTGTCAGGATCTGACTGTGGCCATACTACTCCCTCTAGAGGGAGTCAGAGACCTGGCCTCAGTCACGCCTTTACAATTCATTCCATTTAGCTAGCTAGTGCGAACTAAGCGAACCAACTAAGCTAACGTACTTCAAAATTGTAACGGGTCAACAATGAATGGATATTAGAAGCATATCTATCTAACACATTTCATGACATACCATCGAACTAAACTGAACAATAACTTAACAGTTCATATAAGGAAATCAGTTAATTGAGATTAATTGATTAGAGCCTAGTCCATCAATGTCAGATGACTGGGCAGGGGCATAGGCCCACCAACTGGGGAGCAAGGCCCAGCCAATCAAAATGGGCTTTATTAATGACAGAAATATTCTCCAGACAATCCCGCAGGTGAAGAAGCCGGATGTGGAGGTCCTGGACTGGTGTGGTAACAGGTGGTCTGCGGTTGTGAGGCCGGTTGGACATACTGCCAAATTCTGTATAACGACTTTGGAGAAAGCTTATGGTAGAGAAATTAAAATGTAATTATCTGGCAACAGCTCTGGTAGACATTCCTGCAGTCATCATGACAATTGCACGCTCCCTCAAAACTTGAGACATCTGTGGAATTGTGTAGTCTGACAAAACTGCACATTTTAGAGTGGCATTTTATTGTCCCCAGCACAAGGTGCACCGGTGTAATGATCATGCTGTTTAATCAGCTTGGCAAAGGAGAAAAGCTCACTAACAGGGATGTAAACACATTGTTGCACAACATTTGAGAGAAATTAACTTTTTGTGCATATGGAACATTTCTGGAATCTTTTATTTCAGCCCATGAAACAACAAACTTTACATGTTGCGTTTATATTTTTGTTTAGTATAGTTAGGTAAACATATGATTTACCTGTTGCCCAGAGTTTGGCGCTAGGATTGGTAACTGGTTCGCCATGTTTAAAACATGCGGGCACAGTGGTAAAGATCTGGCGCATGGTGGTGATGTCAGACTGTCTGGTTAAGTAGCCAATAGAAACAGCCACCCTCCTCTGTCTGTCCTGCTCATTGATTGGTTTAGGATGAACCGTCTGAACCTGTTTTAATCATTTGTCAGAGTTATGCTCTCACTATAGTCTCATTTATTTGTTGTAAGTAATTTTTTTTGCTTTTGATATCATTCTTTTTGTTCACAATTGAATACATTTTCAACGTAATTTGTCATTTTTACAATTTGTTTTATTTTATTTTGAATTCAATGCGTCTGGCGTGAAATTAGCCCCATACTGGTGAAATTAGCCCCATACTGGTGAAATTAGCCCCATACTGTTTGACACGGACAAACAATTCACCAAACGATGCATATTGTTCTGTCCATTAATTTGGTGTAATCTGTGTCCAAATCAGACAAACACGCATATTTATTGAAAATATTCTTGTATTTTTAGCTTTCAGGAGATCTAGGTCATATAGAGATGAAAGGCCGCGACGTAAACGGTGTAAGTCATTTTAAAAAAGCAGACTAATGGCAAGATGAAACCATCCAAAGGCATCGGTTGTATAGATCAAGATATAAGCCTCAATCCTAAATGGATTGAAAAGATAAGCACCGTATAATTTCCTGGTTTTCTTAGAAAATATATGCACTGCATAAAACTATCTACACAAGCCATCGTGGGACATGGTTTCATCTTGACACTAGACTACTTTAGACGTCTGACTAAGTTTGATTTGTGTAATGTCTCTTTAAGTCAAAAAAGTTAAAATATCCTGAGAACACCCTTGGATGTTTTTCAATGTTTGAAGACAATTGTGCCACTCAGTGCTCTGCATGCACAGTGGCCACAAAAATAAAAGTTTCTTAACACCTGTATTATGGTCATGTTTACATTGTAACAAATATGTATGATGGATTTGAAACACTGATAAACATGTGTAATGCTTAATAGTTTATTGAAGGATCACAATACAACACTTCCAACCTGCAACATTGCCACCATAAATTACCATCATTGTTATTTATCCGTTAACGTGACCAATCAATGTATCAGGACTTTAAGTGGATGTTTGTGAATAAAACATACATTCTTCAGAATGTTGATGAGATCTTCTAATTACCAAAGTACCAAACTATTGTGTTACTGTTTTTCTGTATTTGTTAGTCAATCATTGATGGATGGATAATGGATTGATTGAAATAAAGTAATGACGTCAGAGGTGATAGTTGTTCCATATGGAGACCAGAGAGGATCCTCTGTGGTTCAATGCTTGTCACTTTTTCCCAAAAACCCTGCGACTGTGCTAAAAAGGGAGCCAGCAGTGTTCAGAACAGCAGAAATCTTTTCCAAGACCGATTTTCCATCCTCCTGCAGGAGAGCTGAGGAAAATGAATGTTTAATTAGAGCAAGTTATATATCAACATTTGACTACCACTTATTTTGACTTTGGTCTAACTTTCCCTTTCATTCTACTGAAGTTCTATCAGCTAGGTACAGTAGATAGATAGATAGATCGCTCACATGGTGCTTCATCTTCAGAAACCCCAGCAGCTTTCAGAGCAGCAGCAAACTTTTCCAAGGCCGCTTTTCCAGCTTTTACATTGTTCTCCTGCAGGAGAGCTGATGAAAATGAATGTTTAATTAGAGCAAGTTATATCAGATTAAAACCTGTCAGTAATAGTGGTACACACACTCACACACACACCAAAGACGTACCTTCTTCAGAGTTATCTCTATTGAGAGAGCTTGCTAACAGCATGCCCACTAGAGAGAACAGCAGTAACACACTCTGGATCTTCATCCTTTATTAAAACACATAAAGCATGACATGTTAAAACACACACTGGGTCATCATCCTCTAGCAAATGAGATAAACCGTGTTGTTAGCTTGACACATTATACAGCTGTCCACCAATAAACTCCTGTATGCAACTGCCCACCTCCACCAGTCCATCCATACACACCTGCCCATCTATTTACTCCTGTCTACCTGTATACACCTGTCTGCCCTTAGACACCTATCTACCTGTATACACCTGTCTGCCCTTAGACACCTATCTACCTGTATACACCTGGCTGCCCTTAGACACCTATCTACCTGTATACACCTGTCTGCCCTTAGACAACTATCTACCTGTATACACCTGTCTGCCCTTAGACACCTATCTACCTGTATACACCTGTCTGCCCTTAGACACCTATCTACCTGTATACATCTGTCTGCCCTTAGACACCTATCTACCTGTATACACCTGTCTGCCCTTAGACACCTATCTACCTGTATACACCTGTCTGCCCTTAGACACCTATCTACCTGTATACACCTGTCTGCCCTCAGACACCTATCTACCTGTATACACCTGTCTGCCCTTAGACACCTATCTACCTGTATACACCTGTCTGCCCTTAGACACCTATCTACCTGTATACACCTGTCTGCCCTTAGACACCTATCTACCTGTATACACCTGTCTGCCCTTAGACACCTGTCTACCTGTATATACCTGTCTGCCCTTAGACACCTATCTACCTGTATACACCTGTCTGCCCTTAGACACCTATCTACCTGTATACACCTGTCTGCCCTTAGACACCTATCTACCTGTATACACCTGTCTGCCCTTAGACACCTATCTACCTGTATACACCTGTATACACCTGTCTGCCCTTAGACACCTATCTACCTTTATACACCTGTCTGCCCTTAGACACCTATCTACCTGTATACACCTGTCTGCCCTTAGACACCTATCTACCTGTATACACCTGTCTGCCCTTAGACACCTATCTACCTGTATATATCTCAGAATATGTCCAGTGAAAGCTAACTGACCTCTGATAGTTAGAAGATGCTGACTGATTGATGCCTGGTGGTCTTGGAGATGTCTTCTGGACCTCGGTTATAAATGAGTGTCTCTCTGCCTGTTGCAGTCCTGTTTTATACTCTTTCAGCAGCTTGCTGTCCCACCTGAACACACGTTTTACATTCAAATACCAAACAAAGTGACAATAACCACAGTCACACACCCTGGAGTGTATTATCTCCCTACAGACAAAACCAGGCTGAATAAACATTATGGTTTTCCTTGTAATTTAACTGACTTCATCAATGTAATCATGTTGCATCAAAATGGCTAGTTGGTTGGATTTGCAAGAAGTATGTGAGTTGTCTCATTTTTACTAAGTTTGAGCCAAATCAACGACAGGATTGAACCTATAAATGTGACTCACAACCTGGATTCTGTCTTTTGTAGCAAAATTAGAATTTCTGTCTTTTACATTGGATAAAAGTAGAGAATCAGAGCTACAAAATGGTATATCATACACTGCATTTTTGAGAAACAATGGGAAAGTAATTCTGCTTTGAAATTTGTTAAACAAAATTGCATTTTAAAGTTTTGGTATCTAGTGAAAATCACTTGTTTGTCTACACCCATTCAGCATCGTTCACACCCTCTTAAGCTTTAGCCCCACCCATCTGGTTTCGCTCTCGGAGCGTTCAGAGCGCACACTTGACGCTCTGGCCGATGATTTGTTTACCTCCGACTCCTCTCTGTACTCCTGCTCCCATGGCTGTAGGGGCTCCTCCTGGAACCCCCATGAGTGCAGTGGTCGGGGCTCTTCTCCCTCAATCCCCGACCACCCCCATAGCCCCCCCCAAAAAACTGTTTTCCTGGGCTCCAGGCTGGTCCTTCGCCTTTGCCCGTTGACGTTTCCTCCGTCTTCGGCGCCTCTGCTCCGGACAGCAGCCCTATTCCACCACACGATTATGGTTGTATTTCCCCTCGGTATGGGGAAAATTACCGGATATCAGGTTCTGACACGGTTTTTGGTTGTAGTTAATCACCATTTAGAGGCAGCTGTCTTGAGTTGTCTCTAATTGGGGATTCTATTTATGTTTACATGACGTCCACCTGCGTGTGGATCATTGCGTTGTCTATTCTGTGTACTAGTCACCAGTTCACGGTTTTGCGTTTGTTGTTTTGTCTTTATTATTAAATAAACTATGTTTGCACGGACCTCTCGCTCTGCGCCTCGTTCCCTTACCACTAACCACCCTGGGAACCCACAGCTGAGGTAGGAGGAGGAGTACAGGTCTTTCGGCAATCCAGGCTTCGCGGAGGAGCATGGGCAGCAACGGCATCGAGAGAGGACACGTTGGTGAGAGAGGGTACCGGAGGGAGCACAGCCACTGTGGTGGGGAGCATCTGGGGGCTCTCGACTCATGCTTGGGAGGAGGAGCCCGTGGCTGTACCAGAGTGGGGGCTCGGGACAGAGATATCTCCCAATGTCAAACCCTGTTGCGTCCCAGGGTGGTGGATCATTCTGTCTCCGTGTATTCATGGGACAATACACGGAGCGTTCGTGGAGTGTCATCCTTTTTATTTAAACTTATAATACTAATAAGTTCCCAAAAACAAAGAAGATGAGCAACGCAAACACAGTGACTTACGTTCTGGCGCAACATGCAGACAGACACGAACAATGGTCCACACACAGGTGGATGGGTGGGGTGCCTAAATACAATCCCCAATCAGAGACAACCCTGTACAGCTGTCTCTGATTGAGGATCATTAAACTCCCCTTAGTTAGGGTGTGAGGGCTTGATTGTGGTCCTTCCACTCCCCCTGGTGGGAGTCAGATGCCTAACCACAATCAAACACTCACAGTAAGTAAAATGGCGCAATTACACTTGACATGAGCACTGACAATTTTAGAAAAATAGGCACGGTGGGCTTTGGTTTCTCTCCTCTAAAAACAGAAATAAATCATTCTAAATAACAATCTGCCTTTATTTACCACAGTGTTAAAGAGTGATAGCCTCTCTATATAAAGTATGTTTCTGAAACACAGAGTCCTTCTTTATTTACCACAGTGTTAACGAGTGATAGCCTCTCTATATAAAGTGAGTTTCTGAAACACAGAGTCCTTCTTTATTTACCACAGTGTTAAAGAGTGATAGCCTCTCTATATAAAGTGAGTTTCTGAAACACAGAGTCCTTCTTTATTTACCACAGTGTTAAAGAGTGATAGCCTCTCTATATAAAGTATGTTTCTGAAACACAGAGTCCTTCTTTATTTACCACAGTGTTGAAGAGTGATAGCCTCTCTATATAAAGTGAGTTTCTGAAACACAGAGTCCTTCTTTATTTACCACAGTGTTAAAGAGTGATAGCCCTTCTATATCAAGTGAGTTTCTGAAACACGGAATCCTTCTTTGCTGATGTGAAGAAGAAACTGAAGGAAAGAGAGTCCAGCGAGGACAGGGAGGGGAAAAAAGTTGGCCATATTTTCAAGACCTGAGCTACTTAATTTATTTATGAAATGAACTAGTTTATTCAGGCAATGTAATATGTTAGTTTAGGCTTGATCTATTTAGTAGGCTTTTTTCCAGCATAAACCTACAGTATATTTGTCAGCATAAAGCTGAGGTGGTTTTGGATCCAAATAAATAAGTACTAACATTCTTTCTGATCGTGTTTAATAAAGAAATGTTTTGACCAAGTTCATCTGCTCATGGTGTGTCTGTCTGTGTGTTGATTTATTTGTAACATTGTGGTTATAATGAAGAATGTAAACAACATTTTTTTTTTGATGACACAGAACATACACATAGAAATGACAACTACCCAGCCCCTCATCTCACTCTCCGCCCCATTACATTTAAGTTAGCTCCGTATTACATTTACGTCATTTAGCAGAAACTTTCAGCCAGAGCGACTTACAGTGGTGAGTGCATACATTTTCATACTGGTACCCTCTGGGAATCAAACCCACAACCCCAGCTTTGCAAGCGCCTTTCTCTACCAACTGAGCTACTTAGACACAAGGCCTGCACCTTTTTGTTTCTCTCTGTTGCCAACGCACTTTCAACATTTGAATAATAAAGCTTTTAAAGGCTGACATTGGTTGATTTTCTGTTTTTATGTATACGTTTTTTCAAGATGACAAGAAAAGTATCGTCCAACCCATGGGGTATCACACTGCAACGTTATATTTAATGTCTTGAAATATGCAGACTGATTGATTAAAAGTTCATATACATTGTAATACGTCTGACAGCCAACTTTCTAACTCCGCCCATAACTGTTTGACTTTTTAACATTCCCAGGTGGCATGGATTATTATAACCTAATCAAAAATGTACCTGGTAATTTAATTCTATTTACTGGAAAGCTTTCATCAAGGCAAAGGGTGGCTACTTTGAATAATCTCAAATATAAAATATATTTTGATTTAACACGTTTTTGGTTACTACATGATTCCATATGTATTATTTGATAGTTTTGATGTCTTCACTATTATTCTACAATGCTATGTATCCATGTTGTCTTTCAATTTGGACAGGAAGGATGCTGCTGGGTAAATGGTCCTGGGAATTATCACAAATGTAACCTTTATTTAACTAGGCAAGTCATTTAAGAACACATTCTTATTTACAATGACGGCCTACCTACAGGGTCAGCCCCTGGAGCAAATTAGTGACTTGCTCAAGGACACGTCGAAAGGTTTTCACCTTGTCGGCTCGGGTATTTGACCCAGCGACCTTTCGGTTACTGACCCAACACTCTAATCTCTTGTCAAGTCTGGGTGTATAGGGAGACCAAGACGCAGCGCAGGGATAGTAGTCCGACATTGTGTTTTTATTATTTAAATAAAACACCAAATGAACGAACTATACAAAAACAAACACGATCGAACAAACGTCAAACGTACAAAATCAAACACGAATAATGAACGGACGTAACAAAAGGTTGTACACTTACTGTCACCGTGACAACGACCCACAACCCAGTGTGAAACCTACCAACCTATGTAGGATCCCTAATTAGAGACGATGCGCTACAGCTGCCTCTAATTAGGGATCCAACACAAACCACCACCAGAAACAGAAAGAAAAGACCTGTCAGACTCTGACCATAGCTACATAGAGAAGCAAATGGGCTTTTTGTCGATTTTCAGTAGGAGGCAGATACCTGGCCTAAAGCGTGTTCTTTGCCAAGATAAACCAATATTATGAGTTCCCAGTAATCCAACCTAGTAGGCCTGATATGAGAGTTACACCGGACCTGGTGTTCCAGGCCAGAACACCCCTTTTTTTTTATGTTCTTTTGCATATCGATATTGATACAATCCATCTGGATCATAACACAACAGTCTTATGTGAAAGCCCTTACAGTGTAGTGTTCTTTAATGGGATTACAGAGGCTGTAGTCATAGTGTTGTGGTCTTCAAAGGACCATTATATGCTGGGAACATGGTCAAATAAAAACTGTGGTGAAGTTAATTAATACTGTATATTTACCACTTTCTTTACCTTACAAGTTTGTAGTTTACTGGAAACGAATTAATGATATTTGCTGATCTTGTCCGAGAACTCGCTGCAGGCCTGACATTACAGTTAAAGCAGGTTGTTCGGACCAGAACACGCTCTAGGCCAGGTATTGTATTTGCATCATACTTCAGATCCCCCTTCTACCGGATATTGGCTAATTAAACGTAATAATAACTGTCTCTAAGTCACATTAAAGGTGCAATGTGTAACATTTCCAGGTAATTTCCCATCAACTTTTTAATCTGAATTATTAATGCCTTTCTGAGTACCTTTTCTCTATATCTCTTAAAAACAAGCTAGTGACAACTCACTCAATACATGGCTATTTATCTCCCTGCTTGAGAGGTTTCAGACAAATATCTCACTATTAACTTGTTATATGGACACATTTTTAGTTTTGTATATTTTTTTATACTGCCCTGAGCATTAATGTCCAAGAATTCAAACTAGAAAAAAATTTCATCACTATATTTCGGCTAACGATTGACAAGATTGATGTGTCACGATTATTGTCTCACGCTAGGCACATTAGGTGTTGTCATGGCTGCTAGGGTTTGGGGAAATTGTAACGCATTGTTAAAATGATCCAAGTAGCCAAATGATAAAAACAAGTGATTTTAACTTTAAGGTGGTTTTAATTATTCATGAATTATACAAATACTAACTTTAAATAGCCTAGGGGTCCTGTAGAGTGTTGTAAACAGATATGATCTGGGAACCATCAGACTATTCAAGATGTTTTGCAATTATTAGCCTGGATGGTACTCAAATCGAACAGGTCTCTGCATATAAATATTAAGGTGTATGGTTAGATGATGTTTCAAAACATGTTAGTGAAATAGGAAAAAAGTTCAAATTCGAGTTTGTTTTTCTTTTACAGAAACAGGGTCTGTCTGTCCTCTGTAAATAGAAAACAAATTGTTCAGGCTACTTTTTATCCGTTTTAGATTATGGTGATGTTATCTATATGCATGCTTCGACAATGTGATGGCTTGGTTGTGGTAAGGCCTCTTACTCCCACCTAGGGGAGGAGAGAGGCACACAACCAAGTCATCACACCCTAACTAGGGAGATTATCATCCCCAATCAGAGACAGCTGTCTAGCGTTGTCTCTGATTGGGGATAGTATATAGACTCCACACATTTCCACCTGTGTGTGGATCATTGTTCCTGCTTGTCTGCTTCGTGTGTCAGAAAGCAAGCAAGCAAGCAAGCAAGCAAGCAAGCAAGCAAGCAAGCAAGCAAGCAAGCAAGCAAGCAAGCAAGCAAGCAAGCAAGCAAGCAAGCAAGCAAGCAAGCAAGCAAGCAAGCAAGCAAGCAAGCAAGCAAGCAAGCAAGCAAGCAAGCAAGCAAGCAAGCAAGCAAGCAAGCAAGCAAGCAAGCAAGCAAGCAAGCAAGCAAGCAAGCAAGCAAGCAAGCAAGCAAGCAAGCAAGCAAGTCACCGTGTTTTTGTTTTGTAAGAGTTATATTTTTTCACTCTCCTTTTTATTTGTTTATGCTTCGTGAGAACATCTCATTGCAAATAAAAAGGATGACACTTCACCAGCGCTCTGTCTACCGTCCCATATATAATACGCACCGTGACATTCCAAGTTGGATGACTGTTCAAATCAATTTTTTCCAGTTGTAGCTTATTTTTTTCAGAGTTCCAAATTGTCTTGAAGGCACTGAAATTGGAAGTCGGAGTTTTCCGAGTTCCCAGTTACTAATTACCAGTTGTTGTGATCACTGTATTAATGCTCACAGGGAGACGGCAGGGTATTTCTTCCCTTTGAGTCATGAACTAAAACTCCTCCGTAGTGACCTGTGAATGCATTCGGTCACATGACAGCTCCATCAGATGTTAGATTTCACTTACCGGCATGTCAACTGGGCAAGGATCACAGTCAAACGGTTGGGAACTGTCATATCAGGCCTACCAGGTTGGATTACTGGGAACTCATAATATTGGCTTATATTGGCAAAGAACACGCTTTAGGCCAGGTATCTGCTTGCTACAGAACATCGACAAAAATATATGAATATACACTGTATATATACTTTTTGCCGGCAGGTAGCCTAGCGATTAGAGCGTTGGGTCAGTAACCGAAAGGTCGCTGGTTCGAATATCCGAGCCTACAGATTTATTGATTTGCCCGGTACAGTTGAAATCGGGATTCATCTGTGAAGAGTACACTTCTCCAGTGAGCCAGTGACCATCGAAGGTGAGCATTTGCCCACTGAAGTCGGTTACGACATCGAACTGCAATGTCGTGGAAATTCTAATCAAGTAAAGGGAAAGAGACTTAAAATGTATTCAAACAATCATACTTTAATATCGATGAATTATTGCAATAATGGAGCTATGATGAGCAGATTGACTTCACTGAGACTGTTTCTGACAGTTTGTGCAGAAATTGTTTGTTCTTGGGCTGGCGTGGTTACACCTGGTCTACGGTAGTGAGGCTGGTTGGATGTATTGCCAAATCCTCTAAAACAACGTTGGAGACGGTTTATGGTAAACCAATTAACATTCAATTCTCTGGCAACAGGTCTGGCGAGCACAGTGGTAAAGATCTGGCGTATAGTGGTGATGTCAGACCGTCTGGTTAAGCAGCCAATACAAAAAGCCACCCTCCCCCGTCTACCCTGCTCATTGATTGGGTTAGGATGAACCGTCACACCAAAACTAGTGGACCAACGGAGAAGCATTATCTATGCCTCCTTCTAAACCCTGCCCTTCATGGACAAAATTTGCCAAAACTCGCACCTGAAAAAAGTGGTAGTGAAAGCAAAGAAACGGACATCGAAAGCAAAGATTCTAGAAACATGACCAAAGATAGTAACTGCAGGCAAGAGAGTAGACGAAATGGATGAAATAGGTTTGATGTTGGAAAGGTTGAACTAAAAACTATTGTTGCATTTCTTTTCAAATATATATATTTTTATCATCTGTCAGAGTTATGCTATCACTTTATTTCCTTGGATGTTTTTCAATGTTTGAAGACAATTGTGCCACTCAGTACTCTGCATGCACAGTGGCCACAAAAATAAACATTTCTTAACACCTGTATTATGGTCATGTTTACATTGTAACAAATATGTATGATGGATTTGAAACACTGATAAACATGTGTAATGCTTAATAGTTTATTGAAGGATCACAATACAACACTTCCAACCTGCAACACTGCCACCATAAATTACCATCATTGTTATTTATCCGTTAACGTGAACAATCAATGTATCAGGACTTTAAATGGATGTTTGTGAATAAAACATACATTCTTCAGAATGTTGATGAGATCTTCTAATTACCAAAGTACCAAACAATTGTGTTACTGTTTCTCTGTATTTGTTAGTCAATCATTGATGGATAATGGATTGTTTGAAATAAAGTAATGATGTCAGAGGTGATAGTTGATTCCATATGGAGACCAGAGAGGATCCTCTGTGACTTAATGCTGGTCACTCATCTCCCCAAAAACCCTGTGACTGTGTTCAAAAGGGAGCCCCAATCAACTGTGGAATAAATACAGTTATGAAAGAAAAGACATATATAAATCATACAAATAAATTCATAGATTTTCAATACAGATCTCAATTATAAGTGACTACCTTTTTAATATCAACATTTTACTAGCACCTATTTTGATTTTATTAAATACTATTATCTCAACTATTTGGAAAAGTTGTTAAAAAAAAAAAAAAAGAGACAGACAGATAGATATAGATATAGATAGATATAGATAGATAGCTCACATGCTGCTTCATCTTCAACACCCCCAGCAGCTTTCAGAGCAGCAGCAAACTTTTCCAAGGCCGCTTTTCCAGCTTTTATATCGTCCCCCTGCAGGAGAGCTGAGGAAAATGAATGTTTAATTAGAGCAAGTTATATCAGATTAAAACCTGTCAGTAATAATGGTACACACACTCACACACACACCAAAGACATACCTTCCTCAGAGTTATCTCTATTGAGAGAGCTTGCTAACAGCATGCCCACTAGAGAGAACAGCAGTAACACACTCTGGATCTTCAACCTTTATCAGATTAAAACCTGTCACACACACACTCACCACCATGCTAATCAACCCTGGTTATAAAACCTCTTAACTAACCTTTGGCATGGATGGTGTTCAGATAGATAGTCTCAGAGAGAGATGTCTTCTGCAATGGCATTTACAACTCCATCATATCAATATTATTTCAGATTAAAACCAGCAGTAGTAGTAGTACGTTTTAATATCAACATCTGACTACCACTTATTTAGACTTTGTTCAATATTTATCCTCAACTATTTGGAAAAGTTGTTTTTTTTACAAAAAAATGAATATACAATTTTTTGGTCTAACTTTCCATTTCACTCTACTGAAGTTCTATCAGCTAGATACAATGTAGATAGATAGATAGATAGATAGATAGATAGATAGATAGATAGATAGATAGATAGATAGATAGCTCACATGCTGCTTCATCTTTAACACCCCCAGCAGCTTTCAGAGCAGCAGCAAACTTTTCCAAGGCCGCTTTTCCAGCTTTTACATCGTCCTCCTGCAGGAGAGCTGAGGAAAATGAATGTTTAATTAGAGCAAGTTATATCAGATTAAAACCTCTCAGTAATAGTGGTACACACACACCAAAGACGTACCTTCCTCAGAGTTATCTCTATTGAGAGAGCTTGCTAACAGCATGCCCACTAGAGAGAACAGCAGTAACACACTCTGGATCTTCATCCTTTATTAAAGCACATAAAGCATGACATGTTAAAACACACACTGGGTCATCAACCGTGTTGTTAGCATGTCACACTATACAGCTGTCCACCAATAAACTCCTGTATGCAACTGCCCACCTCCACCAGTCCATCCATACACACCTGCCCATCTATTCACTCCTGTCTACCTGTATACACCTGTCTGCCCTTAGACACCTATCTACCTGTATATATCTCAGAATATGTCCAGTGAAAGCTAACTTACCTCTGATAGTTAGAAGATGCTGACTGATTGATGCCTGGTTGTCTTGGAGATGTCTTCTGGACCTCGGTTATAAATGAGTGTCTCTCTGCCTGTTGCAGACCTGTTTTATACTCTTTCAGCAGCTTGCTGCCCCACCTGGCCACACGTTTCACATTCGAATACCAAACAAAGTGACACTGCAGCCATGACAATAACCACAGTCACACACCCTGGAGTGTATTCTCTCCCTCCAGACAAACAGGCTGAATCAACATTGGGGATTCCTTGTTATTTAACTGACTTTATCAATGTAATCATGTTGCATCAAAATGGCTAGTTGGTTGGATTTGCAAGAAGTATGTGAGTTGTCTCATGTTTACCAAGTTTTTGAGCCAAATCAAGGACAGGATTGAACCTATAAATGTGACTCACAACCTGGATTCTGTCTTTTGTAGCAAAATTAGAATTTCTGTCTTTTACATTGGATAAAAGTAGAGAATCAGAGCTACAAAATGGTATATCATACACTGCATTTTTGAGAAACAATGGGAAAGTAATTCTGCTTTGAAATTTGTTAAACTTGTAAACTCACTTTTGACAAAATTGCATTTTAAAGTTTTGGTATCTAGTGAAAAGCACTTCTTTGTCTACTCTCATTCAGCATCGTTCACACCCTCTTAAGCTTTAGCCCCACCCATCTGGATTCGCTCTCGGAGCGTTCAGAGTGCACACTTGACGCTCTGGCCGATGATTTGTCTACCTCCGACTCCTCTCTGTACTCCTGCTCCCATGGCTGTAGGGGCTCCTCCTGGAACCCCCACGAGTGCAGTGGTCGGGGCTCTTCTCCCTCAATCCCCGACCACCCCCATAGCCCCCCCAAAAAACTGTTTTCCTGGGCTCCAGGCTGGTCCTTCGCCTTTGCCCGTTGACGTTTCCTCCGTCTTCGGCGCCTCTGCTCCAGACAGCAGCCCTATTCCACCACACGATTATGGGAGTATTTCCCCTCGGTATGGGGAAAATGACCGGATATCAGGTTCTGACACATACAGGGGTTTTTGGATGTAGTTAATCACCATTTAGAGGCTGCTGTCTTGAGTTGTCTCTAATTGGGGATTCTATTTATGTTCACATGACGTCCACCTGCGTGTGGATCATTGCGTTGTCTATTCTGTGTACTAGTCACCAGTTCACGGTTTTGCGTTTGTTGTTTTGTCTTTATTATTAAATAAACTTTGTTTGCACGGACCTCTCGCTCTGCGCCTCGTTCCCTTACCACTAACCACCCTGGGAACCCGCAGCTGAGGGAGGAGGAGGAGTACAGGTTTTTCGGCAATCCAGGCTTCGCGGAGGAGCCTGGGCAGCAACGGCGTCGAGAGAGGACACGTTGGTGAGAGAGGGTACCGGAGGGAGCACAGTCACTGGTGGTGGGGAGCATCTGGGGGCTCTCGACTCATGCTTGGGAGGAGGAGCCCGTGGCTGTACCAGAGTGGGGGCTCGGGACAAAGATATCTCCCAATGTCAAACCCCGTTGCGTCCCAGGGTGGTGGATCATTCTGTCTCCGTGTATTCATGGGACAATACACGGAGCGTTCGTGGAGTGTCATCCTTTTTATTTAAACTTATAATACTAATAAGTTCCCAAAAACAAAGAAGATGAGCAACGCAAACAGAGTGACTTACGTTCTGTCACAACATAAAGACAGACACGAACAATGGTCCACACACAGGTGGATGGGTGGGGTGCCTAAATACAATCCCCAATCAGAGACAACCCTGTACAGCTGTCTCTGATTGAGGATCATTAAACTCCCCTTAGTTAGGGTGTGAGGGCTTGATTATGGTCCTTCCACTCCTCCTGGTGGAAGTCAGATGCCTAACCACAATCAAACACTCACAGTAAGTAAAATGGCGCAATTACACTTGACATGAGGACTGACAATTTTAGAAAAATATCCACGGTGGGCTTTGGTTTCTCTCCTCTAAAAACAGAAATAAATCATTCTAAATAACAATCTGCCTTTATTTACCACAGTGTTAAAGAGTGATAGCCTCTCTATATAAAGTGAGTTTCTGAAACACAGAGTCCTTCTTTATTTACCACAGTGTTAAAGAGTGATGCGAGGACAGGGAGGGGAAAAAGGTTGGCCATATTTTCAAGACCTGAGCTACTTAATTTATTTATGAAATTAACTAATTTATTCAGGCAATGTAATATATTAGTTTAGGCTTGATCTATTTAGTAGGCTTTTTTCCAGCATAAACCTACAGTATATTTGTCAGCATAAAGCTGAGGTGGTTTTGGATCCAAATAAATAAGTACTAACATTCTTTCTGATCGTGTTTAATAAAGAAATGTTTTGACCAAGTTCATCTGCTCATGGTGTGTCTGTCTGTGTGTTGATTTATTTGTAACATTGTGGTTATAATGAAGAATGTTAACAAAATAGATCAAATAGGATCCTATTCATAAGGAATAATCAATTGTCATTGGTCCTTTTTTTTATTATTATATTTTTTTTAGACAATACAGAACATACACATAGAAATGACAACTACCCAGCCCCTCATCTCACTCTCCGCCCCATTACATTTAAGTCAGCTCCGTATTACATTTTCATCATTTAGCAGAAACTTTCAGCCAGAGCAACTTACAGTAGTGAGTGCATACATTTTCATACTGGTACCCTCTGGGAATCAAACCCACAACCCCGGCTTTGCAAGCGCCATGCTCTCCCAACTGAGCTACTTAGACACAAGACCTGCACCATTTTGTTTCTCTCTGTTGCCAACGCACTTTCAACATTTGAATAATAAATCTTTTAAAGGCTGACATTGGTTGATTTTCTGTTTTTAAGTATACGTTTTTTCAAGATGACAAGAAAAGTATCGTCCAACCCATGGGGTATCTCACTGCAACCTTATATTTAATTTCTTGAAATATGCAGACTGATTGATTAAAAGTTCATATACATTGTAATACGTCTGACAGCCAACTTTCTAACTCCGCCCATAACTGTTTGACTTTTTAACATTCCCAGGTGGCATGGATTATTACAACCTAATCAAAAATGTACCTGGTAATTTAATTATATTTACTGTAAAGCTTTCAACAAGGCAAAGGGTGGCTACTTTGAATAATCTCAAATATAAAATATATTTTGATTTAACACGTTTTTGGTTACTACATGATTCCATATGTGTTATTTTGATAGTTTTGATGTCTTCACTATTATTCTACAATGCTATGTATCCATGTTGTCTTTCAATTTGGACAGGAAGGATGCTGCTGGGTAAATGGTTCTGGGATTTATCACAAATGTAACCTTTATTTAACTAGGCAAGTCATTTAAGAACACATTCTTATTTACAATGACGGCCTACCTACAGGGTCAGCCCCTGAAGCAAATTAGTGACTTGCTCAAGGACACATCGAAAGGTTTTCACCTTGTCGGCTCGGGTATTTGACCCAGCGACCTTTCGGTTACTGACCCAACACTCTAATCTCTTGTCACGTCTGGGTGTATAGGGAGACCAAGACGCAGCGCAGGGATAGTAGTCCGACATTGTGTTTTTATTATTTACTATGTAAATAAAACACCAAATGAACGAACTATACAAAAACAAACACGATCGAACAAACGTCAAACGTACAAAATCAAACACGAATAATGAACAGACGTAACAAAAGGTTGTACACTTACTGTCACCGTGACAACGACCCACAACCCAGTGTGAAACCTACCAACCTATGTAGGATCCCTAATTAGAGACGATGCGCTACAGCTGCCTCTAATTAGGGATCCCACACAAACCACCACCAGAAAGAGAAAGAAAAGACCTGTCAGACTCTGACCATAGCTACATAGAGAAGCAATTGGGCTTTTTGTCGATTTTCAGTAGGAGGCAGATACCTGGCCTAAAGCGTGTTCTTTGCCAAGATAAACCAATATTATGAGTTCCCAGTAATCCAACCTAGTAGGCCTGATATGAGAGTTACACCGGACCTGGTGTTCCAGGCCAGAACACCCCTTTTTTTTTATGTTCTTTTGCATATCGATATTGATACAATCCATCTGGATCATAACACAACAGTCTTATGTGAAAGCCCTTACAGTGTAGTGTTCTTTAATGGGATTACAGAGGCTGTAGTCATAGTGTTGTGGTCTTCAAAGGACCATTATATGCTGGGAACATGGTCAAATAAAAACTGTGGTGAAGTTAATTAATACTGTATATTTACCACTTTCTTTACCTTACAAGTTTGTAGTTTACTGGAAACGAATTAATGATATTTGCTGATCTTGTCCGAGAACTCGCTGCAGGCCTGACATTACAGTTAAAGCAGGTTGTTCGGACCAGAACACGCTCTAGGCCAGGTATTGTATTTGCATCATACTTCAGATCCCCCTTCTACCGGATATTGGCTAATTAAACGTAATAATAACTGTCTCTAAGTCACATTAAAGGTGCAATGTGTAACATTTCCAGGTAATTTCCCATCAACTTTTTAATCTGAATTATTAATGCCTTTCTGAGTACCTTTTCTCTATATCTCTTAAAAACAAGCTAGTGACAACTCACTCAATACATGGCTATTTATCTCCCTGCTTGAGAGGTTTCAGACAAACATCTCACTATTCACTTGTTTTATGGACACATCTTTATTTTTGTATATTTTTTTATACTGCCCTGAGCATTAATGTCCAAGAATTCAAACTAGAGAAAAATTTCATCACTATATTTCAGCTAACGATTGACAAGATTGATGTGTCACGATTATTGTCTGACGCTAGGCACATTAGGTGTTGTCATGGCTGCTAGGGTTTGGGGAAATTGTAACGCATTGTTAAAATGATCCAAGTAGCCAAATGATAAAAACAAGTGATTTTAACTTTAAGGTGGTTTTAATTATTCATGAATTAAACAAATACTAACTTTAAATAGCCTAGGGGTTCTGTAGAGTGTTGTAAACAGATGTGATCTGGGAACCATCAGACTATTCAAGATGTTTTGCAATTATTAGCCTGGATGGTACTCAAATCGAACAGGTCTCTGCATATAAATATTTAGGTGTATGGTTAGATGATGTTTCAAAACATGTTAGTGAAATAGGAAAAAAGTTCAAATTCAAGTTTGTTTTTCTTTTACAGAAACAGGGTCTGTCTGTCCTCTGTAAATAGAAAACAAATTGTTCAGGCTACTTTTTATCCGTTTTAGATTATGGTGATGTTATCTATATGCATGCTTCGACAACCACATTAAAACCACTGAATGCTATTTACCATTGTGCACTCAGGTTTATCAGGGGGGATAGTTTCAGAACACATTACTGTATTCTATATCAACATGTGGGTTGGGCCCCTCTGTCTGTGAGGCGAGAAAAACATGCTCTTCTGTTTATTTATAAAGCACTCCTTTTAAAACACCTGCCATATATTTCAGCATTAATTTTCACTAGACATACTAATTGTAATACCAGATCACAGTCATGGATTACAATAGAGACGCCTGCAGTCTACACAGATTTGGGTAGAACTGCCTTCAGTTCCTTTGCAACTTTTCTGTGGAACAAAATTGCAGACCCACCTCAAGCTAGATACTTTGGTGCCCCTTGCCCATTTCAAAAATATTTTAGAGGATCAATATGATGTTATCTGTGTTTGTTTCTGTTGAACTCTATGTTTTTCTTTATTTTTCTTGAAATGTGTCTCTGTTTTGTATGTTTTGAGATTTTTCTTCTACAAAATGTCTGTCTGTGTGTCTAAATTGTACATGTTAACATGTTTAAACAGGGCACAGCCGTAAAAGAGATCTAGGTCTCAGTCTGTTTTCTCTGTCAAAATATAGTTTACATACATACATACATACATACATACATACATACATACATACATACACACACACACACACACACACACACACACACACACACAGACACACACACACCTACACACACACACACACACACACACACACACACACACACACACACACACACACACACACACATATACATACATAGTAAACAAGTGAACAACAATATTTTTAATCTGTGCTGTGATGTTTCACAAAAGCTCTGAACCTTTCTATTCTCATTGTTTCTACAGATTGCAAATTGAAAATACAAATTTTTGCTAAAAGTATTATACTATTATTGATCGATTGACTATGACTTTTCAGATCACCCAGTAGTGCTATCTACAGAGTTAGCTCTGGGTAAATATTGTAATTCTTCAGCCATTCCTGGACCTGTGACCAAAAACAGACGGACATATGGAAAGTACCAAATCAAATGATCCAATGATTCTGTCTCTTCGCAGCAAAATATGCAGAGCTGGGAAAGTTGTATCTCCCATATAAATAACATTATATTGGTTGCAAGAATTTTGTATACATTATTAATCTGGTGTCGTTTTGCGTATCAGTTCATTAACCATGTGCCATGGAATCGGTACATCAAAAATATCTTCCCAACTATTTTCTATAGTTTATATGGCACGGATGTCAAACTGTTGCCACAAAGTTAGAAAAACAGAAATCATCTAGAATGTTAGTGTACACTGTAGCGTTAAGATTTCCCTTTACTGGAACCATTGAAAAACAGCCCCAGGCCATTATTCCTCCTCCACCAAACTTTACAGTTGGAACTATGTATTGGGGCAGGTAGTGTTCTCCTAGCATCCGCTAAACCCAGGTTTGTCCGTCGGACAGCCAAATGGTGAAGCAGTCAGTTCAATGGCGGTGAGGATTATATAACATGTAATTTTTTATTCAGACATCTTAAAAGTCACATTTTTGTAGTCAAATGTTGATATTACAACGTACTACTACTACTGCTGGTTTTAATCTGAAATAATCTTGATATGATGGAGTTGTAAATGCCATTGCAGAAGATGAAGCACCACGTATGTCCATATAGTTATCTACTGTATGAATCTATCTCTCTCTGAGACATCATCCATGCCAAAGGTTAGTTAAGAGGTTTTATAACCAGGGTGAAGGCTAACTCCATGACTCCTGTTGATTAGCATGGTGGTGAGTGTGTGTGTGTGACAGATTTTAATCTGATATAACTTTACTGACAGATCATCATCATCATCATCATCATCATCATCATCATCATCATCATTATTATCGTATTATTATTATGGCCGATGACGAACCAGAATGGAGTCACGGATGAGCTTTTCCAGTCTCCGTATGGAATCAACATAACTAATATTAGCCTACAAAGCCCTACATCCATCCATTCATGATAGCGACATTGTTGACATCCTCCAATAAACTAAGCCTTTCAAAAGTACATGTCTAGCAGTGTTTTTCATTCAGTGTTATAATGTTAATATGACACACACAATGCACCTCAGATTTGTTACCAAACCACCCAGCCAGCCTATGGATATGACTGCACTCACTGGGGCTGTTGCAGTGTCGCTAGCGTAACTACATTTGAGCCTTCAAAATGGGTTTACACCAGAGGAGGCTGGTGGTAAGAGCTACAGGAGGACAGGCTTATTGTTATGGCTGGAATGGAATTAATGGAACGGATCCAAACGTGGTTCCAAATGTTTAAAACCGTTCCATTTATTCCATTCAAGACATTACAATGAGTCGTCCTCCAGCAGCTCCTCCCACCAGCCTCCGCTAATTTACACCCACATTTTTGGGAACAGGGCTAGCAATTTTTTAAACCTGGTTGCACTGTATTTGTATTTACAGTGGCAATAAAAAGTATGTGAATCCTTTGGAATTACCTGGATTTCTGCGTAAATTGGTCATAAAATTTTATCTGATCTTCATCTAAGTCGCAAACAATAGACAAACGTACCCTGCTTAAACTAGTAACACACAAACAATTATATGTGTTCATGTCTTTATCGAACACACTGTGTAAACATTCACAGTGCAGGGTGGAAAACGTGTGTGAACCCTTGGATTTAATAACTGGTTGACCCTCCTTTGGCAGCAACAAACTCACCCAAACGTTTTTTGTAGTTTCGGATCAGACCTGCACAACGGTCAGGAGGAATTTTGGACCATTCCTCTTTACAAAACTGTTTCAGTTCAGCAATATTCTTGGGATATCTTGTGTGAACTTCTCTCTTGAGGTCTTGCCACAGCATCTCAATGGGGTTGAGGTCAGGACTCTGACTGGGCCACTCCAGAAGGTGTATTTTCTTCTGTTGAAGCCATTCTGTTGTTGATTTACTTCTGTGTTTTGGGTCACTGTCCTGTTACATCACTCTGTTGCATCACCCAACTTCTGTTGAGCTTCAATTGGCGGACAGATAGCCTTACATTCTCCTGCAAAATGTATTGATAAACTAAGGAATTCATTTTCTTTTCATTTTTCCGTCGATGATGGCAAGCTGTCTAGGCCCTGAGGCAGCAAAGTAGCCCCAAACCATGATGCTCCCTCCACCATACTTTGCAGTTGGGATGAGGTTTTGATGTTGGTGTGCTCTGCCTTTTTTTCTCCACACATAGTGTTGTGTGTTCCTTCCAAACAACTCAACTTTAGTTTAATCTGTCCACAGAATATTTTGCCACAAGCGTTGTGGAACATCCAGGTGCTCTTTTGCGAACTTCAGATGTGCAGCAAAGGTTTTTTTGGACAGCAGTGGCTTCTACCGTGGTGTCCTCCCATGAACACCATTTTTGTTTAGTATTTAAAACAGAGATGTTAGTATGTTCCAGAGATTTCTGTAAGTCTTTAGCTGACACTATAGGATTCTTCCTAACCTCATTGAGCATCATTCTGCACTGTGCTCTTGCAGTCATCTTTGCAGTACGGCACTCCTAGGGAGAGTAGCAACAGTGCTGAACTTTCTCAGTTTATTGACAATTTGTCTTACCGTGGACTGATGAACATCAAGGCTTTTTGAGATACTTTTGTAACCCTTTCCAGCTTTATGCAAGTAAAGAATTCTTAATCTTAGATTTTCTGAGAGCTCTTTTGTTCAAGGCATGGCTCACATCAGGCAATGCTTCTTGTGAATAGCAAACTCAAATGTTGTGAGTGTTTTTTATAGGGCAGGGCAGCTCTAACCAACATCTCCAATCTGGTCTCATTGATTGGACTCCAGGTTATCTGACTCCTGACTCCAATTAGCTTTTGGAGAAGCCATTAGCATTGGGGTTCACGTACTTTTTCCAACTTCACTGTGAATGTTTAAATGATGTATTCAATATAGACAAGAAAAATACAATAATTTGTATATTATTAGTTTAAGCACACTGTGTTTGTCTATTGTTGTGGCTTAGATGAAGATCAGATCAAATGTTATGACTAATTTATGCAGAAATCCAGGTGATTCCAAAGGGTTCAAGCCACTTTATTAAGGATCCTTAATATTCTCGCAACCCCAACCATGTGAAAAAAAGTATGTAATTAACAGCCAATGTTGACTTTACTATTCGGCAGTCAATTGAAAAACATTCTAACAGTATATCTGGTTGCCTTCTCAACTCACAATCAATTACTTTTAAAGTGGGGTTAGGACAGTCAATTGCAAATGAGTCTCACATAATGTCTCTTATCTCACTACCACTAATGAGATGGGGGTGCATGATGCATGTCGTGTCTGAGCTTCTCAAAGTAAGGGGGTGTGGTCGACAGTGTACACTTCATCTCTGCTGTCACATCCAACCTGGATCGATATTTGGTTTTAATGCAGACGAGAGCACTAATGGTGCTTTCAAAAACTCATGACGACAGTGATATTCAGGTCGGAAAGTCGGAGTTCTGGAAAGAGGCCCGAGTTCCTGAGTTCGAATTCCAAGTTGGATGACTGTTCAAATCAATTTTTTCCAGTTGTAGCTTATTTTTTTCAGAGTTCCAAATTGTCTTGAAGGCACTGAAATTGGAAGTCGGAGTTTTCCGAGTTCCCAGTTACTAATTACCAGTTGTTGTGATCACTGTATTAATGCTCACAGGGAGACGGCAGGGTATTTCTTCCCTTTGAGTCATGAACTAAAACTCCTCCGTAGTGACCTGTGAATGCATTCGGTCACATGACAGCTCCATCAGATGTTAGATTTCACTTACCGGCATGTCAACTGGGCAAGGATCACAGTCAAACGGTTGGGAACTGTCATATCAGGCCTACCAGGTTGGATTACTGGGAACTCATAATATTGGCTTATATTGGCAAAGAACACGCTTTAGGCCAGGTATCTGCCTGCTACAGAACATCGACAAAAATATATGAATATACACTGTATATATACTTTTGGCCGGCAGGTAGCCTAGCGATTAGAGCGTTGGGTCAGTAACCGAAAGGTCGCTGGTTCGAATATCCGAGCCTACAGATTTATTGATTTGCCATTTGCCCGGTACAGTTGAAATCGGGATTCATCTGTGAAGAGTACACTTCTCCAGTGAGCCAGTGACCATCGAAGGTGAGCATTTGCCCACTGAAGTCGGTTACGACATCGAACTGCAATGTCGTGGAAATTCTAATCAAGTAAAGGGAAAGAGACTTAAAATGTATTCAAACAATCATACTTTAATATCGATGAATTATTGCAATAATGGAGCTACGATGAGCAGATTGACTTCACTGAGACTGTTTCTGACAGTTTGTGCAGAAATTGTTTGGTCTTGGGCTGGCGTGGTTACACCTGGTCTACGGTAGTGAGGCTGGTTGGATGTATTGCCAAATCCTCTAAAACAACGTTGGAGACGGTTTATGGTAAACCAATTAACATTCAATTCTCTGTCAACAGGTCTGGCGAGCACAGTGGTAAAGATCTGGCGTATAGTGGTGATGTCAGACCGTCTGGTTAAGCAGCCAATACAAAAAGCCACCCTCCCCCGTCTACCCTGCTCATTGATTGGGTTAGGATGAACCGTCACACCAAAACTAGTGGACCAACGGAGAAGCATTATCTATGCCTCCTTCTAAACCCTGCCCTTCATGGACAAAATTTGCCAAAACTCGCACCTGAAAAAAGTGGTAGTGAAAGCAAAGAAACGGACATCGAAAGCAAAGATTCTAGAAACATGACCAAAGATAGTAACTGCAGGCAAGAGAGTAGACGAAATGGATGAAATAGGGTTGATGTTGGAAAGGTTGAACTAAAAACTATTGTTGCATTTCTTTTCAAATATATATTATATATTATATATTTTATCATCTGTCAGAGTTATGCTATCACTTTATTTCCTTGGATGTTTTTCAATGTTTGAAGACAATTGTGCCACTCAGTACTCTGCATGCACAGTGGCCACAAAAATAAACATTTCTTAACACCTGTATTATGGTCATGTTTACATTGTAACAAATATGTATGATGGATTTGAAACACTGATAAACATGTGTAATGCTTAATAGTTTATTGAAGGATCACAATACAACACTTCCAACCTGCAACACTGCCACCATAAATTACCATCATTGTTATTTATCCGTTAACGTGAACAATCAATGTATCAGGACTTTAAATGGATGTTTGTGAATAAAACATACATTCTTCAGAATGTTGATGAGATCTTCTAATTACCAAAGTACCAAACAATTGTGTTACTGTTTCTCTGTATTTGTTAGTCAATCATTGATGGATAATGGATTGTTTGAAATAAAGTAATGATGTCAGAGGTGATAGTTGATTCCATATGGAGACCAGAGAGGATCCTCTGTGACTTAATGCTGGTCACTCATCTCCCCAAAAACCCTGTGACTGTGTTCAAAAGGGAGCCCCAATCAACTGTGGAATAAATACAGTTATGAAAGAAAAGACATATATAAATCATACAAATAAATTCATAGATTTTCAATACAGATCTCAATTATAAGTGACTACCTTTTTAATATCAACATTTTACTAGCACCTATTTTGATTTTATTAAATACTATTATCTCAACTATTTGGAAAAGTTGTTAAAAAAAAAAAAAAAGAGACAGACAGACAGATATAGATATAGATATAGATAGATATAGATAGATAGCTCACATGCTGCTTCATCTTCAACACCCCCAGCAGCTTTCAGAGCAGCAGCAAACTTTTCCAAGGCCGCTTTTCCAGCTTTTATATCGTCCCCCTGCAGGAGAGCTGAGGAAAATGAATGTTTAATTAGAGCAAGTTATATCAGATTAAAACCTGTCAGTAATAATGGTACACACACTCACACACACACCAAAGACATACCTTCCTCAGAGTTATCTCTATTGAGAGAGCTTGCTAACAGCATGCCCACTAGAGAGAACAGCAGTAACACACTCTGGATCTTCAACCTTTATCAGATTAAAACCTGTCACACACACACACTCACCACCATGCTAATCAACCCTGGTTATAAAACCTCTTAACTAACCTTTGGCATGGATGGTGTTCAGATAGATAGTCTCAGAGAGAGATGTCTTCTGCAATGGCATTTACAACTCCATCATATCAATATTATTTCAGATTAAAACCAGCAGTAGTAGTAGTACGTTTTAATATCAACATCTGACTACCACTTATTTAGACTTTGTTCAATATTTATCCTCAACTATTTGGAAAAGTTGTTTTTTTTACAAAAAAATGAATATACAATTTTTTGGTCTAACTTTCCATTTCACTCTACTGAAGTTCTATCAGCTAGATACAATGTAGATAGATAGATAGATAGATAGATAGATAGATAGATAGATAGATAGATAGATAGATAGATAGATAGATAGATAGATAGATAGATAGATAGATAGATAGATAGATAGATAGATAGATAGATAGATAGATAGATAGATAGATAGCTCACATGCTGCTTCATCTTCAACACCCCCAGCAGCTTTCAGAGCAGCAGCAAACTTTTCCAAGGCCGCTTTTCCAGCTTTTACATCGTCCTCCTGCAGGAGAGCTGAGGAAAATGAATGTTTAATTAGAGCAAGTTATATCAGATTAAAACCTCTCAGTAATAGTGGTACACACACACCAAAGACGTACCTTCCTCAGAGTTATCTCTATTGAGAGAGCTTGCTAACAGCATGCCCACTAGAGAGAACAGCAGTAACACACTCTGGATCTTCATCCTTTATTAAAGCACATAAAGCATGACATGTTAAAACACACACTGGGTCATCAACCGTGTTGTTAGCATGTCACACTATACAGCTGTCCACCAATAAACTCCTGTATGCAACTGCCCACCTCCACCAGTCCATCCATACACACCTGCCCATCTATTCACTCCTGTCTACCTGTATACACCTGTCTGCCCTTAGACACCTATCTACCTGTATATATCTCAGAATATGTCCAGTGAAAGCTAACTTACCTCTGATAGTTAGAAGATGCTGACTGATTGATGCCTGGTTGTCTTGGAGATGTCTTCTGGACCTCGGTTATAAATGAGTGTCTCTCTGCCTGTTGCAGACCTGTTTTATACTCTTTCAGCAGCTTGCTGCCCCACCTGGCCACACGTTTCACATTCGAATACCAAACAAAGTGACACTGCAGCCATGACAATAACCACAGTCACACACCCTGGAGTGTATTCTCTCCCTCCAGACAAACAGGCTGAATCAACATTGGGGATTCCTTGTTATTTAACTGACTTTATCAATGTAATCATGTTGCATCAAAATGGCTAGTTGGTTGGATTTGCAAGAAGTATGTGAGTTGTCTCATGTTTACCAAGTTTTTGAGCCAAATCAAGGACAGGATTGAACCTATAAATGTGACTCACAACCTGGATTCTGTCTTTTGTAGCAAAATTAGAATTTCTGTCTTTTACATTGGATAAAAGTAGAGAATCAGAGCTACAAAATGGTATATCATACACTGCATTTTTGAGAAACAATGGGAAAGTAATTCTGCTTTGAAATTTGTTAAACTTGTAAACTCACTTTTGACAAAATTGCATTTTAAAGTTTTGGTATCTAGTGAAAAGCACTTCTTTGTCTACTCTCATTCAGCATCGTTCACACCCTCTTAAGCTTTAGCCCCACCCATCTGGATTCGCTCTCGGAGCGTTCAGAGTGCACACTTGACGCTCTGGCCGATGATTTGTCTACCTCCGACTCCTCTCTGTACTCCTGCTCCCATGGCTGTAGGGGCTCCTCCTGGAACCCCCACGAGTGCAGTGGTCGGGGCTCTTCTCCCTCAATCCCCGACCACCCCCATAGCCCTCCCCAAAAAACTGTTTTCCTGGGATCCAGGCTGGTCCTTCGCCTTTGCCCGTTGACGTTTCCTCCGTCTTCGGCGCCTCTGCTCCAGACAGCAGCCCTATTCCACCACACGATTATGGGAGTATTTCCCCTCGGTATGGGGAAAATGACCGGATATCAGGTTCTGACACATACAGGGGTTTTTGGATGTAGTTAATCACCATTTAGAGGCTGCTGTCTTGAGTTGTCTCTAATTGGGGATTCTATTTATGTTCACATGACGTCCACCTGCGTGTGGATCATTGCGTTGTCTATTCTGTGTACTAGTCACCAGTTCACGGTTTTGCGTTTGTTGTTTTGTCTTTATTATTAAATAAACTTTGTTTGCACGGACCTCTCGCTCTGCGCCTCGTTCCCTTACCACTAACCACCCTGGGAACCCGCAGCTGAGGGAGGAGGAGGAGTACAGGTTTTTCGGCAATCCAGGCTTCGCGGAGGAGCCTGGGCAGCAACGGCGTCGAGAGAGGACACGTTGGTGAGAGAGGGTACCGGAGGGAGCACAGTCACTGGTGGTGGGGAGCATCTGGGGGCTCTCGACTCATGCTTGGGAGGAGGAGCCCGTGGCTATACCAGAGTGGGGGCTCGGGACAAAGATATCTCCCAATGTCAAACCCCGTTGCGTCCCAGGGTGGTGGATCATTCTGTCTCCGTGTATTCATGGGACAATACACGGAGCGTTCGTGGAGTGTCATCCTTTTTATTTAAACTTATAATACTAATAAGTTCCCAAAAACAAAGAAGATGAGCAACGCAAACAGAGTGACTTACGTTCTGTCACAACATAAAGACAGACACGAACAATGGTCCACACACAGGTGGATGGGTGGGGTGCCTAAATACAATCCCCAATCAGAGACAACCCTGTACAGCTGTCTCTGATTGAGGATCATTAAACTCCCCTTAGTTAGGGTGTGAGGGCTTGATTATGGTCCTTCCACTCCCCCTGGTGGAAGTCAGATGCCTAACCACAATCAAACACTCACAGTAAGTAAAATGGCGCAATTACACTTGACATGAGGACTGACAATTTTAGAAAAATATCCACGGTGGGCTTTGGTTTCTCTCCTCTAAAAACAGAAATAAATCATTCTAAATAACAATCTGCCTTTATTTACCACAGTGTTAAAGAGTGATAGCCTCTCTATATAAAGTGAGTTTCTGAAACACAGAGTCCTTCTTTATTTACCACAGTGTTAAAGAGTGATGCGAGGACAGGGAGGGGAAAAAGGTTGGCCATATTTTCAAGACCTGAGCTACTTAATTTATTTATGAAATTAACTAATTTATTCAGGCAATGTAATATATTAGTTTAGGCTTGATCTATTTAGTAGGCTTTTTTCCAGCATAAACCTACAGTATATTTGTCAGCATAAAGCTGAGGTGGTTTTGGATCCAAATAAATAAGTACTAACATTCTTTCTGATCGTGTTTAATAAAGAAATGTTTTGACCAAGTTCATCTGCTCATGGTGTGTCTGTCTGTGTGTTGATTTATTTGTAACATTGTGGTTATAATGAAGAATGTTAACAAAATAGATCAAATAGGATCCTATTCATAAGGAATAATCAATTGTCATTGGTCCTTTTTTTTATTATTATATTTTTTTTAGACAATACAGAACATACACATAGAAATGACAACTACCCAGACCCTCATCTCACTCTCCGCCCCATTACATTTAAGTCAGCTCCGTATTACATTTTCATCATTTAGCAGAAACTTTCAGCCAGAGCAACTTACAGTAGTGAGTGCATACATTTTCATACTGGTACCCTCTGGGAATCAAACCCACAACCCCGGCTTTGCAAGCGCCATGCTCTCCCAACTGAGCTACTTAGACACAAGACCTGCACCATTTTGTTTCTCTCTGTTGCCAACGCACTTTCAACATTTGAATAATAAAGCTTTTAAAGGCTGACATTGGTTGATTTTCTGTTTTTAAGTATACGTTTTTTCAAGATGACAAGAAAAGTATCGTCCAACCCATGGGGTATCTCACTGCAACCTTATATTTAATTTCTTGAAATATGCAGACTGATTGATTAAAAGTTCATATACATTGTAATACGTCTGACAGCCAACTTTCTAACTCCGCCCATAACTGTTTGACTTTTTAACATTCCCAGGTGGCATGGATTATTACAACCTAATCAAAAATGTACCTGGTAATTTAATTATATTTACTGTAAAGCTTTCAACAAGGCAAAGGGTGGCTACTTTGAATAATCTCAAATATAAAATATATTTTGATTTAACACGTTTTTGGTTACTACATGATTCCATATGTGTTATTTGATAGTTTTGATGTCTTCACTATTATTCTACAATGCTATGTATCCATGTTGTCTTTCAATTTGGACAGGAAGGATGCTGCTGGGTAAATGGTTCTGGGATTTATCACAAATGTAACCTTTATTTAACTAGGCAAGTCATTTAAGAACACATTCTTATTTACAATGACGGCCTACCTACAGGGTCAGCCCCTGAAGCAAATTAGTGACTTGCTCAAGGACACATCGAAAGGTTTTCACCTTGTCGGCTCGGGTATTTGACCCAGCGACCTTTCGGTTACTGACCCAACACTCTAATCTCTTGTCACGTCTGGGTGTATAGGGAGACCAAGACGCAGCGCAGGGATAGTAGTCCGACATTGTGTTTTTATTATTTACTATGTAAATAAAACACCAAATGAACAAACTATACAAAAACAAACACGATCGAACAAACGTCAAACGTACAAAATCAAACACTTACTGTCACCGTGACAACGACCCACAACCCAGTGTGAAACCTACCAACCTATGTAGGATCCCTAATTAGAGACGATGCGCTACCGCTGCCTCTAATTAGGGATCCAACACAAACCACCACCAGAAACAGAAAGAAAAGACTTGTCGATTTTCAGTAGGAGGCAGATACCTGGCCTAAAGCGTGTTCTTTGCCAAGATAAACCAATATTATGAGTTCCCAGTAATCCAACCTAGTAGGCCTGATATGAGAGTTACACCGGACCTGGTGTTCCAGGCCAGAACACCCCTTTTTTTTTATGTTCTTTTGCATATCGATATTGATACAATCCATCTGGATCATAACACAACAGTCTTATGTGAAAGCCCTTACAGTGTAGTGTTCTTTAATGGGATTACAGAGGCTGTAGTCATAGTGTTGTGGTCTTCAAAGGACCATTATATGCTGGGAACATGGTCAAATAAAAACTGTGGTGAAGTTAATTAATACTGTATATTTACCACTTTCTTTACCTTACAAGTTTGTAGTTTACTGGAAACGAATTAATGATATTTGCTGATCTTGTCCGAGAACTCGCTGCAGGCCTGACATTACAGTTAAAGCAGGTTGTTCGGACCAGAACACGCTCTAGGCCAGGTATTGTATTTGCATCATACTTCAGATCCCCCTTCTACCGGATATTGGCTAATTAAACGTAATAATTTTATAAGAAAATTCCAAGGAATATTTACTCGGTGGCATCCTCCTGAATTACAATGTGGCAGCATACGTAACTATACACACTAGGGATTAATGTCAGAAACCGTGATCCTGAGATTGCCTTACCAAGTTCCCTCCCATTTCTTGTGAAAAAGGATAATTTCCGACAAAATGGCTGATACAATGTGTCTGCAAAAAGCAATTGAGGAAATAGATATTCAAAAAAAGCAAGATCAAGGTCTTACCACTGTCAACGATCGCTGGGTGTGGGAATAGACCAAGGCGCAGGGCAATGGTAGTTCAAATTGCTTTATTTAACTTCAAACTAATTTCAACAAAACAACACCGTGAGAACCATGACCGTAACCTAAATGTTTGACACACATACAAACACAAACACACGCGCACGCTGTCTCTAAGTCACAATAACCCTCCCGTTGCCCTGTCTGGGTCAGGATGACCCTGCCATGTTAGAGTGTCAACCCTGGGCTAACACACATGGCTGCTAACTTGTTAGAGAGAGTGTTAGTCACTGGAGCCGTTTAGTAGGCTTGTTGTCTTACATGTATGTATGTATGTATTGTCACGGGGTGAAGAATCACACGACAAGGACTGTTTCAATAAATGCCCAGAGGGTGGATTTTTGACACACAAATAGTGAAAAGGTGACAAACAGGTGTAGAAGTGCGCTGGTGCCGTCTGTGCTCTCCGCCTTGATCCTTGTGCAGGGTGCTCGTGCTCGTGCTCGATGGCGGCTTATCCGGTCACACGCTGCTGTCTACAGGGATTGAGAGAGAGAGAGATTAGGTGCAGTCTTTCTGGAGGTCGAACCCCCTGTGGCAAGAACTGCTGGGCTTATAATGCTGCCGGCTGACGAGCTGCAGCTGGGACCGATCAGCCGGTAACGAGGAAGTGCAGGTGTTCTGCCTCCGTTTCCAGGGCGACGCTGATGAGATACCAGGACGCTCGTCACACTCCCCCCCCCTAAGCGTCGTCCTGGTCCTGTTGGAAGCATGAGACAGTAGGGGATTAATAGGGGGTGGGTGGGGAGTGACCCCTGACAGACCTGCAAAAGCTGCCCAGATTCGTGAGAGACTGTCAGCGTTGGTGTGCGCGGCCCCTGCGCGGTGAACCAACGAGTCACCTTGGCATTGGTGTCTTTGGCACGGGCCATCCACTGGAGGGGCGCGTGGTCGGTGACAAGGGTGAATTTTCGGCCAAGGAGATAGTAGCGCAGCTCCAGGACTGCCCACTTCACGGCTAGAGCTTCCTTTTCCACAGCGGCGTAGTTTCTCTCGGCTGGGGTCAACTTCTTGCTGATATACAGGACAGGATGCTCCTCCCCTTCTTGCACTTGTGACAGGACGGCTCCCAGTCCCGTGTCGGAGGCATCCGTCTGCAGCAGGAAGTGGCAGCTAAAATCTGGGGCTCGGAGGACAGGCTCGGACGTGAGGGCTTCCTTGATCCTTTGGAAGGCCTCTTCCGATGCTGACGACCACTGCACCTTCTCCGGCTGCCCCTTCCTGGTCAGATCTGTCAGGGAGGCGGCTAAGGAGGAGAAGTTAGGGATGAAGCAGCGATAATACCCCGCCAACCCCAAGAAGGCTCGTACCTGGGTTTTCGTCGTCGGTCTCGGGGCAGAGCGTACGGCTTCCACCTTTTTCTCCTGTGGGCGAATCAGTCCTCGGCCCACTTGGAACCCCAGGTACTTTGCCTCTGAGAGTGCAAGGTGGCACTTGCGGGGGTTGGCGGTGAGTCCAGCCCTCCGGAGTTCGGAAAGCACCCTCCGCAATCTCTCTAGATGATCCTCCCACGAAACGGAGTGGACCACCACGTCGTCCAGGTAGGCTGCAGCATACGCTTGATGGGGCCGTAAGAGGATGTCCATCATACGCTGGAATGTGGCGGGTGCCCCGTGGAGGCCGAAGGGAAGGGTCCGGTATTGCCAGTGGCCACTAGGGGTGGAAAAAGCAGTTTTAGGTTTGGCATTTTCTGAAAGGGGTACCTGCCAATAACCCTTTGTGAGGTCCAGCGTTGAGATGAACCGGGCCCTTCCCAACCGATCCAGAAGCTCGTCCACCCGCGGCATGGGGTAGCGTCAAACTGAGAGATTTCATTCAGGCGGCGATAGTCGTTGCAGAAACGGAGGGTGCCATCCGGTTTCGGGACCAGGACGATCGGACTGGACCATGGGCTGTGTGAAGGCTCGATCACCCCTAACTTCAGCATCTGGTGTATTTCCTCCTCGATAGCTCGCCGACGAGCTTCAGGGACCCGATAGGGCCGTTGCCTGACGATGACTCCGGGAGGCGTCTGGATATCATGCTGGATGACGTTGGTCTGCCCGGGAAGAGGGGAGAACACATCAGAGAACTGACCGATCAGGTGCTGCAGCTCTCCCTTCTGGGCGGCCGAGAGGTGGGGATTGGTGTCTACCACTAGGGGTTCTGTAGAGGCGAGGGCGACGAGCTGGTCCCTAGTCCCAACCCACTTTTTCAGCAAGTTGACGTGGTACAGCTGCTCCGTTCTTCGCCGGCCTGGTTGGCGGATTCGATAAGTCACCGGGCCGATCTTCTCCAGCACTGTGTACGGCCCTTGCCAGGTAGCAAGGAATTTGCATGCGGCTGTGGGGACTAGGACCATGACCCGATCGCCGGGACGGAATTCCCGTGGCTGGGTCGCCCGGTTGTAGTGACGCTGTTGAGCCTGCTGCGCTTTGCTTAGGTGTTCCCGGACTAATGGCATGACCCGGTCAATCCTTTCCCTCATCTCCCTTACGTGTTCGATGACTGAACGATGAACTGCCGGCTGCTGCTCCCAGGCTTCCTTCGCCACATCCAGGAGGCCCCGTGGTTGTCGACCAAAGAGGAGCTCGAACGGGGTGAAGCCAGTTGAGGCCTGGGGAACCTCACGGATGCCGAAGAGGACGTAGGGGATCATGAGGTCCCAGTCACGCCTGTCTTCAGCCACGACCCGTCTTAGCATCTGCTTCAGAGTCTGGTTAAAACGTTCGACCAGACCATCCGTTTGTGGGTGGTAGACCGTGGTCCTCAACTGCTTCACCTTCAGCAGCCGGCAGAGGTCAGCCATTAGCCGGGACATAAAGGGAGTTCCCTGATCGTTCAGGATCTCCGCTGGGATGCCAACTCGGCTAGACAACAGGAAGAGCTCCTGAGCGATGGTTTTTTGCTGTGGCCTTCCGCAGGGGGATAGCCTCTGGGTACCGGGTGGCATAGTCGACGATCACCAGGATGTGTTCATGTCCCCGGGCAGACTTAGGCAACGGCCCCACAAGGTCCATCCCGATGCGCTCGAAGGGCACCTCGATGATGGGTAGCGGTATCAGCGGGCTGGGGGAGGCTTCCTGGGTGACGTTACCTGGCAGGTGGGGCAGGCCTGGCAGAACAATTTCACCTCGGCGTCCATTCCCGGCCAGTGGAACCGGTCCCGAATCCGTTGGACCGTGTTGGCCGGCCCGAGATGTCCCGCCATGGGGTGTGAGTGGGCCAACTCCAGCACGGTCTCCGTCTTCGTACGAGGCACCACCAGCAGAAATTTCTCCTCCCCCCTCCGCTGCGCAACACAGTATAGCAGGCCCTTCTGAACCACAAAATGCGGGAGAGGATGGGGCCCAGGCTGAACTTCTTTTCCGTCCAGGATCCGAACCTGGGCCCAACAATGCTTCAGCCGGTCGTCCTCACGTTGTTCCCGGCCAAATGAACCCCCTCCCGTCACCTGCTGGAACACATCAAGGAAAAGATTAGGATTTTGAGAGGGGGACTCACCATCTCTCCCGCTATCCGAGGCCAGAAGGACGGGCCGTTGATGATGCCGCTTCATGGGCACCCGTTTACGACGGCCGCTCCCCGGGTTGGCAGGCTGGGTGAGAGAAGCTAGGAGGCGGTCAAACCCGGGCCAGTCTCGGCCGATCAACACCGGTACCGGGAGGTCTTTCATTACTCCAACCTCCACTGGCCAGGATCCTGGAGCGGCGGCGATGGTCACACGGCGGGCTGGGACGTGCCTAGTGTCTCCATGGACACAGGTGATCGGCAGGAACGACTTGCATTCAGTGCGAGGGGCAAGGACGTGAGACTGGACCAGGCTGACGGTGCTGCCAGAATCCAGAATGGCCCGGAACCA